>OZ023317.1:20495554-20615554 GCA_964007375.1 Ophion obscuratus
CATCTTTTTTACGTATGAAAAAGTGATTCACTCATAAAATTAATTACACATATTTAGTATGAATATCAAGCTGTTAGAAAATGTATATATATATTTTTTCGATGTACAAAATGGCCGGTACTAATATTTTCTTTTGTTATCTTTTTTTTTGGCGCTCCGCGGCGTGACATTTAGCATCGACAATTTTTTACCTAGAACAAAAAACGGAAATTCTCGTCATCTACATCAGAATACCTAGAGAAGTACGTGCGGAATTTAAAAAATGTTGTTTCATTCAAAAGTTGTATGTGTTTGATATTAAGAAATGAATTTTCAGTTAAAAATTTCGTTATAACTGCTCATGAACTGCTCATATAATGAAAAGTTTTCGATTAATCAGAAATTCCGTACGTAGTTCTCTGCGAAATGCAATTAGGAACATAACTTTTAAATTTGAAGTAAATCGAGTGAAAATTGTTGAAGTTATTTGTCACGCCAATTGGAAAAAGCCGTTTCGAGAAGTTTCGAGTAGTTGGCCATTTTGTACATCGAAAAAAGTATATATACATTATCTAACAGCTTGATATTCATACTAAATAGATGTGTAAATAATTTCATGAGTGAATCACTTTTTCATACGACAAAAAATTGTTGAATTCGCACATGATTTTATACCCGTTACTGTGGCCTGACCCCTTAAACTTACGGTAACACTCTGGGTCATTTTGACCCGAACGAATTTCAACTCAAATGCTCACGTTCCCAAAATTGAAAGTTTTCAACAATTTTTAACAACAATTCAATTTTAAACTTTCCGAATTTAAATTATACCATCAACCTCTCATTGCATGTGGGGTCGATCGGACCCCAAGTCTTAAGAAAAACCTGAAGAAATCGTGAAAATGTAACTTTCCTCAGGTTTGAAAAAAAATGTGTTAAAAAAAACACTTTAACGTGCTATAAACATGATTTAAAAATACCTTTTCGACTACTTTTTTAATTCACTTAGAAGAGATTTTCATACTGAAGAAAATAAACTTTGGTTTGATTCAATAGGTCGTTTAGTTTATTTGCTATCATGCCCGCCATTTTGGAAAAACCGTGAAAATGAAAACTGAAAAAACGGTCTTCAAAGTTTTCAATGGGAGGAAATATCAACGTCAAATATAAATCGCTTCGAAATCAAAATATTTACAATTGGACAATTTACGTCTGTAACTCTTTGAAAATATATTCTTGAATAGTTTATCTATCGATTTGAGCAATTAGAAGAAAAAAAAAACGATTTTTCGGACCTTCTAATTCAGGCTCCGTCCTCAATTCGGAGCTATACTGCTTGGAACAAAATCATGATCAAGTGACCCCGTTCTGTCCTAAGTATAAATTTGGGGCGAAAAATGGGTTGCGCAGCGTTTTCCAAATCCGCACCCGCCACGGATGAGTTTACGTAGGCATATATCGTCCATAACTTTACATTTCATGCGTGTTACGTAGTCCCTCGCACCTCACGCGTCGAGTTCAAGTACGTTATGTATACCGAACGCGAGGGAAATACTGGCCTGGAAAAATGGGCATCTAAGGGTGGTAGGATTCGTATGCAAAGGGTGAATGTGAAGAGAGCGAGAGAGACGAAGACGAATGAAGGGCGGGGGTTGTGGAGGATCTGTATATGCGAACATGCATTTATTCCTCCATGAATAACGTTCGGTTATGTCCGTTTCAAGTTAGCGGAGGCCCCCGTATGGGACTTTCCATTCCTTGGAGGACATTTTCAATATTGAACAAAATCATGAAGCTGCGACCTGGAAAAAAAGACAAAAAAAATCCATACCGGAAGTCGTCGACGCGCGAACTGCGGCTGGGGCGGTATCCCATGCCGAGCAGCGTTGGTCTGCACCAATACTCGGATGGGTGATCGCGCGAAACAACCGAAAAAAAACCCAAACAAACCCACGAATAAACATCGAAATAAATAGAACAAACATAATATAAAATGTAAATAAATATTTAACGAAAAGGAATTTAAAAAATATAATGCAAAGTATAAGTAAATATTTATCGAAAAGTAATTTTAAAAATGTAATACAAAATATGAATAAATATTTATCTAAAATAAGTAAAAACTTTTGTATCAAAAATGAACAAATATTTGTCAAATAAAAAATAACAACATAGAATAAAATATAAATAAATATGTATCTGAAATAAATGAAAAATAAAATGCTATAAATATTTCTCAAGAAAAATTATCAATTGTTTTTTTCCTCTAATTTAGTCTTTGCTTCGAAAAAAATTACCCTATTTGAACTTCCACGCCGATTCATGGAGAACGTAGATCGAGTCCGTTTGTAACGGAAACCCCTTTGCTAACCGATCCCCGGTTCTTCCCGGCGTCTTATGTGGTGCAAGATCCTCCGCAGTGCCCGAGAGGAGAGTGGGGGGGGGGGGGGCAGGACGATTGCATATAAAAATATCTATCACCGCAGGTATTTTGAATTTCACATTTGCTCACGGTCAACATTTAAATGAGCCGATTGATCGATATTACATTAGAATAGTCTATGCTATACGTGGACACGGGAGCACCGCGCGCGCTCGGTCCATCGGGAAATTCCTCACAACGGCTATATAAATCTCCGTGTAGCTCCGTGTAGCTCTACGCGTAGCTCGGAAAGATGAATTTCTATATTCTATTTGGTTTTTTTTCGTCGTTTTGGTCCTCTGGGATGTCAGAAATAAGAAACGTATGAAGAGTTTTTATGAAAGTAAATTTCTTCCTAACACATTATTATCACTCTGCACAGGAATAAGACAGCTCAATTTTGAATATTTTTAAGTTTATTTTTAAAAGAACCAAATTTTTTTGATTTTCGAAAAGAATGTTAGTAAATGAGTTTGTTATCGTGAAATACTCTAAGGTGCTTGTTTATAAATATTCCCTAAGATTGTGAAAATAAATTTTTAAAACTTTATCAAAATTCCTTTACAATTGTTATTATTATCATCTTAATTGTATAATTTTATTGGTCCGGGCAAATTCCTCAGTTTGCACTGGGAAATATTCAACCACCCCGGTGGCTCGATTTTATAATAATAATAAAAATTTATATTATTATTATTATTATTATTACACGCTCTCAATCTAAACAACAATAGCTCCGATGTCGATAATTATTTCCACCAATATTCGTTATTACCAATTTATATAATAATAACAATAATAAAGAAAATTATTATTTCCATCTACCATTACGATATATAGCCAGTGACTATGTTTATAGTTATAATACTTTTTCTTACGACAACAATAAAAATAGTAACAAAATAATAATCATCGTACCCCAACACAATAGGGAATGGAAGTAAAAAATGTAGTGGAGAAAGTAGGCGAGAAAAACATATAGAGAGCAATAGCCAACGACGATAGAGGGGAAATGGATAGAATAATGGAACGGAGTACGAAAACAAAAGTCGACCAAGAAACAACCCAACACAATTGGCACCAGATTGAAAAATCGACGTATTGCCCTTAGTAAAAAAAACGGGAAGAATATTATAGAGGCAGAAAAGTGTTGGTAGCATTTAAATACATCAGGAGACAGAAAAGGTACATGGGCAAGATTAAGATGTGTACGTGTGAGGAAAGAAATAAATAAGGGGTACGAGTATAGTGAAAACAGGTGCAGGGTTTGTGAAAAAAAGTAAAAAAAAACTCGTGCATATATGTACGTGCAAAAAAAGCCAAGGAGACAATGAGAGGGAACAAATCGACAGGAAGGTGCGGATGGTGCTGTAAAAGGAGTCTGTGACTGAACTGTGTATGTTCATTAAGGTGGCACAAATATTTTTTGTGCCACATTAGGGTGGCACAAATATTTTTTGTGCCACATTAGGGTGGCACAAATTTGAACTCTATTTTTCTCCTTTTTCTCATGATCCAATTATCTTTTTTAAAGCAAAAAAAATTGTCACAAAAGCTGCGAGCGATCAAGAAATATTCAAAGGTCGCTCAAGCCTCTCGAAAATTCAAATTTTCAATGATAAATCGATTTTTTTTTTTCGTTCACTTATCACCCATGAATTTTACGCTTTACAATTTTTAAATTAACCTCGCGAAAACTCTGGGCGGTCAATGAATAGTTAGTAGTCACTCAAGAGCTTCGAAATTTCGAATTTTCGCTAATTTTTTCTGCTCTTCTCACTCATAAATTTGACGCTATGTAAAATTTTCAAAACAATTAATTGTCTTTATTTAGAAACACATTTTTCAAATTTACCCCTTACTACTAACCCAAGAATAATAATCCTTGTTCTCATAAAATAATTTTTTAAAACTCTTGTTCGTAAAGAAAAGCATAGGTCCCGCGTTTTATTGGGTTAGAAGTGTGAGGTAAATTTAAAGAATTCATTTATAAAAAAAAAGATTAATTGTTTTGAAAACGTTACACAGTGGTTAATTTATGAGGAGGGAAAAAAAATACGCGACAATTGGAAATTTCGAAGCTCTTGAGCGACCACTAAATATTCATTGGCCGGCCAGAGCTTTCGCGAGCTCAATTTAAAAATTATAAAGCGTGAAATTTATCGGTGAGAAGTAAACAAAGAAAAAAATCGATTTTTAAATAAAAATTTGTATTACTGGGAGGCTTGAGCAACCTCTATTTTTTTTGACCGCTTGCAGCTTTCGCGACAATTTTTTTCTCTTAAATTAGATAATTGGATGGTGAGAAAAAGGAAAAAAATTAGAGCTCAAATTTATGCCGCCCTAGGCTACATCTACCTAAAGGCCCGGAAAAAGGCTAAAATCCGATTTTTTACTGGGATATGGTTGGTGAAAAAGAAACGAGTTTTTTTAAAACAAAAGTACATGTATTGAAAGCCTTTAAAAAAATCACCCAAAAATACAGAAAAACAACAAAAACATGGCCGCCTGCAGGTGATAACATTTTTTTCTTGACATAAGGCGGTGGACACTCTCCAGCTTGAACGATCCATCCGAAATCTAAAATCCAAACGGGTTTTTCAAGTTAACAATAAATACGAGTCGTTGACGATCGTCAATTTTTTACATCTTTTTTCGAACCTCGAGATGACGAATTGAAACTCGAGCATACAAAATCTAAGAAAAAATGTCATTGTTTTTACGTAACTATTAAATAATGAAGATGTATTTTTAAAAAGTGAGATCGTGAACGGCCTTTAAATATTCCTTATCGTATTTCCTATAAATCTGGAAACAATCGATCGAGTGGTTCTCGAGATATCATGTCCACGGACTTTGAAAACAGTGTTTCGAGAAAAACGCGTTTAAACTTTGAAGTATGGTGCTGCTACCGCTCGCCCGGCCAAATGTTGGAAGCTGTAGCTCACCCAATTTTAGGAATATTTCAATGAAATTTTCAGCGACTATGGCTAAAAGGTGATGATAGATTTAAAATCGTTGGGAGTGATTGAAAAGCAAGGAAATTGGGTTCCATATGAACTGATGAAGCCTTCTTTCTTTCACAATAAATGCCCAATTTTTTTAATAAAAAATAGCGTATACTTATTTGTACTCCCACTACATTGAGAATGCTTGTTCTTTTTGTTTTTGTAAGAAATAAAAATTAAGAAAACCAGCAAATTCTCAATGGTCCATGAATTTCGATATACCAAGCGATGTTTTGTTGCGGATTAAAAACAATTCATACGTGAATTTTTGTTATCATACTCTCAATAATTTGACGCTAAATTTTCGATTGGATGGTTTCCAGATTCAATTTCTCCTTCGACCACGCGGAGGGTCGATTTTGTCTTTCATCGCTTGGTGCGAGCTGGTAGGCGGTCGGGTTGCGTTTCAACAACGCACCATGCCCTTCTCCGAAATCGTTTGCTTGTTTGAAGATGAAATCGACCACTGCCACGACGGGGACGGACAAAGGACGTTGAAGGTCGCGCGGAAACGTCAAGGGCAACGTTGATTTCATCTTTATCGCGTAAACAATGCGTCGTACTCGCAGCTTGCAGCATCGCCCGAATCGTCAACTCGCTTTGACCACAAGTCAAATGAACAAATACATAAAATTCTTTGATAAAGTTGCGCAAATTTCGACGTTTTAGACTACGCTGGAATTCTAATGTTCGCAAGAGGTACAACATGCAAAGTCGCAATGCTTTTGGATTTCCGGAATCAGTCTGTATCGGGACGTGAAAAATCGTATCGGAGACGGTGCAGAGTTCTCATCTTGTTGCAATCCTCAAAAAATATATCGATTTTCGTCTTCCCGAACCGACTGATTTCGTCGCTCCTGATGAGGAAACGCAAAGCTTCTTCTCACGTTCCTAACCCAGCTTGGACATATTTTGCACTGATATTCGTTCAGGAAAATTTATTGAAGGAGTTAAATCCGACTATCATGCACTGAGAAAATAAATTGATCCAATATCATTGGTACTATTGAATAAAATTTTGTTGATTCAATTGTAAAATTGTTGGTGTAAGTATTCGGATTTATTAGTCCAAACAGAACACGATTGACTTTAATAACATGATAAAATTATATGTTTTTTTTTTCATTCAAAAAATAACTCGTCAGCCGAGAACAATATATTATTAAAACTTTCTAAAAAATTATCGCGAACAAATTATATGGTTTTGAATGCATTTTCTGCGACGAACAAAAAAGCGCTTCAATTCATAACATGAGTATTGTTGATTCGAGTATACGAGAAAAATTTAATTTCGCTCGTTTTATTCACATGAAATTTCTATTGAGTAAATATGTTATTTTATTTTTTTCACCATATCCGATATTGATTTCCAAGTACATGATTCGTTAAAATATTAGTATTTTATTTTGATTGAAAAATATTAAGCAAATGCCTGAATTGGTTAAAAAAGTATACGAAAATAAAGTTTCTTTCTTGTGCATTTGGTTGAAAAAATTCAACCAAATCGTGGCCGAGCGCCACCGAAATTATAGGTGTGAGGAAACTCGTAGTTCTCGGAGTAACCGCTAGAAGCCGCACGCGCGCTCCTTTCTCGTAGCGTAGCGCGAACTGAAAATCTACTTAAACGCCGGAGAAACGGTAAAGAGTATCGCTTATTGGCCTGTCGCTAAGATCAAAGTGTAGTATCTGTTCCTATCAGTTGAACATCTGATATTCTCTCTATGGATATTCCATTGGATATCTGATATTCTCTCCACTATTATCGTAGATGATCATTCTAATGCTTACTTTTCATTTAACATTTAAAACAAATTGAAAAACTTACGTCCCATGGCATATTCGTTTCGATGCAGTAAAGAAATAATTAATTCTATTGATTATATTTTTGTGCGAAATAAATAATGATACAGCAACTGCTTAATTATTTCATCCATACATCTACGGATTGTATATAGAATGATTTCAATAGAATATAATTTTATTTTAAGAATAATGTAGATATTCAGAGAACAGAAGAGCTTTTTCAAGTAAAATAATATGTTATTGAAATCAATCACATTTTCCAATATTTTATAGTATTGTAACAATCCATATATTGGTGGCACTCCGCAGCAGCACGTTTATTTGGATCAACCAATATATTTTTTTTATTCTATTGGTTTTTTTCTCAGTGTACAAGACGACGTGCTCGAATGAAAAATGGACACCAAAAAACAACCAATCCTCGGAAATTTAGCGTCAAATTATTCAGAGTTTGGTAATCAAAATGCACGTGTTTATTTTTTCAATACGCATCAAAAGTCACTCGGTATATCAATATTTGAGGACCATTGAGAATTTGGTGTTTAATTTGGTTTTAATTTTAATGGTTAGGTTCGTGTATTATTCGTTTCCGGCTAAACTTTTTTTTAGATATTTAAAAAAATATTTTTACCAATGCCCCGCCGGACCTTCACGGTTCCATATATTTCACTGTACTTATACTTGTTTGACACTGCATTATTCCTGGGTCCTGAAACCCGTCAGGGTCACCCACACCCACTCGCTGCCTGATGCACTACCGTGTCGCGGGTACACGAGGGCACAGGGAAACTGCAGAAAACCCGTGTCGATACGGCTGACGATAATTTCCTGAGTTTCAACTGCGGTGCTATTGGAGACTGCAGTGAAACTACCGCCACGAAACGGTCACCGATCCAAGTATTGGCTCGGGCCAACGCTGCTGCATGGGAGATCGTCGCAGCATTGAAAATAATATAAAAAAACACTTCTATTTGTAACAATAATTATTCTTTTTTTGCAACGAACATTCATTTTGATTCGAAACTTGTTCAAAATAGATTTGGGATTATAATGAAGTGTTAAACTAGATTTTTTCCCTCGATTTTGCTCTCTCAAAATGTTCTGGTCACTTTTGAAAAACATTTGTCAAATAATGCATGCAATAGACGATTTCATTTTTTCATCGCGGAACACTGTGGCCAATATAGTTCATCGAAAGTCCATAATTGTCCATTTCTTTTCTGACCCGCGTGAGTTTTACCTTTACCCGAAAGGTCAGGAATAACTTTGTCGAATAATAACAAAATCGCATAATGATGGCGGTCAAAGATGCAGGAGCGGAAAAAAAACACGCTGCTTCATCGTGAAGTCCTCATGTGATCTGGAATTGCCGGTAGGAGCGGTATATTTCTAAGAACGACGTGCGCGACGCGATATGAGACATTTCACGTCAACTCAGCCACCACTAAACACATACCCGTAAACCTAAACAAACCGAAACGAACTCATCTCCATAAAACGTTTCCAAATACTTTTAAAAAATTATGCCACGTTCCACTTAAAAATAAATTCAACCTTCAAACAATTTCTCCAATGATATTCTTCAAGGAATTTTATCATAGTGCAAATGAGAAGTCAAAGCCAATTTCCCGCAAACTCCTCACGAATTGAAAACCAGAGAAAATGTCCACTTTTTGAACGACACACGAAATTATTTTTGCCGTAGACAACAGTTCTTACAACTGAACCATTTTTTTTCGCAGAACAAAAAATGGGTGATTGACAAGCGCGTTTTTAAAGAATGATGAGAAAATGCCGCTTTCTTTTGCAAGAAAAAGAGGGGTGCATCATCCGACATGGAACGCCTGATAGCCTGCGAAACGTGTTCCCCAAGGATGGTCTTGCCATAAGCATAACAATCGGGGGAACGGAATATCGGTTGTAAAGTCAAATGCGATACTTGGCTGACCATTTCACGGTAGCTCGCGAGGCTTCCCTGCTATATGGTGCATTCGTCGGGTGGATGGTATGCCCGGTAACGGAGAAGGTTTTCCTGGCGTAGAGTTCGTAACCATGGTGACTCAAAGGTTCAGAATATGATCTTCGCCGAGTAAATGCAGCGTCCGAACATCGAGTACGAGCGATTCTGACACCCTTCACTCATTGGAAGCCTCATCATGCGGCAGAACACAAGTGGATGGTCGTAAAGTGACCTCTATTCGTGGCTGTTTCTTTGTAAGCTCGTAACTCAAAGTATCGTTGAGTGAGATAAAGTTGAACTTGGTCTTGGACAAGCTCGAGAAGTATTTGGTAAGGTAGATGAGCTGGAGAGAAACTTCTACAATTGTACGTAATTGCTTCGTCACAGGTTCATAACTTGAAGTGTCATCGAGGGAGTTTAAGTTGAAGTGGGTCTTGGATAAGCTGGAGGGGTCTTGGATATGCTGGAGAAGTCTTGGATAAGGTGGACACGTTTTAGATAAGCTGGATAAGTCTTAGACAAGCTGCAAGAAGAACGTTTACAGTTCTACTTACGAACCTCATCACGAGTTCATAACATGGAGCGTTGTCGTGTAAGTCCAAGTTGAACTTGTTCTTGGACAAGTTGCATAAGCTGGAGACGTCTTGGATAAGCTGGATAAGGTGGACAACTTCCACAGTTCATACGTAATTACGTCATCGCAAGTTCATAAGTTAGAGTGTTGTGGAGTGAGTTCATCTTTATCTATGGCTTGGATGAGCTGGGTAAGCTGGAGAAGTCTTGGATAAGTTGGATAAGCTGGAAAAGTCTTGTATAAGCTGGAAAAATCTTGGAAGAAAAACTTTTACAGTTCTACTAATTACTTTCTTGCGAGTTCATAACTTGGAGTTTCGTCTAACGAGTTGAAGTCGATTTAGACGAAATTCAATGAATATAGGTCGAAAGAAGCTCGGCGCGGAATTGTTCCAGTTCTTAGTAACTTCGGTAGTCCCACTTTGGGACAAATCACTTCTTTATGTGGAATTTAATACCACTTTTGAGTGCATAACTTGAAGTGTCGTGAAGTGAGTTGAAGTCGGTTCGGACACCTTTAGATGGTTGGTAGGTCCTGAACGCTGGCAAAAAAATGACCTAGTACTTTTTGATCTCAAGCAATGGATGTTGGGTCGATCAATACTGTTACTTATTAAGATGGAGATTTTAAGATAAGTTGGAGATTTTAAGTCTTGGAGATGGCTACTAGGTCCTGAGAAAACGGAGAGAAGCTTTGACTGGGTCTTTTTGGGATCAAGCACTGGATGTTGGGCCAACAAACACTGTTGCTTAGTAAGTTCATAACTCAGAGTATCATCAAGTGAATTCAAGTAGATTTGGACAACCTGAAAGTCTTGTAGATGATTGCTAAGCCCTGAACAAGTTGGGCAAAGAATTGTCTAGTTCTTTTTGGAATCAATCACTGCATCTTGGGCCAATCAACACTGCTACTTCGTGAGTTCATAACAGAGTATCGTCAAGTGAGATCAATCCGATTTGGGCAACCTAAAACGATTCTAAGTTCTGCAAATGCTGGCAGTGCAATTTTGACTGTTCTTCACCGTATTCTCATTTCTTTTGGGATCAAGCACAGGGCATTGTTGCACCTCAAAGTACCCTGCTCATCGGTGTCTTATAATCAGAGTACACGAATACTGCAATTTCAAAATTGCAAATAATGAAAAATGGCATTGAATGAGGTAAAAGATAGCAGTGCATAAAGTCGATCCAACCTACATATAACGTGTAATAAATATGTATTAATGATAACATACATAATGCACATTGATTGGAACATGCAATTCACAATCCTAGTTTTACCTCCATCGAACAGCACATTCATCAGAGACCTGGTACTTGACGTCACGAAGCGCAGTGAAATTTTCATTTGACGTTCGTCGGAATATTAATTTTTCAGCAGCAATTTTCATTCCTGGATCTCATCCGTGTGTTGCCGCGTACGTTTTCATGGAAGATTGGCGGTGGTTCACCACCTACCGCGTTCGTCTGTACCAACCACTCTCTTGCTCTCTCTCTCTCTCTCTCTCTCTCTCTCTCTCTCTCTCTCTCTCTCTCTCTCGGATTTCGTGAAAAAAGCTTTTAATTCAACGTGAGCACGTTCGTTCACATCGCATACGAAAAACAACGCTCCCACCCCGACTCAAGCCATTTTTTATTAATCGGTCAATCTTTCTTTTATTTTCAAGCGAGAACGTCGGATTCGTCCGAAGAATATTTATTCGATTCACGCTATCGCGGTTTTTTGGGCTTTTGGAAAAAGGCCGAATTTGGGAAAGCTTTAATGAGTACATTCAACATGGTTCGTTATGAGTTTCCGAATAACGGAAACTACACATTCATTGTAGTTTCCGTTTTATGCAATCAAACCCACACACATACCTACAGGGCGACAACTATAAAGTGGACATGTGTTTTTTGAAGTCCTGACACGGGGATTTTGCGACGAGTAAAATATGACATTTAAGGGGTTACGTGGGTTTGAGAATTTCAAAACATCCATTTTTTTTAAATTTTATTATCTAATAGTACAATATGTCCGGCCGGGAGCGACGCAGGTATATCGTATTTTTCTCAAAAAACTATTTTTGAAGTCGGTGGACACGATTTCTTAAAAACTAATGCACCGATCTTATTGAAATTTTGCACACTTCTTCAAAATAGCATTGATTAGTGATTGAACGAAGGTTTTTCTTCGATTACAACTAATTTTACAAGGCTACACGTAGTGTGTATTGCATAAAAAATTGAAGTAATTTGTATACAACCTTGCCAAAAACTCAAATTTCATTTTAAAAAAATTCTTCCTTCAATAACGGGCTATATACTTATTAGGAGTACAACTTTGCAGTGACCGTTTTACTTAGAGAGCCACTGCGGCCGAAGTAGTGGCCCTAGCTCAATAAAAAAAGTGGCATTTTAAACTAGACGCTCTGCCAATGTAAACAATTTAAAAAAGCTAACGGATACGTGTATGCATTATAAAGTTATTGGCACTCAAACATGGCAACCTACGAGCCGAATTCTCAGCATTTGCGGGAACTGCTCCAAAGACAACAAAGGAAGGGATTTTTGCACCGGATTGTGACTGGAGATGAAAAGTGGGTTTACTACGATAATCCTAAACGCCGAAAATCATGGGGACTGCCTGGTCATATTCCGTCATCGACGCCCAAACCGAATATTCACGGATCCAAAGTGATGCTGTGTATCTGGTGGGACCAGCTGGGCGTTGTGTACTATGAGCTGCTCAAACCATCCGAAACCATCACAGGGGAACTCTACCGACGTCAGTTGATGCGCTTGAGTAAGGCACTCAAAGAGAAACGGCCACAATTCAACGAAAGACATGACAAGGTGATACTGCAGCATGACAATGCCCGACCCCATGTTGAAAATGTCGTGAAAAAGTACTTGGAAACGCTGAAATGGGAGGTTTTATCCCACCCGCCGTACTCTCCAGACATTGCCCCTTCCGACTATCACTTTTTCCGGTCAATGGCACACGGTTTGGCTGACCGGCACTTCGGTACTTACGAAGAAGTCAAAAATTGGGTCGATTCCTGGATTGCCTCCAAGGACCAAGACTTTTATCGACGCGGGATTCGAATGCTACCTGAAAGATGGGCCGAGGTCGTAGCTAGCGACGGGCAGTACTTTGATTAAACAATATCTAGCCACTTTTTTATAATAAAGCCTTAAACTTTTGAAAAAACGGTCACGGCAAAGTTGTACTCCCAATATCTACTATCAGAATAAGTTTGGTTTTTTAATTTCAAATAAAGCTATCATGAATTATCCTTATCACCACGAGAACACTTTTTTAAGGGTCTCCGGAAACCAGGTCCCACCGTCTGAATTTACTAAATTTTTGGATGATATTTCATTTAAATATTGTTGGAAGTTGCTCTTTTGTGTGCTTAACATTTTGAATAAAATAATTTATATGTTATATTTTGTTTAAATAGAGAAAATATACTTTTTTGGCTTCGAAACCCACTTAGACCCTTAATGGCGTTCCAAGTCGATTTTGAGAAAGATATAAAGTATTTTTATTATGAGCAGTTTTTTCGAGAAGAAATTAAGCATTCTGGGAAAAAAAACAATATTCCATTTTGAATTCAGCAGAATTACAATATTTAAATTTCGAATACGAAACATTAAATAAATAAATAAAAATTTCACTGGAATCAATCTCCATTTATCAGCTTGACATGCATCACTGATACCTTTTTTCCCGTTGACGTGATGCACAAAAAAGTTTTACCGGAGTGTTTCGGATTTGGAATTAAATCGTTTTCATTTTACTGTAGGTACTCAAAATGGAATTTTGTTTTTTTTTCTCGAATACTCAATTCTTCTGGCAAATACTACTGATAACAAAAATACGTTATAATTTTTTAGTGCGCGACTTAATTGCAAAATCTCCGTGGAAGACCCTTAAAAAGACGTAGCCACCTTATAACTGTCACCCTGTATTTATCTATATATAAAAATGTGAGTGTGTGTATTTATACATCCATAGATGATTAGCTTCGACGCGATTTCTCGACAGCGCTCGCAACAGCCAAATGTTAAACGCGTTGAAAACAAATTACCGTGGAATTAAGGGAATGAGATTGGGAGTCGCAGATTCGAACGCCCGTCTAAGTGCTCAGCGTATAGGCGCAACCGAAACAAACCCAAACAAACCCAAACAAGAGTGGCCATAATGGCTAGCGTGTTATACAAAATGCGAGTCGTTGAATTTCGATTTGAAGAAACGGTATGAATTAAGATTATTTAAGGGGTCCTCACACTTCAGACGCTAAAAAGGCTATTTTCGTGAATTTTTTTGATTGGTTTATATTGTAGATATTGATATAAAAGTTGTTGCGCTTAATAAATACACTTTCGAATTACATTTTAAAAAATGTATGTAATTATGTAACCCAAACAAACTTTAAACGCGTTTTTCTCAAAACAACATTTTTCGACGGCTTGTTGATACAATCTTCGAAACTACTGAATCGATCCTTATGAAATTTTAACCATATATTCTTTACAACTATAGCTGTGCCCATTTCAAGATTGAAAAAAAATTGATATATACAATTTTTTGCTGTTGCCAAAAACGGTGACAAAAAAACGTTTTTTTTTTTCGAAAAATGTCCGCCATTTTGTTATTTTTGCACATATAAAAAATCGTATGATATGCGCTATAGCCATTACCATACTGAATTAAAAACCGTTTGATCTTTTTGTTTCGGATGATCCATCTCCGAGATTTCATCAACAGCGCAGACCTACCATTTTTTAGGACATTTTTCTAACTACCATTTTTGTCTATTAATAGTGACTTAAATAACTAATAAATAATTTTTTTTAATGTATTTCAAAAGTATTTATCAAGTGTAACAACTTTTATATCAACATCTATAACATAAACCTATCGAAAAATTCATGAACATAGCCTTTTTTAGCGTCCAAAGTGAGTAGACCCCTTAAGCAATGGGAAACGTTTAGATTATTTTTAATATTTGGGACCTAGTATCTACCCGGGCTCTTTACAATTTCCAGTATAATTGTGCAAAGTATTCCAAACTTTTTGGTCCTGAACTTATGCAAAAAGAGCTCACGGACAAAAAAGACGAAAACAATTACATTCTTGACGAATTTAACGGCTAGATTAAGGGGGAACTCTTCTGTGAGGGGTAAAAAATCGATTTTTGTTGCATTTGCTCAAACTACGTATACATGTTCCAGAATAAGTGGACAAATTTTCAAGTTTGAATATTGAAAATTAACCCAGTTACAGATGATTTAGTGAGGGCAGGTAGCAGAACGATTTACGTATACTAAAACTTTCGATAGCGTTTTTCTCGAAACGACCCACACGGAAATAAAATATATGTAAAAATATATTTTTCGATATATTAAAAAAGGATGTAAAATATATTTCGTACATATATTATCCATCTTAGATATACATTAGATATATGCAATATATACGGGAAATGCATTAAAAATAGATTCGCGATGTCAAAGTTTTCGCCGAAAATATATTTTCAGAATGTATATAAAAATATATATGTTGGATAGGCAGTTACGTATATTCGAACTATATTGAAAATATACTTACAATGTACTCAAATTACCCTCAAAATATACTACACATGTATTTTAACTGCATTCGACTTGTAATTGAAATATATTGTAAATGCATTGAAACTACGCCGAAAATATACACGATATAGGTTCATACTCCGGTTCAAATATACTTGAAATATGTTCATACTACATTTCAAATATCATTGAAATATATTCAACATGTATTTAAGATATACTTGAAATATATTTAAACTATACTTGAAATATTATTAAAAATTTTGTTATGACGTTATTTACATCATTGCACTCTTTTACGATATTTTTTTCTTGTCCTTAATTACGATTATGGTGTTTGCGGTCCAAATATATTAATGGTTAAAATTTAAATTATATCAGACGCCTACACGCCGTAAGGTGGTTTCGAACCCGGGACCTCTGAGTGATGAGCTGGGACGTTCCCCACTGAGCTAGTTCTACTTGTTAAATTAACTTTCGTATCGTCTACATATCGTACAATACACAGAGTTAGTTTATTGAGAAATGTGTGGATTTACAAGAGTAACTAACATTATCGGATCATTTACTTAATTGCGTTCGCATAGAGAGCGATAATCGAATAGAATTACGAGATTACATAACCTTCAACTTTTTTGTCCGATCATTTATTCCGGCTAGTGCGGCTAGGTCTTCGCGAGATACCGACTTGAAGATGTTTTTCATTTGCAACGTCATCTGTTACTCAAGTTTCTCAACCAACCATATTTAAAATATATAAAACATACATTGAGTTTGTATTTTTGATATATTCAAGATGTATCTTAAATGGATTTATATTTATCTATCGTATAGGTTTTTAATCATATCCAAAATTATACTTGACGTATCCAACTTTTTGTACAAAATGTATTTAATATATGTTTTATGTATCTTTCGATATATTTTTTATATATTTTATTTCCATGTGGGGACTTTCCTCGACCTAGCCGGAATCATAACTCTAACTATAGTTGTCCGATTTTCAATTTAAAAAAAAAACCAAAACTGCCGGAAATACAGTAGCTATCGTTGTAGGTAGCCGTTTCTTTTTGGAATTTGGTATTTTTTAAGGGGGAGATACATTTAGAAGAAAAAAAAATTGCTGATTTTCATGATTTTTTTTAAAGGAAATATTTCTTCACCATTTTTTCGACTCAGCGTATGTTTTAATATTACTTTTGGCTGTTACATGGTATTTTGCTTTATTATTAATCTTTATAAATGGCGGTGGTATGGCACGATCTTATAAACGGGTTGCGGCGAATGTTGTCAGACGGCGCCACATGTAGTCGGCCGAAGTAATCTGAAAAGAAAACCAATGATAATTTCTTTTTATTAACATTTAAACGCAGAATATGAACCAAGAAAAGTGAGAAATGTTGAAAATCGATGAAATGGTACGCTTTGAAACAAAAGATCGAATTTTCCGAAAAAATGGCTACATTTTGCAAAACATATTTTTTTTTTTCATTTTCAGAAACATTTAGGGTCATGTTTCAGGCAATGAGGTTAAAAAGATTCATATCCAATTTCATCAGAATCGGTCGATTCGTTTTTGAGCTATACGTCACGCCGGTTTTAAAAATGCAGATTAAAAAACTGTGCCACAGCTCCGCCATTTTTGTAGATTAATTTAAAAAATACCATGTAACAGCCAAAGTATTAATAAAACATACCCTAAGTTGAAAATATGGCAAACGAATATTTACTTAAAAATAAAATTATGAAAATCAGCAAATTTTTTCCTCGCCTAAAGTTATCTCTCCCCTGAGCTCCCAAATATAAGTAAAACATTTCGTCAAAATTACACTTTTTCCTCTGAACACCCGCCATTTTCTGAATTATTTTCTCACAAAAGCGGCTACTTAAAACGAGAACCACATTTATATATGGGTTATAAAACATTTTTATTTTTTAGACCAAACATCGTTAAATTATCGATCCGGCTGTCCAACCAAATTTTCATACGAAGGACTCTGATATACCTCAATAACGTTGTTAACCCTCAATCCGTCAACCTGGGTCGTTTTCGTCCTGCCCAAAATCATTTTCTTCGCAGGTTGCTTAATATTTAATTAAAAAAAAATATATTAAAAATAAGAAAAAACCGTATTTTCCCTTGAAAAGTACGGCCTAAAGATAGACCATGATTTTTTTCAGATTCTTTCATTGACAATTGTTGGTTTGGTCGTGCAAAGACGAAAACGACCCAGGTTCACGGCATTAAGGTGCCTTAAATATCTTCACGGATTGAGGGTTAATTTCTATTTGTTTTCATAAAAATGTACAGGCTCAATGTATGCTTAATAACATATCTCTTTTCCAAATCCCAAATAATCCAGCCCGGGAAAAAAAGTTCATGCCTGAGTGGATATGTTCATATATGTTTCAGATATTGTCATATATGTTTCAGATATCGTCATATATGATTAGGTCTGATCATATTCCACATCACATATGCTTCAAGAAGATCATATCTGATCACGAATCCCCGGGAAAATGGTCATATCTGAGCAGATATGCTCATGTAGGTGTTTATCTGCAACATAAATGAATCTGAGCTGATCATGCATGGTCAAAGATGAACATACATGTATTTTTATGCGCTCAGGGGTAGCTCTATATCTGGTCAGATATGATCGCGCATAAGTAAATATGTGCAGATATGAATTTGTAGCTGAACATGTCTGCCCATATGTGGTCATGTCTAACCAGATATAGTACAATTCACGACTACATTCGAGCTCATACATGAATAGACTTGAATATGTGCGCGCATGCATGAACATATCCAACCAGGTATGGATGAATACGCAACCGAACCCAACTCGTGCATGATCAGGTCTGAAAATATTTGCCCATGTACAATTGTATCTGCCCAGATATGGAATTATACTCGAATTCATCCAATTGGATCTATATGATCATCGCTGAACATGCTTGCCCACGTGTGATCAGATCTAATCAAATATGAATCAATTGATTCATATTTCATCAATTGATTCATATTTGAACGTATTCATCCATACCTGGTTGGATATGTTCATGCATGCGCGCACATATTCAAGTCTATTCATGTGTGAGCTCGAATGTAGTCGTGAATTGTACTATATCTGGTTAGACATGACCACATATGGGCAGACATGTTCAGCTATAAATTCATATCTGCACATATTTACTTATGCGCGATCATATCTGACCAGATATAGAGCTAGCCCTGAGCGCATAAAAATACATGTATGTTCATCTTTGACCATGCATGATCAGATCAGATTCATTTATGTTGCAGATAAACACCTACATGAGCATATCTGCTCAGATATGACCATTTTCCCCGGGAAATGTGATCAGATATGATCTTCTTTAAGCATATGTGACGTGGAATATGAGCAGACCTAATCATATATGATACTGTAAAATGTCAGATATAAATATATCTGATACATATATGACAATATCTGAATCATATATGACGATATCTGAAACATATATGACAATATCTGAAACATATATGAACATATCCACTCAGGCATGAACTTTTTTCCCGGGTGGTCTGATATCGTCAAATCTAATCATACATGCTCTGATATCGTCAAATCTAATCATGTATGCTCTGATATGGCCATTTTTCTTATGCATGATTAGACAAGATCCAGATATGATCAATCATATCTGGATCATATATAATCCAGATATAATCAGATGTGATTTGGTCTGATAATTTTTTCTCGGGATGATCATACATGCTCAGATATAAGCATACATGATCTGTCATGACACTATATGAACAGATATAGCCAATTCTCTTGTCTGATCATATCTGATTCTACAGATATGCTCAGATATAAGCATACATGATCTGTCATGACACTATATGAACGGATATGACCAAATCTCTTGTCTGATCATATCTGATTCTACAGATATGCTCAGATATAAGCATACATGATCTGTCATGACACTATATGAACAGATATGACCAAATCTCTTGTCTGATCATATCTGATTCTACAGATATGATTCAGATATGTTCAAATATGATCTTTTTTTCCCGGGAGTGGACAAAAAAAAAACAGAAAAACGACCTTTTTCCGCTCTCCACAGTCCCTTAATGATCTTTTCACGAACACAATCATTCCATATTCATTGAAATCGAGAAATAATTATGAAAGTGCAGAGGTAGCGTTTCACTACAAATTAGGAAATTAATTTGACATCCAATGGGAAAGAGGGGAATTAGTCTCAATGACAGATCTTTCACGGGAGCTCCGTTATTAAGAGAACGATGAAAAAGAAATTGAAGATGCCACCGATCCTGGCACTGCAGTCTTGGACGCTGCACTCTCTCTCTCTCTCTCTCTCTCTCTTTCTCTCTCTCTCTCTTTCTCTCTCACACACACACACACACTAATTAAAATGTCTCGAGCACGCGCACATCCACACACGTACATATACAATTGACCAGCCAATTTCTCGCGAAACGTCGTCCTTGATAATTGGACCATTCATGGTTTTTGAATGACTCGCTGATTCGAAAGTGGAGAGACTCTAATGATTTGTAATAACGTGGCTCCTTGAGATTATACGTACATAAAGCTCGAGGGAACCCTCTCATTTGGCATGAATCACCGTTGAAGAAGACGGATAAGCAGGCACCGGAGTTAACGGACCAAGAGGACACTCGTTGGCAGAGTCGATGGAAAAATCTTCTGGATCCCAAACAAGACGAGAAAGTATCAAGACTTTGTGTTTTTTTCACACAAAAATACTCCGTTAGCGCTTATTACTAATCCTTTTCGTTTCGCCGATTGTATTTTTTGGTATCGCCAAAAATTGAGGTTACTATTGTTGGGAAATTAATATTTCGCATCGTCAAAATTAAAGTTAGACGGAATACTTTTCTAACGGTTTTCATCACTTCATATTGACGTACAAATAAACATTATGGAGAAAAGAGCCTTAAGGGGTTGGGCTACTCTGAGTGTTTTAAAAACATCGATAGTAGCTCGAGGCAACTCAAATTGAAGAGGTCCAACATATGGGTCGTCACTGTAGCCTAACCCCTTAAAATAAAAAAGACTGTTGGTAGAATACAAACCCAAACAAATGACCGCTACAACTACTGATTAATGTGCGTGGATTGTTTGGGGCGCGATGATCACTCTACAATTAAGGAATCATCACCGTATAACGGGTCGATAAATCTCTGACTTTCGCGATTTGTTTTTCGATGGTTAACATACGCTGATTAGTCTGATTTTATCATGTCAAATCAAAGCACTCATGAAGAGCAGAAAATAATTTTTCAAACGTTTATTTTTACTTGTATCGTATTTTTTTAACGGTTGAAAATGTCTTCGAAAAAAATGAGTTCTCACGGTGTACACGGTTGTGGCCGTAAGTATTATATGAAAAAAAAATTGTGAAAAGATTATTAATCAGTATGAAAGCCGCTATCTTGCTATAGAGGTTTACAAAAAATAGAAATTGACGAAATGACGGGTTGAAATTGACGGTTTGAAAAGAAGTATCGAATTTAGCCTATTATTTAAAAGAATATGAAGATTTAAAAAAAGCTTCCATAGCAACATAAATAATGACAGTACACTCTCAAAGGAACTGTACAACGAGAGGGCAAGAGAGAGAGAGAGAGAGAGAGAGAGAGAGGTGGGGGGGGGGGGGGGGGGACAAAAATACAGAATTCTTTGTCGCTTCCAGCAGCAGCGCAAACAATATGCAATCAATATTGTCAATTGCAAAAAAATCGGGACAGATTCTTTCCGTCCGATAAATACGAAAAACGCGGATTTTTTCGGATTCCTATTCTTTTTTTCCCTTTTTGCCCGTACGTTCGTACCCGGCGAGATAATACGTAAAAAGTCCGTTGCAAACGCTTGTGCGCGTCTGTGTTGTTCACCGGGCGAATGAAGAATCGACTTTAAAATCGATTAACTCCTGTCATATTATAAATTGAATTTCGGCTCCGAAGCCCCCGCGTGCATTCTACGTCTGTACGTAAAATTTGTTGTTTTTTTGCCATTCTTTTTTTCTATATTTCCCTTCTCCCGCGCGTGCTCGCTGCCCCTAGGACTGTGCTCTTTCTCGCATCCTACCAGCGGATTTACCGATCGCTGGAACGACGCGCGTCCGCGTTTCTTTTTTTTTTTTTTGGTCTACTTTTTTCCCCCGCTATTTTTTTGCGTGAAATCAATAATGAAGCCTGCCGGGCAATTGGAACCGAACGCACCTACTCTCGATGGTATTAACTGTGGTGGAATGCGCGCGCGCGCGCTATCGAGTGTCATGAGAGTAATCACCTCGTTCCGTGGCGAAACCCCCCTTAAAGTGATTAGAAAACTCGCGGAGATGAGAAACGGCAACAACATCTCGTCAAGTCGCATCCATCATGGGGGACTGGACGTTGCATACGCGGGGCCCGGTTTCGTTCGAAATTTTGCATAATAATCGCGATGCTTCATCTACGATGTCGTAATGTGGCGATTATTATGCAAAATATCCGATGGCGGATTTAAATTGATGTCATTCAATCTGAATCCGCCAGTGGATATTATTGAATATCGGAATTCTATGTATACAGGGGGTCCTGTTACGAATGGATAATCATGAAACCGTCGATAGGCCAGATCGTGTCCTACGTACGCTGGCATTTCAGTTTAGTAAAAGTCCCGCGGTTTTCGAGATTTACATTATCTATTGAAAAACATCGCTTGCTTTGGGCTTTTCGCATACCATTTCTACGAATGACGTGAATCGACATTAACTAAGCTACTTTTTAAAGCAATTGTATTTTTATATTGCATAGTTAATTTGTTATTAACGAATCTGATGTGAAGAAATCTGTTATCTACAAATCTGTTATAAAAAAATCTGATGACTTTTCAGAATTTTTTTTGAAAAGTGATAAATTTGCGTAAAAAAATCGTCAGATAATTATTAATAACAAATGAACTATGCAATGTAAAAAAAATCCCACGTACTTCCATAGACAATGTATTTTTCAAGATATATTCAACATTTCACGTGAATCGGTTGAAAATTGTTTGAGATATCTTTCCGGCCAACTTAAAAATGCAGTTTTGGGATAAAGGCTGCACAGCCGCCATTTTGAAATTAATAGCTTCAACAAAAATGATTGTATACAGTCACTGATATGTACGATAAACACCCTGTATTGTAATCTCGATTTATTTTGTAGTTTTTCTGAAAAAAAAAATCCCCAAAAAGCTTATTTTTCGGCCTCTAGAGTGGCCTAACTCCTTAATATTTAAGATAAAAAAGAAGACTTTTCTAGATAAAACAAATAACCAAGAGTATTTTTTTAACCGGGCAAAAAAGTTGTCTTTTGTTCAAATGGAATGCGAAAAACCGAAAACAGATGATTTTTATCTCGAAAACCGTGGGACTTTTACTGAACTGAAATTCCAGCAAATAGTATACTGAAAAAAATTTGTTTATCCATCCAAAATTCAGTTGGTTTAACAAAATTGTATCTTTAAATACGTTCAACTTGATTTTTCATTGGCATAACAAAACAGTATAATTGGGCAGTAACCAAAGATACATTTAAACTATCTGCTTATTTAGCATGTCTGAGCAACTGTTGAAACAACAAAATTTCGAGACAACAAAATGCATTTTGCACATTCAACGATTCTTTTTTCTCAGTGTAGGACATGATCTGACCTATCAACAGTTGCAGGATTGTCTATTCATAACAAGACACCCTGTATATTTATATAAATAAATTTGTTTGCATCAGAACGGTTCTTTGTCGATTCATTTATATTTGTATGTGTACAGAGTTTTACAAAGGCCGATGCAAAGCCTTAAGGGGGTGATAGGTCACCTAGTTAGGAACATATCTAACCTAAGTTACCTTAGTCCAAACTCTAAGGATTTCCAGTTACCATGGTATGAATGATTTATGGAACATTTTCCAAAACTGGGTACTAACTCGTTTATCTCTCATGTTAATGCTATTTTTTAAAAATATCATTAATATAAAAGGCATTTTTATTTTTTGACACGTTATTAATTATTCAACACGTCCCATTTAGTTAGTTGTGTGGATATAGATAATTGTATTTGTGTTTGTCGATTGAATTCACATTAAGCTAAGACGCAAATAAGTTTTTCGTTATCAATTGTCTGTTTGAACATTATGAACGAGTTAGTACCTAATTTTGGGAAATCTTACGAAAATCATACTTACACTGATAACTGGAAATCCTTACACTTTGGACTAAGGTAACCTAGGGTAGATATGTTCCTCACGATCACCCCCTTAAGGCTTTGCATCAACCTTCCCAACATCCTGTATATAAATTATTTTTTTTCTGGAAAACTATTTATTTTCATTTTATGAATATTTATTTCTACCAGAGCATATATATCTATAAATATGTGTTTATAACAATATACAATCAAAGTATGAGATCATTCCATAATCCTACTTGATATACATCGGACCTGGAACTCGTATCTCATCCCTTTTAATTTTTATAGCAACACTGCAGCGATTTTTTTTCTTCATAAAATATAATTATCGAACCATGTATCAATAAGCAATATTATTTAATAGAATTTTCTTCTGCTATGATCAATTTTATTGTGGATTTTAAACGTTTAAAATAAATTACATTAAAGTCAATCTGATCAGATAAAATATGATTTTCTAAAAAGTAAACATTAATTTTCAAAGAAATCGTTTTCTGATTTAAAGTATCCTTGTATAAGGTTGGCGCACTTTCCGGAAAACACTTACTCATGCAAATTTTATCAGAATAGTAATAACAATAAAAATCGGCTGGTTATACTTGACTGAGTTCGTTGTTTCGATGCGATTTTCGTGGGAGTCATGTGAAAAAAGTGTGACATACAATCTATCACTGGTCAACTATTATTGAATATTAGATAAATAATTAATATTATTGAATGTAAGTAAGCTATAATGGTTGAATAAATGAAAAAAGTAAAAGATATTAACTGTTAATTAATAATTACCTACAAATAAGTGAATTAATAACAGATATTCAATAAATAAGAATTACAATTCACTAATAATAAATGAGAAACTAATTACTAATTATATTGAATAAGTAAATAACAAATGAACCAATTTTATTTTATAATTAATCAACAATTTATATTACCAACTAATAAATAGGGCGTAAAATATTAAATAAACCACCGATATTCTTAAATGTAAATAAATAGTAGCTAATAAATGTTTAAACAAATAATTAATAATAATGACCTCGCAGAGAATTGGCTAGAAAAAGTCGAATATGAAGAGAGAAAAAAAATACCATTGCATAGCTTTACGATCTTTCGAAAGGCTTGCTCGAATCTCCACTCCGTAAATCCAGTCACATGAAGCCTGCAACTATGGCTATGGCCGAGTCGGGGCGAAACGTCCCATGTAGAGCCCCAGGGAAGTCACGATAGGTGGATCGTACTTCCTCGATTTCACAGCTCTGGGCCCTCTGTCGTGATACAAGAAAACGAAGTAACTCGATGCAGCGCCTCGGGAGTCTTTGGCCGATAAGTCCGCACGGTGATCAATCTCGTACAGCAGCCGGGAGGCTTTTACTCCCTTCGTTTTTTTTTCTTCTTTTTTTCTCTCTCAAATTTGCAATGCGCACCGATCGAGTCTATTAATAACATGAACGCTCGAGGTTAATTATATTAATTAAATTCCTCTTTGTGCCATGCTCGAGAGTCCTCATCTGTATACTTAATGTATGAGGAGTTGGGCTGCAACGACAGCGGCGTGCAGCATAAATTTCGAGGTCTTGCTGAACCAATCGCGCCCACGATGCATTCAATTTAATATATAAGTATATAATTATAATTTAATAAATTAATCAATGCTACATAATATAAATATAATAATAATGATAAAATGATAAATAATTTGAAAATAATTGTATTTGCTACAAAATTAAAAAATGAATTGAAAATTCAGTTGATCGATAATCGATAACCCGTGCGGAAATTGAGTTGGGGCTGTGATCGGGCCCCAATAATATTCCCCTAACTTTATTCGGGCCCTAATCTGGAAGCCACACGAGGGCCGTTAGCGGCCGGTCACAGTTTGTCAACAAGGGCCATTAAAGGCGCAACGATCGGGGCCTTATAAGTTGCCTCAATGACGCCTCATCAAAACCATTTTAGCGCCCTGAAAATGCCTCACCGGCGCCTCATCAAAACCATTTCAGCGCCTTAAAATATCCGTATCAGTAGATATACGTGTATGTTAAACGCGTCAGGGTATACCTGTATTTGTTTTTCTGTAATTGTTCATGTGTATAGGTGTGGGCGTGAGTACATGTGTATGTATGTGTGCGCGCGTAGAAACGTGATTGCGTATTTGCATGTGAGCCTTTATGACAAACTGCCATGACAAAATTAATACAAAAAATAATGTGAGGCGAACTCTCTTCACTGCAAACATTTATTTTTCAGGAACTATCCACTATGATAACATTTTTTAGAATTGTGATTGCTTGTAACCAGTGTTGGGCGTTTTTGTAATTGATGGTACTCTAATTACAAATTACAATTGTAATTTGTAATAAGTAAAAAAAAAATTGCTAATTACAACGGTATTTTGTAATTAGTAAAAAAAAAAAGGCTAATTACAATGGCATTTTGTAATTAGAAATAATTTAGTTACAAATTACTATTATAATTCAGAATTGTAAAAACTGTGAAATACAAATTACAAATGTAATTGGGAATGGTTTTTTTTCTAATTACAAATTACAAATGTAATTGGGAACGGTTTTTTTTCTAATTACAAATTACAAATGTAATTGGGAACGGTTTTTCTTCTAATTACAAATTACAAATGTAATTAGAATTTTTTTCTTTCTAATTACAAATTACAAATGTAATTAGAATATGTTTTTTTTTCTAATTACAAATTACAAATGTAATTACAATATTTTTTTCTTTCTAATTACAAATTACAAATGTAATTAGAATTTTTTTCTTTCTAATTACAAATTACAAATGTAATTAGAATATGTTTTTTTTCTAATTACAAATTATAAATGTAATTAGAATATGTTTTTTTTTTAATTACAAATTACAAATGTAATTAGGAACGGTTTTTTTCTAATTACAAATTACAAATGTAATTGGGAACGTTTTTTTTTCTAATTACAAATTACAAATGTAATTAGGAACGATTTTTTTTCTAATTACAAATTACAAATGTAATTAGAATATTTTTTCTTTCTAATTACAAATAATAAATGTAATTAGAATATTTTTTCTTTCTAATTACAAATAATAAATGTAATTAAAATATTTTTTCTTTCTAATTACAAATAAAAAATGTATTTAGAATATATTTTTTTCTAATTACAAATCACAAGTGTAATTAGAGTCGATTTTTTTCCTAATCACAAATGACAAGCGTAATTATAATTAATTTTTTCTTCTAATTACAAGTCTAATCAGCATCGATTTTTCTTCTTATTACAAATGAAAAATGTAATTTGAATTAATTGTTTTTCATAATTAACAAAATTCACATTCCTCAAAATTCAGGAATTCAAAATGGCGAATCCAACGGGGTGGACGTTAAATTCTAAAAAACATATCAATTTTCCTAAAACTCTGTACCTAGGGGTTCTTGGGGTAGCTGAATGCGAATCTAGCCTTGGATTTTCCAAATTCAAAATGGCGGATCCAATATGGAGAACTGAATTAAAATAATTTAATAGATTCGCACGACGGTCGGTACTCGAGCGTTTTTGAGGTCGCTAATTACGAGTCCCAACTCAAACTATATACATTCAAAATAGTGGATCCAATATGATGGACCAAAGTACAATCATTTACTCTATTTGCATGATAGTTGCTATGAAGGGGTTTTCAAAGTTGCTAACTACAAATCTGCCCTTCAAATTCCGAAATTCGAAATGGTGGATTCAATATGGCGGACTAAAATACCGTAATTTACGCGATTCGCTCGATATTTGGTGTCAAGGTGTTTTCGAGTTCACTGGTTATGAATCTGCTCTCGAAATATAGAATTAAAAAATAGCAGACCTACCATCGCGTATAAAAATGCAAACATTGAGTGGAATCCGTGGAAACTTGGTACTCTGGATCCGCCATTTTGAATTTTCGAATTCTACAGGCAGATTCATAATTATCGACCTCAAAAATCCCTTACTATTAATTATCATTCGAACCAAGTAAATTCTGGTAATTCATGCGCAATGCTGGACCCACTATTTTATTTGAGTATTTTGAAGGCAGATTCGTATTCAGTGACCTCCAAAACCCTGTAATAACAATTCCCATGGGAATCGAATACATTATTATATCATGGTCTGCCATATTGGAGGCACTGTTTTGAATGTATGTATCGTGAGTTTGGACTAGTAATCAGCGGCCTCAAAAACCCCTTAGTACTGAGTTTTATCCGATTGTATTCAATTTTTGCATTTCGTGACGCCATATCGGATCCACCATTTTGAATTTCTTAATTTGTAGGGCAGATGCGTAATAAGCGACCTTGAAAACCCCTTAATACCAATTATTTTGCGAATCATGTAAATTGTTGTATTGACATGATTCGCTGAATGTCTGCCACATTAGATCCGCCGTTTTTTTATTCTGAATTTGAAAGACAGATTCGTAATCAATGACTTTGATAACCCCCGAGAGCCGATTTTTAATAAAATTAAATGAACTTTCATTTTCGATCCTCTGTATTTGCCCCACTATTTTGAATTTCTAAATGTTGACCTTGAATTCGTAATTAGCGACCAAAAAACCTCATAAGCGCCAGGTTTCATTTAAATTGAATTTTTTGTCGAGCATATGATACAAACACAAATAATGAAATCCTCTTGCCGCTGAAGGGGTCAAGAAGAAAAACGCGCCTGGATAATAAAAATCCTCAAATTCAGCCAACACCAACAAAACTGATAAGACTATTCTAGACCGGGAAGCGACCGAGGCCACAGATTGGGCTCGAATTTTTTTTAAGACTCACAATCAGTTGACTTGGTTTCGTCTCAAATTTTTGTTTAAGCCAAATCGAAGTTTCATTTTAATGACATCCGTAATTTGTAATCATAAGAAAAATCTATATTATTAATATTTGTAAATTGTAGTTAGCAGAAAAATCGATTCGAATTACACTTGGAATTTGTAATTTAAAAGAAAATCGATTCCAATTACGTTTGTAATTTGTAATTACAAAAAAAAACATTCTAATTACATTTGTAATTTGTAATTAGAAAAAAACATATTCTAATTACATTTATAATTTGTAATTAGAAAAAAAACATATTCTAATTACATTTGTAATTTGTAATTAGAAAGAAAAAAATTCTAATTACATTTGCAATTTGTAATTTAAAAGAAAAACGATGCTAATTACATTTGTAATTTGTAATTACAAAAAAAACATATTCTAATTACATTTGTAATTTGTAATTAGAAAAAAAACATATTCTAATTACATTTGCAATTTGTAATTTAAAAGAAAATCGATTCTAATTACATTTGTAATTTGTAATTACAAAAAAAAACATATTCTAATTACATTTGTAATTTGTAATTAGAAAAAAAACATATTCTAATTACATTTATAATTTATAATTAGAAAAAAAACATATTCTAATTACATTTGTAATTTGTAATTAGAAAGAAAAAAATTCTAATTACATTTGTAATTTGTAATTAGAAAGAAAAAAAATTCTAATTACATTTGTAATTTGTAATTAGAAAAAAAAACATATTCTAATTACATTTGTAATTTGTAATTAGAAAGAAAAAAATTCTAATTACATTTGTAATTTGTAATTAGAAAGAAAAAAATATTCTAATTACATTTGTAATTTGTAATTAAAATTTGTATTATTTCAAGTTACAATGTAATTAGTAATGTTTTATCTTTTTAATTACAAATTATAGGTGTAATTAGTAATTTCAATGTAATTAATTACTCAAAGTAATTAGTGCTGCCCAACACTGCTTGTAACACTTAAGTTTCGAATTATAAAATTATCACATTGATTATAGTTATATAGTTATGCCAGTCGTTTGCATTATTTAAACAAATATATTCTACTACACATCCATTCTAAGAAATGGATGTATAGTAGAAATTTAAAAAATATATGGGTCTACCGAATCACTGAAATTTATTTCCATTGAGGGAAAGATCTGGAAAACAAAGACCAATTTATTAACTTATCCTACACAGTCAGATAAAGTTTTTTGAATGGGAAATATCAGCGAAGTCTTCAGAAGAAATAATTTTCCCTATGATGAGTATTGAGCGGAAATTAGTTGCTATAAAAATGTCGAGAAAACCGGTTGGGACTTCAGTTTTATGCGCTAGCATTACTCCTTGTATGAGTGAAACCATGAGTAATTGTTTGTATCTATGTAAAAGGTTTATTTAATTTGATAAATAAATACTGTCTGATGTTTGTCTGAATATTTGTGTTCGTCGTTGATTTTTTATTTGCTAATGCCCTTGCGCTTTTTCCCAATTTGCGTTCGATAATATTATTCGATCGATGTATATAATCGATTTGAATAATTGAAATACCATCAACCATGTAGCCTAAGCTATTTATACTGGTTTATCGCTATAATAGTCAGATCTGGGCCTATTGGGGAAATCCCTACTTGTTTATCCTTATAGTGGCCAAGTCTGGGCCTATTGTGGAAAGCCCTACAGGTTTATCCCTATAATGGCCAAGTCGGGTCCTATTGTGGAAATCCCTACAGGTTTATCCCCACAATGGCCAAGTCGGGGCCTATTGTGGAAATCCCTACAAGTTTATCCCGATAATCGCCAAGTCTGGGCCCATTGTGGACATCCCTACTAGGGAAAGCACTAGGGAAGCCCTAAAAGGCCCTTATTTTTATTAGGGATGCCCTATCAGTTTTCCGCACGGGAAGTTCCAGGAGTAGTCGATTAAATCATTATAATTTGCTGTACCAATATGGGTATATAAATATAGTAATTGGATTTTTTACTTTTGTAAGAAATATTATTTCTTTCAAATGTTGTTATTATTATATTATTATTTTATTATTGTGTTATTTCGTTACTATGCTGTTATTATTATATTTATATTATTTTTTAAGTTCGATGTGTTATATACAGGGTGTTAGGAAGGTCGATGCAAAGCCTTAAGGGGGTGATAGGTCACCTCGTTTCTGAGGACTTCGAGTTATCATGGGTAGTATGATTTGTGGAAAATTTCTAAAAATTAGGTCCTAACTCGTTATGTTTACTCTTATGATAATGCTATTTTTTTAAATAACATTAACATAAGAGGTATTTTCATTTTTTGACAAATTTTTAATTATTCAAAACGTCCCATTTAGTTAGTTTTGTGGATACAGATGATTGTATTGGTGTTTGTCGATTGAATATACATTAAGCCAAGACGAAAATTACTTTTTAGGATTATTGTCTGTTTACGAATTTATTGTCTGTTTGAATTTACGATTTATTGTTAATTTTAAGAAATTAAAAAAAAAATCATACCATGACTGGAAATCCTTCGACTTTGGACTAAGGTAACCCAAGCTAGATATGTTGCTAACGAGGTGACCTATCACCCCCTTAAGGCTTTGCATGAACCTTCCTAACACCCTGTATATATTATATATAAACATATTGGTGCAGCAAATTCTACATAAATATATACATGCATATAAGAATATAATTATTTAATTGATTGATTCCGGAACTTGTTGCATCCCTAATGATGCGTGAAAACAGTAACCTTGTGACCTATTTGAGCTTTTTTTTCAAAATTTCACAAGCTATCACCGCTTGCTCGAGATATTAATTTTCTTGACATTTAATTTAATTAATTACACAGCTCAACAGCCGATTTGGAACCGCAAAACTATATATTTTTTGCGAAATCTTATCTCTGTACTGATCTTATTTCAACACGTAACATTGATATTCCACGTAAGAACACGAAAATAAAGTCTTTTTAAAGAATTAAATTGTATTAAAATTTTTTAGTTTTATTGAATATTTCTATATTGAGTAAGCTCCTTTTTCGTGCTTTTCTTGAGTGAGGCTTATTGTGGGAGTAACGCATTTCACTCCAAACCTTATCAGCCGTCATATGTGGGTGTTCCATTTTCCTTGATACTTGATTATATGATTTTTATGTGTTGGTGGAAGCGTTCTCTTTGCTCTTTGCTGAAAAAGCCAAGATTTCCTGCTGTTTTATTTTGGTCTTTTATTTTTATCGCGAAATCAGAGAAAAACAGGTTTCACGAAATCTATAATCCGTTTTCTGAATTTTTGAATAGCATAGTCTTCGCATATGTAACAAAATGAATTGAGGCAGTTCGAGCTAGATCGTCTGCGCTTTGCTGCCGTCGATATATTACTGAATTAATTTATAGAAGTAAATAATTTTAAAAAAACAAAGAAAACTTTTCTTAAGGGGTTATGCCTAGTGTAGAAGTCGAAAAATTACTTTCTTAAAAACCAATATATTTCGATATATAATTTTATAAACGTTCCCTGAAAATATCAAGGTGATCGGATCAAAATTGACAGATTTATAGGGTGTTATGTTGACGCCCGTCGGAAACGCCCGGAGCGTCGTTCGAAATTTTAAACGCGCCTTTCTCGAAAGTAAGTTTTCAAAGTCGGTGAGCAAAATATCTTAAAAAGACTTCATCGATATTTCTGATTTTTTTACGGCTTCTTTCAGATGTAGAAATACAGTGTTTGATCGGAGAATTTTTTTTCCGATGACTTTCGATTGGATAAACCGAAAAATGCCCATTTTTTTTCGTAAAATTCAAGACTTTCACTTTGAAGACAAATTTTAATTTTATATTTCGAAAATTCCTTCCAATAATAATAATAGGACGAACTGATATACTAACGAAATCCATTTGATTTTCGACATCATCTGTAAATCGATTATAATTAAGTATGTTTCCACAAAAAAATTACAGAGTATTTTTTAGATGACACTTTTTCAAATACCCAATTTTTGCCGAAATTTATCATCACGATTTTCTAGAAAAATATCACAAAAATGAACTTCCTTCGACCGATACAACTAGGCATAACCCGTTATATGACCTGCTCCCGACACTCACTATAAAGTTCATTTGAAAATTCTGTGTAGTAACTTGAAGTATAGGTAGTTATACATCGCACGAGTAGTCACTTGACAAAAAATCATACGAATTTATTCGACACCAACAATTTTTTTCTTCCGTTGACCTATTTTTCTTCTATTCAACATTCTCTCCAGTTTATCGTCTACTACCAACAGAAAAATTGCGTAGGTACGTGAGACTCTACGTTGGAAAAAGCTCGCGAGTGTATTACATTGCCAAATCCAGCCGGCAAATTTTTTTTTCCCGAATAATTCACCATTCTCGAATAAACATTTCGTTATTTCAGTCCGATTGCGCTATCAACGGCTGGCTATGCTGGGATGTACTCTGTGCGCCATTTATCTTTTCACAAAGCTATGGGTACGTTGTCGATAAGCCCTCGATAAAACGGCCTTTCACATCAAATCCTCATATTCCCTTTTAGGGTTCGGTTCCGCGAACGATAAAAGAAAAATTCACTTTACGCCCTTGCAATTTTGTAAATGGGCACCAAAAAGGCGGTTCATCCCTGCCTGCTATACACAGGCACATGCAGACACACACACACAAACACGCACACACGCACGCACGCACGCACGCACACACGCACACATATATATATATATATATATATATATATATATATATATATATATATATATAGGGTGTCTTATTAAGAATGAACAATTCTGCAACTGTCGATAGGTCAGATCATGTCCTACTATATGCTGAAATTTCCAGCATATAGTAGGAAACGGTCCGGAAACGGTTTACGAGATAAAAATCGTCTGCTTTTGGTTTTTCACATTTGCCATGTATGCAAATGATAACTTTGTTTGACCCGGTTTTTCAAAAATACTCTTGATTACTTGTTTTATCTAGAAAAGTCTTTTTTTAACCTTAAATGTTAAGGAAACTTTAGGAAAAAAGATCTCATGCAGAATTTTCATACAAACCAATTCGAACATCTGACTTTGATAGCCTGCGATGTAAAAAATATAATACGCATATCGTGCTTATTACTTAAAAAAGTTGCTTAGTTATTGTCGATTCATATCTTTTGTAGAAATGGCATGAGAAAAGCAGATAATTAAAAAAAAAAATTGAAGACCAAAATCTCAAAAACCGTGTGTCTTTTAGTAAAGTAAATTCCAGCGAATAGCAGGACCTGATCTGACCTATCGACGGTTGCAGGATTATCCATTCATAGCAGACACCCTGTATGAATAGATGAACGTCCCCCTCCCCCTCCCCACACTCCTCCACACACACATATACACGCACGTGTACATATATATATATATATACACGTACAGAATAGTTTGTCAATATAATACCCGTTTTTCTCCCTTGGTACACTCGATCGAGAATGAGGATAAGGGATTCCCATTTTATTCGCTTTTATTCCTACAGACGCGAATAATAAAACAAAAATCCCGAATCCTTCGAAATTTCAGAGCGATCATGGCTAATGGGAATTCATTGATGATGTCCTTGGTGAACAAAGTTAGTCCCTGCTTAGGTATTATTGGCCTAGTTGTACAATCGATTCCTCTCTCTCTCTCTCTCTCTCTCTCTCTCTCACACACACACACACACACACACACACACGCACACGTGCACACACACACACACACTTGGTAACCCAGTCTCGTCAGGTAAAGCCTTTACGGAGAATACCAGCCTGGAAAGTCGTCGGGCACACAGCCTCGGTTAAGCCTACAGAATGATCGGATCGTCTACGTGCATATGCGATCCCTTGTATGCAAGTGCCCGTGTATGTGTGTGCGTATGTATTCCTGTCTCTCGTGGATTGCCCGGAAGCAGCATAGCAACACCTCGCCATCCCGCCCTCGCGCCGCTCGACAAACCCGCAGACACGCCGAGAACGTCTTTTGGGATTTACTGTTCACATTTGTGGTAGGCCAATGACGTTTATTGGGACCATGCCGGCAGATTTGGGTCTCGTGCACACGGCCGCGAGCCAAAATCCTCTCGTATATACTCGGGCTTAATCAGAATCCAAGAAATACTCGGTCTTATCAAACACGACGGATTCAAGTTCGAACTCTCGTGATCTATTTTTCGCTAAGCTGAATAAACGTGAACTGCACAGGGGTACCGAAAAAAAACAGGTCGATGTTCAATATTTTTTTGTGACGCGAGTATTGGAACGAAGAGGTCGGAATTTTAGACACAATTGATACACAGTTGGTCTTGCCAAGTTGGAGCTTTTTTTTTTATTGAACTATATCGACGCACAATGGAGTTATTATTATTTAAACAAAGAGCCGCCGTTGGTGCGTGGCCAAACACTGCAGAGGGTTCTGGACATTAGGGTGATCCGAAATGAAAAATAATATATCTACGTTTAGTATAATAAATAGAAGTTTCTTATGATTAGATACTTAATAGAAATTTGGAAAATTACGACAATGGCAGGATGGCAAAAAGTTTGACTTTCGACTAAATGAACAACTTTAATAGTTTGTTATTAACAAATAGACGATCGTATCCAATAATCATCAGGACATATTATCGAAAATATTATAAACTATGCTCTGTCGGATTTTTACGAGAATCGGTCGATTAGGCTTGGAATACGGCCCACACTGTTTTACAAAACACACTTTCGAGAAAAACTCAAAAAACGGCAAAAGCCTAGCGAGGTGGTTCGCAGCGCAGTAAATGACCTGACCATTTCGAAAAATCACGATAATTCTGTCAATTTTCTAGAACTTTTACAAAAATTTTGTTGCACATTAAAGTCTCAATTTGAATTTTCAACGAAGATTCGGTGAAAGTTTTATAAATTGACCGAGTTGTACAATTTTTTAAATGCATTTTTTTAACACAACTCTAATAGAATCTTTGCTGCAAATTAAAGTTCAGACTTTAATTTGCAACAAAGATTTGTAAAAATAGAAGAAAAAAAATCGTATCGATAAATGCATTGAAAAATCGTTTTGCTCTTCTGATTTTGGAAAAGTTTTAGAAATTGACCGAGTTACACAATTCTTTTAATGCGTTTTTCAATGTGCTTTTTTTTAACTCTCAAAAGTTGTATTAAAAAAGCTCAACAAAATCATGTAGCGCTTGTTTAATGCGAATTTAAATTGAGACTTTAATTTGCAATCGAAAATGTTGCAACAGTTTCAGAAATTTACGAGTTATGCAACTTTTTAAAAGTGATATTTGTGTTGAGAAAAAATGACGTTATACATTTTTTAAACCGCATTTTTGAAGTTTCAACGCATACCCCTTAATTGGACTTTGCTTTTCTGTTTCGCTTTGAAAGGAAATATCTAACGAGGGTCGACTGGAATCAATGAAGCTGAAGACGAGTACACATTGATAAACGTGGTATTCGCGTAGAGCCGCATATAAGCGACTTAATTGCAAAAATAATTAAAGATAAGGGAGAAGCGAGCAATCCGGCCGTGAAAATCAGCCGTCAATTGGATAGACGGGATGCTTTTTAAGGCCGCGTCATTCCCGAGGCTGTTTTATTTTAGCGATTGCCAAAGCTCCAATCTATTGAGAAGAAAAAAAAAGCGCGCGTTCTTTTAAATTGCTTTATTCATTCGGAAGCGCTCGTACTGCCAAATTGAAAAATTACTGGCCTCCCCCCCCCCCCTTTCGTTTCGTACCTTTGAGCACGGTGTACAACAGACTCCGCGGAAATTCGCGCTTTCAAAAGCCTCGCGCTGATACGAGTGTAACGCTCTCGATTCATTATATACTCGTCGAGTCCTCGGATCTCTCGAGGGCAAACGTCAAAGAGGATCATGACGTTCCATGAAATTGTATTTAAGATTCGTTGCTTTATTTTTAAATATTGATTCGCGTATGCCTTTACGGGCTTTTAACGAAGCTTTTTAATTTCGACCTCCAGTTGTTACTTTGCCCTAACCCAAACAAACTCACTCAGTCACCCATCTGGGTACTGGCCTAAGCCTACGCTGCTCGACGTGCTGGAAGCTTGGCGTCGTTGGCACTTTTATTATCCCCTTTAAATGATCTCGCCCTCCAGACCTCTCAATTTTTGTCCTGTTTCCAAAACTCTTTGGAAAAGTCCTTCAATTGAGTTTGTTTGGGTTAACAAGACCAGCCACAAAAGTACATCGGCGATTGTCGATTATTTATGCGAAATTGCGCTCCTCGTGATTCTTCAGATTTTTCACGAATCTCCGATACATTAACTGCTGCCACGATAGGAAAGACACAGGATTCCATATGCCACGACTTGTGTAGCATTCCGCTCAATGGCGGAACCTGCGGAATCAAATTATGTCGACTCTTTTCAAGATTCGGGTTGGGATCGGAAATTCGAACGATCAATATTCGAAAGGACCGAAATTTCGAATTCAGTAATGATGAACGTTCCAATATAGATAGATCAATCTTATGATAGTCTGAAGAATAGTTAAGGTCTCGTATGAGCGAAAAATTACAAAATTTTTCATTTGTTTGGGTGGGAGTCGAAATATCGATGGATCAATATTCGGATCTGATTCGGGCTGAAATATCGAATTAAAAAATGTCGAATGTTTGAATATAGATAGATCAATGTTCGGAGGGTTTATATAGTCGTAAGTAAAATTCCGAATACGAATATCTCGAAGTTGAAATATAGCGAAAAACAAAAACCGATTTAAAAAATATTGAGAGACATAATATTGAATTGCTTATATAAATAACACCAAATAATTCGAGAAGACGAATCTTCGAATTGTAAATATAGCGACGGGTCAAAAAACAGAAAGCATTATATCGAACGGCCAAAAAGTCGTGTGGTTAAGATAGCGAAGGGTCAAAATGTCGAATGGCCCGGATGGCGAAAACTTGTGATCGAGGCAGATAGCGTTAGCGGTCGGCCGGGACGGCATCCATACCATGTTAGCCATTTTGGCATTCGCTATTTCGGACCATCGACATTTTGCGTCCCGATATATTGCTTTTCGCTATAGGCGGTATTACGAATATTAGATACTCGCTTTTTTCTGTTTCGGAGATATGGATGTTATCGATTGTTCCAATCTATATTTGTATGTCTCAAATTGCAGACGATCTGAATATACGTTTTCAGATAAATGAGCTCTCGAATAAATGATGCTTTGCTTTATAGTCATTCGATTTTTTCTTCGATCGAAACATAACATTTCGAATAATTAAACCTTCGTTATTTTGAGAGTTCATAATTCTGTTGTTTCGAAATATTTGTCGATCTATATTTGGTCCTTCGATATTTGGATCCCCACCCCTCGAGCAGGGTGGGAGTCGAAGTATCGATCGATCAATATTCGGATGGGCTGAAATATCGAATAAAAAAATGTCGAATGTTTGAATATAGATAGATCAATGTTCGGAGGGTTTATATAGTCGTAAATAAAAATTCCGAATACGAATATCTCGAAGTTGATATATAGCGAAAAGCAAAAACCGATTTAAAAAATATTGAGAGACATAATATCGAATTGCTTATATAAATAACACCAAACAATTCGAGAAGACGAATCTTCGAATTGTAAATGTAGCGACGGGTAAAAAAACAGAAAGCATTAAATCGAACGGCCAAAAAGTCGAGTGGTTAAAATAGCGAAGGGTCAAAATGTCGAATGGCCCGGATGGCGAAAACTTGTGATCGAGGCAGATTGCGTTAGCGGTCGGCCGAGACGGCATCCATACCATGTTCGCCATTTTGGCATTCGCCATTTCGGACCATCGATATTTTGCGTCTCGATATATTGCTTTTCGCTATAGGCGGTATTACGAATATTAGATACTCGCTTTTTTCTGTTCCGGAGATATGGATGTTATAGATTGTTCCAATCTATATTTGTATGTCTCAAATTGTAGACGATCTGAATATACGTTTTCAGATAAATGAGCTCTCGAATAAATGACGCTTTGCTTTATAGTCATTCGATTTTTTCTTCGATCGAAACATAATATTTCGAATAATTAAACCTTCGTTACTATGAGGGTTCATAATTCTGTTCATAATTCTGTCGTTTATATTTGGTCGTTTGATATTTGGATCCCCACCCATCGAGCAATACTACTTCTGCTTCCGAATAAAGATGGCAGATGGCGTTAGTGGACAGTCGGGTCAGGCAGCCATGCCATGTTCGCCATTTTGGTATTCGCCATTTCGGACCATCGATCATTTGCGTTTCTAAGATCTACACATTCGAAGTTTGTAGTCTCGACATATGGCTTTCTGCTATAGATGATATTACGAATACTAGATACTCACTTTTTTTCTATTTCGGAGATATGAATGTTGTAGATTGTTCGAATCTGTATTTGTGTGACTCAAACTGCAGATTATCTGAATATATGTTCTCGTATAAATGAGCTTTCGAATAAATAATCCCGTTGTGTAATAGTTATTTGAATTCGTCATCGGTCGAAGCATAAAATTTCGAATAATTTAACCTTCGTTATTTTGAGAGGTCATAATTCTGTCGTTTTTAAATTTTTATCGTTCTATATTTGCTCATTCGACATTTTGACCCCCACCCCAAGATTCCGCCCGGAGCAAGATTCTTGTGTACGCGTTCCAAAAATTAGATGAACTTCAATGACTATTTGATTGAAGTAGCTTGAATGACTTGAACTGAGTTCCGGTCTTCGCATCACCTAGGAATTAATTCGAACCATGTAACGTAAATTTTTTATTCAGCGTCCGAAAATCGTAATATACGCGTTTCGCACAAATAAACAGATGCGAGCATAAAATAAGGTGTATGTATGTTATAGTTTAAACCCGTTTACTTCTTCTAAAAACTACTTCTTACTAAAGGCCTTTGTTACAGGTAGTTTTTTCCCAGTGAAAACTAGAGGTTACCGATAAATCAATTCGAATGTTAGTTGAAACTCGTCTTAACACTCGTCTTAACTCGTCTTAATCTATCGAAATTAATCAACTAAAACTGGTTCCGAATAAGGTCGAAGTTTTGGTTCATTTGGTTTGATTGTTTGGGATTGTTCAAAAAACTAGTTCGAACGAAATGAAGTAGTTAACACTGTTTCAGAATGAGGTCGAACTTTGGCGTTGTTTAGACTTGGGTTGGGTTGTGTGGGATGCTTTATTGGATTTGTCCCAAAAACTAGTTCTAACGAAATGAATCGGTTGAAGCAGTTTCCGAATGAGGTCAAAGTTCGGACTAGGTTGTTTGAGTTGTTTCTTTGGGTTTGTCCCAAAAACTGGTCTTAACAAAATGAATCAGTTTAAACTGTTTCCGAATGAGGTGAAAGTTTCGGTTTGTTTAGGTTTGGGTTCGTTCCAGAAACTAGTTCGAACGAAACAAATCTGTTGAAACTGTCGCCCAATAAGGTCGAAGTTTGGCCTTATTTGGGTTTCTAAACATAAATCCTAGCTTTCACGAACAAGGAACATCACTTAAATGTCGGCTTTCGATTCTGTGGAAACTCATTTATGTGATGAAGCATGGACAACTATAAGACGCGTATTTTTTTTTATTAGCAGGGAAACGGTTTTAAGGGCGGAATCCACCCCTCAAAGAAAGACGTATCACCCCTCAATTCAATTTTTTTCAATACTTCTGTAGTGGGTTTTTTTAATCGCTTCATAATAGAAGAATTTCGGTTTATGTTCCAGTCAGATCGGTGGATTGCTTGCGGGTTAAACTACGAAATCATCCCTTGAAACGCCTTTCCTTGAGGGGTAGATTCCTCCCTCTTAACCGTTTTTCCGCCGATGAAAAAATACGTGCCTAATAGTTTTTAATGCTTTAACACGTATATGAACTCAAAAAAAAATCGAAGGCGGACACTTGAGGGATGATCCCTCTAATAAAAACCAGTTGTAACAAAAGCGTTCAGTCGTAACTAGTATATACGAGGTTAAATACGTTTAAACTGAAAACGGGTTAATTATTATACCTATACATATTTATATATGTATAGGTATAGTAATTAACCCGTTTTCAGTATAGTAATTGATATGCCCATAAAACGCAAAGCCATCTGAAAAAACATTTTTCACCCCAAGTGGAGAATACGAACGAAAGAAGGATTGAGAGAAAAATGCATCGCTTTAATTTTCGTATCCTTTTTATACACATGCATACCTATATATATATATGTGTGTATGTGCATAAATAGCTATTGTCAGAAAGCGTGCATATAACGAGAAACTAGGTTGAAATTGTGTTGACCCAACTACATGTGGAATTTCCGTGATAATTATCCAGCAGCCCGCCGCTTATTACGGGCAATAGCATTTCCGGCAAACCGCAGAAATTGGGAGAACGAGAAGAGAGAAAGAGAGTGAGCTAGAGCGCGAGTAAGGGGGGTGGAGGAAAAAATAAAGAGACAGAAAGAAAAATAAAAAGAGAGGATGGAAGAGCGAAAGCGGAATAAATAATATATGCCAAACAGTAAAAGAATGATTCAAAAAATATCGTTTCTCACGCTACCTGCAGATTCTGCTTCTGATTGAGGAGAGCGAAAGAGCGTAGGGAGATTTCTCCGCCGCACGTAGAGTGGTTATATTTCCCCGCTGGGCAAAAGTTCCATCGAGCATACCGGCCCGTGTTTGAGCATATACCGTATCCACTCGGCCCTCCTCCCTGTTCCCAATAACAAACAGAGAGATGGAGGGTGAAAGAGCGAATGTTTGAGTCAGAGAGAAAGAGACAGATAGAGAGAGAGAGAGAGAGAGGATTTCAGCCGGCGAGTTTCGTAGCATATAAATGAACAAACGTTTTTACTCTTCTTTTCGCAAAGTGTTGAACGTTACCGTGAACAGCTCAGTGTACTTTTATAAAATGAATGTTCACCTTGTATGTCGGAGAAAACGACCGCTCGAACTCGGCGATCGGCCGATTGGCACCGGAAGAGAAGATAACTCGTTTCATCCAACTGCTGTCAATAATCTGGTTATCCGTTATTTTAGATGAGGATGGTCAAAAATACGATTTGACGAAGTCCGAATCCGGAAATCAAACAATTTCCAATGACCGAACCAAAGAACACGATAAAATATATGATTTGATGAAGCCCAAAATGGAGAATCAAAACATTTAGACGACCTGGCCAATGAACATGATCAAAAATATGATTGATGAAGCCCAACATGGAGAGTCAAAACATTTAGACAACCTGGCCAAAGAACATGATCAAAAATATGATTTGATGGAGCCCAAAATGGAAAATCAAAACATTTAGCTGACCTGGCCAAAGAACATGATCAAAAACACAATTTGAAGCCCAAAATGGAAAATCAAAACATTGAGATGACCTAGCCAAAGAACACGATCAAAAATATGATTTGACGAAGTCCAAAACCAAAAAAAATCAGGTTACTAGTTCAAGTGGTCATTCCAAATTGGTTCCCTTAGTTGGAATGTAAATGCCAAGGACAGTTGGATTCTGATCGCAGTGTGTTCCTTGAGGACACAAATGGCGAGAAACCCTCAGGGCTGACGAAACACGTGAAACGGCTGCAAATTATTTAAATGGGTCAAGATTAAAGTGTGTCGATAAGACAGACACCCAAAATCCTTGGGATTGTCGGAGTTTCCTGATCTTCGATTCTCGATCCCCGGTAGAAGACCTACGAGAATCTACCAAATCCCTATCAAGCGTAGCCTCATCCGAATGGTCCAATACACACACACACAGACAAATGTATAGTAAGCTCCATAGATATGTTGCGATGCTGGTTAACGAGGGAGAGAGATAGAGTGAGAAAGGGAGGGATGGAGAGAAAGAGAGATGAGGCCAGAGACGCTTCGACCAAATTTCGTGAGGGGAAGACATTTGCATACAAGTGACGTTGGCCAATCCTAGCCAATAATCCTAACCAAGAGCTTTCTCTCTCCTCCCTGCTGATCTCTCTTTCTCTCTCCCTTGTGTCCTATCGGTATAGACGATATCGGTGGGCTAATGACAAAACTACAGGCCCTGGTGTTCCACGTCCGTCGTAACGTAACGTCCACATAGAGACCGGCTGTGATGCTCCAGCAAAGCTGAAACATAGGGAGGGACGGAGAAAGAAGAGAGAGAGAGAGAGAGAGAGTAAGAGAGATGAAGGCAGTCGAAATGCGTCGGTATCAAGTTGTTGCCGGTCCAGTTCAGTCGGACCCTCACTCGCGCCTGGACGAATGATAATTTGCTACCCCGCTCCTCTTCATCCTCCCGCCTCAAATGTTCATGGAGGGCAAGCTCCGTCCACTCTTCGTTCGCGAACTCACACCCTGGCGACTCTTCCGCGTTCCACCCTTTGATTACGTAACCCCCGTCCACGATCCTTCCGGCATCCCGTTTTGGCCGAACGGCGTTGCGTTCGACCAACGCCAACCGAGTGGACGCTGCTCTGGATGACGACGTCCCCACGATTCAGCGCGTACTCCCTTTCAACCCTCTTCCCACCTCCTGTTGAAGTGGGGGAGGTCTCGTACCCCGTTTTGTCCTGCTGCGCTAACTTCAACCTTTTTCCCAACCACCCTCTCCACCCGTCCGGACTCTCCGGGCAGCCTAACCAACCCCATACCCCGATCCTCTAATTATATTCACTTGGCGCTTCGCCTCCTCGGCTCCGGGGGGGTCCAATTCCGTTCACCTTTCATTACGAGCTGGCTACGATTCCAACGATCGAACTGTACTCTCGCCGCAGCTCACGCGCCTTTTTCTCCTCGCCTACCTCCATTGTTCGACGCCAGCATCCCTGCTGTACTTTCTGGCTGTTCGACAGTCTCCCTTCAACGATCGTTCGTGTCCCACGTTTGATCGTTCTTTGGAGGCAGGCCAGACGCGATGATGATTCTTGACGAATGCCCAATGCATATTGTTGATCGACGTAGGTGGATCAGGCTGTACCAATGGCCCGAGCAAGTTTACTTGAGTTTGAGGAGTTGCACACACGCGGATTTTGGACATGGCGTACCCGAAGATGTGAATTAAGTGTGTGGTGAAAGGAAGGGTTGGATCTGCGTTGGTAGGTGGATCCTGTGAAGCCACCGAGTCTTGCTGAACATGAAAGTCACCATCATGTCCTGCTAAAGTAGGGACTAGCATTGTTAGCTCTTGTTTGACTTGCTGGACATGGAAGTCACCATCATGTCCTGCTGAAGTAGGGACTAGCATCGTTAGCTCTTGTCGGACTTGTTGGACTTTACCTCTCTACTATCGACTCTTGTTGGACTTTGTCTTGACACCATCAACTCTTACTGGACTTACTGCACGTTGTCTCAGCACCACAAACTCATGCCGGACCTCCTGCACTTTGTCTCAACATCAACAACTCTTGTTGGACTAGCTGGACTTTGTCTCAACGCCATCAACTCTTATTGGACTTGTTAGAATTTGTCTTGACAGCATCAAGTCTTCATCCTGAGACCATCAAATCGTGCTGTCCACAATCCTGGCTCCATCAAGTCCTGCTGATGATTCTCAGATTCCCAGACTCACCTTAATTCCTACTCAGGTGTCTCGGAATACAGCCTGCACAAATGGCATGAAGACTGCATATACGGAGTCCAACGGACCGCTTCAGAAGAACAGCTGTATAATTAAGAACATTTTAAACTAGGGAAACTGAAAACTATCAGACCCGCTCTTTCGAATACGACCATCCCCACCCTCGTTTCGTCGAAACAGCCTAATGCACGATTAGTCCAAACGCAATCAAAAGAGGAGCTGCAACGACTTCAGCTAGATTAGGTATGAGTATAAAGGCCTATGCAGAAGGTAAGCAGCAAAGGAAGAGCATGTGGAGGCCTATAATAGGACTTCTAGCAGTAAACAGACTCAAGTGAGGCTGACATAGGATCAAAGGCCTTTAAAATAGGCTGAAAATAGCCACTCGGGCAGTCATGGATTTTCCTTGATTATTTCGACATCGACAAAACTGGACTCAATTTGTTATATTACGATATCAGAGTGGCTGGAATAGGGTATAATCTGGGCGCTGTTACTCGTGTCAAAGTGGCTAAAGTAAGAATCCGCTTGAACCGGACTGAAATGATCTATGTACAAATAAACGTATGTATATGGGTACGTAAGTATATACGGTATATGTAGATCACCGAAGCCGGATTCGCATGCTAGCCAGTGCTTAGACATAGTAATATTCAAAAGAGGGGGCGTGTACTCTCTCCTTGGACTTTGCAGAGCGGCGCATTTGAGATACACGCTCACCCACACATACAAGCACCTGGGAGTATACGAAAATTGGATGAGCTGGACGTGTTGATTATAAACTAATAGAGCCTTGAATTATAGAGATATTATGCACAGTTAGGGAGAACCGTCTCTCTCTCTCTCTCTCTCTCTCTCTCTCTCTCTCTCTCTCTCTCTCTCTCTCTCTCTCTCTCTCCCTTTCTCCGTGACGGTTATGATTTCGCTTCATAATTTGCCGGAAAAATTATGACGGAAGGAAGCGACTGTGTGCTCGGGTATAAGAAAGCTCAGGTATGTTATCTCGGCGTGATTTAAGAGTTAATATCGCCTCAGCCACGAAAAGTCATGGACAAACGTTCGGTTGCACGCAAAACCGCAAAAATACCCATCCATAATAAATAACAATATGACGCCTGCATAAAATTAGCCTGGCCTGGGCACATCACGTTCGCAAACTGTTATTAAGGAACAAAAAATCGTCAAAAATGTACAAAGGCATGCACCACACTGACACGAAAAATTCGAGTATGAGATTTTTGCCCACATCACTGTGCATCATCACGAGAAATTCTGGTCACAAACACCCCCATCATCAATTGATAACTTCTTTTTACAAACCTAACCTACTCTTTTCCATTAAGTCGTCTCCCTCAATCAGTGTCCAAAAAACGCCACCCTTTCGAACGTCGCCCACCAAATGGCTTAGCTCGGATTGCCTTTGTCCCCCATGCGCATTTCATTTCAAGGCTGCTCGTTCTAAATTCTCTTGGTCCAATTTCATCGGGGCTTCGTATCTTAGAATGAGGGCGCCCTCCTTTCGAAGCTATTTCTCGGCCATACCGAGGGATCTGAGGGAACTGATAGGACTCTGCTGGGAACCGGGCAAAATTATTCCGAAGTTGATCATACTCATAGCGAGATCACGTATTATATATTAGGAGAGCACACTCGAAGGAAGCTTGGAACTCCATTATTACTCTCAAATTAGCCGTGATTAAAATATTTCGGTGTCTCGCGTGCATCACTGATATTAATATATATCTACACTCGAATATATATATAAATATAGACGTGCAGTGGTGGGACGAGAGCGTGACGACAATTATATGGAAATTCGAGGCCACGATCGGAAGGAATAGCCCGTTCCTTTCGTTGATTAAATAATTCTCTCTTCGTCTCTCCTTCTGTCTCTCCCGATCTCTCTCTCTCTCTCTCTCTCCTCTCTCCCTCTAAGGTCTTCGTCCCTCTTTCTCACACTCCGAGCTGTTTCCAAGAAGGCAACTCAGGGGGGGCTGGAGATACCAACAACCCCGATAATGACTTATTTATTGCCCCAATTACTTCATCGTATTAGTTATGCTAATGCTCGTACACCATCCTTGGTATCGTAAGTTTCATTAAAATTGCTCGCAGCTCGATTATTATTAATAGCACGTTTATCCGAAAAATGTATATGCACATGTACACACGTGCTGCTTTGTGAGGACCGTTCTCATTTGATTTTATGATTACAATATAGCGATGGAGGAAGGTGGAGGGAAAGAGAAAGAGAGAGAGAGAGAGAGCTTAACAAGTAGCCAGCTTGTAAATACATCCGTGTATATATAAGGCCAATATAATATCCATAAAATAGTCGGTTATGATCGTGATTGATAGCTATCCCGTGTATAATCACGCATAAATTCGTTTTCCTAGCCTGTTTCTTGTAAATATACGATTATTCGTAGAAAATCGGCTCGGGCAACAAAAAAAAAAACCGCAAGTAAGGAAGGGAAAAAAATTGACACTTGACGTCGATATGATGTGGCCTAGTTTTTTTTTCTTCATACTTTCTCTTTGAGGAGGGGGATTCTTTCATAACGTGGAGAAGAGCTCATGACCGAAAATAAACTCCACGGCGTAGCTGAGAGACCCTGGGCTGAGCTTTATGGCCCTGGAATTGCAGATTAATCGGTGGGTCATTTAGTCACTACATTTATGCATCGTGAAACTTTGAACGCGTTTTCCTGAAAACCACTTATTTGTGAAGGTCGTGCAAGATCACTGAAAAACTATATAATCGATCGTTTGGAATTTCGTACAGTTTTAGATAACATACTTGCCGTCTATATGAACCTAAAGTTCTTTGAAAAGTATGTTTTTTTAAACGAGGTGTCCATTGAATAAATACTGGAGTAAAAATATCATCATAAATAACACGGTTTTTTAAAACTGTGTGTTTGTATATTCTACTATATATATAAAGGGTGGCACCAAAAGCGACGTCCAAAAGGAATGATGCCTCATATCCATACATATTTGAACCACACTTCTGTATGTTCTATAATCTTTTGTAGTTTTAAAGAAAGAAAAAAATTAAACATATTTTTTTCCGTAGCAAATGTTTTTATTTTTTTCTCTTTTATGTATGTACTCTCCTCTTAGAAGTTTCTAAAAGCAATTGGAACCTATTTAGACTAGTATAGATATTTGTTTTTAAATCCTGAGCTTTATTGACGGATCGTCGCAATCGTATTTTTATAACTTTTGAAAAAAATCTGAGGCTTGTACGTTAGTGTTTAGCTGGCCTCTTATTTATTGCTTACTCAGTGCACTCCACAATTATATCATAAGTAAAAAAAACCGCGAGGAAAGTACGCATACGCAAACGAGAAAAATAAAATTAATGCTTTTAGTTTTAAGGCTTTGACGGCTCTTTATGCAATGAGAAGAGTATGTGGCTTCCGGATGGAGGCCGTGTTGAGGATCAGCGTTGTGCCGACGTTTCGCAAACGTTACAGTCTGCATCATCAGGGCTGAGAGCTCCGATACTGAAGCTCTCGTGTCTCAGGTATTCCTTATATAGTTGCAGTCATCGTTCTGGATCGCTGCGCCAGCCAATCAGATGTTTTAATTGATCAGCTGGTCAATTAAAAAACCGGGAGGACGGTGTGCCAAATAGGCTTGACGTGATATCCTCCATCTCTGTTTAAATTATCCGGATGTTTTCGGATTTCCAAGCCTTCTCGGTGTTTCCTGGAAAAATAGCTGTTTGATGGGGCCAGGCTTTGGGCTTTGTCGAACTGGATGGCATGACCAGTCTCCATCCAATGTTCGGCCAGCGCTGATTGTGTAATATGGCCATATTTGGCACGTTTTCTCTGCAAACCTTTGCAGGAACTCGTAGGCCTCAACAACTCCAATATCCAAAACTCTCGGGATTTTGTGAACAAGATCCAGACTATCAAGGTACAACCAGAAGACATTTTAGTGAGTTTCGATGTTGTATCCCTGTTTACAAACGTCCCAACCAATGAAACCCTAAGCATAGTTAAAAATTCCAAAAAAGTTGCCCCTAACCTACTGCCCCTCATAGAACATTGCCTAAACTCTACATATTTCCAATTTCAATCCCAATTTTATGAACAAACTTCAGGCGCAGCCATGGGTTCCCCTATTTCTCCTATCATCGCCAACATCTTTATGGAGAACTTCGAGAACAGAATTCTGCAAGAAGCTTCCCTCAAGCCCTCCACCTGGTTCCGATATGTCGATGACACCTTCGTCATTTGGAGTCACGGCAAAGAAAACCTCAATCATTTCTTAACCTTCCTCAACTCCCAGCACCCCAATATTCAATTCACCATGGAGATAGAACAGGAAAATCAAATCTCTTTTCTGGATGTACTGGTACAACGGAAAAGCGATGGCACTTTGGGGCATAAAGTTTACCGGAAGCCAACGCATACGGATAGATACCTCCATGCTACGTCCCATCACCACCCTTCCCAAAAACAGTCGGTCATAAGCTCTCTGGTCTACAGAGCTCTAGCGATCTCCGAACCAGACTCCTTGGAGGTTGAACTAGAACACCTACGAAAAGCTTTAGGAGACAATGGCTACAAGCCAGGCAACATCGAAAGAACGATCAAAAATCTAAAAAGAAAAATAGCTGATCCGAAAATGGTTACAGCACCTGATAAGGAGAATGAAGGACAAATAACCGCAACAACTTCCCTTCCATACCTTCAGGGCATAACCGATCGCATAGGGAGGGTCCTTGGAAAACATAACGTGCGAGTCATCTTCTAACCTCAGAAGAAACTAGCACAAGTGATTCCGAGTGCAAAAGACCAAAGACCACCATTAAGTGCACCAGGAGTATACAAGATACCCTGCTCATGCGGTAAAGTGTACATAGGAGAAACCGGGAGGAAGATCAGTACACGGATCAAAGAACATCAACGGTGTATCAAACATGGCCATATTACACAATCAGCGCTGGCCGAACATTGGATGGAGACTGGTCATGCCATCCAGTTCGACAAAGCCCAAAGCCTGGCCCCATCAAACAGCTATTTTTCCAGGAAACACCGAGAAGGCTTGGAAATCCGAAAACATCCGGATAATTTAAACAGAGATGGAGGATATCACGTCAATCCTATTTGGCATACCGTCCTCCCGGTTTTTTAATTGACCAGCTGATCAATTAAAACATCTGATTGGCTGGCGCAGCGATCCAGAACGATGACTGCAACTATATAAGGAATACCTGAGACACGAGAGCTTCAGTATCGGAGCTCTCAGCCCTGATGATGCAGACTGTAACGTTTGCGAAACGTCGGCACAACGCTGATCCTCAACACGGCCTCCATCCGGAAGCCACATACTCTTCTCAAAATTAATGCTTGTTTCTCATAAAGTACAAAAAATCGTAGAGCACTTCCAAGGGGTGATTCGGATAAGTACGAGGCATCTTGGATTACCGCATGGCTGTTACTTTTCGGGCTATCCTGTATATATATATATATATATATATATATATATATATATATATATATATATATATATATATATATATATATATACGTAAGCTTTCGCCGGCTGAAAAAAACGAGTGTACAGCCACCACAATTTTATAGAAAATAAAATAAAAACATTTTAAATTAAATCGGACAAAATACAAGGAGTCATGATTGCCCATTAATGATTTCTATTTCATTTTGTATACATCCTTCCTAATAAAGTTCAAGAACTTTTACTTCGCTGATAGGAAATTCGTCTTAAGGCTGAGATTGGCAATAATTCGTCTAACATTTCATCATCGCACAATTTGCCACCAGGTATTTCAATTACTCCAAACCAATTTCCCCCGTACTTTTCATTTTTAAATACAGCTCACAATTACCATCGAAGACTGGCTTCAGTGGATACACTTAGAAAAAATATTTATTAAGGACCAATTAGTTCGTCTCCAGGCGAATAAGATTTCTTATTGGTATGTCGGCCTACTACGACTGTATTAACGGCTAAGAATTTTTAAATTTAATTTACCATTAAGATTTACTAAGAATTTTTCTTAAAATCCAATATGATATATAAGTTAAAAGAAATAGGTGTTTCATATACGACAAATCGAGTTTTTCTTAACATCCAATAGGATTCCTCATAATCCCCTAGCTGGTTTTTTTCGAGGAATTGTGTCATTTACTCCGTCATTACTTTCTCACTTGAACGTTTTTTCTCATTTTTTATTCCCAGATAAACGGATGTACCTCATATTGGCATCATATGTACATCATCACTGCGGCATAGAAAGTCTCAGAGCTGTGTATCCCTTATGAGTTTTCCCGTTGAAGTCATATCTGTATCACATGATGATTCACAATAATACATTCAAGTGAAGCAAAGTTGTTCTCACGCGAATATGCATGCAGTGAATTCATCAGACTAGCGAATTCGGCTCACGAATATCTAACAATAAGTGAGTGCATATGGGGCTCACATGGATGTCACGGCGTGAAGAAATTGTAGTGCTCACACGGAGCTCATTTTATCGGCATGGCGTGACGTAACTATTCTGTGCTCATACGGAGCTCATATTAGCGGCATGGCGTGACGTAATAATGCTGTGCTCATATGGAGCTCATATGAGTGTCATAGCGTGAAAAATAAAACAATCCTAAAAAGTTTACTAAAAAATCTGGTAGAAATTTTATATCCACGTGCTTCATTTGAGTTCCTGCCTATATGATAAATGGATTAAGACGTATCCTGCCTAGTTAAATGTTGTACCTACCTACGGTTTGAAACTACATCTTCTAATTCGAGACCTGAGCGCGCTACCTACCTAGCCATTCTAACACTTGTGCAAACTTTCGTTGTGTCTGCCTATTTGTATCATTCTGGATTTGTATGCATATCGCCGTCATATTGCGCTCATCGACTGTATCACTTAGAAATATACGTACCGCCGTCATAGGATGTATCACTGAGAAACACGCATATCGCCGTCATATTGCGCTCATGGGATGTATCACTGAGAAATATGCATATCGCTGTCATATTGCGCTCATCAAATGTATCACTGAAAACATGCATATCGCCGTCATGGGATGCATCACTGAGAAACACGCATATCGCCGTCATGTTGCGCCCATCGAATGTATCACTGACAAACATGCATATCGCCGTCACATTGCCTGCATGGCATGTCTACTACCAGTGCTAACCCAGTGAATTCATCAACACAAGTCATTGTCATGACTTCCATATGATGTAAAATTTGCAGATATTGATTGTGGACACTTGAGAACAGCAATATGAGTTCAACGTGCTCCAAACGTATGATGCATTTGTAAACGATATATTGAGATAAAAATGCTTTGTACATTCACGATACTAAATGAGTTCACGGCTTTGCATCATGACATGTAGTCAATATGCTGTACAATTTAAACGGATCCTGCCTAGTTAAATTTTGTACCTACCTATGGTTTGAACCTACGTTTCTAATTCAAGAGCTGAGCGCGCCACCTACCTAGCCATTTGAACACTTCTGTAAACTTTCTTTGTGTCTGCCTATTTGTATCATTCTGGATTTGTATGCATATCGCCGTCATAGGATATATCACTGAGAAACACGCATATCGCCGTCATATTGCGCTCATGGGATGTATCACTAGGAAATATGGCGTCATTCTGCGCTCATCGAATGTATCACTGAATACATGACGACAACATGCATATTGGCGTCATGGAATGTATTACTGAGAAACATGCATATTGCCGTCATGGGATGTATCACTGAGGAACACGCATATCGCCGTCATGTTGCGCCCATCGAATGTATCAATGAGAAGCATCGCAGATAGACAGTCATGATCCTCACGCCGTGCATACAATTGATGAAGCAAATTTTACAGCATATTGACTACATGTCTTGATGCAAAGCCGTCAATTCATTTAGTATCGTGAATGGACAAAGCATTTTTATCTCAATATATCGTTTACAAATGCATCATACATTTGGAGCACGTTGATCTCATATCGCTGTTCTCAAGTGTTCGCAATTACTATCTGCAAACTTTACGTCATATGGAAGTCATCCAATGACTTGTGTTGATGAATTCACTGGGTTAGCACTGGAAGTAGACATGCTATGCAAGCAATATGACGGCGATATGCATATTTCTCAGTGATACATCCCATGAGCGCAATATGACGGCGATATGCGTGTTTCTCAGTGACACAGCATATGACGGCGATATGCATATTCCTACGTGATACAATCGATAAGCACATTATTACGGCTATATGTATATTTGTCAGTGATACATCCCATGAGTACAATATGACGGCGATATGCATACAAATCCAGAATGATGCAAATAGGCAGTCACAAAGAAAGTTTGCAGAAGTGTTAGAATGGCTAGGTAGGTGGCGCGCTCAGCTCTCGAATTAGAAGACGTATGCTCAAACCGTAGATAGGTACAAAATTTCAATAGGCAGGATACGTTTTAATCCATTCATCATATAGGCAGGAACATAAATCAAGCATATGCCCAGATAGACAGTCGTGATCATCACGCCGTGCATACAATTGATGAAGCAAATTTTACAGCATATTGACTACATGTCATGAGGCAAAGCCGTGAACTCATTTAGTATAGTGAATGTACACAGCATTTTGATCTCAATATGTCGTTTACAAATGCATCGTACCCTTGAAGCACGTTGAACTCATATGGCTGTGCTCAATTGTCTGCAATTAATATGTGCAAATTTTACGTCATATGGAAGTCATCCAATGACTTGTGTTGATGAATTCACTGGGTTAGCACTGGTAGTAGACATGCCCTGCAAGCAAAATGACGGCAATATGTATGTTTGTCAGTGATACATTCGATGGGCGTAACATGACGGTGATATGCGTGTTTCTCAGTGGTACATCCTATGACGGCGATATGGATGTTTCTAAGTGATAAGTGAATTTGCTAGTCTGATGAATCCACTGCATGCATATTCGCGTGAGAACAAATTTGCTTCATTTGGATGTATTATTGCGAATCATCGTGTGATGCAAATATCAACGGGAGCACTCATAAGGGATACACAGCTGTGAGACTTTCTATGCCGCAGTGATGATGTACATATGATGCCAATATGAGGTACATCCGTCTATCTGGGTGGATATAAAAATCCTACCAGATTTTTTTAATCAACATTTTTGGAATTTTTTATTTTTCACGCTATGACACTCATATGCGCTCCGTATGAGCACAGCATAGTTATGTCACGCCATGCCGCTAATATGAGCTCCGTATGAACACAGCACAGTTAGGTCACGCCATTCCGCTAATATGAGCTTCGACGGAGCACAGCATAGTGACGTCACGCCATGCCGCTAATATGAGCTCCGTATGAGCACTACAATTTCTTCACGCCGTGACACCCATATGAGCCCCATATGCACTCACTTATTGTTAGATATTCGTGAGCCGAATTTGCTAGTATTATGAATTCACTGCATGTATATTAGCGTGAGAACAACTTTGCTTCATTTGGATGTATTATTGTGAATCATCATGTGATGCAAATATGACTTTAACGCGAGCACTCATCAGCATAAGGGAGCATAAGGGATACACAGCTTTAGGGGTATACAGACTTTCTATGCTGCAGTGATGATGTACATATGATGCCAATATGAGCTACATTCGTCTATCTGGGATGCATATCGCCGTCACATTGCTTGCATGACATGTCTACTTCCAGTGCTTACCCAGTGAATTCATCAACACAAGTCATTGGATGACTTCCATACGACGTAAAATTGGCAGATATTAATTGTGGACGCTTGAGTACAGCGATATGAGTTCAACGTACTCCAAACGTACGATGCATTTGTAAACGACATATCGAGATAAAATGCTTTGTACATTCACGATACTAAAAGAGTTTACGGCGTTGCATCATGACATGTAGTCAATATGATGTAAAATTTGTTTCACCAATTGTATGCACGGCGTGAAAATCATAACTGTCCATCTGGGAAAATGCTTTGTACATTCACGATACTAAATGAGTTCACGGCTTTGCATCACGACATGTAGTCAATATGCTGTAAAATTTGCTTCATCAATTGTATGCACGGCGTGATGATAATGACTATCTATCTAGGAAGGAGCTGCCCATATAGACGGATGTACCTCATATCGGCATCATATGTACATCATCACTGCGGCATAGAACGTCTCACAGCTGTGTATCCCTTATGAGTGCTCCCGTTGAAGTCAAATTTGCATCACATGATGATTCACAATAATGCATCCAAATGAAGCAAAGTTCTCACACGAATATGCATGCAATGAATTCATCAGACTAGCAAAATCGGCTCACGAATATCTAACAATAAGTGAGTGAAGAAGTGTAGTGCTGATACGGAGCTCATATTAGCGGCATGGCGTGACGTAACTATGCTGTGCTCATATGGAGCCCATATGAGTGTCATAGCGTGAAAAATAAAAAATCCAAAAATGTTGATTCGAAAAATCTGGTAGGATTTTTACATTCATATGCTTTATTTATTTTCCTGCCTATATGATAAATGGATTAAAACATATCCTGCCTCGTTAGAGTTTTTGCCTACCTACGGTTTGAATCTGCATCTTCTAATTCGAGAGCTGAGCACGCTACCTACCTAGCCATTCTAACACTTGTGCAAACTTTCTTTGTGTCTTTATCTATTTGCATCATTCTGGATTTGTATGCATATCGCCGTCATATTGCGCTCATGGGATGTATCACTGAGAAATATGCGTATCGCCGTCATATTGCACTCATCGAATGTATCACTGAAAACATGCATATCCCCGTCATGGAATGTATAGCTGAGAAACATGCATATCCATCATATTGTGCTCATCGGATGTTCCACTGACAAATATACATATCGCCGTCATATTACGCTCATCGAATGTGACACTTAGAAATATGCATCGCGCCGTCATAGGATGTATAACTGAGAAACACGCATATCGCCGTCATGTTGCGCCCATCGAATGTATCACTGACAAACATGCACATCGCCGTCATGGAATGTATAACTGAGAAACATGCATATTGCCATCATATTGTGCTCGTGGGATGTATCACTGACAAAAGATACATATCGCCGTCATATTGCGTTCAACAAATATATCATTTAGCCACATGCATATCGCCGTCATAGGATGTATCACTGAAAAAGACGCATATCGCCTTCATGTTGCGCCCATCGAATGTATAACTGAGAAACATGCATATTGCCATCATATTGTGCTCGTGGGATGTATCACTGACAAAAGATACATATCGCCGTCATATTGCGTTCAACGAATATATCATTTACACACATGCATCTCGCCGTCATAGGATGTGTCACTGAGAAACACGCATATCGCCGTCATATTGCGCTCATGGGATGTATCACTGAGAAATATGCAAATCGCCGTCATATTGCGCTTGTCGAATGTATCACTGAAATCATGCATATCGCCGTCATGGAATGTATCACTGAGAAACATGCATATTGCTATCATATTGTGCTCGTGGGATGTATCACTGACAACAGATACATATCGCCGTCATATTGCGTTCAACGAATATATCATTTAGACACATGCATATCGCCGTCATGGGATGTATCACTGAGAAACACGCATATCGCCGTCATGTTGCGCCCATCGAATGTATCACTGACAAACATGCATATCGCCGTCATATTACTTGCATGACATGTCTACTACCATTGCCTACCCAGTAAATTCATCAACACAAGTCACTGGATGACTTCCATATGCCGTAAAATGTGGAGATATTAATTGTGGACACTTGAGCACAGCGATATGGATTCAACGTGTTCCAAACGTACGATGCATTTGTAAACGACAGATTGAGATCAAATTGCTTGGTAAATTCACGATACTAAATGAGTTCACTGCTTTGCATCATGACATGTAGTCAATATGCTGTTAAATTTGCTTCATCAATTGTATGCACGGCGTGATGATCTTAACTGTTTATCTGGAAAGTTGAGAAACGTCTGTACTTTAATTTTGACGCATGCTTGAAAACAAAATGTGGCTAACTCCCCTATGAACTTACCCTATGGAATTTTCGTCATTTACCGTAAAATGATTGTGTACTTGTTGTACGGTCACTGTTCTCAGACGTTGCAACACCGTTTTGTGGCAGAAAGAAGAAAAAAACAGGAAAACCGTTTTCGTAATCCACCTATACGTAATATTTGAGGAGCAGCTCTGTGTGTATTACTCTGTTGTGCGAGTGGCTTCGTTGCCGAGTGTATACGATCGGGGGAGTGCGTCGCTCATCAAGGGAGATCGTCAAGACTGCAGAAACGCGACTGGGCAGGAGGGATGGAAACAACGAGGGCATGGGAAACAGCGAGGGATCGAGAGAGAAAGAGAGACAGCGAGAGGGAGACAGAGACGAAAGCATCAAAAGCAATGTTTGGCGGCCCTATAATGAAATGAATTTATGCAGAGCCGTAATGCCTGAATATTTAGCAACCCTCTTCGGTTCTGTTCGTGGCCTGGCCGTGCAATCACCCCGAATATCCTCCCCCTCGTTCACGTCGGCGTCCTCGTGCAACCCCTTTAGCACCAAATTTCCCTTGGTCTTCCGACACTGAAAGAAATCCAACGAATCCCAACTCTGCAATGGGCCATTATAAGCTTTACTCAATTATTTCCATTTTTCGCGGTACTTTTTAGTTTTGAAAATTCGTCTCTGTATCCGACACGAGGCAAGGGATCAAATATATCGTGATATTTGTGCATTGGAAAATATATTTTATTATTGTTATATCATACAGATATTATTAACGGTATCGGAAAAATACTTGGGCGCGGCCTTACGAAACCACGGTGCAAGTGGAACTTTTTTGCCACAAGCATAAACGATTTTATCCCGAAATCCCCGAAAGTTTGTAATTTTGTTTTCGACGTTCTGGTGCAATGGTTTAATTATCAGTAGTCGATAAGAAAATAAGTGAACGCAACAAATGTTTTTGAATATGTTTGAATTTTAAACATTTTGGAATTGTTTTGACATTTTTTATTTAACCAATTTATTAATCTAGAAAAAAAATCATCATGATAATACAAAAACACGTTAGCTAAAATACGTAAGATATTATTTATAATATAGGATAATGACGTCGTTTAATTTAATTATCAATTATTTATTAAGTTAAAACTAAACAAAATGTAAATTATTTGAAATTTCAGCGGTCTAAAAACCGAAAATTTAATTAATAGAGTTTATATTAATTAAGCATTTGTATACTAATTTAGTATTCGTAATTAGTTTCGTAAATGTGTTATTAATTATAATTGCTGTGAATTAAATAAACAGACTTCTACTAACAAAAGGGATTCAAAAATTTCAGGAATTTTGGTGAAAGTATACTATAAAATAATTGCATTTCAATTAAGTCAAAACGAATAATTGTTCTTCAATTCTTTAACATTAGTTATTATTACTAACTTACAATAAACCAAAACAATAAAACAACGCAACCTTTATAAAGGGCGCAAATATCAACATTTTGTGAGAACACTTTTAATTCAAAGTTCAGCCGCGCAGAATGGTCTCGAATTTTCAATGATAACTTTTCGAAACGTAGCGACCACGTGGCTTGCGAGCCGCACTCATTGAAAGTGAAAGATTCGACACGCGTATTCTTCAATTTAATTAAAATTCAATTAAACTTTTTGTTTTTATTACTTTAATTTAAACCGAACACTTGAATAATTATTACTTTACTTTACATCAATATTTGTATAATATGATTGTCATCTAATACACAATAATAATTTTAATACTATCAATAATACCAATTATAATACGTTGAATGAGAATAAAAATAAAATAATAACGATAGTAGTCTTTATTATGATATATACAACAATATCATTAAATTTTATTGATTTTTATTAATGCACACATACTCCCCGACTTTTTGTACAAAACGTCCGATTTTTCCTCCCGCTCTCGTCTTCTTCTCCGTAGCTTTCGTACCCATCGAGGGTCCTGCTCTCTCTCTCTCTCTCTCTCTCTCTCTCTCTCTCAAAGTTCTGAATTATTGACCGCCAAAAGTTCGAAGAATCCACGCCTAAAATCCCCGCGACGAGGCGCCCGGATAATTTATATAATATCTCGACGCTCTCAACTATTCTCCTAACGAGTTTCAACTGTTAATTTATGCGCGCGATAAACGCGCGGCTTTCTCGCAGGCTTTGACTTTTTTTTCGCGGCCACACACCTATGTATGCAGGACGTCTGGTGAACTTCCAGCCGGGAATGTCAACAGCAGCGTGGGCAATTATATTCTGTATACGTACGGAATTAAACTTTTTATTAATTATATAATGCACGAATAGTTACGTAACAGTTATATATGATGGGCATTTATAAATATTATATGTGAGGTTACGTGATGGCCATTTATTGCACGTATTTTGTTCATTGTACGTCACATTTGTATAAGATTATTTGTATGTTTAATCAACCCAAACACACAAGTAAAAATATTTAAAAAATCATTCATGTATTTGTATATATATTACTTTATTTATTTATTGTTTTTATGTGTTTACTTATACATACATATATATATAAATAAATGAGGCGAGGTTACGTAATGGCCATTTATCATACGTTTTTTCTTGATTTTACCTCATATGGATACACAATTATTTGCATTTTGCATTCTTTTATATATATACTAGGGGAATCATCTCTGGACTCTTTAAATAGAATTTAGCTTTTTTGATATTCACGCAGGAAATGTATATTCTGCTACGCCGAAATAATACTGTAATATTTTCGTTTTAATCATGTTTCTACTCAATTCTTCCTTAATAAGCCTAATTTGATAAGAATATGAAAAATAAGTGAATATAACGTAAAGGTGGTCAATAAATGGGAAATGAAAAAAAATTAAAGTGTCTAGATTGAATTCCATATATACACACATACACACACACACACACACACACATATATATATATATATATATATATAAATTAAATAATTAAATATGCAAATAATTGTATACGCGTATGACGTACAGATAAGAAAGTACACGACTATTATGTCATAAATTTATAATATAATACTAGTAGATAAATTTATAGATATATACAAGGCTACTGGTTGTTGGCCACGATCCGGTGGAAGGGTTGTAAAATATATTTTCAGCTATCAAATAACCCAGTAATGCTTCATGCAAAAGTGAACTACTTGCGAGATATTATTATTTTTTTTTTTAAAGCGAGACTTGGGCGCCTTCCCAAATTATTATTTTTTAAACTGTTAAGTGGAATCAAACTATTGTATCATTTGCAGTTTGAGGACGCAGTTACAACAAAGTATCAACAATAAAATCAAAATAATTATTAGATTTGCAGAGTGTTGGACCTTTAATTGAAATATGTTGCAGAATGTTCTTATTAAAAAAAGATCACTGCAACATTTATTATTATCAACAATGAATTGTTGATAATTCCTTGTTACTTCGTCCTCAAACGACAAATAATCAAAAAGTTTGATTCCATGCAGCGGTTTTTTAAATGAATTTTTTAATTTGCTCACCTTTTATTTAAAAAAATAATATCTCGAAAATGGTTCACCATCGCACAAAGCATTACTGGGTCATTTGATAGCGGAAAACATATCCTACCCTGTAATAACCCTGTCACGGGATCGTGACCCGTAACCAGTAACCCTGTGTGTGAATTAAATTTTTCATTATTTTTATTTATTTATATGCACATGTTATATGTAGGAGCAGTCTGTATTCATATTTATAGGTATAAACTTAATATTATAGTTTGTGGATCATCCAGGCTGAGAGCCACGAAAGAACGTCAGATGCATGTACGTTTATACATGTGTATCCATATAAACGTGCATACGTGTATGCACAGTATTTTGCTCGAAGAGAGTCTCTGCTCGACGCCTCATGCATATGGAGAATTTCATTATTTCAAATCCTCTCGATGTATAATTTACTTTTGCATGAGTCATTTAAAAATGAGAGCCACCACGTTCATCGTTGTATCTGTATATGACGCTAGTGCGAAGATATAAGCGTACGAAAAATACTCCGACGATGAAATGTATAATGCGCGTATGGATTGGTTTTTTATTCGTGAAAGTCTTGAAAAATCGAGTCAACATACGTTCTTATGGAATCAACAAATTCGTCCCGAGGCGATCCGAATACTTCGTTCTACATGGGTGGCATATATCGTGGACTCGAGACGAGAGACCTCCTCGCCCTTCGCTGATCTCACGAGCAATGTTGAGTGGGGAGACAAAAAATATTGGCATTTGCAGGAATGAGTTGAATGAAAGGCGAATGACGTTCGCCATGTCCATGGCTTCGATTATTTCAATGGAAAAAAAAAAGAATTTTCTTGATTTTTTTTGTGGGAAAACGTGTACAGGTTTGCTATTTTTTAATTTTTTTACTTTAAAGCGTATGGTTCGGTGTATCTTTTCGAATTTTTGGGTTGCATTTTTTTTATAAATACGGTAGATACAACGGTTTGGCCAGGTGACCACTGCTGCTTGGAAACAAATCATCCGAAATGAAAAAAAATCAAATGCATTTAGTATTTGCATGAAATGATCTATTTCCTGGACGAAGGATATAATAAAATATCGATTTTCGAAAAAATAGATGAGGTTCAAAGTGATCGATTTTCGGTGAAAAAAAATACTGTTTTCGATAATAAAAAAAGTGTGCATCGAAAAAAAATTACCTTCGTTCAAGCACTGCTTTTCAAATTTAAAGTTGATCGGTGTAGTAGTTTTTGAGCTATCGTGGTCACAGATTTTGAAAAAGTTATTTTTTTCTCAAGCTCAAATATTGAAAATTTACCAAGTTACAAACGTTTTTGGGAGAGCACGTAGCGCAACGATTCACATATACTAAAACTTTCAATTGCGTTTTTCTCGAAATTACTTTTTCCGACCTGACCAGAGTCATAGCTCTGGCTATAATTGACCGATTTTCAATTAGAAAAAAAAACCGAAATTTCCGTAATTGCAGTAGCTATCGTTGTACGTAGCCGTTTTCTTTACGTTAGTATTTTTTAGGCCCCCAAATATAAGTGAGAATTTCGCAAAAATTAGACGTTTTTTCAATACCCGCCATTTTGTCAAACATTTTTTGTCGAAAAACGGCTACTTATAACGAAAACTACATTCCTATACTTAAATGATAAGACTTTTGTATTTTTTTTGTTACTTTTTTAAATAAAAGTTTATACGGAATAAGCTCAATATGTGTTTCATAACATACCTTTTTTCCAAATCCCAAATAAATAATCTAGTAGTCAAGATAAAGTTGGAAAAAAACACCTCTTTCGGCCCGTCAAAGTGATGTCCTCACTTAAGGGAGACTTTGTCCCAGATTGAGCAGCGGGAGATGTTAGCGGCTCAACATGAGCAGCTAGAAAAAGAGGAGGGATGCCTCGATGGACCAGGCATTGCCGATTAGCGGTAATTATAAACACATTTGTGTAAACACATTACAAAACTTTAAACGCGTTTTTCCCGAAAACACGTTTTTAAAAATGGCTGACATTCTCCTGACCGCTGTGATTAACATATCGACCTGGAATTTGTAGAGCTTACTCAGAAGATATGTCTTCACGGAATGACGGATCGTTTTTTCGATAGATACATTTTTGCATTTATTATTTATCTTTTTATGCGAAAAAAAACGCGAAAATTCGATTTTTTTTTAATTGCCGCCATTTTCCGAAATTTGTACTAAACGAAAAACCCATCCGTCATTCCATGACCAAAGGGTCACAGATTGATAATATTCTTTGAATTTGTGTTTCAGATCAACAAAGAGGGGGCAGTGATGTCAGCCGTTTACCTCCCGCGATTTGAGGACCTGTTTTCGCGGAGCTGCAACGGCCGCGATTTCTATTTAAAAAAAATTTTTTTTTAACATTCTGTATATCATGTATAAAAGCAAGAAAAAAACCGCACTCAAAAAGCTTTACTCGTTTCCTTTAAAAAAAATAAAATGTAAACACCTGAAATATGGCACTCCAAGGACAAAGTCTCCTAACGACCTAAACCCGCACTTTACGCATGCTTTTCCGTGACCCGAGTAGCCCTTTTTTACACCATACGACAAACGATCGCCTAATTTCACAGATGCATAAAAAACAAAAGAAAATACTTTTAAATGTCATTTGAAGCTTGAAAATTCATCACGAACAAATGACGAGACAGGGATAGATTAGAGATTCTCCTGAAAATACTTTCATGTTGTAGAAAAAATTACAGCGTAATCAAGACGAAACGCTGACCCATAGTTTGTTGTACGGAAATTATGGCCCTAGCGGCAATCTAACATTCAATAATTGCAATGTCTCCCTTAAGGGGAGAGTCGTCAGGAGGCCCAAAAACATCGATCGTTCAAGAATTTTTCTTGAGAAGACCTTTAAATCTATTATGGTAAATTTTTTTATTTGTAAAAATAATTATTTCGAAAGCCGCTATAGCTGATCTCCGCGAGCACCTCTAAAAGAAGGCGTCTTGCGGTCAGCACGATATCTCTGGACTGGATCATCTAAAATGAAAAAAAAAAACAAAAAAATTGTTAATATAAGGGCTTATCTTGTAATTGATCGAAGGAATAAGCAAAATAATAATTTTCGACCAAATGGCCGCTTCTAAAAAAAATCGATTTTTGACAAAAATTTAGATCTTAAATTGTTTATAAAATGGAAAATATTTATCGGCGAGAAAAAACCTTCGATAAATTACTAAAGAAATATACTTGAAAAGATTGTGTTAAAATTTGAGACTGATCGGTTCAGCCGTTTCCGAGAAATCTTGCTCACCGACTTTAAAAACACGGTTTTGAGAAAAACGCGTTTAAAGTTTCAAACGCACTTTCGAACGCTTTGACACGTCATGTCATTACAAATGTGCGTGTAACTTCGACAATATTCGCCTGGTTGACAAGTAATTTTCTGTGTGTAAACTTAAATATACGTACATTACGAATTTTTTTTAAAACGATTTAAAAAAATTTTAACTGTATATAACCCCTTAAAGTTCGCCGGTTCGTGGTTCGTCAGTCCGCGGAACCTATCGATAAACACCCACAACTCCCTCACTTTTTAACGGATCGACTTAAATTTTTTAGAGAATATTTTTGACATGTTATATTTTCAGAATCCGTCGAAAACCAACAATGGATATTTTTTTATATTACAACTAAGTGTAAGCTCTCACTTTACTTTCGTGGAGGCATTTTACTTTTTACGGTATATTTTTAGTTGAGTTTTTTTTTTGGTTGCGAATAAAAAATGCTCTCTCTGTCACTCTCTTTCCTTCTCTTTTTCTAAATATATTCATATATATATATATATATATATATATATATATATATATATATATATATATATATATATATATATATATATATATATATATATATATATATATATATATATATATATATATATATATATTTGTTCGTTTATTCCTTTTTTTTAAATTGATTTCCCGAGTCCCAACGTATACCCTTAACGCTGCTTAATTAAATCAAAGTGCCGGTTATTTCTTCATTTATCTATTTACATATTGTCATTTATTTATCCATCCGAGTTGGACAAAACGACAGCACTCACGTTCACGCTATAATGCAACTGGGTTAATTGATTATGCAAATTATAATAACAGTAGTAACGAATAAATATTTTTTTACACGCGACATCTGCTGTTGACGCAATTAGTCTGAAAAGTGACATAATGAGGTAAACGTTAATCGATCGTATCGCGAATATAAAACAAAACCGACATTGCCGTTGTTTTCTCTTTTATTTCATACGGCGAGTGAATTTTGTGCCACTCTTTCACTCTTCACTAGCTTCGATCACAAAAAATCTACCGCCATTGTACACGTCTGCGAGAATATACTTTCCGCTGTTTTTTCCGCTCGATCGACGACAATCAAAACTCGCCAACGAACGTTCTCAACTGACGTATTATCGACGTGTTTGGGGAGGAGGAAAAAATTGATGAAAATGTGACTATGAGGAAACTTGCGATAAAGACTGACCTTAAAAACGGTAAAAACCTAAAAACCGACCACCCACCACTTCTTCCCTTGCTCTGCCTCGAGGACTCCTATGTTTGTAAAACTTTACAAATTTTCTCAACACGGATTAGGACATTTTTTTTTAATTGCTGAACTATCGTGCTTCCGCACTAAATTTAAACTGAACAATGTTTGATGATATTAACCAGTTAATAAAAATAAAATTTTGAACGCTATTATCTAAAAGTCATTTTTTTAAAGAAAAGTAAGTAGGAAGATAAAAATTTGAAAATTATAAAAAGATACTTAAAACAACGTAATCAAATATAATAAAAAGGAGAGGGAAATAAAAAGGAATCGTTTAAGGTGGTTCGGAAGGAACAATTAAAAAATGGACTAACGTTTAACCTCCTATTCTTTTATCAGAAAGAGATAGTATGTCATTAACCACGTTGGAATAAAAAAATTTAAGCCACTCCACCGTACCATTTCCGGGACATGAACGTTGAAAGTTGGCCTAAAATACACGCACTCAAACGTAACCTCCGAACAATTTACCGGAAATGATAACTTTACGTAAAATTTAGTCGTTTGACCCGACAAATAAAACTTCTTATTCAAATCTTCGATTAATACAGAATTCAACTGCAAAAATTGTAGCTGATTCACCGTGCAATTTTTTCACAATAATTTATTAAATTTGGCAATGCGGCATTTGCCTCTCCCTCTAAGGTGATCGGAGCGTCACTTGTGATTGCTAGGGGAAATTCCTAGACGGCAATTCACGCAAAATGCGAAATGAATGTCGTCGAATGCCTATGCTGCAGATAATGCTAAACACAATAAGAATAGTGTAAATTTAATAATAAAACGAAGGATTAAAAATAAATAAAAATATGTTGATTGTAGATCTTATTTTTTTTGCTTATTACGTATACAAGTATACATATGAAGAATGGCTGTAAACATTTTTATTTAGAAAACTTTAAAAACTGCCCAATTAGTCTTTTATTATTTATCTGCGTGAACAAAAGCAGATCAATTTTCTGTGAAAAAGAAACGACCACTCACACGTAATTGTGCCATGTTTTGACACTTGTCGAGTCGTTGAGAGGTGATGTTTGAATTATTCTAAAGTGAGGTTATGTGGCGTTGCCAACTGCTTAAAATATGAACTCACTAGTAAAGTCGATAATGATCAATGGAGTGCTCAATAACCAATGTTGATTGTAAGTACTTATGAAAATCATCATTAATTTTCATTCCAATGGATACCAAAATTAAAATACTTTTTTATTAGATTACATTCTATGTATTTTTAACATTCGAAAGAAAAGAATAAAAATCGTTGAAACTTGTCAGTTTCATTTCCGGTTTTTCTTCCGATCTACCTTAAGAGTCATTTCGCTAGGAATCTTAGGATATATTTTTATGAGATGTATCATTAAGATACCTAAGGTATATTAATATATATGTTGAGATACATCTTAAAATACATTCTAGATATAGATTCAATTCAAAGTCATTTTGATAGACATCTTGAGATATTTTTTTTTTGAGATTATCTTAAAGATATCTCATATAACTCATGAAATATCTATCTCAAGATACATTCTAGATTTATCTTAAGATATCTTAAGTTTCTAGATATAAGATAAACGAGATAATATCTCTAAATATATCTGAAGATAGATATCTTATAAAAGATTCTAGATATATATCTAGAAGGTATCTTACGATAAAGCTAGTTATCTTAGATTTATCTAAAACATCTTCAGATATCTAGAAGATATGTATATTTTTTACCGATGAGAAAATATCAATAAAAATGTGATAATTCAGTTACGAATTTCTCCCAAAGTGTCGGGCACTAAGTGATTTCAGTGAAAAAATAATGCACAGCGGTAAAATTGCCATGTCGGGCCGAACGATAATTGGGTAGTGACGCACGTGAATTCGCCCTCCTCGTTCCAGGCTTTACATCGAAATTCCAAACCTCTCGTCTCACATATGAATTCGTACAATAATACGCCGCCTCAAACTTATTTTCGCGCTTGCAAAACCACGTCGGTTCCCGTGTCACAAAATCATGTACGCGTTCTCCGCATTATAAATTATTACGTGTATATCCAGCGCATTATACACCCAGAAGCTTCGCTGGAAAATAAAAGTCGTGGAATAAAAAATTAAAAAAAAAGAAAGAAAAAAAAGGATAGCGGTACTTCGCTCTCTTGGCTTTCCCGGATAACGAATATATGAGTTTTCAGGCTTTTCGCGCGCTCGTGCCGGCGTTAAAAAGTATGCAAACTGCCCCTTTTTTCTTTCCTTTTTTTGCCCATCCGAGAGGTCGCATTTCTGTTACGTCTCTCCTCGTGCGGCAAGCCGGGGAGCTGTCCGTGTTCTCGTCCCTCCGCAGGCTGAATCGGACATTCACAGTAACACAATTAGACCAACAATCGATACTGAGTCTCTCTCTCGTTCTAGTGATGAATACGAGCGGACTTTCGGCACGAGGTAATAGAGACATTTGGCTATTTCTATCCTCAATTGCGACTAAGTGAAAACTGCCAACATTACGAAACGGATCAATTAGCTATATACATCGGATTTGCGGTATTAGCGCGCTCTAAAACATCAAAATCTAAAAGATCAAAATCTGCAAAATCAAAATATAACATATCAAAATATAACAGATTAAAATCTAAAATATAAAAATCGAAAATATAAAAATATAAAATATGAAAATCTAAAATATGAAAATCTAAAATATGAAAATCTAAAATATACAAATATAAAATATGGAAATCGAAAATAACAAAATCTTGAATGTGAAAAAAAAGGAAAGAAAAAATGGGAATCAGTCTGAAGAAGGAACGAGTGGAAAGCTTAAGAAGGCCGGACATTGGTCGCCAAGGAGGAGTATGTTCTAAAAATTTGGAAGACAGGGGATGAGAAAATATTAGGAGTTCGGGGAGAGACGCAATCGACGATGGACGTGAGTGAGAAATAAAAAAGGGGGAATATTAATAAACGATTTCGCTGACAAATTCATTTGCCATCAGTTTCGCAAATATTGTCGATATTGTCTGTTCTAAAATAAATGTCATTTGTTAAAAAAAACATCCACAGGACTCCCGCTCTTTGATCCTACATGTTTATATTTACATTTTATTGAGAATTCTATTTGAATAATATAATTAATTTTATTGATAGCACAGTGTGACGTAAACCCGCACTTTGCGCACGCTTTTCCGTGACCTAAGCACCCCTTTTTTACACCGTACGAAAATCGATCGCCTAACTTCACAGATGCATAAAAAACAAAAGAAAATACTTTTAAATGTCATTTGAAGCTTGAAAATTCATCACGAACAAATGACGAGACAGGGATAGATTAGCGATTCTCCTGAAAACACTTTCATGTTGTAGAAAAAATTACATCGTAATCAAGACGAAACGCTGACCCATAGTTTGTTGTACGGAAATTACGGCCCTAGCGGCAATCTAACATTCAATAATTGCAATGTCACACGAACATGCACAACTGAAAATAAGACGGTGCAAACCAACAAGAGCGGTTAAAAAAATCGTGACCATTTGTTAAATTGGTGTTTTAATTACACAAGTTGAAAAAATTAAAGTTATTCCCCTTGTTTCACCTACTTTTGTATACATTATTTAATAAACGTACATGGATCATCGAAATTATTATTCTGGTGTGACAGTTTTTCAATTTTTTTTCTTCCGTCCTTGACTTGCGGTTAACGTTGAGATTATATGATATTTTAACGCAACTTTCAAAATAATAACTTCATCCCTCACCCCACACGTATCGTAATATACTATTCTTATTTTATGGACCTACTATATAGCTCTATAAAATCAATTCTATCATTCCAATATTATTCTGCAATTTTAACATGTAATCGAAACATTTTGACCGCAAAGAACTTTTCGATTCAGAATGAAAAATTTAACACAAAGCGATATTCCAAAAAAAAAACTGTTTTTTTTATCCTGCCAAAACGAAGAAGAAATGAAGAATTTAGATTTGTATCATCGATACTGACCTTGAATAACCTTGGACGACTTTGACCCTCTAATATTTCTTATGCGGCTTGAGGAGCTCCACAAGATGGTTGAAAAAATGTACCATTCCATTTTGAAAAGTGGAGGTGACCTTTACTGTGCGTCAGCGCCTCCACCGCAATAAAAAAAAATTGATCGCGTTTGATCGCCCCCTTCACACCGTACAACTTTTGTCTGGAATTGCCGAGTTATTTCGAGTGGCGGAGATAAGAGGGACACCCTGTGTATATACAGGGTGGATCAATAACTATTAGCACCTTGGATATCTTCGAAACTATAAGGTTCACAGAAATATTTGCTGGAATGAAATTGCACAGTACGAAAGGGGCCATCCGATAGCGATAATAGTTTTTTTTTGCAGGTGGAGGTACTTCGGACATTTGAAGGTCAACTCCATTTTTTTTAATGAATCGGTATGTTTTTTTTTCTGTATCATGAAAGAGGACCTTAAAACGAGTTCAACGACCGATACATTGTACTCGATTGACCGATTTATCGATACTAATCTTATCATGTTTATCTTATCCTGCAAACTTATTAAAGTGTCCTTGAAACATTGTTTATTTTCAGTGAAGTAAACCGTAAGCATTATCGCCTTTCTATATTTTTTGTACCTGTCTAAGAAATGTGTAAACGTACATAATACCGTACGCATTGATATTGATGGTCGTCGTTTCGAACACTTACTATACACGTAGTCATTTTATTTACTACCGAAACTGTAAGTATTATCGCCTTTCTGTACTTTCTATGACCTTTAATGACCTTATGTTATAGGTCGTTGAACTCGTTTTAAGCTCCTCTTCCATGATACAGAAAAAAAAACATACCGGTCCATTAAAAAATGGAGTTGACCTTCAAATGTCCGAAGTACCTCCACCTGCAAAAAAAACTATTATCGCTATTGGATAGCCCCTTTCGTACTGTGCAATTTTATTTCAGCAAATATTTCGGTGAACCTTATAGTTTCGAAGATATCCAAGGTGCTAATAGTTATTGATCCACCCTGTATATATATATATAAATACACAAAAAAATATATTTTTGAATATATACATAATAAAATGAAATAATCGAGAAATGTTGAGCCAAGTATATATGTTTATGTGTGAGTTATGTGTGTGTGATGTTTGCTTCGTTCGGGATTGTTTCATTTTTTTTTAATCTGCCGGGCGAAAGCGGTCGATGAAAATGAATTTTGCCTCACGACAAACTTTTATGTCGAAACTCAAATTGTCAAATTAGTAAAGCCGTAGTTCATGAATTTTTATCTAGTCTGACGGGGAAGGAACAAGGGGAGGTTTTTAATCCTCCGCGGAGTTGCTGGTATAATTTTTACGAAACTTTTTTTGACAGTCTCTGATTAAAAGATAGATCATTGTTCCATGGACCTGGTTTCTAATTTTAGTCAAAACTAAAGATCTGTAACGCATTGCTCGCTATGCGTGTGTGTGTGTGTATATATATATATATATATATATATATATATATATATATAGAGAGAGAGAGAGAGAGAGAGAGAGAGAGAGAGAGAGAAGAAAGCATTTCAAGTTTAATTTAGAATAACCGAGCATCGCTCGGTTAACAGGCAATTTTTTTGCATTATTTATAATCACAAAAATAGCGATCGTCTACTATCAATTCGAAGTTTGAGATTACGGTGAAATTCGCTATAAATAATCGGTGTACCATTTTTCATTCGTCTGCTAAATTATTCGTTGCGTTTTTATCGAGCGTCCGAACAAATTCAAGGGACGTTCTAATGTTTCGCTAGTGAAAAACCGCCCTTCGCTCGAACGTCCACTTTCTCGTCTCTGTCTGAGGGCCTGTATATATATACCATAGGATATAGGATTTCATCATGAATCTCTCTTCACCGCGGTACTGTCCCTTGCTGCTTACACGTCCCATCGACAACCATCCCCTATCTCATTTGGCCTCATTGTACCTTGGCATCCATTGTTTTTTTCAAATTACGAAACCCCACTTCTACGGGTCGTATGATGAGAGTTCCGTCTCAACCCCCCCTCCCCCCTTCCCCTTTCCATCCGTCTCTTGTCCCTCTCGTTCCCGAAAGACGAATTCCATTTCAGGTTTTGTCGGTGTCGTCATTTCATTATAATTATCCTCACCCTCCGTAGTCCAATACACACCTACCAACGTGCATTCGAGCAATACAAGAATACCGCTCGTCGTTTTTTTTTTTAGCGAAGCGATTCCACATGAATATTTTTATTAGAGGATGGTGTATAAAACAACTATCTGTGGTGCAGTTTTACCGAATTGCCGCCGGCGAACGATTAAAATTCAGAGAAAATATAGCTACTTGTATAAGCACGGGTTTTCTTCACTTTCCCTGTGCCCTCGTGAATATTCGATACGGCGGTGGTATTGCGCAAGAACGTTCGGGCGACCCTCTGGAGGGGTCTCCAAAGAAGTAGAAATGGTGGAGTGACGAGTTTAAGGTGAATTTTAAGGGGTTTTGCCTAGTTGTAGTAGTCAAAAAATCACTTTTTTTTAAACCAATATATTTCGACAGTATATCTTATGAATGTTCCCTCAAAATTTTGAGGTGATCGGATTAAAGTTGACAGGTTTATAGGCTGTTGGGTTGACGTCCGTTGGAACACTGGGAGCGTCGTAAGAAACATTAAATGCTTCTTTCTCGAAAGCACGTTTTCAAAGTTGGTGAGCAAAATATCTCAAAAACTACTGGATGGATCTTACGACAATTTTCAGGGTTTTTTTTGCAGATGTAAAAATGTAGTATTTGATTGAAGGGTTTTTTACCCAACCTATACTTTCTATTTGATAAACGGAAGAAATGAATTCCATTTGAATATGCTCATTTTTTTCGCAAAAAGCAGAACTTTCACTTTGATTTTCCACTTTTTTACATCACAGCGTAAAATTTTCAAAAAAATCGATCTTCTGCATTATCCGACAGTATACATGGTTATAAACGCCCTGTACAATTTTTTGATCGAAATTCGAATTATTTCGGTCGCTACAGCCTTTCTTAGAAAAAGTGATTGGAGCGTGAGATCCCGCACTCCGAACTTCGAACGCGTTTTTCTCGGAATGGTGTTTTTCAAAACGGTGGCCACTCTCAAAGAAAAGGTTTTCAAGCTACCCGTTTGAAATTTTAACATAACATTCTTCACGTTATTCCTTATGTTGCTCTGGAAGCTTTTTTTAACCTTCCTATTTTTTTGCGAACAACTTCCGAAAAAAAGGCCGAATTCGATACTTTTTGTTCGAAACGCCGCCATTTTTTCAAATTTCACTAGAAAAAAAACCTCCGTAGGATCATAGCGGCTTTCCTACAGATTAATAATCATTTTGAAATGTTTGTTTCAGATAAAATTTGCGATCGCAATCCTGGGAACCATGGGACACTATTTTTTTCCACGAAATTTTCCGCAAATAAAAACGATGTTAAACAATAAACAAAGCAATTTAAAAAAAAATGATGTTGAATTCTTTATCGGTGCTTCAATTTGTAAAAAAAAATTAGACCGATTAGCTTATCATATCCACTTAAAAAAATCGTTTCATTTAACCCATTAATGCCCAAGAATCGCGATTTTTTCCTTCATTTTCAAGCCAGATTTTTATTATATAAAAAAAAATCATAAAAAATGAAGAGATACGTTCCCTAGTATTTTCGGGGGTGCTCTTTCAGAATCTGAGATCAAAATCGGGTTTTGTCCATTAGGAAAAAAAATATGGCGGGTTTTAAACAAAAAAAAACAGGAACAATCGATGACACTTTTTTTTCAAAATTTTTTTTCACCTCGAAGCCGTTGAAAAGTCCGGTTTTTTTTTCAACCATGGGTGCATAGAATAGTGACGATTGAACAATCAATTTTTTTATTTCGTCGTTGTCAACATTTTCACCCCCAAAATGGCGCTTTTCACCCCCTGAGTGACACGAAAAATTTCACGCTCGGTGTCCTAAATGAAAAGTAGTTGGATTTAGACGAAAATTGGTACTCGGAGGATTTTGAGGTCGCTGATTACCATTCTGTTCTCAAAATTCCGAAATTCAAAATGGCGGATGCAATATGACGGACACAAATGCAAAAGTTCATTTGAATTGGATAAAACGTGGCACTCGGGGATTTTCGAAGTCGCTGATTATGATTCTGCTCTCAAAATTCCGAAATTCAAAATGGCGGATCCAATATGGCGGACACAAATGCAAAAGTTCATTTGAATTGGATAAAACATGGTACCCAGGGGTTTTCGAGGTCGCTGATTATGATTCTGCTCTCAAAATTCCGAAATAATAAATGGCGGATCCAATATGGCGGACACAAATGCAAAAGTTCATTTGTATTGGATAAAACGTGGCACTCGGGGGTTTTCGAGGTCGCTGATTATGATTCTGCTCTCAAAATTTGAAAGCCTTTGGGTATTCAAATACCTGAAAATACCAGGTATTTAAATACCCAAAGGCTTTCGAATTTTGAGAGCCTAAATATAATAAGCGATCTAGAAAACCCTCGAGTGCCATGTTTTATCCAATTCAAATGAACTTTTGCATTTGTGTCCGCCATATTGGATCCGCCATTTTCAATTTCGGAATTTTGAGAGCAGAATCATAATCAGCGACGTCGAAAACCCCCGAGTGTCACGTTTTATCCAATTCAAATGAACTTTTGCATTTGTGTCTGCCATATTGGATCCGCCATTTTGAATTTCGGAATTTTGAGAGCAGAATCATAATCAGCGACCTCGAAAATCCCCGAGTGCCACGTTTTATCCAATTCAAATGAACTTTTGCATTTGTGTCCGCCATATTGGATCCGCCATTTTGAATTTCGGAATTTTGAGAGCAGAATCATAATCAGCAACTTCGCAAATCCCCGAGTGCCACATTCCATCCGATACAAATGAACTTTTGCATTTTTGTCCGCCATATTGGATCCGCCATTTTGAATTTCGGAATTTTGAGAGCAGAATCATAATCAGCGACGTCGAAAACCCCCGAGTGTCACGTTTTATCCAATTCAAATGAACTTTTGAATTTGTGTCCGCCATATTGGATCCGCCATTTTGAATTTCGGAATTTTGAGAGCAAAATCATAATCGGCGACCTCGAAAACCCCCGAGTGCCACGTTTTATCCAATTCAAATGAACTTTTGCATTTGTGTCCGCCATATTGGATCCGCCATTTGTTATTTCGGAATTTTGAGAGCAGAATTATAATCAGCGACCTCGAAAACCCGCGAGTGCCATGTTTTATCCAATCCAAATGAACTTTTGCATTTGTGTCCGCCATATTGGATCCGCCATTTTTAATTTCGGAATTTTGAGAACAGAATCGTAATCAGCGACCTCAAAAACCTCTGAGTACCAACTTTCGTCCAAATCCAACTACTTTTCATTTGAGACACCGAGCGTAAAATTTTTCATGTCACTCAGGGGGTGAAAAGCGCCATTTTGGGGGTGAAAATGTTGACAACGACGAATTATAAAAATTGATTGTTCAATCGTCACTATTCTATGCACCCATGGTTGAAAAAAAAACCGGACTTTTCAACGGCTTCGAGGTGAAAAAAAATTTTGAAAAAAAAGTGTCATCGATTTTTCTTGTTTTTTTTGTTTAAAAGCCGCCATATTTTTTTTTCCTAATGGACAAAACCCGATTTTGACCCCAGATTCTGAAAGAGCACCCTCGAAAATACTTATATTAGATTTTTTTTATATAATAAAAATCTGGCTTGAAAACGAAGGAAAAAATCACGATTCTTGGGCGTTAATGGGTTAAGTTGTTATATAGGTTTCATTCAATTTGTTTCACAGGTACCAACCTTTTTCCCCTTCTTCTAGATGGTTCGAAGCATCTCTTAATTTAAAAAAAGCCAATAAAAAAACAATTTTTTTTAAAATTCCGCAGTTGAAAATTCCCCTTAATTGTCTCACTTTTCGTGCGTACATCTACTCGGTTTCAATGCGTTGTAGCACTAAAGTTTGGTCGGCCAAAAACAGAGTCCATGTTGTATGATTCCTCACGATATTTTCCGTTACCGTATGAGCATCAGTCACTGTTGCAGTATGAGAACTCATAAAAGACGTACTGAAGGGGACACCACTTTGAAAGAGGTATATGAGGTGGCTGCAAAAGAAGTTTGGAAAAAACTGAAAATACAGATCAGTCGTTCGTGAATACAATATTTGCCACGTCACTTCTTTCAATTTCGCGAAGAAACGAAAAAAAGTCGTTCCAGCGGAGACCATAGAAGTCGAAAATGTGATTAATGTGCCTAAATAATTAATACTCAACTTAAATAAAGACTTTACTAAAAACTTTGATAAAAATCTTGAATAGTTTAATTTAATTGTAAAATAGATTTATTTATTGCTGTTAAAGTTCCTCCACCTGTTAAAACCTGCCCCAGCCATGTTACAACTATCCCCGAAACCGGGGTTAAAATTAACACCGGACTTTTAAAAAAAGCGTCGCTGTTAATTATCTATTTACATCAGGTACATGTTTTTTTTATTGTAGGCAGATAAATTTCCTTTATCATGGGCTAATTACAATTTTTTACAATCATCCGTTTCAGAGTCACAATCGTTTAAGGGCTTACATACACCTGGGTAGGTAAAAAAGATCGATTTTTCAAAAAAGTGCTCATTCGAAAGTGCCATTCCAAGAGACACTCAAAGAGTACCTTTGAGTGTCTACCCTGAAAATTTCATAAGGAAATTCGCAGTAATGACAAAGTTATAGCGTTTTGTAACTGACCGGGTGAGCAATGACTAACGGTTGGGCCGCAAATAGACGCGGCTATTGTCATCTGTTTTACTATGAGCCGGGTGTTCCCGCTTCTGTCAAATTCCGGGCATTTGTGACCTTTTCTATAGCAAGGCCATGTTTCGAAAAGGGGGTGGGCTCCTATGGACCCGGAATCGACGATTTCATACAAGTTTAAAATCAACCAGTTATTTCAGTGTAAAGTGTACTCAAAACTTTAAACGCGTTTTACTCGAAACAGTGTTTTCAAAACTACTGAACCGATCGGGATCAAGTTTTGCACAGTTATGCTTCACTCAATAATCTAGTACTTATCGAGCCGTTTTTTCGATACCTGGCATAGTTTTTTGTTTTCATCATAAGTACTGAATAATTTTGAGGCGAAAAATCGCCTGTTTTATTCCAGTGACTGCCATGACCCGAAGAAATTAAATTCTTAAATTCCGGCTCGATAAGTATTAGTTTTATCTATCTCCTTTAAGAAGCAAATATATTTTTTTTTTATAAAAAATGGCAGGGGCACGTCTGGTATCGCAAACGCTGTCAACAAAAACACGTCCCAGAAAAACGACTGTAACGTTTTTACCGTTTGATTTTTACGTAGGATTTTTTTTATATCGCATAGTTAATTTGTTATCAACAATTATCTGACGATTTTTACGCGATTTTTTGGAAAGTGAAAAATTTGCCTAAAGAATCGTCAGATAATTGTTAATAACAAATGAATTATGCAAAATAAAAAAACCTACGTACTTTCATAGACAAGTTATATTTCAAGATGCATTCAACATTTCCAGCGAATAGGTGAAAAATTGTCTGAGTTATGTTTCCGGCAAACTTAAAAAATTCAGTTTTGAGATAAACGCTGCACAGCCACCATTTTGAAAAAAATATGGTGTACACTCACTGATATGTATGATAAACACCCTTTTTGTAATCTCGATTTATTTTGTAGTTTTTCTGAAAAAAATCGGTTGCCTGTAAAGTCGGTTTACTGACGATAGTTGAACGTGACAACGTCATAAGAAAATACTGATGGAAAGGTTTCATTTTTCAAAAGAAAATTCTAATTTTGTTTGTTTGATAGATATTTTGTATGGATATAGAGAAGGAGGTAAATGGAAATCACAATTGAATTGATCAAGTTACATTTATTTGTACGCATAAATACAATTATGTCAATTTTTATTTATTTTTTTTACAATGTACATATTTTTTACAAGTATGAATGTGTTTGAGCAATTGTTTTACAACTTTTATTTTTTCATAAAATTCTTCGTTCAGAAAATCATTTTAAATTTACAAAATACTTGAATAAAATTTATTGTTTAAATTTCTACTCGACTGTTAAAATTTAATTTTTGATTTTATTATTTTATAATAATAAATTTTGTATTGACATTATTTCTTTCAGCAAGTGAACTGAATAAAAGTTGTTGTTCAATTAGTTACTTAATTATTTTTGCAAATTTAATTGTAATTTGTTGTAAAAAAGTAATAATTTTGAATAATTTATTATAAGAATAAACTGTGATTAAATTATTGTTCATAAATCTTAAATTTAAAATTTAAAAATTGGAAACATCATTAAAATTTTTGTAACTCTAGCTTTTAAAAAGCCCGCCGCAATGTGTTTGATATAGGAGAAAATTGTTCCCTTTGACGGCTGGCTGGTCCAACCTGTCATTTAAGACACGTTGTTATGATATGTGGAAGATTTAACATTTATGTTTTAATTTTTTGAAATCATAGCTACGCTCGATAATTATTTCGATCGAATAGTAAAGCAATTGATTTTCACTCATCGTGAAATAGTTCTGTTAACTTATTGTTATAGTTTTGTCAATTATAGCATAACCTACAATCGCTGCACTAGCGGACCGATGCTATTTATTTTAATGATGAAAGCACGAATATTCGACAATATATCACTGAACATATATTTAATATCGAAAGAATCATTACCTTTATCGCCGCAATTATCGTTGCTATAAACAATTCACACCACATTCACTTTTCACTGCACTTCATACTTGACGAATACATGTACATGTATTATTGTATAGCAGCTGTCCACGCGGACGCATCGCTCATGGCTTCTGCACACTGCGCGCGATGGGCGACAAGCGATGCGCGATATCCAATGAGAGCTCGAGTATGACGGAAATGCTCTATGAGAGTGACGTTGCCATTGGATATCGCTGATCGCTCGTCGCTCGTCGCTCGCAGTGTACAGAGGCCATCACTCAAGTAGGAGAGAGACAAATGTCGAACGCTGCCGAACGCTGCCGAACGCGGAGGCTGATTGTACCTCTTTGTCGCTCGTTCCGCGCTCTCGCTTACACTTCAAGCCTTAAATGGAACGCCTCAGAGCGAGGTAACGGCGATGAGTCATGCTTTTTCGTGCGTGCAGCCGGCTCCATCGAATTATAAGACGTTATCACGTCAAAAAAATCCCCAAAAGGCCTATTTTTTCGGCTTCTAGAGCGGCCTAAACCCTTGACTGAAATTTTTTACGTTTGACTCACGTCTCCTCCCTGACAAAAAAATCCTCGCCCCAACAAGCCTTGTGACCAACCGAAAAAACGCATAGTGAAGTGACAAGTGTGGGCCAAAAGTGCAGACTGGGATAGCGAAAGTCTGTGACCGCGCACGAAGAAACATCAGAACTAAAGAAACATAACTAATGCAGTTCGACTATCAGCTCAGCAAGACCATCAATATTTCAATCCGCTTTCGAAATCACCTTTCGTCCCAGTATCCAAATGTTCTCCCATCATCTCAAGCATTCAAAGCGTATCCTCACCCCACAAGCCCTTGCATTCGTTCTTCACCCCAAACGTCCATCAATTCGCAAAGAAATTTCCAAATAACATCCATTATTCTCCCGCAAGTGATCTTTTGATGATTCCCCAGCGAGACCCTTAGTCGTTAAGTCGACTATTATTCTATAATTCGACAGTGACGAGCGAATTTGCAATTAACGACGTGTACCAGACGAAACGGTAGAAATAAATTTCATCGGGACAACGGAGTAACCTCGTTTCTCGAATGAAGCCTGCCGTGTCATCATCCGTTCAATGTGTCGCCTTTTCTCCGCTTTCCGTCACTACGGCGGGAAAAAAAGGAAAAAGTCCACTCCCCCCCCCTCCCTTGCCAACGAAAAAACCAAAAACAATAAACGCAAAATGTAATATTACCCGTAGTAAAAGCTGGATCAAAAGTCATCATCGATGTCATGAAAATGGGCGAAAGAGGGCGAGGGGTGAATGGAGTGGACTATGTGGCCATTCACGCATGGTGTCACGTTAATAGCGTAACGAGCATACACGGGCGTAGACCCTGCGCCACGCAAGCTCTCCCTCTCTCTCTTTCTCTCTCTCTCTCTCTCTCTCTCTCTCTCTCTCTCTCTCTCTCTCTCTCGTTTATTTATCTGCCCACACAAGCGCGCGTTCTCGATGGCATAAATCATTGAAAACGAAAACATATCCCCGCGGCCACGCAAATTTGCCAACACCCAACCGCAACGGTGGCACGCAAACAAACGCAAAATCATGACACGACTACCGATGACCGAACCCCGAGAACGAAAGAGTAGCTCGTATATATATATATATATATATAAAAGGTCCATAAGTACAGTATAAAACGCGTGGACTCAACACTCGCGGGTAAACCGAACAACTGCATATGCGGTATGTATATATACATAAATACGTGTATGCACATCGTGTAGGTACACGCACGAAAACACGTTGACTTGTGCAGATGCACTGGGTATCGCACTACCAAGGGCTCCTTTCTAGCAGAGTGAGAGAGACAGGGAGAGGGAGCGCGAGAGAGTGAGAAGAGAAGAGAGGTAGAAAGAGCGAGAATCATTGCTGTCGTGCATACGTTCGCTGACTGCACGCGGTACAACATTTATACATTGTGTATAGATATACGTTAATCCACCAATGCATATATTGTATAGACATATGGAACATACACATGTACATTTATATATGTACACGCACACACCCACACCCACACACACACACACACACACACACACACACACACACACACACACACACACACACACACACACACACACACACACACACACACACACACGCACGCACGCACGCATATATATATATATAAGCTCATATGCACCCAGTACACTGACCATGGTCGCCACTGGGAACGCGGAAGCGAGGTGTTCTAGCATGGATGACTCGTCATTGCCGTGGGGCGCGTGCCACCAACACGATCACCCATCACGACTCACACGCACGAATCGCGGGATCAGTCCTCGCACAACGTGTTTTTGGAGCTCTCGTCGAGCTTGCGATTAACACAAAGGCATGTAGGCATTCGTAGTTTCGTTGATGACGACGGGTTGAACGGTGCTGGCGTGTGGGGACGGATGTGCGTACGGTGATGTACGTGAAGTCTCACGGATGCACGTAGAGGAGCCTTGAAATGAAGACTGTAGGACCCGGTGGTATCGCGGGACTCTTGAGGGTAGCTATTTGCCGACGGGGACCGGCGAACGAGGATCACCCAAGGGGGTGCTTTATTTGCGGTCGCGAACGGACGCATGAGGGAAGCAACAAGTGAACAACGTTTGGTTGATTTTTCTTGCGGTGGCGCAAGTTCCCTGGGGCCCTCGTGCGAATTCGGTATGCCAGGGCCTCAGGCCTCTCCTTTGAGGAGATGGACTCCAGGGGCTGTTGCAAGTTACAGTTTCTTCCAATTTTCGAGAATTTTGAGTTCTAGTTGCTCCGAATTCTAACTCCCGTTCCGCCAATTTCAAGTTCCAGTTCGTCAAAATCCCAATGTCCAGTTTCCAGTCCATCAAAGTCCCAATTTCCAGTTTCCAGTTCATCAAAGTCCCAATTTCCAGTTTCTAGCTCGTTAAAGTCCCAATTTCCGGTTTCCAGTTCGTCAAAGTCCCAATTTCCTATTTCTAGCCTATTAAAGTCCCAATTTCCGGTTTTGAGTTCGTCAACGTCCCAGTTTCCAGTTCAGCAAAGTCCCAATTTCCAGTTTCCAGTTCGTCAAAGTCCCAATTTCCAGTTTCTAGCTTGTTAAGGTCCCAATTTCTATTTTTCAGTTCGTCAACGTCCCAATTTCCAGTTTCCAGTTAGCCGAAGTCCCAATTTCCAGTTTCTAGCTCGTTAAAGTCCCAATTTCCGGTTTCCAGTTCGTCAAAGTCCCAGTTTCCAGGTCAGCAAAATCCCAATTTCCAGCTTCCAGTTCAGCAAAGTCCCAATTTCCAGTTTCCATTTCGTCAAAGTCTCAATTTCCAGTTTCTAGCTCGTTAAAGTCCCAATTTCCAGTTTCCAGTTCGTCAAAGTCCCAATTTCCAGTTTCCAGTTCGCCGAAGTCCCAATTTCCAGTTTTCAGCTCGTCAATGTCCCATTTTCCAGTTCCCGGGAGTTCCTCGAACTCCCAATTTCCAGTTTTCAATTTCTCAAAGACGCCCTGGAGTCGACCGACAAATGTGGGGTATAAATGGCAAGGATGGGGTCCTAAAATATGGCAAGGACGTACGAAGAAAGATTAGAAATTTCGAAACGGCTGTGCGGCTGATCAACGCGTTTTGATCAATTTGGGTTTTCAGGAATCAGTGAAGACTTTGGCGTTCATAGCACATGGTACATGAGCGGTTGAACAGTGGGATCTATTAAAGCCGGTGTCAGTTGTTTTTTGTGTATTCCCGCTTCAGTGGAATTATTCAAAGTATATCGAACAATTTTCCGCTTCGCGCCTCGAGTGATGTATGCTGCAACAACCTACGCAACAGGAACGAGTTCATTTTGAAAATGAGCGAATTATTTTGGGCGTCGACACGTGTTTTATTTCTCAATTATCGCCTGCGACTGTGCTTCCATTATTACGATACTTTTGTTAATGTTGATTTTTGACTGGAGTACTCTTGTTTAGTGTATTTAAAGCCCACCGGTGAGTCCCTTTGTGTGAGAAGCGCAGCTGCATCGATCGTTGTTTCGGGAAACCCGTAAAGTAGATAAAAAGTGGAGTGATCAAGTGGAGTAATTAGCCAAAGCAATTGGCTAGGTAGCCGGCTTAACTGTCGCCGCGATGTTTGCGAGTCATTCAACACGTGGGTGTACCGATTTAAAGTCACCTACACATTTTGGTGGTACGTTTTTACGTTGGGCTCCATGGATCACTTGAACAAACGAACTTATGGATGGCTACGGAAGTTGAACCTCAGTCGTTGAACGAAGTCGAAAACTTCGTGTATGGGAGTTCGTCTCCATCGATGCACATCTGCAGAAGTTGGGCTCATTGATGTCTTAGCCTAAAAATTACTCACGAAAGTCTACAGAAGTTGTGCTCTATGAATCTTCTAACCTAAATATTTCTACGGAAGCTGAACTCCATGGATGATCTTCTACTGAAGTTGGACTCGATGGAAGCTCTTTGATGGAAGTTGGGCTCCGTAGATGTTGGCAAATCTATAGACGATGTGCTCATGGTTGTCCTAAGTTAAAAACTTCTGCGGAAGTTGAACTTCATGGATACGTTCCCACCGAAGCTGGGCTCCGGAAGTTGATATCTCTACAAGTTGAGCTCATAAATGTCCTGACCTGAAAACCACCCATGAAAGTTTCTCAAAGTTGGCTTCCGTAGATCCTCTCATCTGAGACCACATGGGCACATGGACTTCCCGATCCAAAAGCTACAAAATGGACTTCCCAATCCATAATCCAAAATGGACTTCTCCCTAAGCTGATAATGGCTGCTTTTCTACAGAAATTGGGTTCGTAGCTGTCCTATCTGAAACTCAACCCATGAAAGTCTCCGGAAGTTTCGTTCTACAGTATCCCTATCCTAAAACTACACAGCCACGTACACTCTCCAAGCCATACACCATAAATAAGATTCAACTTAAGTTGGGCTCCATAAGTCGCCAAGCCCAAATCCATCGGAATAGTTGTCAATCGTTCATCCCAAAAGCAGCACTACCTTCCGTTTTTCTTCTCCCATTTTCCCAAAGACTTCGAAGATCCAGTATGCTCATCCTTAATGGACCCCCTGTGCCCGCGCAAAGTGCCGCAGGCCATGGAAAGTAGAACCCGCCGTTTCATTGTTGCAGCAAAAGCCGGTTAGTTTATCAATGCGTTTTTGATGTTGGGGTGGACGATGGCGATGCGGGAGGTTCGGGGAGCGATTGGACCGGCCCGCGTGGCACAGAGTCATCGTGCGACGGGTGTTAACGGACGCAGGTCCGCACACGCGTGCAGGCTGTGCAGAGGGGCCGGCGAGCATCCGGCACCACTCAATTACTCGCGAAACCCTGTGGAATCATTTACCCAATCATTCGGTTACATCGACGCGAAGCTCTCGCCGGAAAATCCGTCTCTATACACACATGCCTTGTGTACATACCCGCTGTATATATGTCCTGCCGTTAGGTATGAGTACACAGCCACGTATACAATCGAGAACGAGTTTGTTCCGATGGTGATGGTCGCTGGTGGCATTCCTGCTACTGCGGTACCGATGATCTTGCTCTCTCTCTCTCTCTCTCTCTCGCTCTCTCACGCCCTCCCTCTCACAATCTCTCCTTCTCTCTCTCTCTCTCTTTCCAACTCACTCCCTCGCGCCTCTACCCTTCAACCCCTGTCACTCTACATACATACATACATACATAAACGCATATAAATTTTCTAGCACTGACTGCAGATTTTCCCACCACCTGTATGGGATTTGCGGCACGGAATGCAAAGATGGACGCGCTCTGTATCAGCCCATGGCGAACCGGGACACATCACTACATATGCCGGCCGAAACGCTAGAAATTAGACACCCCAAATTCCTGTAAATATTGACTTTGATGAAAAAAGTGACAGACAAAATTTGAAGAATTTGTCAAGATCTACATCTCCGTCAACTCGGCTGTTTTTCAGAGAAGGCGTTGAGGAAATTTTAAGGTCAAGACCTTTTTTTTCGATGCACCCTATTTTCAAAGCCCTTTGCCAATCCGTTTTGTGAAGGCATTGGAACACTGTGGACTACTGGAACAGGCTAATAAAAAAATGAGTCTGTTTTGGGATTTTTTTCAACAGTACTAAAACGCAATCTTTTTGAGGTTTGAAGAGTTTATTCTACGTTTCTGAACGAATGCATTTTTTTCATAAAAATAAATACAAAATGGCCGCTTAGTCGTAACCCTAAGAGCGTTTTTAGGCGTTCTGCGGAAAGACCCAGAGCCTTTATGGATTAACACCAAAATAAATAAATCAATGTCATCATTTATATTAGTTTTGCTAGAGAAGAACACAGGATCATTAAGAAATATGGTTTTTTCGCTAAATGGCTTTATGATAAATGAAAATTTTCGCTGACAAAACTCACACCCACACACATACGCAAACTTACACTAGGGACGTAAAGACTTTACCTCCTCGTGGTACATTGTGTGTAGCGCTAAAATCGTAAACAATGGTATTGTAACCTAAAAAAGATGAACGTTATTGAAAAACTTTTCATACAAAAGTTGTAAGTTTGAGTCTGACAAATTTTTTGGTGGAAAAAAAGTTCATCCCATTTTTAAAAAAATATGTCGGCCAGCTTAGCGTCGCCATTTTGAATTGTGGACTAATTTTTTTTTTTGACGTCCCCATTTGAACCCTAGAAGTTTTATCATACTCAATACTTGTTGGGAGCAGTATTTTTTTAGATAAATCAGGCATAAGATTAATATGGGACACCCGGTATATACAGGGTGTCCTGTTATGAATGGATAATCCTGCAACTGTCGATAGGTCAGATCATGTCCTACCATATGCTGAATTTTGGGCTTAAGGTTATTTTTTGAAAAACATCAACTGCTTTTGGTATTTCGCTTGCCATTTCTACAAATGATATGAATCGACAATAACTAAGCAACTTTTTAAAGCAATTGGCATGATATGCGTAGTGCATTTTTTGACACCACAGGCTATCGAGGTCCAATGTTCGAATTGGTTTGTATAAACATTCTGCATCAGATCTTTTTCATAAAGTTTCGTTAACATTTAAGGTTAAAAAGAAGACTTTTCCAGATAAAATAAATAACCAAGAGTATTTTTGTTTAACTGGGTCAAGAAAGCTATCATTTATAGAAATGGCATGCGAAAAACCAAAAGCAGATTTGGTTTCTCGGAAGATAGCACATCTGTATCTCGAAAACCGTGAGACTTTTACTAAACTGAAATTCCAGCATATATAGGGTGTCTCAAAATGACCTGACATTACAATCTTTGATAAAACATATTATTTATTTGAACAGTACGAATATGTGGGCAACAATATCCGATAAATGGCCACCTCGGCCCTGTGTGCAAACGTTCACTTTTTTTACGAAATTTTCAACAACATTTTGGCATAATTGCGGACGAATTTCATAAATGTTGCGTCTAATTACTTCTTTGAGCTCCGAAATGTTCTGTGGATCATTGGCATGTACATTTCCTTTCAGAAAACCCCAAAGAAAGAAGTTCAATGGAGTCAAATCGCACGATCTTTGGTGGCCAATTCTACTTTTCGCAATAGCTGCATTGTTTCGTCCGCGGTGTGGCAGATTGCGCCATCTTGTTGAAAACATATATCTCCCAAGTCCAAGCATATATTAAAATAATAATATTCGTACTTTTCAAATGAACAATACGTTTTATTAATAAATTTAAAGGTCGAGTCATTTTGAGATACCCTTTAGTAGAACATGGTTTGACCTATTGATGGTTGCAGAATTATCCATTCATAACAGGACACCCTGTATATGTATATATATATATATTAGAGTGGCACGATTTTGAGCTCATTTTTTTCTTTTTCTTACAATCCAATTATCTTCTTTAAAAAAAAATTGTCGCGGAAGCTGCGAGCGGTGCAAAATATTTAGAGATCGTTCAAGCCGTCCAAAAATTCAAATTGTCATTAAAATAATGTTTTTTTTTTCGTCCACTTCTCACCCATGAATTTTACAGTTTAAAATGTTTAACTCAGCCTCGCAAAAGCTCGAGCTGGCGAATAAATATTTAGTGGTCCCTCATGAGCTTCGAAATTTCCAATTTTCGCCTATTTTTTTTTACTCTTCTCACTCTTAAATTTGACGCTTTGTAAAATTTTCAAAACAATTCATCCTTTTTTCTATCGAAACAGATTTTTCAAATTTACCTCATACTTTTAACCCAAGAATTATAATCTTTGCTCTCATAACATTATTTTTTAAAGCTCTTATCCGTAAACAAAATTATAGGTTGTTTTATTCGTAAAACTGAAATGTTAGCTGTTTCCCACGCATCGTAATGCGTCCCACAGTTGGTCTCGTTAGTCAAACTGCAGACCAATCGTAGTTGTACTTCTGTGACGAGCAACGCCATAATACAATAATACATAATAATACATAATAACACATATTGTCTAATTGGTGTTTGCTACGAATTATTATAATAAATTATTCAGAAAATGTAACACTTCCCTGTTTATTTTGTTTTTATGCTACAAGAAATTATGGTGCATCCGCGTTTTGGTTTAGGCGGAAATCCTGAATCTTGAAAATCTTCAGCGACCACTGAATATTCATTGGCCGGCTACAGCTTTCGCGAGGTTAATCTTAAAACTATAAAGCGTACACTTGATGGGTGAGAAGTGGACGACAAAAAAATCGCATTTTGAAGGAAAATTTGAAATGTTGGGCGGCTTGAGCGAACTCTAAATATTATTTCATCGCTCGCAGCTTCGGCAACAATTTTTTTTTTTCTTTAAAAAAGATAGTTGGGTGGTGAGAATGAGGTAAAAATAGGGCTCAAAATTGTGCCACCCTAATATATATATATATAAACATTATGAATTGTTTTTAATTCATTAAGGGGCAACACCACTGTAGAATTGTCGATTTTTTTTGTCTTAAGCGATGCTTTGAACCATCCAGACTAAGGGGAAAAAGTTTGGCATCTGTGAAACAATGGTCCGCAGAACCGTGTGGGTCTTCAGTGGCACTGCTGGCTGGCCCGTGTGCAAGACGTCGACCGTTTTTTTTCGGAACACAATTTTTCAAAACGGTACGCAACATAACTTCAACAATTTTCATTATTTTCACTTCGAATCTTGAGCAAATCTTTAAAATAATATTCCGAAAAGAATTACGTACGGGAATTAAAAATTAACTCATGGAAAATGCCAAATTTTATTTTCAGTCGAATATTGAGTTTCTAATTTACATGCTTGCCAATTCCAGAAAAATGCATATTTTCAAAATCCCCTAAGTTTCTCCATCTATACTCATGTAAATTAATATAATTTAAAGCTAATAGAATTTTAAAAAAGTGATTAAAAACTAATAGATTTCAAACAAATTTGTTACGAACTCAAATTTGCGTCAGTTATGCGTGCCGCGGTGCGTATCAAATTCAACATGCCTCGCGAGAATAGCTCCAGCGTCAAAATTTTGTATAATTATTTCATATGATTATTTTTTTGTTCACTGGAAAATATGGCTAATAACGTCCTTGAATAATATTACCCTCTTCCTCGTCCTTCCGCCTAAAAAAAAAATCGCGAAAAATCACTCAATTTTAGGCGTTTACAGTAGTGTAAGCCGTTGATATCAAATTCAATTAATATAAATATAATTCTCACATAAATTCATTCAATGATCTCATTATTTCATTTTATTTTTATATCAAACCCGCTAATTGATTAATGAATATATATGAGTATCCAGAAATAGCGCAATCATACGTTCAAACGAAAAATCACGTAATCAATGCGTCATGCGTCCAACATCAGTGGATGCAAATTGATTGCCTCTTACACACGTACATTGCTCATCGTGTTACATTAAGATTTCGCATCCACGGCGTGAGTGTTCAGTTTGATTTGGAGTGTCTGATTTTCCCTAGGGTTTTTTTTCTCTAGGGATTTTCCCTAGATCCTTTTATCCCTACGTTTCTCCCGCTCTCTTTCCCGCTCCGTCATCCTACATTTCGTCGAGCCACCGTCGCTTTATCCGCTGCATTTTGCCACGTGGGATCTGGCCAGTTGTTTGTATCGTTACCCTGTTGATTTCGCGTTATATCGTTATGATGACGATATAATAGCTCTTCGTCGATGGTCAACGGGTGGATTTAGTTTGATAGCACGGCCGAAGCCCCCCCCCCCCCTCTCTCTCTCGAGCGAATACCTGCATATTTTCACTCACTGGATGATGCTCCCGTTGATTCCCCCCTCGCGCTTCTCACCCTCCAACAACGCGCATATACATGCCGCGTCCATGATCCGGGGGGGGGGGGGGGGGGCGTTCATCGCACTCGCTCCATTCCTGCTCGCTCTTTCGGTCTCCTCGTCACGATGCCGGTCGGTGGCCGGGTGGCGAGTAATTGCCTGTGCCGAGAGTCATCGATGGAGGGCTATGCATATACACAGGCGCCCGCGGCGCGATTCCGGCACAGAGCATCGGGTGTCGGGAGATCATCGCGCGGCTTGGCGCCAACCACCACGTGATAGACTCTGTGCAACGGGGTAGGTGTACAACCGACATATGTATGTTCATATTTATATATTTGCGTGGGTGTGTGTGTGTGTGTGTGTGTGTGTGTGGGGATAGGCAGGTTGGCTGTGTTATGTGTACACAACTCCACTCGACCACCGCCAGTCATCGGTATGACTCTCGAAAACGTTTTCGATGATGTTGCTCGATGAAGCGTGCCGCTCGGCTGCCCTGTGGCCACATACCTATACGTATATGTATATAGACGAAAAAGTTTTTGGTCTCTCTCTCTCTCTCTCTCTCTCTCTCTCGCTCTCTCTTTCTCTCTCGATTTCGCTCTTTGATGGAAAATTGACAAATTTTGTGAGGATTGCATGTCAGATGATTTCTCGAACCTAGTGCACTGATAAACTTCCTAGCTATCAAGGGAACATTCAAGGGAATTTCAATCTTAAAGCACGAAATGAACATCTCTCTCTCTCTCTCTCTCTGTCCCTTCTGCCCCTCTCCCTTTATTATCATTTTAATGATTACTTTATTAATTTACTTTATGTTATTTTTGTGATTACTTTGTTAATTTACTTTATTGTTGTTTTTATTATTAATTTATTAATGTACTCTATTACTGTTATTATTATTATTATTATTATTATTATTATTATCATGAGGTTTTATTCCTTCGGGCAATGCACTTCCTCAGTTTGGAAGAACAGTCACCTACCCTGGCGGATTACCCTCGATCTCCATTGATACCGGCACAATAATACTGTCATTATATTATATTGTTGATAATCATAACCATGTAGGATATTGAGAACAATAATAATATCATGTATTTATTAAAATAATATCATTATTTTATATGAGTGATTATAGTATGATTTCGTCATACATGATAATATTAATATGTAACATATAATATATTACTTGAATAATTATATTCAATATTATAATACTAATGTTGTCGGTGTTATTGTTATTATTTTTATTGTAACCGTTGATATTCTCGCAATAGTATTTTTCTTCATAGGTTGCTAGGGCATAAATTGATGACATCAACCTATCAAATCTCACTTCCTGTCTCTCTCTCTCTCTCCCTTTGTATCCCTTTCTTACCATACCGTATATATAACTTTATTGATATTTTTATTATTATATTTACCACGGCTAATTGTTATTATTTTCGTTGCTATTATTACTTCTGGATTAGTGCTTTGCTCCATTGCTTTTGCTAGGGCATAAATTGATGACATCGACCAATTGAATCTTACTTCCTATCTCTCTCTCTCTCCCTTTGTGCCCCTCTCTTGCCATACCGTATATATAATTTATTGTTATTTTTAATATTGTATTTACTACCACTAGTTGTTATTATTATCGTTGCTATTATTACTTCTAGATTAGTACTTTGCCCCATTTCATTCTAGAGGATAAATAAATGACATCGGAAGAATCAAATCTCTCTGTCTCTTTCCTTCCCTCCAGCACTTTGTTTCCGCGGGCTTTACGGTTCATGCGAACCATAACGCAAATCCCGCAGCTCATCCCGTCACATAAGACAGCTGGGATTTCCTCTCGAAGACCATCCTCGAATTCGGCTGCTCGAAAATCAAAAAAATTGGAATTACACCACGTTTTTTTCCGCGTGGGGTTTTTTTTTCCGTCGCTCGTTTCACTGCCGAATCCCGTGGATTCCGTCGATTCGCGTTCGTTTGGGAGCCCATTTTTTTCCGCCTTTTCCAGCGTACGACGTGAGGCGCGAAGGGGGTTTGCAGGAGGGGGGGGGGTATGGGCCGGGGCTCGTTGCATATACACGAAGAATGATTATAGCGAAGTAACGAGCCTGCATACGGGGAGTGGGGCTGTTATGTGTACGCTTTTAAATACAGATATAGAGGAGAGATCGAACGACTGATATTTTTTTTCAGGCTCGATCGACCCGAATACCCTCTCCGACAAAACCGATATACATGCGCGTACAATCTCCCGGTGTTCCCGCTCCCCCCCCCCCCCCCGCTCTCTCTCTCTCTCTCTCTCTCTCTATCTATCTATCCAGCTTGCTCTTTCTCTCTGTCTCTCGCGGCAGCTCCAAATACGTTCTCCGAATGGTAAAAAATCCCAGGGTGGGCGGCCGCGAACGCAAAGGGGGTTGCGCGACCAGGGTGGAGGAGTACACGTAGGAGGAGGAGAGCCGCTTTACCCGCTGGGAGGTACGTCGGGGTGGGTGGTGTATTGCAGATCAATACAATTGCACGTTAGTGCTAATAAATAATAGGCGGTGGGAGAGCGAAAAAAGCGCGCATTGCAGCCAACAAACGCAACACACAAATAATACGCGATACATCAACCAGAGGCCGTTGCGATATATACGTTTATATTCGCGGGGCGCTCGATCGTTCTCTCTCGCGCTCTCATCCTCTACGTGGGGGCTCAACCCTCTCGCTCACCCCGCGGCATTTTTTTTTCTCTCCCTCGCCTCATCCCTCTCGCACCCTGTGTCACACTCTCTCGTCGTTCTCTCTCTCTCCTTTTCACGTATACGTTTCGCACAACCCCCCAGCTCATTCTCTTGGTACTCTACCCACCCCCCCCCCTCCCCCCGTTGCACACGTCAGTCCCCGTTTTTTTCCATCCATGGCGGGCACGCAGACACACGGGTGCACCTTCATCGTACAAGGGTTGAAAAAAAAGCCGGGGAGGGGGTGGCGCTTGCCCCCCTCCCCTCGGGGCACCGCCATTTCCGGACAAATAAACTCTAGTCGACGTAATTTTTGGGGCTGGCCCCCGCCATATAGGGAGCGACGAAAAGTGAGTATCCCCACGGCGAACGCGCCCGGCGCTCGACCGAAAAACGTGAAATTGTTGGTTGGACATCGGAGCACCAGGACTAGCCCGGCACTCCTCGCCGCCCAATTTTTTTTCACCGCCCACCCACAATGCACTCTTTTCTAGTACTCTTCTCACGTATCCACGCCCTTTCCGTTTAATTCCTCATACCTCGCTCTCTCTTGCCCTCTCTCTCTCTCTCCCTCTCCCTCTCCCTCTTTCTCTCTCTCTCTCTCTCTCTCTCTCTCTCTCTCTCTCTCTCTCTCTCTCTCTCTCTCTCTGTCTCAGTGTGTGTGTGTGTTTCTCTCTCTCGGTTGGGCTCGGTTAAGTTCGATGTGGACGGGTCCGTTGAAGGTGCGCGATTTTTTTCGGTCCGGATACAGATGGACCGGAGTCTGTAAGATGATGGTTCGTGAAAATGGAGGGCGAATAGGGAAAGGAGAAGGACTTGGATATTAATGAGATTGGGAGAGTACGACGGGTGGTCGTTGCTCGGAGAGACAGTTTTGTAATGCCGACCGATGTGAATATATCGGCCGGGATGCTTGGAGGCTTGTTCGTAAATGGTTTTGTAAAAAAAAACTCCCGGGAGTCGAGTGCCGAGGCTACCCGTAAATAATTACTAAACGCCGAATCTCGAGTCGCAGTAACCGTGAAAAAATAGCCGAAATCGAATCTCGACTCGTAGTAAGCATAACAAATTATCGAAAATCGAATCTCGAGTTGCAGTAACCGTGAAACACAATCCAAAGTCGAATATCGATTTGGAGTAACGGTAAAACATTAACGGAGGTCAAATCACGAGTTGCAGTAACCGCAAACAATTACTGGCGGTCGAATCTCGACTTGCAGTAATTGTGAGAAATTACCGGAAGTCGAATCTCGACTTGCAGTAATTGTGAGTAATTACCGGAAGTCGAATGGTGACTTGTAGTAACTATAAAAAATTACCGGAAGTAGAGACGCGACGTGTTGTAATCGTTAAAAATTATCGAAAAACGAATCGTGAGGTGTAGTAATTGTAAAAAAATGATCCAAAGTCGAATCTCGAGTTGCGGTAACCCCGAAAAATTATTGGAAGTCGAATCTCGACTTGGAATAACAGTAAAATATAACCGTAGGTCAAATCACGAGTTGCAGTAATCGCAAACAATTACGACCGGTCAAATATCAAGGTGTAGTAACCGTAAAACATTACCGGAAGTCAAATCTCGACTTGTAGCAATTGTAAAAAAACACCGGAAGTCGAATAACGACTTTAATGGGCTGTACCAGTGTGACATTTAAAAAAAATCGATTTTCTGGCCTTTTTCGACAGTTTACACTTTCAAAAATATCATTATCATTTATATCATTTATATCAATATCATTGAATCTTGCAAAAATCGATAGTTAAATCTTTAACCGCTTTTTTCTCGAAATGAGATTTTTCAAATTTGCTGACACTGTATCTCAAAGAGCAATTATCCGATTGACTTGAAATTTGAACTGAGTACTCTGGAATATATTTACTCTCCAATGACGTAGGATATTTTTGATTGGATGAAAATTGACGATTTGGCATTGAAAAAAAAACGACCATTTTATAGGTAAAAAAACAGACTGTTTTCATAACTGCGCCATTTTGTTAGATTTTTATATTTTCGAAAATCCTACGTCTTTGTTCAGGAAATACCTTTTAGTTTAACGACACTTTTCCCTTTTTCGGTTTCAGCTCCTCAATCGGCCGGAATAATGTGAGCAGTGGAGGAATTTTTTTTGGCGCCGCCAAAGGCAGCGCATGCGTCGCTTGGATCTCAGTATTTTGCTGTAAGAAAATTATGTAATATAGGTCAAATATAGCCAAATATATTCTTAATTTTCCGAAACATTTAATTGACTACTTTACTTCGAAAAAAAATTCCGAAAATCACCCAAGTTTTCAGCGTTCACACTGGTACAGCCCCTTAAGTAATCGTAAAAAATTATCGGAGGACGAATCTCCAGTTGTAGTGACTGTAAAAAATGACCTGAACTCTCGACTTGTAGCAACGGTACAAAATTACCGAAAGTCGAACTCAACTTGTAGTAATCGTAAGAAATTACCGGAAGTCGAATCTCGACTTGTAGTAATCGTGAAAAATTACCGGAGCACGCACCTTGAGTTGTAGTAAACGTAAAAAATTACCGGAAGCCGAATCTTGATTTGGAATAACAGTAAAAAAAATACCAAAGGTCGACTCTTTACTTGTGGTAACCCTAAAAAAATTTCGGTAGTCGAATCTTGACTTGCAGTAATCCTAAAAATTACCGTAAAACGAATCTTGAGTTATAGTAAACGTACAAATTACTAGAAGTCGAATCTCGAGTTGTAGTAACCGAAAAAAAATTATCAGAAGTCGATTCTCGACTTGTCGTGGGTGTAAAAAAAATTACCGAAAGTTCAAACTCAAGTTGCCCGCCGATATATAGATAGATGGGCTGGGATTCTTGGAGGTCTAGATTCCTAACAATTCAAATATGCACGAACGGTTGGCGGATTTAGCCCTTCGGTCTCGCGGACCCCTGATGTAGGTGCGCGCGCACGGGTGGCGGACGACCCACGGTGTGCCATTAATTGAAGCCGCGTGATTAATGCCGTGTGCCACATTTTGCAGTCTGGCGGAATCCTTCAGTCTACGCTGGACGTCCACTCTCCCTCTTTCTCGCTCTCAGAGAGAGTGAGAGATAGACAGAGAACCGCTAAATTAACCTTCTATCCGAAAGCATTCGTTATTTACCTTTTCAATTTTTAATGTTCCTTCATGTACCTGCCCTTGCGGCCACTTACAACTTCATCCCTTTCACCCCCACACTTGTCACATTGCTATTTCCAGTTCCTCAGAGACCTTGACGCACTGCTGATCGGTCCGTTTCTCATGAAATTTTCTCTTGTTCGGTAGTCAGTGTAATCCTAATTTACTCATCCATTTATCCGTTAGCCACTTATCTTTTCATTTATCCAACTAACAAGGAACATCACTTTGGTGTTCTCCGATTTTGGTGAAACTTTTTTATGTGGAAGAGTATCAAAAACTAAGAGACACGTATTTTTTTGTTATCGGCAGAAAAACGATTTTAAGGGGTGAAACGCACCCTCGAAAATAGGGGTGTTTTTCGTTTTTCGTCGATAACGTAATCGTATACATTTCCAATGTACACGATTTTAAGGGTTGACACGCACCCTCGAAAATAGAGGTGTTTTTCGTTTTTCGTCGATAACGTAATCGTTCACATGTCCAATGTACGCGAAAAAATAAACATTGTTGCAATTAGAATTTTTGTAATATCTCGTACCGTTAAAACGTTATCGACGAAAAACGAAAAACATCCCCATTTTTGAAGGTGCGTTTCACCCCTTAAAACCGTTATCCGCCGATAAAAAAAATACGTGTCTCTTATTTTTTGATACTCTTCCGAATAAAAAAGTTTCAACAAAATCGGAGGAAGACACCAAAGTGATGTTCCTTGTGAGTATCTCGGTTCATTGTCAATTATTAATTTGCTCACCTATTTTCATTCATCTATCCATTCATTTGTTCACTTCATCTCCCTCCTTCGATTATCCTGCTTCCATTCTATGCTACTCTACCCTATTAAAGTATGATTGCACTACTTGATTTTATTAGGGAAAACCTACCCCTAGATGAGATCGGCCATCATTCGCCCTCTAACAAGCCACATCACTCGAGTGTCCGCCTTCGATTTTGTTGAAACTCATATATGTGATAAAGCATTGAAAACTATTAGACACGTATTTTTGTCTATCGTTGGAAAAACGGTTTTAAGAGGGGAACCCACCCCTCAAAGAAAGGCGCGGCAAGGGGTGATTTTGCAGTTTCACCCACAAGCAGTCCACCGATCTGAATGAAACGAAAACTAAAATTCATCTAATGTAAAGCGATGAAAAATCCACTATACAAGTATTGAACAAAGTTTAAATTAAGGGGTGACACGCCTTTCTCCGAGGGTAGTTTCCCCCCTTAAGAGTGTTTTCATACCGATGAAAAAGAAAATACGTGTCTAATGGTTTTCAATGCCCCATCACATATGTGCGGTTCAACATAATCGAAGGCGGACAGTTAAGGGGTCTTCTCACTCTAGACGCTTAAAAAAGGCTATTTTAATGAATTTTTTAATAGATTTACATTATAGATATTGATATAAAAGTTGTTACACTTAATAAACACACTTTCGAAATACGTTTAAAAAAAATCATTATTCAAGCACTATTAATAGACGAAAATGGTAGTTAAAAAAATATCCTAACAAAAATCGTAGGTCCGCGCTGTTGATGAAATCTCGGAGATGGATCATCCGAAACAAAAAAAAATCAAACGCTTCTAGATTCAGTATGATAATGACTATAGCGCATATCATACGATTTTTGTTATATGCAAAAACAACAAAATGGCGAACATGCGTCGAAAAAACAAAAAAAAAACATTTTTCCACCTTTTTGGCAAAAATAAATAGTAAATATCTAAGTTTAAAAAAATCCTCAAATGCGCTATAGCTATAGTTGTAAAGAATATGTGGTTAACATTTCATAAGGATCGCTTCAGTAGTTTCGAAGATTTTATCAACAAGCCGTCGAAAAACGTTGTTTCGAGCAAAACGCGTTCGAAGTTTGTTTGGGTTACATAAATACATAAACAATTTTTTCAAATGTATTTCGAAAGTGTATTTATTAAGTGAAACAACTTTTAATCAATTTCTATAATATAAACCCATCAAAGGAATTCATGAAAATAGCCTTTTTTAAGCGTCTGAAGTGGGAAGACTCCTTAAGTGATGTTCCTTATAAGTTAACATCGTAAATCGGCATGATGATGACTTCGAGCTTCCTGTCCCAGTGCCCCCAAAGACTATCGCTTCAGCCCTTTTTCTCCATCCTCTGTCTCTATATTTTGCTATGGTTCTCAGCGACTCCCGGTCTTCGTAAGCGGCGCGAGTTATGGCGAGAAACGATCCTTGGTCGGCATTGAAAAAATAGCGTCAAACAGTTGCGACCCACTTGTGAATTGGCTTCTGGAGCTTTAACAGGGTAATCAGGAAAAACATCCCCCCGAGCATATATATACATATATATATATTGGGCACCCGGTGCTCCTCCGCAATTGTCGCTATAGACAGTTCACTCTCTCGGAAGGCATAGTGAGTCAACTCCATCCTCGCACGACGAGCTCACATCTCTCCCTCTCTCTCTCTCTCTCCTTCTCTCTTTCGCTGCAACCCCCTGCCCCGTATTCAACAGAGTAGGGGGTTTTGCTCTCGCACTGTGCGTTACCCTGCAATGAGAAAGCGAGAGGGAGGGAGAGAGAGAGAGAGAGAGAGAGAGAGAGTGGGGGGGAGGGGTTCCCTCAACCTTTTGTATATACTCTCCGCTTATAATTCGTGTGTGTAACATCTCTCTCTCTCTCTCTCTGTCTCTCTCTGTCTCTCTCTGTCTCTCTCTCTCTGTCTCTCTCTCTCTGTCTCTCTCTCTCTCTCTGTCTCTCTCTCTCTCTCTCTGTCTCTGTCTCTCTCTCTCTCTCTCTCTCTCTCTCTCTCTCTCTCTCTCTCTCTCTCTCTCTCTCTCTCTCTTTTTCTTTCTTTCTCTCTCTGGGTCTCGTGTATACCCTTTGCATTCGCCACCAGTTTTTTTCCGTGGCGATATGTACACCCTCGAACAAGCCGCACACACGAACTCGATGCGAAGACCACGGGGGAAAGCGCTCGCGCACACGTTAATGCCTGAAAAATGTCCGGCAATTTTTTATTTTTTTAATGCGCCCCTCGCATATACGGCGTCTCTTTCTCGCGCGCCCTCTTCCTCTCTCTCTCGATCGCCGTCTATGCGTGATGTAGCGCCCCGGGTTTCCGGAGAATGCCGGGCATCGACGGCAAAACCATCCCTCGTATATAAACTCCCCCCCCCCCCCCGTTGTATCTCTCTCACTCTCCAGCGTTTCCTGCCATTGCACCATCCGCAACCCTACTGGTGCCCCCCCCCACCCCTCCGCCTGTTTCACCCGTGCGCCGAACCGTTTTTTCGCTCTATCGATAATTTGTTTGGATAATTTCCAATGGTATTGATCTAGATGTACATCCTGGTAGGATACACACAATGGCGCACCTCTATAACACCGTCGTCGATAGCCGGGAAGGAGAGGGTTTGAGGGGTGGGGGGTTGGAGGTCCGACACAAAGCCGATCGGGTGGCCGAGGGAGCGAACGAAAGTGACTGCGGATACGCACAGAGAAGGAAAGTGAGCTGGAGGAGTCTCGAGAGCGAGGGAGAACGCAGAGAGACATCCTCCCGTGCAGAAATTTTGGCAGGGATACAGCTGGATTCTGACTTGTATCCCGGGCTCCCAGTCGGGATCTAGTCCGATATCGGATCAGATTCGAAGACTAAATGTAAGATCCGTAAACTGGATTCCATTAGGGATCCAGAACCGGATCCTTTAATGACTCTAAATAGATTCCCCATGGAATCATTGAGGAATCTGGGAAGGTTCACGGATGAAGACAGGCTGAAATAAAATGTCAAAAATGGAATTATGACATGTTAAATTTATTATAAAAATAAGTAACATTTATAAAGTTTTGGCGCATTAAACTAGCAATAAAAAAAAATTTGTCCAAAGATTCAAATGGCAGATCGCGCTCATCGCGAGATTTTGATGTGAATTAAAAAAAATTCACATCAAAATCTGTGAATGCAAATGTATTGACAAGAAATTATAAATACAAAAAAATTCACAAAATTAGTTGTGAATTTTTTCGTATTTAAGACAAATTAAAATCAAATTCAAAATGATTAGATTCAAATTTGCGCCAAAAGTGAGTTTGTACGTATTTTGAGAGAAAACATTGCCTCGAGGCAAAGACATTTTTGCACATAACTTTTTGTGCGAACATTTCTTTGCCTCAATACAATGTTTTCCCTCAAAATACGTTTACACTTGTGGTGTAAATTTTAATATAACTGTCGTGAATTCGATTTATATTTTCTTCAACTTGAGGAAATTCACAACTCATTTTGTGATTTTTTCATATTTATAATGTAATATTTGAAACTCACAACTTTTTTTGCAAAAATTTCTTTGCCTCGACAAAATGTTTTCTCTCGAAATACGTAAGAACTCACGGTTGGTGTAAATTTTAATCTAATCATTGTGAATTTGATTTTAATTTGTCTTAAATACATGTTTATACCCACCGACATGTCGGTGGGTATAAACAGAGACTTATTCCCCAAAACCGGTATCCCGGTTAGAATCCAACTTGCATCAGTATCGGAATATGTACGACGACGATGGCATAATTTTGACAATTTTGGCATCACGTGTATTTTCGGTATTACTATGTAATTCCTATCTATAGATAGGAATTCCATAGTAATACAGAAAATACACGTGACGCCAAAATTTTCAAAATGATGCCATCGTCGACGTACATATGCCGATACTGATGCAAGTTGGAACAGACATCGCGAGGCTCAACCATGAGACGCGAGTGAGGAAGAAAAAAGCAAAAGAAAAACGGTAAGAACGTATAGCGGAGTGGAGGGAAGCACAAAGTTGCTGAAACAAAGCCGAATGAACAGGTTGGAGGCGACCACTCAATGGAAGACTGATTGGATCCGCTCGGATGACAAGTGCCGTTTTCTTCGTCCCGGTTGGACCGAAGGCGCTGAGAGGAAAAAGGGAGGAAGTGAGTGGCCCGGGGTCTGCGCTGTGACTCCAAAAGAAACAACTTTTCCATCCTCATTAAGACAATACCACGGCCCAGGCTGGACTCACTTGGTGACGACGGACTGTGGCTGCTCGGCAGACCTCCTACCTGATAGCCGTCTCCATGTATGCTACGCTAGAGGGATGCTTCCGAGGAACAGGGTGGACGGCAGCAGGGAGCGGACAGCCTTTCACTCTCCACTTAAGCCCGCGGAGTCGCGGCAAATGCGGATGAGGGCCGGCCAAGCAACAGACAGCTGAATCGCAGCCGGACCGCTGGCGGCGAAACCAACGCGGAAGGGAAATGCGGAGGAACCTTCCGCCCTAGCCACGACGAGAGTCAAGTTTTAATTAGCTTTTCCGAATTACTGATGTAGCCGGCTCACCGCTCCGACGACTTCTTCGCTACCACTCTTTCGTGCCTGTGGATATACACGTTGAATCCGCGGAACAAAGAGTAATGGTTAACTCGGGGAATGGGATTGCGAAGAACCATCAACGTTCGCATGCATGCCGAGGGCGCCCTGCACAGCAACCTTTCGTCTACCTTCTTATCCAAGCCTGGCACTTGGACAATAGCCAACCTCCTGATTATACGGTAATCTTTAGAAAGTTTTCCCCTCGCAAGTTACCGCGTTAGAGTGGTCTCAACCGGTTGGAACGACCAACCTATGGGTGCCTTCAAGATTCTTGGGAGGTCCGAGGTCCCCGAGAGGATGTCACCACCAGGTGGAACAATCAATCTGATGACAAGAGAGATTGGGACTCCTCGATCTATCAACTTCTAGAGATCTCATTGATCGAGAAGTCCCAACGTGCCTTTTCGATAGAACAATTGCTCCAGCTGGTGATGGCATGCTCTTGGCGGACTCGGACCTCCCAAGAATATTGAAGGCATCTAGAGGCTGGTCGTTCCAACCGGGTGAAATCACTCTGAAGTGGTAACTCGCCAGGGGATTAAAAAAAAAGATTACCGTATAATCAGGAGGCTGACTAGTGGATCATTGGGACTGACGTCTCATTTCCTAGACTCTGCACACCCAATGCGAATGGGATAACTCTCACGACGTTCCAAAGCCACTCAGAGTTGCCAGATTGGGCTATAAACCGCGATTTGGGCTGTATTGGGAGGCCATTTCGCGGCCCAAATTTTTGAAACGCGCTAAAGCACGATTTGGGCTATATGCCAAAATAAAATGGCTTTCTTTGGGCTCTTAGACCATGTAACTACAGGACGCGCCTTGCATAGTTCGCTTCAAACAAAACCATCCGCATATTTTTACAGGGAGTGAGGAAATACACGCATACACACAATTTACCACGGTCACAATTATCATCACGTATTTACTCACACACACAACAAACATATCATTACATAACATAATACAGCACGCTAACAAAACGATTATACACAAATCGTCTTCTTTTTTACACACTATACGTATGTGTGAGCCAAAATAAAAGAATTGAGGAGCACCCAAGTCGACAACGCAATCGTTAACAACTATTCTATGGAGGTAACTTTCATTATGGGTTATAGAGTAATATATTTTATGCCTATAAATAATTGAACGTAGTGAATTCATATTTATTAAAATCTTAAATAAAAATATACAATTATACAGCCATCAAGTCATTGTTATGTGATTCACATGGTGTGATTTAAAGTTTGTATGAAATTGCGTCATGGACTCAAAAAGCCTATTATTGTCCCGCTTGAATCCATGGTCACGGACAACACGAATTTTGAATTTATGATTATGAATTGGAGGAAAAGTAAACGTCAAATGTAAAAAAGAAAAACTGTTTATTGATTACGTATCATAAAATAAAAAATACATAACGAACGACCAACATAAAAAAGCATTTTCCTTCAGCCCGATATACTTATATACCCCCGCGTCCTCTTCTCAGCCGACAAGGGAAGCTGAGTTCAACTTGAATCCGGATGATCCGGACTCCGGTCCTGTCTCTGCCCAAGAGAATTGATGTACAGGAGATTCAAATTTCGAATGCAGAGGACCTGCTAAAGGAATTTTATGTTTCTCTGATGGACATAGTTGATTTAGATTTCTAGAGAACGTAAAGATATTTACTTTAATATTCTTATTCATATATCATATATGAGACTGTGATTGAAACTGGGTAATTTTTGTACTAGTGTAATCGCAAGGAATAAGCATGTGTTTATTCATGTGATTGTTTTAGCCTGCTACAAAATACAGATATTTGATCATGTTTGATTTTCAAATAATTAAAGAAATAATTCAATTTCTAACTTATATCGGTGCTTTTCCTTCATGACCTACCAAAACCGCGAATTTGGGCTATGTGCGAGCTTTTACCGCGCTATTTGGGCTTCGTAAAGTCCCGCGATTTTTGGGCTACACAAGCGGCGTCCGGCGGCGGTTTCACTCACTACACGTCTGGCAACTCTGAAGCCACTGGGGAAAAAGAGACCTTTTTCGTTGGAAATATTAATAAAAAAAGTTATCTCCAGTCTTTTTGGGAACTAATTAGAGGCAGGTCCTCATTATGTTCGTGGCGAACAAAAGGATAGGTGGGGACCTGTATAATAAAACCGATAATCTACCCTCTTGATTATGAGTGGCGAGACTTAATGTGCAGGTTTATCAAAGAACGCGGTATGGATCGGCCGGTATTTCTTATCGCGCTATCTCAAGGGGAGAGCTGACGGCCTCCCTGGTGTTCCTCATTACGAGCCTCACTGAAAAGCTCTCGTGTTCTCTTGTACGGTTAATGATCCCTTCGCAGATCTTATCGCGATCTGTATATGGCGCCCGTACAATCTCCTCGAGATCTCTCTCGACCGGTGATCAACACTGTATTTGCAATGAAAAAATCGCGGAAAACAGTTCTTTGGAGGCGCTATTGAAGTACACAGAATTGGAGTACACCTGGGAGACCTCTTGACAGGCGAGAAGTATTTTTTATGTTGTGTTGGATGGAATGGACTCATTATTTAGAAATTCTGTATTTTTTAATTTGACAATATTTCTGCAATGCTTGATTCACTTTTGACTATATTGATGAATTGCTTTTCAATAACGTTCGACGAGAGTTGGAGTTGTTTGGGTTTATTTGGGTCTTGTGTATTCTGAAATTTGACGATAATTCTTGAATACTCGATCGACTTTTGAAATTTTTTTCGAATTACTTTTCAATTACGTTTAATGAGGAATGTATCTCAATATATGAGTAAATTCCTTTTGAATGACGTTCAACGAGAGTCGGACTTGTTTCGATTCATTTGTGTCTTCCGTATTCTGAAGTTTGACAATCATTATTTGATGCTTGACTCATTTTTGATAATATTAATGGATTACTTTTTAATTACGTGTAATGAGAGTTGGACTTGTTTGAGTTTATTTGTGTCTTCTGTATTGTGAAATTTGACGATAATTCTTTAATTCGTGATCCACTTTTGATAGTATTAATTAATTATTTTTCGACAACTTTTAATGACAGTTGGACTTGCTTGGGTTTATTTAGGTATTATGCATTCTGAAAGTTGACTCTTATTCTTTAATACTTGATTCACTCGTGTAAATATTAATGTATTACTTTTCCAGATTTTTTTCTTGAGAAGACCGTTAAATCTATTAACGTGAACATTTGTACACATATTATGGTAACTTTTAACTGTATTTTAATATTTTTTATTTGTAAAAGTAATTATTTTGACAGATGCTATAGCTTATCTCCGGGAGCACCTCTAAAAAAGGCGTCTTGCGGTGAGCACGATATCTCTGGACTGGATCATCTGAAATGAAAAAACGAAAAATATTTCGTTAATATCATAGATTATCTTGTAATTGATCGAAGGAATAAGCCAAATAATAATTTTTGACAAAATGCCGGCTTCTAAAAAAAATCAATTTTTGACAAAAATGTAGGCCTCAAATTGTTTATAAAATGGAAAATATTTATCGGTGAGAAAAAACGTTCGATTGATTACTGAAAAATATACTTGAAAATATTGTGTTCAAAATTGAGACTGATCGGTTCAGCCGTTTCCGATAAATTTTGCTCACCGACTTTAAAAACACAGTTTTGAGAAAAACGCGTTTAAAGTTTCAAAAGCACTTTCGAATGCGCTGACACGTCATTACAAATGTGCGTGTAACTTCGAAAATATTCGCCGGATTGACAAGAAATTTTCTGTGCGTGTACTTAAATATATGTACATTACGAAAATAAAATAAAATAAAAATCGTTTTTTCGAAAATTTTAACTATATATAACCCTTCAATCAGAGTTTAATATTTTTTAACACTTCATTCACTTTTGACAATATTAATAAACTACTTCTCCATAACATTTCATGAAACCAGCACTCGTATGAGTTTAATTTGGTATTATGTATTCTGAATTTAGACAATATCTCTTCAACACCCGATTGACTTTTACCAATATTGATTAACTACTTTCCCGTAACGTTGAATCACAGTTCGATTCATTTTAATTCTCTTTACTGTTTAATTGGGAGGGCCGGGTTGAAATTCTGACCTTCGAATGATCAGAACGCTCAAAACTCCGAAAAAAATTTACACGAACGACCAAAACTCCGACAATCTGAACACCGTCAAAATAATTCGGCTATGGAATTTGTAAAAGTTTCAAAATTCTTAATAAATCGACGAATTATTTCAAGATTTTTAAAAAATTAAGACGTGATTTCACGTCAATTTTGAAATTTGTCTAGACAATGTTATACATTCTGCATAATTTACAGTCAATTGCGTAGACTTTCGCTGGCATGATCTTGACGAACCTTGTAATTTCGAAACATTAAAATTAGGAATTTTAAACAATGGCATTTTAAACCATTAAAGCCATGATAAATTTAAAATGTATCATCGCAGCGAAAGTCTACACAGTTGACTGTAAATGATGTAGAACGCATATCATTGTCTAGACAAATTTCAAAATTGACGCAAAATCACTTTTTAATTAAAAAAAAGTTCTTGAAATAAATCGTCGATTTTTTGAAAATTATAAAACTTTCAAAACTTCCATAGCCGAATTATTTTGACGGTGTTCAGATTTTCGGAGTTTTGAGCCTTCGGAGCATTCAATGTTCGGAATTTCAACCCGGCCCGTAATTCGCCAACATTTCATCGGCACTTTCCTCACATTTGACATTAACGAAATATTGTTCAATAAACTTCAACAAAAAAAAAAAAAATTGGATCATCCTGTCTTCAATTCAGACCACCCGTCAAAGATACTCTTTCCGATACAACATCGAATTTCATCGATCCTCTAATTTTGTCATCACGTCCAAACGTTCCACTCGCGGACAATAGCACCTCATTACGCAACAAAAACCCAGTCCCGAAGCGTTCCGCACCCCAGCTCGTCATTTTCTCCAAGTCTTCCTCATCCTCCTCGAAGGCCGGTTTCGTAATCGCGCCGGCTACGCGTGGCCGCGCCCGGGGTTGCTGTCAGGTATTCGCGGCCGATCACCGCAGTGCCGAGGATCATCGAGTATCGTACAGAGGCCTTTGGACGCGCGGCTGTCGAATGCGGCGGGGAGAAAGCGGTGAGGCGCAAAAAATCGACGAAAAAAAAATGGAAAGCCGATGGATTGCGCGAGCCGTTGGCCGAGCGTTAAAAAGAAAGAATGAGACCGATGAACGTTTCTCGCTCTCTCCCGGGGGCTGGCTAGAGGAAGAAAGATTGGATGGAATCAGCAGTCTGCGAGTAACAATGGGGGGTTCAATTGAAAAAATAATTTAATGTGTCCTTTTAATTAAACGGAGAAGGACAGGTGGGAGCGAGACGAAGCCAAAGAGAGAGAGAGAGAGAGAGAGAGCGAGAGCGAGAGAGAGAGAGAGAGAGAGAGAGAGAGAGAGAGAGAGAGAGAGAGAGAGAGAGGGAGAGAGAGAGAGAGAGAGAGAGAGAGAGGGAGAGAGAGAGGGAGAGAGAGAGAGAGAGAGGAGCAGATGGAAGGTACGAAAAGGGCGTGAGGGCGAGTGAGTGAGAACGAGAGGGTCGCAAGGGGGTGGTTCAGCGAGAGAGGCAAGGCAAGGCGGAGAGTACAGAAGGGTGGAGGCGAGGCTCGGATGGACGCGGAAATTTAAAACCTGATCAATTGATAGGACGGAATGAAAAAAAAGTAGGGTTGAGGGGGTTGCACGTAGGGGGTGGTGGGCGCAGTGGGTGGTTGTGAGCCGGCTAGGGGGTTGCAGAAAGGGGCAGGGGGGCCGTCGAGGCGACGCTGGTTGAGCGAAGCGGAGGTGTATAGCGACCGCGCGCGTTCAGCGAGAGCGTACCGCACGGGGCGTTGCGCGGGGGCGCGCGGTGGGTTGACGGCGGGCCGGGGGGGGGGGGGGGGGGCACCCGATTCCAAGGGGGGTGGATGGGATTGCCGAGCATTATTCTGAAACGCGAATTTGTTCATTTGTTTCTTCCCTCTGTATGCGCCGCGGCGTGTGTGCATCCTTTTATCGACTAAAATCCAGGCTTCCAATTACCGTGCAAATGATTTTTTTTATTTCGGCTCGCGCTCCTCCTTCCTTCCTTCCTTTTTTTTTCGTGCGCGAACGAACGTACCGGGCGATCGGTGCGCCCGCGCGCGTCGTACACGCAACTCAAAAGGAATTTAAAACCACTGACGAAATACCGTCCACCCTGGCGAAAAAAATACGTCGCCCTCGATTCTCTCTCTCTCTCTCTCTCTCTCTCCCTCTCTCCCTCTTTCTCTATCCCTGTCTCGGTGCTCGTGTTACTCGCGCCAGTGGATTTCGAAAATAGTTACCGCGGAACCTCCAGAAGGACGGAAGACTACGAGGACGGGGAGATTGCGGGCGACGCGACTCGACTCGAACAACGCGCGGTGTTTGTGTCTCTTGCAACGAGACGAGTCATGCATTGCGATCGTCGTTTCGACACCTCTCTTGTCCAAGCAACATGCGCTTCTCTCCCTTTTCTGTATGCACACGTACACAGCTATATGCACGTACAGAGTGACAATTGTAAGGTGACGATCTATTTCTTTTACGAGGCTGCCGCGGAGATTTTGCTATCTAGGATCGATATTTGATGGTCTTTAAAGTCCTCTCTGAGTAAAAATATAGAACATCTTTGTGATGAGGAGTAATTGCGAAAAAAATTGAGCATTCTGGAAGAAAATGACAATTTCATTTTGAGTCGAACAGAGTGAGGATTATTGAATTCCTAAGGTGGAATATGAAACACTCCTGAAAAAACTTGTTTACGGGTTTTTTTCCGGGTAATAATAACTAATTCTCAAAAGATAATGTTTCAAAATAATATAAATATAGAACAAATATGGAAGAATAGAAATATAGAAGAAAAAGAATATATGAGAATATAATAAAGAAATAAGGAAATTTAGCGATCCGAAAATATTCATTGAAATTTTCAAGTCGATCCGTTAAAAACCCGTTCAACATTGAGGAAGTATATTTGATGGTATTTAAAGTCCTCTGCGAGTAAAAATATAGAGTATTCTTTGTGACGAGTAGTAATTGTGAAAGAATGGAGCATTTTGGAAGAAAATTACAGTTTTATTTTGAATCGAACAGAATGGGGATAATTCAATTCCGAATATGAAACACTTCTATAAAAAACTTTTTTTAAGGGCTTTTTCTTGAAATAATAACTAATTCTCAAGATATAATATTTCAGAATCATATAAATATAGAAAGAATATAGAAGAAATATCAATTGAGAAGAAAAAGCATATATGAGAATATAGAAAGAAATAAGGAAAAATAACGTTCCAAAAATATCTCAAAATCTCAAGTCGATCCGTTTAAAATCCGTTCTATATGGAGGGAGGATATTTGATGGTCTTTAAAGTCCTCTTCGACAAAAAATATAAAGTATTTGTGTGGTGAGTAGTAATTGCGAAACAGTTTGAGCATTCTGAAAGAAAATAAAAATGCCATTTTTAGTTGAACAAAACGATAATCATTGAATTCTGAATATGAAACACTTAAAACAAAAACTTTTTTTAAGTGCTTTCTCTCAAAATAATATCCAATTCTCAAAATATAACATTTCTATATAATATAAATATAGAGAAAAATAATATATAAAAAAAGAAATTAGAAAATATAACGTTGCAAAAATATTCTCTGAAAATTTCAAGTCGATCCGTTAAAAATCCGTTCAACATTGAGGACGTATATTTGATGGTATTTAAAGTCCTCTTCGACTAAAAATATCGTCATTTTGTGATGAGTAGTAATTGCGAACAAAATTGAGTATTCTGGAAGAAAATGAAAATGCTAATTTGAGTTGATAAGCACGATGATAGTTGAATTCCGAATATGAACACTCCTAAAAAAACGTTTTATTAAAGGCTTTCTCTCAAAATAGTTTCTAATTCTCAAAAGATGACATTTGAAAATAACATAAATGCAGCAAGAATATAGAAGATTATAAATATAAAGGAAAAATAATGTATGAGAATATATAAAGAAATATAATATTTCAAAAATATTCTCTCATTGTTTCAAGTCGATCTGTTCAAAATTGAGGAAGTTATGGGCGTTTATAGGCAGCTTCCCCGAACCGGCGCACTTTAAACACGTTTTTCCCAAAATTGACTTTTTTTATATCGGAGACCACGATATCCCAAACATCACTGCACCGAACAGCTTCACATTTTACAAGCTTCTTTTACATATCAAAGAGCTTGAACGAAATAATTATTTTGTCGATGCATAGTATTTTTTTCATCGACACAAATAGAGTGTTTTTTTTACCGAAAATCGATACTTTCACTTTGGAATGCGGTCTTTTTTTAATATATATTTTATTATACCATTCGTCCAAGCACTAGATAATTTTATGCAAACACTAAATGCGTTTGATTTTTTTTTATTTCGGATGATTCGTTTCCGATCAGCAGTATTCACGGCGGTTGACGTTTTTCAAACAGTGGTCTGCATGAACCATTTTATCTACCACATTTATGAATATTTTTCAATCCAAACGATATATTATTGGTACAAGTAAGTTTTAAAGGATTTACAAGAGAGGGCATTATTAACATTAAATCGCATCGGACCATAACCTAACCTCCTTCATGTTAAAGCGTTATCATTAGGCGTTTTCAGTACGTCTCATTTTGTCAAAGTGTAAAGAACATAGTTTTTTTAACTCTCGGGAAATTAGGAGAGATGACCACGTACAGTCGGTGTATGATGGCCATAGCAGGGGAGACCTAGGAGGGTTGAAACAATGATCAAATTTCACCCTGTATCTGTAGGCAATCGAAACGAGAGATTCGGGTAAATATAAATTGTTTGGTAGCCTTTTAAATCGCCTAATCGATTTTCGACTAGAAATGACTCTAGGAATTATGTATTCTGTAAAAAAACCCGTTTAAGTACGATAAGTCGTTTTATTTAAACTCTCCTCATATCGAGGTCAGTTGAAACAGCTATCGAGGTGAGTTGAAACGCCTGGGAATTGGTATAAAACATGGGTATAAATTATGTCAAAATACATGATTATTAAAAAACTTCATTAAAAATTTTAAAAACTTCATTAAAAATTTGAAAAATTTAACCTCGACATTAATCTAAGTCTCACTTTTTTATTCAGTCTAACATTTTTATAAGTTCTAACTGAAACGAATATAAACTCACGAATCTCACGGAATTAAATAGTAAAATATGGCAAACGAAAAAATTAATTGGAGAAACTTTATGGTAAGAAAGCAAATCAATCTCTATTCTGACAAACAATTGTGACATACATATGAAAGTTCTCCACCAGTGCAGGCTTCGTGCGAGCATGCTTTGCACTTCAGGCATTGCACCCACTTTTCATTTGGCCTGCTATTTGATCACGATTCCATACAACACACGCAAAATTACTCTTCCTCGTCTTCACTCTCCACGTTCTCTGTGTGCTTCATCTTTCGTCCCGTAGAGTAACGTCTTCAGCAGCGAGCTCATGTAATTTCTCGGCTCGCCATGCCTCTATCCGTTTTCCAATATATTTATTCAGCATCTGAAATAAAACAAATGCAAGCACCTTGTAAAGCACACCACAAAATTTAAACGTATGAAAACATGACCGCAACCGAGGTAAGTTGAAACGCCTTGTTTCAACCCTCTTAAGTGTCAAAAATGCGATGCCACTTGATTTGGAACTCACTATTGACAAAGAGTATTGCAAAACAACAAATTCAATATGACAAATCGAATGCTAAGTTAGCAAGCTTCCAAACAATTCATATCACATACCATCAAATGTATAAACAAGGTAACTAAATGTTAATGAAAAATACGACAAATACTTACTTTTGCCAATTTTTTTGGCGCGGGTGTCGATGTGACGCAACTGCACTTGCAAGAGCACCGGAGCGAACTGACAAGTGGCGCGCGTAGTAGCAATGAAAGAATGTTCCTGTTGCCAACTCGCTAACAATCACATCTACTGAGAAATTGACACTGTTTCAACTTACCTCTGTGTCAACCCTCCTAAATCTCCCCTATTAGTTGTAACGTGTTCAAGTAACGCATTTTTTCTACATTTGTTTTAGATGCCTAATGAGTACAAGAAAAAAGCATTTGCTCTATGAGGGAACTAGACTCAAAAATCATTAAAAGCAGCTATATTAGTGCTGTAAAGAATGATGAATTGTCGGTTCGTACGGACACCAGGACCTACGAAATATCTAGGAAGACCTCAGAAAGACGATATACGAGCAATGACAAAAAATTTTGCGGAAAATATTATTATGAAACTTGTCTCGTCGAAGACTGGCTTCGGTGGATAGTGTGCCAACTTTAGGTACACAAAAATGATACTGATTTCGATTATATGTGTTATAGATGTGGCCAAAATAAAAACAAATTAAGGGACCAGTCCACTTTGAACATTTTTAAAAAATCGATATTTTTTTACTGTTTGCGAAAGTACATACATTTAGAAATATTATGACCTCATTTAGTCTACCTGAGCGTATAGCGCGCTCGACCGATCATAGTATAAACTTCAAACGCGTTTTTCTCGAAACAAAGTTTTCAAAATCTAGCTCCATCGTATCTCTAAAACTAATAAACCGATTCTCTTGAAATTTCAACCACACATTGTAAATATGATTCGCAACAAGATGACCCTCGATGGTTTTAAAATTTTTATTTTTACTCTTTTTTGCAAAAAAACTGCGAAAAAATGCGTTTTGTAAAACTGTTTTCGGTTTTCATCTGCCATTTGTTTTATTTTTCGATAAAACTTTATATCCGGGGGTCATTCTGTAACTGGTGTCATACTGAATCTAATAGACTTTGACTTTTTGGTTTCAGACAAGTCGTTGCCGAGTTGTGATGGAGCTACCTAGCCCACTTATTTTTGAGGCGTTACCTTAAACTATAGTTTTTGTACTTAAAAATGAATAAAAATTAATTATTTAAAAAAAATGTATTTCAAGACTTTATTTATCACCCCCAACAACTTTTATATTCATATCTTTTATAAAATCCTCAAAAAAAATCGCAAAAATAGCCTATTTTCGTGGCTCCAAAGTGGACTGGCCCCTTAAGAATTAAAACATAATACCAAAGAGAAAACCGAGAGCATACTGTTGGGTAACTGGCCATCTCACCTCTACTCTTATGGCCACCACACCCGGATACTCCGGGGGAGATAGCCAATCGTGATTTTAAAAAATAGTAATTTTAAGGTTGATCTGATAGGACTTTGTTTTAATTTCGTGAATCATCTTAAAGTTAAATGTTCAAAGTTTAATTACAAATGAAGATAAGGTAAGAAACGTCTGTACTTCTATCATGACGGATCCTTGAAAAAACTGTGGCCAACTACCTCGGACTTACCCTACTCAAAATGAAATTTCCATTTTTTTCTATCATGCTCAATTTTTTCTCGCAAATTCTACACTTCACAAAAATCCACTGTACTTTTCACCGAAGAGAACTTGAAAAATGATCAAAAATCATATTTTTCGCAGTTGCAAAATCTCACCGCAACATCCTCAAAACACCCACGGTCACCTCATAATTGTCACCCTGTAAAGGTCGTATACATCACACGCGCCTTTTCGCAATGTACTTTTTTTCAATTCGCCGGTAGACAAATCCTGCCAAACATTTCCAAGTACCTCAGACGGAAAAAGCGACGAAATTTGTTTGTTTTTCTTCGATTTATTTGGGTTCGTTTGCTCGCTCCTTAAGCCTGCTTGAAATTTGTGGCTGCTGATAACGCAGAGATAACAATTTTATTGGCCTCCGAAATAATAATAATAATTCAACATACGTCGGCCAGTACTTGGATGGGTGACCGCTCGGCGGCGCACTTGAGAACGCAACTGTTCAGCGAAAATTTTCAGTTTCCCTGTGCCCTCCTGGAAAAATGCGATACGGTATGAAAAGTACCCTCGGGGCGGGTTGGTGGGGGATTTTTTCAATTTTCAGTTTCCCTGTGCCCACCTGGAAAAACGCAATATGGTAAGGAAAATACCCTCGGGGCAGGGGATGGGGGCATTTTTAAGGAGTATGCATAACCTTGGAATTTCAAAAAAATGATTTTCGGTTTATTTTATTTTCTTATTGCGTAGAGTCTTAACTTTGATTTGGTTAAAAGATTGTGTAAAAATTCCAATTGTTGACCGAGTTATGGCGATTTTAGTGGAGCAGGTCAGAAAGTCTCGTTGCGTTACGGCTCTAGCGCTGCGCGGTGCATTCTACGTTTTCTAAGGGTATTGATATGCCTTTGTCCAACCAGGCTGTTTGTTTGTTATACGGTGCAAAAATCGCAGATTGAAGGTACAAAAAATTATTGTGATTTTATCTCAAGCAAGTAATCCATACACCAAGGCACTTTCTTGCAATTAAGGGACTATACCAGTGTGATACTTAAAAAATCGATCTTTTTTGTTGCCTTTTTCGGCAGTTTATACTTCCAAGAATATCATTATCATTTATGTAATTTATATCAATATCATTTTATCTTGCAAAAATCGATATTTGAATTTTTAAACGCGTTTTTCGCGAAATGAGATTTTTCAAATTTGCTGACATTGTAACTCAAAGAGTACGCTTGGATATAATTACTCTACAATGACGTAGGATATTTTTGATTGGATGAAAATTGACGATTTGGCATTGAAAAAACGACCATTTTATAGGGAAGAAAATAGACTTTTTTTCATAACTACGCCATTTTGTTAGATTTTGATATTTTTCGAAAATCCTACGTCATTGTACAGGAAATACCTTCCAGTTTAACGACATTTTTTCCTTTTCTGTTTCAGCTACTCAATCGGCCAGAATCATGTCAGCGGTGGAGGAACTTTTTTTTGGCGCCTCCGAAGGCAGCATATAAGTCGCTTGGATCTCAATATTTTTCTATTGAAAAATTATGTAATATAGGTCAAATATAGCCAAATATATTCTTAATTTTCCAAAACTTTAATTTGAGTACCTTTCTTCCAAAAAATTTCCGTAAATCACGCAAATTTTCAGCGTTCACACTGGTGTAGCCCTTTAAATTTTTCAAATAACAATTGGGACTAATGAGTGCATTTCATAGATAGAAATTTTAAATAACAGATGTTTCATTTTTTTACTAGCTCCATTATTAATGGAGATGTAAGCGACGAAAATTAATCGCATCACCTCTCACTCATCGTTTCGTCCCTTTCATGAAAATGTCCTTTCTTCATATCTCCATTACCAATGGAGCTAGCAAAAAAAATGAAAAACCAATTTTTTATCTTCAATTCCGAAAGAGACATCTTTGATTTCAAACTGTTTTCTACAAAATGCACTTTTTCGTCGCAATCGTCATTATAACAATTAAATTGTTAGTTTTAAGGCTTTCACGGCTCTTTATGTAATGAGAAGAGTATGTGGCTTCCGGATGGAGGCCGTGTTGAGGATCAGCGTTGTGCCGACGTTTCGCAAACGTTACAGTCTGCATCATCAGGGCTGAGAGCTCCGATACTGAAGCTCTCGTGTCTCAGGTATTCCTTATATAGTTGCAGTCATCGTTCCGGATCGCTGCACCAGCCAATCAGATGTTTTAATTGATCAGCTGGTCATTTAAAAAACCGGGAGGACGGTGTGCCAAATAGGATTGACGTGATATCCTCCATCTCTGTTTAGATTGTCCGGATGTTTTCGGATTTCCAAGCCTTCTCGGTGTTTCCTGGAAAAATAGCTGTTTGATGGGGCCAGACTCTGGGCTTTGTCGAACTGGATGGCATGACCAGTCTCCATCCAATGTTCGGCTAGCGCTGATTGTGTAATATGGCCATATTTGATACACCGTTGGTGTTCTTTAATCCGTGTACTGATCTTCCTCCCGGTTTTTCCTATGTACATTTTACCGCATGAGCAGGGTATCTTGTATACTCCTGGTGCACTTAATGGTGGTCTTTGGTCTTTTGCACTCGGAATCACTTGTGCTAGTTTCTCCTCAGGTTTGAAGATGACTCGCACGTTATGTTTTCCAAGGACCCTCCCTATGCGATCGGTTATGCCCTCAAGGTATGGAAGGGAAGTTGTTGCGGTTATTTGTCCTTCATTCTCCCCATCAGGTGCTGTAACCGTTTTCGGATCAGCTATTTTTCTTTTTAGATTTTTGATCGTTCATTCGATGTTGCCTGGCTTGTAGCCATTGTCTCCTAAAGCTTTTCGTAGGTGTTCTAGTTCAACCTCTAAGGAGTCTGGTTCGGACATCGCTAGAGCTCTGCAGACCAGAGAGCTTATGACCGACTGTTTTTGGGAAGGGTGATGATGGGACGTAGCATGGAGGTATCTATCCGTATGCGTTGGCTTCCGGTAAACTTTATGCCCCAAAGTGCCCTCGCTTTTCCGTTAAACTAGTACATCCAGAAAAGGGATTTGATTTTCCTGTTCTATGTCCATGGTGAATTGAATATTGGGGTGCTGGGAGTTGAGGAAGGTTAAGAAATGATTGAGGTTTTCTTTGCCGTGACTCCAAATGACGAAGGTGTCATCGACATATCGGAACCAAGTGGAGGGCTTGAGGGAAGCTTCTTGCAGAATTCTGTTCTCGAAGTTCTCCATAAAGATGTTGGCGATGATAGGGGAAATAGGGGAACCCATGTCTGCGCCTGAAGTTTGTTCATAAAACTGGGATTGAAATTGGAAATATGTAGAGTTTAGGCAATGTTCTATGAGGGGCAGTAGGTTAGGGGCAACTTTTTTAATTGACCAGCTGATCAATTGAAACATCTGATTGGCTGGTGCAGCGATCCGGAACGATGACTGCAACTATATAAGGAATACCTGAGACATGAAAGCTTCAGTATCGGAGCTCTCAGCCCTGATAATGCAGACTGTAACGTTTGCGAAACGTCGGCACAACGCTGATCCTCAACACCGCCTCCATCCGGAAGCCACATACTCTTCTCATTACAATTAAATTGTTTATAACGAAAAAAAACGATTCTAGAATATAATAAATATTCTATTGGAATTGCCCGTACCCGAAACCATAAACAACCACCGAAGATATTGAGCAGACCCAAACATTTATACGAAGATTGTATACGGAAAACGTGGATTCAGTACGTTTTCTTCTCTTGCGCTTATCTCGAAAGTATACTTTGCAATTTAGCGTACGTCATATCACAAAATCTAATGGTCCGATTTACTTCAAATTTGGATTGAACAAATTTTACAACATATTCCATCGACAGACCGGATGATTTTTTAATATATTCCTCGGTTTGTTAATAACAAACATTTAAACTCGTTATTTTTCGTTGAAAATCGATTTTTCTTTTCAAAACATTGCAATTTATGCAAATTTTTTAATTTCGAAAAAGTATCCGGTGGGTTTGTAACTTCACCATTATACTGAAAGTATGGATTCCATTTTTTTTACTTTAGATGAATCTACTTACCGGAATCATGTAAACGACCGAGCCGTGCGGAGGCTACAGTTCTGAGATTAAATGACAATGATTACGTTGTTTATATATATTTTGCAATGACAAAAAAAACGGTGACACATCAAGACTATGTACTATCTGTGTGCAAAAGATCGGCTTTATCATCCCAATGCCTGAGACGGAAAAAAAAATTGAAAATCGATCTGTTTTTTTAACCTAAAGGTTATGCATACCCCTTAAATAGCAATGTGACAGACATAATTCCAGTAGAATCCACGAATTTATGAATCCAGCGATAAAATAGATTCATTTTTGCTTCCCGATTCATGGCCCTGTAGTATATATCGAATGATGGTAAAATTGGCAAAACTGATCATCGCGCGGTGCACTCGATGAAAAATCTGTATACCCGGGCAGTCATCGTCCGCGTGTTTATTTGTTTGCGGTTTGGTTTACCCGATGTTTGCCCCCGCCCCCGAGGTGCAAAATATACGTGTGTAAAAGCCCCTCACCGTCCTCGACGTGTGTGCTGTTCAATAAAATCATCGAGTTGTGACGCGGACGATCCATCCGTGTGGACCGCGCGCGCGCTCGTATTGAGCGATTTTACGGCAGCGGCGGAACAGTTTTTGGTCGAGGGAAGTGCAGCAGGGATTTCGATGCGTGTCTAGAATTTATTTCCTTCTCGTCATCCGATAAAGCTTCCATAGTTGTAAATCCTAATTAGCGTTGTTACAGATTGGCCAGCCCCGATGATACCATCGAATTTTACAGTTATGACGATTTTGGCCACGTCCATTTGCCCGGTGGCAAAGAACGAAGGAAAGAACTCTCCGGTATAGGTATTTTCATGTGGATACTTTTGCGGTTAGTGGCTGTGGAAAATGCTGATCGATGTTTTTTCGTTCGATTTTTATTTTGCATGTACACACGGGGGCATTCGCGATCCAATGTCTTTTATTTTTGAGGCTAAGTAGGAGTCAAAACTACACGATTATCAGTTTTCGATTTCCGGGACCTCTGAGATACCCTTCTCGGGCACGAGGGCGCAGGGGACATGCCAAAAACCCACGTCGAATCTCAAGTTGTAGTAATGGTAAAAAAAAGTACCATGACTATTTTTTAACCGTAGAAAATTACCGGAAGTCGAGTCTTGAGTTTAACGCGTTACCCCCACTTGTAGCGCAAAAAAGGCCTTTTTCGTGAATTTTTTTAAAGAAAACTACAAAACTTTTTTAATCGATCAATATACCATCTTAAAGAACATATCTTGAAGAACTTCCAGTAATTTTTTTATTGACAAATATAACATTGTTTAGTGGCAAATGGCCGTCAATGAAATAGTGTTTTTATATACACGGTTTGCGGTGACCAACATTGCGGCGAAGTGGATCATCTGAAAAAAAAATGCGGATGTATTTAGTCAAATATAAGTATAAACTAGTCTTTAATCGAAGGATTTTAAAAAATATTCATTTTTCACAAAATGGCGGACAGTCAAAGTTAATGGTTTGATTTTAACGAAAAAAAACGGCCGTTTTTTGGCTATAAAACGGCCTTTTTTCGAAAAAAAAAATCGAACGATTTAAGTCTACATTTTGATATATTAAATAAGCCTGCAAAATTTCAAGAAGATCGGTTCATTAGTGTTCGAGTAATCTTGGTCACCGACTTCAGAAATGCCATTTTGAGAAAAACGCGTTTAAAGTTTCAATTTCCGGTCGTTAACACAACGGATTCTTTTCTTTCAACGCTCATATCTCAGTCAATTTTGTTCGGACCGACTTGGAATTTTCAGGACATATTCTCAGATACTTATACTTCAAAAAAATGCAATAAAAAAATCGATTTTTTCAAAGTCGCAAGTGGGGGTAACCCCTTAAGTAACCGTGAAAAATTACCGGAAGTCGAATCTCGAGTTGTAGTAATGGTAAAAAATTATCAGAAGATGAATCTCGAATTTTAGTAACCGTAAAATATTACCGGAGGTCGAATCTCGATTTATAGTAACCGTAAAAATTATCCGAAGTCGAACCTCGAGTTGTAGTAACAGTAAAAAAATACCGGAAGTCGAACCACGAGTTGCAGTAGCCGTGAAAAATTACCGGACGTCGCATGTTGCGTTGTAGTAACCGTAAAAAATGACCGGAAGGGGAAGCTCGAGTTACAACAATCGTAAAAAAAAGTATCAAAAGTTGAATTTTGAATGGTATTAACCGTAAACGATTACGAGAAATTGAATCTCGAATTGTAGTAACAGTAAAAAATTGCCTGAAAACGAGTGTTGAGTTGTAGTAACCGTAAAAAATCATCAGTAGTTGACTCTCGAATGATAGTGACCGTAAAAAATTACCGCAAGTCGAACCCGAATTTAAGTAACCGTAAAAAAAGACCGGAAGTCGAATCTCGAGTTGCAGTAACGGTAAAAAATTATCAGAAGATGAATCTCGAATATTAGTAACCCGCAAGTTCGTAATAAATCTCGAGAGTAATCTCGAGTCGTAGTAACAGTAAACAATTATCCGACGTCGAACCTCGAGTTGCAGTAACGGTTAAAAAAACCCGAAGTCCAACCTCGAGTTGGAGTAACAGTAAAAAATGTCCGGAAGTGGAACCTCGAATTAGAGAAACCGTAACAAATTACCATGAGGTGAATCTTGAAAATTAGTAACCGAAAAAAAAAATTACCGCGAGTCAAAACTCGAATCGTGTTAACCGTAGAAAATTATCGACGGCGAATCTCGAGTTGTAGTAATCGTAAAAAAAGATCGAAAGTCGTATCTCGTGTTGTAGCAACAGTGAAAAATTATCGAAAGTCGTATCTCGAGTTGTAGTAATAGTAAAAAAATACCGGATGTCGAACCACGAGTCGCAGTAACCGTAAAAAATTACCGGGAGTCGGACCACGAGTTGCAGTAACCTATACAAACACCGCAAGCCGAAACTCGGGTCGTAGTGGCCGTAAAAAATTACCGGAAGTCGAATCTCTAGTTGTCGTAATCCGAGAAAATTGACAAAAGTCGAATCTCGAGTTGTAGTAACAGTAAAAAATTACCGAAAGTCGAATCTCGAGTTGTAGTAACAGTAAAAAAATATCGCAAGTCGAATCTCGAGTTGTAGCAATGGTAACAAAAAAATACCGGATGTCTAACCACGAGTTGCAGTAATCGTAAACAATTACCGGAAGTCGAACCTCGAGTTGCAGTAATCGTAGAAAATTACCGGAAGACGAAACTCGAGTTGTAGTAACCGTAAAAAATTACCGGACGTCGCATCTTGAGTTGTAGTAGTAGTGACCGAAAAAAATTACCGCAAGTCAAAGCACGGGTCGTAGTAACCGTAAAAAATTACTGGAAGTCGAACTTCAAGTTGTAGTAAGAGTAAACAATTATCGCAAGTCGAATCTCGAATTGTAGCAATGGTAACAAAAAAATACCGGATGTCTAACCACGAGTTGCAGTAATCCTAGAAAATTACCGAAAGTCGAACCACGAGTTGTAGTTATCGTAAACAATTATCAGAAGTTAATCTCGACTTGTATTGAACGTAAGGAATTACCATAAATTGAATCTCGAATTGCAGTAACATTAAACATTTGCCGGAAGTCGTACCTCAAGTTGTACTAACCGTAAAGAATTGCCCGAAGTCGAATCTCGAGTTGTAGTCATTGTAAAAACTTACTGAAAGCCGAACCACGAGTTGCAGTAATCGTAAACAATTACCGGAAGTCAAACCACGAGTTGCAGTAATCGTAAAAAATTACAGGTAGTCGAAGCACGAGACGTAATAACCGTAAAAATTACCGGAAGTCAAATCTCGAGTTGTAGTAATCCTGGAAAATTACCGAAAGTCGAATCTCGAGTTTCAGAAATTATAAAAAATTGTCAAAAGTTGATTTCGACTTGTATTGAACGTAAAGGATTACCAAAAATTGAATCTCGATTTGCAGTAACAGTAATTTTTTTCCGGGAGTCGTACTTCAAGTTGTACTAACCGTAAAGAATTACCGGAAGTTGAATCTCAGTGCTGGACGTCGATTTTGCCAAACGACTGAGCACTCTTATGTATGTGAGCAAATCGAGCACGGACATGACGCTGACCGATTTTCGATATTCGAATGTCTCCGCGTGTGCAAAGTAATATGAGAACTTCCGGATTTGATATGGCTCGGGAATGGCGACGAAGCGTGAGATTGGAGCATTTGACCGTGCCTTCCTCCGCACACTTTTCCGCAATCTTCTTCGTCCTTCGAAGCTTCCGCTGGTTCGTCATTTTGAATATTGAGACGAATCTCGTCCTGGCGGAAGATATGAGATTCGGATTGTTCGAGGATCAGTGGAGTCGCGGGGCTTCGTATCTCCGCTCATATTTCCCACGATCGTGCACAATGAATTTCCCCTTGGAGGCCCTTTGGACGATATTCAATGTCAATTACGCTGTACGTTATTGCTCGCCGTTCCAATACGAAAATTCCACTCCGCTGGGACAATTCTTCTGTCAAATATAAGTTTTTTTTCAAATTGAACAATATCGCTAAATAAACTTATTATTATTTAAACAAAATGCCGCCGTTGCAACATGGCCAATGGGTGTAGGTAGGGATGGCACAATTTTGAGCTCTATTTTTTTCGTTTTTCTTACCATGCAATTATGTTCTTTGAAGAACAAAAAATTGTCACGAAAGCTGCGAGCGGTGAAAAAATATTTAGAGGTCGCTCAAGTCTCTCAAAAATTCAAGTTTTCATTAGAAAAATCGATTTTTTCGTACACTTCTCACCCATAAATTTTCCGCTTTATATTTTTTTAATTAACCTTGCGGAAGCTCTAGCCGGCCAATGAATATTTAGTGGTCGCTCAAGGTTTTCGAAGTTTAGAATTTCTGCCAAAAAATAAATCTTGCATCCACTATAATTCCGTGTAGCACAAAGAAAATAAACAGCGAAGTGTTATATTTTCTGAATCATTTATTATAATAATTTGTAACAAACGTCAGTTAGAAGATGTGTTATCATGTATTATTTTGTTATGGCTTCGCTCGTCACAGTGTACAGCTACGATTGGTCCGCAGTTTGACCAACGAAACCAACTGTGGGACGCCTTACGATGCGCGGCAAACTGTTTTTGAAGAAAAAATGATTAATTGTTTTGAAAATTGCGAAATTTCGAAGCGTTTGAGCGACCACTAAATATTCATTGGCCGGCTAGAGCTTTCGCGAGGTTAATTTAAAAATTATAAAGTGTAAAATTCATGGGTGAGAAGTGGACGAAAAAATCGATTTTTTAATGAGCATTGGAATTTTTGACTTCTAAATATTTTTGACCGCTCGCAGCTTTCGCGACAATATTTTTTTTTTTTGCAAAGAAGATATTTGGATGCTGAGGAAACGGAAAAAAATAGAGCTCAAATTTGTGCCACCCTAGTGTGGGTAGTTCTGGCAACTATGGTTATCTGAAAAGAAGAATAAAAATATACTTTTAGTATAATAATAAAATATATAATTATAAAATTATTATAATAAAATAATAATCGTAGTACCAGGTACTTTTTTTGAAATTTAAAAAACTGCAAAAATGCCAAGCTCTAGACAAAAAAGGTTCGAATTTCGAAGAAAAGAAACAAATTTGATCATTTGTTATCATTAAATGCATCAACGTTTAAAAAAATTACGCTGTCGCGCGATAGAAACTGTTATAAACTATGCTCCGTACAAAATTGTAATGAATCGGCCGAACAAATTTTGAGATACGATTGACACCGTTGCAAATTGCAGCTGGCCGATTCGCCGTAGCGCAGTAGCTGAGCTGATCCTTCCCAAAAATCACCACGACTCGCACAATTATTGCAATTTGTATAAAATTTTGATTGCACATTAAAGTCAAAACCCTAGGCTACGGATAAAAAATAAATTAAATTTTTTTTTCAAAAGAACTCGGTAAAAGAATCGTATTTTTTGAAGTCCGAGCTCACGCAGACCCCTTAAGTTGATTTTCGTAGTCTGAGGGACTACATCTACATAGTGGACCGAAAAAAATGCACAAATTTCGATTCCTTTTTCTGCGACACGATTGGTGAAAAAGAAACGCATTTTTTCAATGTGTTCAATATAACACAAAGGTACATATATTCAGAGCTT
>OZ023317.1:20620554-20743355 GCA_964007375.1 Ophion obscuratus
GACGTTGACAAGGATGGGAATGACGAAACACTCCGGCACTGTCTCCCTTTTCGTCTGCTTGCTCCTCGCATTCTCGCCAAATTGCGTTTGCACGTTTACTTTTTCCCATCCAACGCCCACGCTCTTGCCAGAGAAAACAAATGATATGACAAACAAAACAATACGTCGAGCGGAAATCGGCGCGGATAAAATTTGCCTCTGTACGACCGAGTATACGATTCTTGAGGGAAAACCTCTAATGGACCGGGAAAAGCGGATGGATTGTGAGGTAAATAATAAAAATAAAAGGGGCAGTAGTATACTGAGAGAAAAGTTCATGGTTTTTATAATAAAAGCCCATGGCAAAAGAGGGGATAGTAAAATTCGTTATAGTTTATTGACACCGGGGTCATAATGAGGTTAACACGACTATGGGCGAAAAATATACCTAAACATGCGATTTGGGTGGCGTGTTTGACTCAGAGATGCTTCGATGCCTCGATACTTTTGTATCTAGATAAAAAAAAGATACTCGCTACATTTGTATCGAGTAGCGAAAATTTTTTCGCTGCTCGCTACAAATGTATCGCTACAAAATTACACCACATTTGTATCGAGTAGCGAATTTTTTTTTTTGCTACTCACTAGAAATGTATCGAGTAGCGAATTTTTTTTCACTACTCGCTACATTTTGTTAGAGTTGGCGGGTGTGGACGGCAGAGAAAACGAGAGGAACCGTTTTATAAAATAACTTTATTACACATTGACGAAATACGAAAGACAACAACGAACAGAAAGAGTCAGCGACTTCCGGGTGGTATTATCCCGTTGCTGGGAGAAGATGCTAACAATAATAAAGGACACGCGAAGCAGCGTCGCGAACGCAGCGCGGTTGTCAGGGGCGCGTTGCCGCTCGCACGGCGAATTATCCCTAAACGCAAGGGCGCGAATTGTGAGATCTCCAACACGCTCTCCACAAATCGTGCCCGAGAGCGTTCACTCAACCGGAGACCTAGACCAGTCATGCATTCGGAATGTTTAATCGTTGACAGCGCCTTCGTGAGGACATCCGCGATCATTTCCTCCGTGGGGAGATATGCGAGTTTTAATTTGCCGTCCCTGACGGCTTGACGAACGAAGTGATGCCTAATGTCTATGTGCTTAGACCTGGAGTGGAAGACGGGGTTTTCTGCCAATTGTCCGGCACCGCGGTTGTCGTTATACACCACGACATCAGCCAACCTGGAAGTCCCAATTCCGTGAGAAAACCTGTTAAAAACTTGGCTTCCTTTGTTGCATCCGCTACGGCCATGTATTCCGCCTCCGTTGAGGACAATGCAACTGTCCGTTGCTTTCGCGACTCCCAAGTTATTGCTGCACCGCAGAGGACGAAGGCATATCCCGTGTATGAACGTCTATCGAGGGGACAGTTTCCCCAATCAGCGTCGGCGTAGCCCCGTAGGCAAAGTTCGTCCTTGTTGAAGACCAGTTCACGGTCTGAGGTCCCCTGCAAGCATCGCAGCACCCTTTTCGCGGCAGCCCAATGCTCCCCTTTATGACAGGAGTTGAATTGGCTCAGTACGCTCATTGAATGCGCGATGTCGGGACGTGTTCCCATGTCGGCGTACATCAACGCGCCAACCAATTCTCGATATGGAGTATCCTCCACGCTCTCGTCTTTACCCTCTGAGTCTTTCGTCAGTTTTGTGCCGAGAGCTATCGGTGTAGCGACGGGTTTGCAATCGCCCATGCCGAACCGTTTCAAGATCCCTTTGATGTAGCCGCGCTGAGAAAGGCAAACTTTATTGGCGTCGCGTCGAATCTCGATGCCTAAGCAATACTTGGCGGAGCCAAGGTCCTTCACCTTGAAAGATTCGGCCAGCCTGCTCTTGACCTGATTTTCCTTTACTTGGTCATTGGAGACAATCAATATGTCATCAACGTAGATCAGTACGAAGGTGAGTTTCCCTTTGTCAACATAAACGCACGCATCGGCGTTGGTCGGCGTTAGTCCGACATCTCTGAGCGTCTGGTCCAGCTCCGCATGCCATTGTCGACCTGCTTGGCGCAGGCCGTATAAAGCCTTGTTCAATCGGCATACCTTGTCCGATCCCTTCATCTTCTTCAGGAGTGTGAGCGTTCGGTCCAGGACCACAACATCCTTTTCGAGATGTGCTATTCTCTCCAGCATCTCATGCAACAAGGCCGGCATTGCCATGAATACGTTGGTATCCATCTTACCATTCAAGTACGCGGTCTCAATATCCAACTGTGAGATTCTGAGATTGAATTTAGCGGACAGGGCTATCAACAGCCTCAAGGATCCCAGGCGTGCCACCGGAGCGAAAGTCTCAAAGAATTCAATTCCTGGACGTTGGGCGTACCCCTTTGCGACCACGCGGGCCTTTCTCCGATCACGGTTCCCATCGGCGTCGAGCTTGTTGCTCAGAACCGTCCTGCTCTTTATGACCCTCGCATCTTTAGGCTTCGTGACGATATCGAAGGTGTCGTTGAGGATGAGAATTCTGATCTCTGAGTATATCGCGTCGAGCCATTCGTCCTTGTTCGGACCGGACACGGCCTCATGAAACGAAATCTCGCACGCGTTCAATGCCGTATTTGTGCCATCGCAGTCCAGAAACTCGTCCTCGGATGACTCAGCTTGAACTTCAGGTTCTTGCGGATCAGAAGCAACAGGCACCATGTTGTACTGTTTGGTCGCTTGACCACGTCTTCCCGTCGACACCTTTCGCGGTCGGCCAGGGCCGCGTCGCAGTTGACCTTGAGTTGCGGTAGGGCCGTCGACTCTTTCGTTGTTCGAATCGTCTCCGCGGTTCAGCTCATCGTCTGGCGGGCCGGCTGGACGGTGATCCTGAGGATTATCCAGCTCCTCGCGCGATCGTGAATTACGGCCAATTTCGGTCTCCTGAGTCACCGCTCGGTTTCGCAAATCGTCCAAGCACAAAGACGGATCGTCCGGAATGTTCTCTTATTGGTTTTGCCGCCCGTCATCGGCTTGAGGTTCGTCGTAGAACTTGACGTCGCGAGTCACGTGAACCTTTCTCTCGGACGGTGTCCAAACTCGATAGCCTTTGGATGTTTGAGAGTATCCGACGAGTACACCTTCTATCCCCTTGGGCGAAAATTTGCCCCTGATGGGAGGCTTGTTCAGAATATATGTTTTTGTTCCAAACCTTCGCAAGTGGGTGACGTCAGGACGCTTCCCGGTCCACATTTCGAAAGGAGTCTTCGTGCCCAACACCTTGGTAGCGCATCGATTCCTCACGTGGTTTGCCATCGTAATGGCCTCGCCCCAAAACGACGTCGGTAACTTGGAATCGGCAAGCATGCAACGAGCGGACTCGACGAGAGTTCTGTTCTTTCGCTCTGCGACTCCATTCTGCTCGGGAGTGTAGGTAGTCATCAGTCGTCGTTGGATCCCAGCCTCGCTCAATATTTTGTCCATCGTCGAATTGCTGAATTCTTTTCCGTTGTCCGACTGGAGCGCCTTGATTCTTTTGCCTGTTTGCGTTTCTGCGTAGTTTTTGAACACGAGAAACTTCGACGAGACTTCGGATTTATTTTTGAGGAGGTAAATCGCGGTCCAGCGGCTGTAGTCGTCTGTAAATGTAAGAAAGTATCGAGACCCGCCCTGCGACTCAATCCTCATGGGACCACAGACGTCCGTGTGCACGATTTCGAGCAGACACGATGATCTCTCGCCCCGTTTCGGAAAAGCTGGCCTTGAGAGTTTTCCGACGGCACAGATTTCGCACTGCGGAGGGGCCCCGTTGTCCTCGAACGTTAGCCCCGACACCATTTCGTTGCACTGCATGAACTTCATGTCCTTCCAGTTCAAATGGCCGAATCGTCGATGCCATTCTCTCCGACTGTCTCTTGAGTTGTCCGTTGCAGTACATGCCGCGTCGTGTCCGTTTCGCAAAAAGAACAGATTGCCTTCACGATCGGCTATCATTTTTGTCGTTCCATTGACGTCCCTTATGTACGCGTGTTTGCGCGAGAACAAAACCTCGTGGTTGTTATCGACTATCATTGTGACCGATAATAGGTTCGTCCGAAGGTCGGGCACATACAGCGTGTTTAAGAGCGTAATCTCCTTATTCTGCTCACCGTTCGACGTTGATATCTTCACATAACCTTTGGCTATTGCTTTCGTGGTCGACTCGTTTGCCACTCTTATGCCGCATTCAGTCTTAGAGGAGTTGGCGAACAGCCGAGGATCCTTGCAAAGATGCGTCGTACATCCGCTGTCAAGACACCATCTCTGGTCCGCCGAGCTAATACTGTCGACGGCGACATTGAAGGGTTCTTCTGAGTAGAAGGTGTCGCTGGCTGTATTTGCATCCCGAGCATTTCGTTTCTTCTTAAAGCAGTCAGTCGCTTTGTGGCCCCTTTTCTTACAGTAAAAACATTTTAATTTTTGACCGTTTGAGAGGTTGTTCTGTTTGCCACTGCCAGCGACAGGGTCATTCGATTTGAATGATCTTGGCTTCGTGAATGCAACATTTGTCCCGGACTCGACGTTCTTGTGAACCTTGCTGTCACATTCCTCCGTAATCTTGAGCATGAGAGTGTCGATGTCTGGTAGATTATCGCGTGATTTGATCGCACAGCAAAAATTGTCAAACGTACCTGGCAGACTGTGCAGCAGCATTATCGTTAGTAGATCGCCGTTGATTTCGACGTCCATGTTATGCAATTTGTCCACGGTGTCCATGAATTGTGATAGGTAGTCTCTCACATCGTCGTTTTCGCCCATTTTTCTCATTAGCAATTGTTCCAGGAGGGTAGCCTTTCTCATCGGGCTCTGTGACGCGTACACGGCCTTCAATCGGTCCCACACTTCTTTCGACGTGTTGCAATTTCGGATATGTTTGAGTTCCGTCGAGCTGATCGACAAGATTAAGTCACTTTTTGCCTTCCGATCCTGAATGACCCAATTCTTCTGTGCGGTTTGCGCCGCCCTGTGCGCATCGCCCTCGCCGACAACGGCGGGCATCGGGATATCGCCGCTAACGTACGGCCATGTGTCGTTCTTCACCAAAAGTGCTTCGACCTGAATTTGCCAAGTGTCGTAATTGTGCTTTGTCAAGAGCTCAATACGAATTGAATTTATCAAATTCGAGTTTGCCATGGCCGGTCGTGTTCACTTTTTGACGACTTTCGATACTTCGTTTTCGCGCTTTATCGTGCGTGGTTAAGCGCACGTAGACAAGTTATGTTTGTCTACCCTTCTTATTTTCTCGCCGATTGCGAATGACCTGGGCCCACAACCTGTTAGAGTTGGCGGGTGTGGACGGCAGAGAAAACGAGAGGAACCGTTTTATAAAATAACTTTATTACACATTGACGAAATACGAAAGACAACAACGAACAGAAAGAGTCAGCGACTTCCGGGTCGTGTTATCCCGTTGCTGGGAGAAGACGCTAACAATAATAAAGGACACTCGAAGCAGCGTCGCGAACGCAGCGCGGTTGTCAGGGGCGCGTTGCCGCTCGCACGGCGAATTACCCTAAACGCAAGGGCGCGAATTGTGAGATCTCCAACACATTTGTATCGGGTAACAAATTTTTTTCAAAATAGCAAATTTTTTTCAAATTTTTATAAAAATTTTTTTCACTACTCGCTACATTTGTATCGAGTAACAATTTTTTTTTCAAAATAGTAGTCAATTTTTTTTCAAATTTTTTTTTCGCCGCTTGCTACAAAATGTATCAAGTGGCGAATTATTTTTCGCTACTCGCTACAATTTTTGTTCGCTACGGGCTACTCGATACTTCTGTATGAAAGTATCGAAAATGTATCGAGTAAGCGAAATTTTGTTCGAAAAATCGGTATACCGATATAGCACGGTAGCGGCAAACACAGACACTTTTCGTCTTCTTCTTCCCTCTATAGATAACCGACAGTTAATCATAGGCAGCACAACGGCACGTGTAATTTAAAAAAAAAATCAAGATCGATACTCATCTTATATAGGGGAGACCGGGGCAAAACGGGATGCGCAAACAAATCACGGATTCAAAATTCTTTTTTTTTCACGTTATTTGAGAAAAAATATTTGTTTACCAAACAAATATAGATTATTGTATACAAATAGTAGCATCGGAGACAGTACACACCGCGGAAGTGAATACTTCTTTGCACTACGGTCCGAAACGTGAAAATTGATGACTGACTTTGAAAATTCGCCAAGAATAAAAAAATTATCCGATTTTCGTGTTCCAAGTCGCATTAGAAAAAATAATTACAGTCATTTAAATAGAAGCAGAATTTTACGAAAAATCGAGAATTGTTTCTTCGTGTTTTAATATTGAATTTTTGAGATTTCGATGAATACTCAATGTGATTCGTGTATCACAGAAAATTTGCCACAGGATTGGCCTTAAAAAGAACCCAACAGATGAGCTAAAAATTTTTCGAATTTTTTCGACCAATGCCATAGTCTTTGAAGAATTAGTGAACATAGATGGCTGACTGAAAGTTCACAAAATCGAAAAGCAAGTATCGAGTAGCAAAATTTTGCTACTCGATCCAAATGTAGCGAGTAGCGAAAAAAAATCGCTACTCGATCCAAATGTAGCGAGTAGCGAAAAAAATTCGCGACTCGATACAAATGTAGCGAGTAGCGAGAAAAAAATCGCGACGCAATACGAATGTAGCGCGTAGCGAAAAAAAATTCGCGACTCGATCCAAATGTAGCGAGTAGCGAAATTTTTTTCGCTACTCGATACAAATGTAGCGAGTAGCGAAAAAAAATTCGCTACATTTGTATTGAGTAGCGAGTATCGGTCGATACAAATTTTGGACATCTCTGGTTTGACTATCTATTGTCCCGGAAATCATTATGCAGTATTGTGAAAAAATGTCGCTACTTGATGCAAATGTAGCGAGTAGCGAAAAAATCTCGCTACTCGATACAAATGTAGCGAGTAGCGAAAAAATTTCGCTACATTTGTATCGAGTAGCGAGTATCGGTCGATACAAATTTTGGACATCTCTGGTTTGACTATCTATTATCCCGGAAATCATTATGCACTATTGTAAAAAATATTCGAGTAGCGAAATTTCTTTCGCTACTCGATACAAATGTAGCGAGTAACGAAAAAAATTTCACTACTCGATACAAATGTGGCGAGTAGCAAAAAAAATCTCGCTACTCGATACAAATGTAGCGAGTAGCGAAAAAAATTTCGCTACATTTGTATCGAGTAGCGAGTATCGGTCGATACAAATTTTGGACATCTCTGGCTTGACTATCTATTATCCCGGAAACCATTATGCACTATTGTAAAAAAAAATCGAGTAGCGAAAGAAATTTCGCTACTCGATACAAATGTAGCGAGTAGCGAAAAAAATTTCGCTACTCGATACAAATGTAGCGAGTAGCGTAAAAAATTTCGCTACACGATACAAATGTGGTGAGTAGCGAAAAAAATTTCGCTACTCGATACAAATGTAGCGAGTAGTGAAAAAAATTTCGCTACATTTGTATCGAGTAGCGAGTATCGGTCGATACAAATTTTGGACATCTCTGCAACCAAGAGCATCGTATATGCTTTGGATGTTACTATACGCTTCGATCGAAACTTTTGCCTCATAGGTGTACCTACAGAACTACCTTAAGGACACGGTTAAAAAAAAACAAAACGGCTAAGTCGAAATCTTAACCTGCCAAACCTATTCTGGATCACCCTGCACACACACACACACACACACACACACACACACACGCACACACACACACACACGCGCACACACGCGCGCGCGCACACACACACACACACACACATATATATATATATAATTTTTTTCCTTTCTCCTTTTCACCTCGTCAGATGCTCTACTTAACACAGAGAGGTTTCAGGTTATTCCACAGGTGTTTGGCGTTTCCGTGAGCGATAAAACGACCCCTTTTTTCTCCCTCGACTTTCAACCCCTTTTTCCTACCCCTCCGCGACCGGCATCACCAGTGGAGCGCTCTTTTCGCCACGATCACTTACAGTCCGTGGAGAGAGAGTGAGAGAGAGAAAAGGCGAGGGAGAAAGAGGCAGAGAGAGAGGGAGAGAGAGAGAGAGAGAGAGAGAGAGAGAGAGAGAGAGAGAGAGAAAGAGATGAAAACGCGGCAAAAGCGAGTGCGAAAGGAGGAGGGAAAGAGCTCCCGTGTGCGGTGCATATATCGCCGCCGGCAAATTCGCGAGACCTCTCGCACGGTCTCTCGGGGAGGTTTTTTTTCTCCTCCCGTACACACGGCGTATACGCTACATAGATATTGAAAAAAAAAAGGAAAAAACCACGAAAGCCTGTTGTATATCGAAGTGAGACGAGGCGCGCGCGAAGGATTTCGCCCACGTTTGGAGATAAAACGATACGAATCGAGGCTGCGAAAAATATATCTGCAGTGCACGTATACGTGCCTACATGTACGCGGCATTCCAGCCCGAATGTCGACCACCCCAATCGTCGTACTCTAACTTTCAACGGATGCGATCTCGATCCGGCAAATTGGGGAAACTCAAAAATGTATTGATTTATTTTTTCAAGACGCGCATTTTTTTGGTTATTCACTTTGATGCAATTTTTTCAAACTGTTCATTTTTTATATTATTGTTTATTTACTTTAAAAGCATTTTTTCACTCTGATTATTGAAAAAAATGTTTTATCTATTTTTCTCATTTTTTAGAACTGTTTTTTTTTATTGACTGACGTAATTTTTTCGAACTCTTAATTGTTTATTATTTCGGTTTATTTACTTTGATGCAATTTTTCAAACTGTTCATTTTTCATATTATTGTTTATTCACGTTGATATTATTCTTTCACTCTGATTACTAAAAAAAAGTTTTTAGCTGTTTTGATGTCATTTTTTAGAACTGTGTTTTTTTATTGACTGACGTCATAAAACGTCATAACGATGTCATAACGTCATAACGTCACAACGAAGCATAGCGTTTTCAAACGTCATGCTTAAATTTTTTGTTTCATTACTTTCAAGCAATTTTTTCCAACTCTTAATTTTTTATTATTTCGGTTTATTTAATTCTATGTAACTTTTTCAAACTGTTTTTTTTTTTGGTTTCTGACATAATTATATCAAACTTTCTTTTTTTAATCTTTGTTTCTTTACTTTGATGCTATTGTTTTCCAACTCTAGGTTTTTTTGTTATTTTATTTTATTTACTTTGATGTCACCTGTTGAAACTGATAATTTTTTTTCATATAAAAAGATGTACTCTGACGGAATTGTTAAAAATATTTTTTTTCAAATTTTTTATTCTTTACTCTGATGTCATTTTTTGAATTTTCGATTATTTACTTCGATGCCATTTTTTAGACTATTTGTGTTTTTTTTAAATTATTTTTGTTTATTTACTTTGATGAATCTTTCCAAAAAGTTTATCAATTTGAAGAACCCACGTTTTTTATCCCGCAGCTTTGTTGATTCCTCACTCGGTGGAATTTTTTCAAACTCCGAATTTTCAAATTCTCCATCCAGCGATTCATAAACCAATACCGAAACGACAGATGAAAACGATGACTTGGCTTCACTCTGGAGTAACACTTTTTTTCGTAAGCGGATGAGTATTTTTGTAATTTTTTCATTCTCGCTATTTTTATCGAACGTTAATCCTTTTGTTTATGATGGGGAAACTATTTTGAGGAATTATTCGATGAACTGGCGACTGGGGGAAAAAATTGCATAAAAGCGTGCACGTCGTTTTTTAAGGGCTTAGCAACAATACAAGAATTACAGGCCGAATCCCGAATATCTGTCGAACTGCTCTGAAATTCTATATACATATTTGTACATAATGGTATATAAAAATGTGCAGTTTACGTCATAGATGCTGAACAAGTGAACCGCCCTTCACGTTTCGGTAGAGCGTAACGAAATGCCGGTGCCTTTAATGTCCATTGCCCATCTGCGCGATGGGCAAAAGCCTATAAAACTTATTGTTCGCTCTTTACAGCCACCCAGAACCTGTATATGTAAATCGGAAAATGCAGGGAAAAAAAGGGCGAAAAAAATGCGTTGCGCGTACCCGTGAGAGTGCGCCTATATCGCGTTTTCCATTATTCTTCGTCGAGACCTATGGAGATCGGCTATATACCGCTGAAAATTTTTACTCTGCGAACTAAAAACGTCGAGCCCCCCCCCCCACCCCCCGTCCATATACCGCCGTCCATATAAAGGGGGATAAATCATTTATCAAAAAAATTCGCAATCAGTAGCTCGGGTGCGTACGTGATATTTTTTCTCTCGTCTCTCTCCTTCTCGCTTTTTCCGTTGGATTTTTTTTTATTCCGATCGAAAAATTCGTACATTCTGAGCCGGGGAATTGTTAAAAATAATTTTGCGCGCTATCGGAGAGTCGGACAAGTGTAGCAAGCCTGATAAAATTGACGACATAATTAACTGAACGAAGGGGTTAGGCCACGGTAACGGGTTTAAAATCATGTGCGAATTTAACAATTTTTTTTTTCGTGTGAAAAAGTGATTTACTCGTAAAATTGATTACACATCTATATAGTATGAATATCAAGCTGTTAGAATTTTTTTTTTTTAAATTCGATTTACAAAATGGCCGACTACTAACATTTTCTTTTATCTTTTTTTTTAGGCGCAACGTGGCGTGACATTTAGCATCTAAAATTTTCGACCTAGAAGAAAAAAACAAAAATTGTCGTCAATCTACATTAGAATACCTAGAAAAGTACGTAGGGAATTTATAAAATAATGTTTTATTAAAAAGTTGTACGTATTCGAATTAATTTTCAGTGAAAAATTTCTGCGGTGAGCAAATGAGCAAACGAGCAGTTTTTTTTCACTGAAAAAACTGCTCCTAAAATGAAAAGTTTTCGATTAATCAGATATTCCGTACGTACTTCTCTGCGAAATGCAATTAGGAACATAACTTTTGAATTTGAAGTAAATCGAGTGAAAATTGTTGAAGTTATTTGTCACGCTAATTGGAAAAAAGCTGTTTCGAGAAAAACGCGTTTAAAGTTTTAGGTATGGCCGTGCCAGAGGTGGGCTTATGTTATACGCGTAAAGTCGGTGAAATAAAAATTTTCTTGCGATAAATCGAATAGTAACTTATTCTTATAATGATAAAGCACCGTTTCAGCGGAAAAAAACGATTTTTTGAAAATTCTACTGGGGCCTTACCCCTTAAGATAAAAGCTGTTTTTTGAAAGTACTTTTCCCTGATAGCAAAAAAATTAGAAAATTCAAAAACAAAAGTGCGAGTTGTTCGATTACTTTAAGAACACGTTGGGACAAGATGTGGGTTTTACCTATATTTTAGAGTGTGTGTATGTTGGAAAATAATATGCATTCTAAGGGAGGAATGCAGATGTATCGCCCCTTTTTTACCTCGCCCGAAACATTTGCTGATTTTCATAATTTTTGTTTAAGGGAAGATTTCCTCACTGTTTTTGAGACTTAGGGTTTGGCTGTTACATGGTATTTTTTTTTGATTGATCTCTAAAAATGGCAGATGTATCGGACGGTCTTCTAAACTGCATTTTCAAAACTGGCGGGACGTATAGTTAAAAAACCAATCGACTGATTCAGATAAAATTTGGTCCATATATCTTTCTAACCTTATTGTCTAAAACATGACCTTAAATGTTTTTAAAAATAATAGAATCGAATTTTTGTATTGCAAAACGTTTTGTAGTGCAAAAAGTGCAATCTTTTTGTTTTAAAGCGTACCGCTTCATAGATTTTCAACATTGCTCACTTTTTCTTGGCTCATATTCTGCGTACGAGTTAAGGGGTATTCTTTCTTCAGACGTTAAAAAAGGCTATTTTCATGAATTTTTTTTAAAGGTTTACATTATAGATATTGATACAAAAGTTGTTACACTTAATAAATACACTTTCGAAATACATACATTAAAAAAAAATGTATTTATGTAATCCAAACAAACTTTAAACGCGTTTTTCTCGAAAAAAAAAAACGTTTTTCGACGGCTTGTTGATAAAATCTTCGAAACTACTGAACCGATCCTTATGAAATTTCAACCACATCTTCTTTACAACAATATCTATAGCGCATATCAGCGATTTTTTAAATTTTGATATTTACTTTTTTTCCAGAACCGGTGGAAAAACAGGTTTTTCTTGTTTTTTCGAAAAATACCAGTCATTTTGTTATTATTGTATATATAAAAAATCGCATGATATGCGCTATAGCCATTAACATACTGAATCTAAAACCGTTTGACTTTTTGTTTCGCATGATCCATCTCCGAGATTTAATCAACATTTTTTTAACTACCATTTTCTTCTATAAATAGTGACTTAAATAAATAAAAAACATTTTATCAATGTTTTTCGAAGGTGTATTTATTAAGTGTAACAACTTTTATATGAATATCTATAATATAAACCTATCAAAAAATTCATGAAAATAGCCTTTTTGGCGTCTGAAGTGAGAAGACCCCTTAATGGAAGAAAAATTCTTCTTGGTTCTTTGCAGATTAATCCCGCTGACGCTACGTGTCACACGGTCTGACAACAGCCACCACAATCTGTTTAGGAGACCGTGCCATACCGCCGCCTTTCTGAAGAGTAACAAAAAATTTCAAAAAAATACCATGTAACAGCCAAAAGTAGTAATAAAACATACTCTAACACTCAAAAATGGTGAAGAAATCTTTCCTTGAAAAAAAAAAATCAGCAATTTTTTCCTCGCCTTGAGAACTCATACGGTTAGATCGAATCAGAAAATTTCCCCTTTTCTGGCCGATGAAACTCTTTTTCTTATTGATTATCAATATCCTATCTAGAAGGTCGAATGCCGTTTGGTAAAGGAGGACGAGGGATATACGAAAATATATATTTTATCGTGCTATTTCCAGAGATAGCAATACCGGGTCAAAATCACCGCGATTAGCAACGTGAGATGAATCCGAGATAGCTTTATTTTATTTCTAGCAAGTTATTGATTCGTGAATATCAATCCGGCTGATTAAACCCCTTGATGAGCTTATCCAGCGACGAGAAGTACGCGAGTCCCGAGATCGTGCCCGGGACTTCAGTCGATCACCACTTTTCATCAAAATTTTCCACCCCTTTTTCAAACTCGAATAATATATTTGCGTTCTCCGATATGATCATTAAATCTGAGAACGAATATTTAATGGCATAATTAAATGTAAAAAATGTTGAATATATTAGGTACCTTATAGACCGCTTTAAATTCAATGAATGCGACATTATTGTACACATTGATGCATACATATGAATATACACACATACAGGGTGTCCCTCTTATCTCTGGCACCCGGAATAACTCGATAATTATCGACGTCACAAACAAATGCTCCAGACAAAAGTTGTATGGTGTGAAGAGCCATCAAATGTGACCAATTTTTTTTTATTTCGGTGGATGCGCTGACGCGCACCCCCATGACAATTTATATAGGCAAAAATATACTGCAAATTTATTTTATTAATAATTGTAATATATGTAAAATGTATGCCGTATATTGAAAATATATGTTGCATATATGTGCCAAATACTAATTTTCGTAACGTTTTTATATATGAGGTGTATATGCGTGGTATTACTGTATATCAATATATCATAGATCAATGATATATGTAGCATTTACCTCGCGTATATACCACATAATTTAGCATATATGTTGCATACACACTGCATACATACCACATATATACTGCATAAATGGTACGTATGTGCCACATATATACAGAAATGCGTAGCATATCTGTATATAGTGTTTATATGTAGTAGTGTACTTTAACTGTAAGTTAAGTTTTTTAAGTTTAAGTATTAAGTTTTATTAAGTTTAACTGTAATAGTGTTTATACACAGCATATATTTCTTGTCAGGGATATGTATCAAAAATGTATGCGTCATATATGGCGCATAAATGACACATATATGACTCATATATGACGCATACATTTTCGATATATTTTTCTGACAAAAACTAGATTGAAAATATATCGAAAATATATGAGTGTGTGTGTGTGTGCGTGTGTGTGTGTGTGTGTGTGTGTGTGTGTGTGTGTGTGTGTGTGTGTGTGTGTGTGTGTGTGTGTATTCCATCATAATATAAGATATGTATATATATGATTATGCTATGTTACCGTCGTAAATGTTCAAACAAACGAAATAGCTTTTTGATGGATTAAAAAAAAAACAAAAATTGCACCCAAATCGATTACCCATGCGCCCTTCGCCTTAGGTTCGTTTGGGTTCACGTAGAATGTTACACAGGGTGAAAGACGTTCAAATTTCCATATTATCGTATACTTTTGCGAGGCTTGACAGATTACGCGCGATGGGACGAAAAGTTTGGCGATGAGTACGATAAAGCAGAGGGGATTTCTGGCCGGAGAATAGCCGTTGACGGTGCCGCCGCCGCGGGAGGATTGCGTCGAAAAAAAGAGGAACGCCCTGGTTCAATCTGTATGCTCCTCTCTCTCTCTCTCTACCTCTCTCTCTCTCTTGGTCTATCGATGCTTTGTACGCGGCGCGTACATGTGTGTCCATATTCGCGCCGGTATGAGTGCGTTTTTGTGCGAGGGAATGCATGTGCAACAGTGGGCGGGGGTGGGGAGGAGGAGAGAGAGAGAGAGAGAGAGAGAGAGAGAGAGAGAGAGAGAGAGGAGCATACAGATAGACATGGGCACATCGCGAATTGCAGGGGGTCTCTCCACGAATCGATAAAAACGCATCCCAGGCAGGCGCCAGCGGAGAGCCGCGGTAGAAAAAGGACCGACGGATTATACAGAACGCACGTTCGAAAGGGAACGAGCGAGGGAGCGGGAGAGATGCGAAGGATTCAACTCCGCGCGAATGAACGAAAAAGAATAATAAAATTTGATGAAAAATATATGCGTGCAGGGCTAATGCGTTGATCATGTCGTACGGAGGTGAACTCGCTAAACAAACACCGTAATATCCCGGTTTGTTATGAGCGAGAGAACGAAAAAGAGGAGAATTTTGACAAAACCGACGATTGTCACATGTATCCTGACGCGAGTAATGTCCGAGGTCCTTTCTCCGAGTGCCTGCGAGAGAAATCCTCGTATCCGACGAGCCAACGGATAATTTTTTTTTTCTTTTCGTTCGGGGGTTAAAAAAGTGCCTATTTCCAGGGAGGGTTTGTTTAAAAGGGATTGTTCAAATAGGCAAAGGTATGAGAGAGGTAATAATTGATTTTCGGATTTGTCCGATTTATTGGCAATTAATAAAATTAATTTATTTCCAGTGTCCCTTTTTGGTCCCTTTTACCATGAATCGTATAAACTCGCATCCTGACGCGAAAAATGTCCGAGGTCCAATCTCCGCGTTCCTGCGAGATAAATCCTCGTGTATGACGAGTCCACGAATGATTTTTTTTTAAATTCGTTTGGGTGTAAAAATATGGCGTATTTTAAGGGGGAAGATAGCTTTAAGCGAGGGAAAAACGCTGATTTCGATGACTTTTTTGAGAGGAAACATTGCTTCTCCATTTTGAGACTTGGGGTATGTTTTATTACTACTTTTAGCTGTTAGATGGTATTTTTGTTATCTCTAAAAATGACGGAGGTATGGCCCGATCTTTTAAATCGGTTGCAGCGGATGTTGTCAGACGGCGTGACACGTAGCGTTAGCAGGATTAATCTGAAAAAAAAAACAACGAAAATGTTTCTTTTATTAACCGTCATACGCAGAATATGAACCAATCAAAAATAAAAAAAAGTTGAAAATCGATGAAAAGGGACGCTTTGAAACAAAAAGATTGAATTTTCCGAAAAAAAATCGGCTACATTTAGCAAATATAAAATAATTCTTCTTTTATTTTTTAAAAACATTTAGGGTCATGTTTTAGTCGATAAGATTTGAAAAATTTATATGAATTTCATCAGAATCGATCTATTAGTTTTTTAGCTATACGTCACGCGAGTTTTGAAAATGCAGTTTAGAAGACCGTGCCATACCTCCGCCATTTTCAAAGATTAGCAATAAATTAAAAAATACCATGTAACAGCCAAAAGTAGTAATAAAACATACCCTAAGTCTCAAAAGCAGCGAACAAATATTTTCTTAAAAAGAAATAATGAAAATCAGCAAACTTTTTCCTCGTCTAATGAAATCTTAGGGGAGGTTTCATGCGAAAGAGTTTCTTCGAGTAGGTAAATGTACAGGACGATTAATAATTAATTTCCGAATCATTACGATTTATTGGCAATGAATAAAATTAATTTATTTCCACCGCCCCATTTTCGTCCCTTTTCCCACCCATTACCATTCGATCTTTCTCTCTTTTCCCCTTCCAGGACGATGATCAGTGATGCGTCAGTAAGAATCATGACTGCAGGCATGTAAGAGCGTTTATATCGTGAAATAAATAGTTCCCCCTTTCGATTCATCGCCCCCACCCTCTTCGCTTCGAAATCGCGCCGTTTGAGCGTACCCCTCCGCGTGCGAAAAAAACCTCCCCGCCCACCTCGTCCCCCACGGAAGGGCCGATCCTTTTTACTTTTTCGTCGTGTAACTATTTTACCCGAGGTTTCGGAGGCTTTTCCGATGTAATGATATTTCCATCCAATTCGAGGGGGGTGTTCCAGCGCGCGGAGTCTCCGGAGCGATGCTTGGAACCAGAGGGCAAGAGAGAAAGAGAGAGAGAGAGAGAGAGAGAGAGAGAGAGAGAGACCATATAATATACATGTATGTACATATATTCGCCAGCATCCGAGCGTCTCGCGTGTACCACCCCGTCCGCCCCTCGGGGGTTGAAGGGTTGGTTGGGGGTAGACGGTTGAGGGAGAAGGGGTCCGCAGAGCCAAAGGAGGAGGCAGCGTGGGTGGCTGGCACGTCGCTCACTACGTCATCTGTCCCCTCGACCAATCGACGGGCAGAACGAATTTTTTTTCCACTCTCCCGCGGCATCGGGCATAAAAAAAAAGAAACGAAAAAAAAAGATTAAAAAAAGCACGATGCGAGAAAGAGGAGAAAGAGTGCTGGACTGGAGCCCCGGCATTACCCCGTCCCGTGGACCAATCGCCATACGTAAAGAGGCATTTTTTATGGGCGCTCGCAATGCCCTCTCTCTCTCTCTCTCTCTCTCTCTCTCTCTCTCTCTCTCTCTCGCACTCCCTCTCTTGCGTTTACGCGCGTCCACCCCCCACTTTTTGAGCCACCCCCGCGTGTCGCACATTCTCGCGAATCACCCCTCACCCTCTCTCTCTCTCTCTCTCTTTCTCTCTCTCTCTCTCTCTCTCTCTCTCTCTCTCTCTCTGACTCTTTCGTTCTGTGTGATAAAAACTGACCCAAGTCCTTCCTCGTTTTTCTCTTTTTTTGCCCTCCTCTGTTTTGCTTTATTTTCGTTTCCTTTCTTCGTTTATTTTGTTTTTTGCGTTTCCGCATCCCGCGGGTTGTGACTATAACTGGCCGGCATTAAAAAAGATGGGCCGTGCGCTCGTACGAGGAAGTTCGCGCGCGAGGGCCGCACGAGAGCCGAAAAGGGGGTAGCTGGGGGTGAACGTGAGCTCGCGGTGTCGTGTGTGCGGTGGACAGCAACAGCGTCAGGAGCAAGCGGATGAGAAAAGCGAGAATGACGAAAAGGGTGTGTGTGCGCGCGCGAGCAGCCTGCCGGAGCAGGGAGTACAACATGCGCGCGGAGAAACTACGATAAACGGCGGAGGGAGAGAGAGAGAGAGAAAGAGAGAGAGAGAGAGAGAGAGAGAGAGAGTGAGAGTGAGAGAGAGAGGGAGGGAGGGGGGATGTAGGAAGCGGAAGAGTGAGAAAAAGGATACGCGCAACACTCGGCGGAGCAAGTGAGTCCAACGCGTGCGTTGCACACGCACAGAGGGATGAAAAAAAAATCGGCCAGGATATGGAAGAGAGCGAAGAGCAGAGTCAGAGCTCCCAGAGCGCGCAGGGGTAGTTTCCATGTGTGGCTGCGACTTCTATCCAGTTGATTTCGTACACACAGCGCTTTACTGCCGCAAGACAAGCAAGACAAACAAGACAAAAAGAGAGAGAGAGAGAGAGAGAGAGAGAGAGAGAGAGAGAGAAAAGAGAGTACGTTGGTAACCCAGTGGATATAACGCGGTAGCTCCGATGTTGTAAGGGATGTCGGAATGAGGGTGGAAAGAGCGAAAAAAGCGGGTCCAAAGGGGCGAGTGAGAAAGCTCGGCAAAACACAAACCGATGGATGAGAATACCTGCCTAAAGAGAGAGAGAGAGAGAGAGAGAGAGAGAGAGAGAGAGAGAGAGAGAGAGAGAGAGAGTAAGAGATCAAGCGAGAACGCGAAATGGGTGCAGGGTGTCCAGCAAAATAATGCGCATAAAATGTAGCGTATTTATCATGGAGATAAAATGATGTGCTCGACTTTCGGCCAACAGACCGCCGCTCTTTGCGCCGCTATTCTGGCTTCTCGCGCGTGTGTGTAACAGTATATTCAGCCCGTAACGTCTGCATTTCGAGAGAGACAAACAGCGAGAGAGAGAGAGAGAGAGAGAGAGAGAGAGAGAGAGAGAGAGAGAGGCAGAGAGAGGAGAGACGGGCGAACGACCGGGAGCTTTTCGCATGGGAGTGAGCCGGAAGTGAGAGGTCCTGGTGAGAGGGTTAGATAATATGCAGCGAGGAAGTATGAGGGTGAGACGGAATACACGTACGCGCATATAGAGATACAAAAAGGCACGGCGTGTCGCGTTTGCCTTCCTGTTTCAGTCAACTATTTAAAATGTTGACTGGCTGGATGAACATATATATATATACATTCGGGCACTTAATATATATGTATATGTATATATATATATATATATATATATATATATATATATATATATATATATATATATATATATATATATATATATGTATGTATGTATGTATATATATATATGTGTGTGTGTGTATATATATATATATATATATATATATATATATATATATATATATATATATATATATATATATATATACAGGGTGAGGCACATAAAGTATTACAGAGCAATCCGGAGTCGAAATTTTCAGTCTATTTTGCCCCTCCAGATCCTCACAGTGGTAGGAGATAAAGGCAGTACACCGGAGTCGAATTTTCAGCCGAAATTTCAGCCTATTTTAAAGGCCTTTGATTCTATATCAACCTCCCTTGAATCTGTTTATTGCTAGAAGTTCTACTATGGGCTCCTAACATGCTCTTTCTTTGCTGCTTACCTCCTGCATAGGCCCTTCCCGAATTTTCAGTCTATTTTACCCCTCCAAATCCTCACAGTGGTAGGAGATAAAGGCAGTAAGGTAGCTTCGTATTTAATATAAAATAAGCTCCCACTTAGGGCCTAGAACGGGAATAAACTTCCCTTTTCTCCACTTGCAGGCGTTGAGGAGGACGTCGATTGGCACACGTATACACGCACACGCATACACTCTATTAAGCATGTAGAGATAAATATGCCAGAATACGCGCATGCGTAGACACACGTATATACCCGCGCGCATACGCGCCTAAGCATACACCAACACACGTATACTAGTGCCTATAAGTATGCATTGCGTGCCTGCTATAGGGATCCGTGTATATATGCATACGTGAGGGCATCCATTTCTTCCACTTTGGAGAGTTGCTGAAGCTGCAGGTGCAAGTTTGAAGCGAATGCGAAAGGTTCGCTGGGTGGAGATAATGGAAAAGCCATTCGAAAAGTACCCTTTACGTCGAACGCGCAGTCCTACTTGGCACAACGCATGATGGTTACTTCGAAAGTTACTTGATGGTTACGTCTAAACAGCCAAAAGCGCGGTAGGTTCAAACGCAATCAAAAGAGGAGCTGCAACGACTTCAGCTAGGTTAGGTAGGAGTATAAGGGCTATGCAGGAGATGAGCAGCAAGGGAAGAGTATGTTAGGAGCCCATAGTAGGACTTCTAGCAGTAAGGAGACTCAAGTGAGGCTGACATAGGATCAAAGTCCTTTAAAATAGGCTGAAAATTTCGACTCGGGATAGCATTCAAACTATTGATCATATCCAAAAATATTTCAGACGAAAGTTTCAGTGTTCGAGAAGGCCGTAATACCGGACCACCCTATTTTTTTATCGGTGGAGACGCTGAAGCTACGTCAAGGTCAACCCCACTTTTTTAAACGGAACGGTACATGTTTTCTTCAACCATATTGTGGAGAACCTCAAGCCGCATAAAAAACACCAGGGGTTCAAAGTCGTTCAAGGTCATTCAAGGTCACCTATTAGAATGAAATACAAAACTAAATATCTCGGATCACTTCCAAATGATTGGTAGTGATCGGAGATATTTGGATTTGTATCATCGATACTGACCTTGAATGACCTTGAACGACTCTGAGCCCCGAATGTTTTGTATGCAACTTGAGGTGCTCCACAAGATGGTTGACGAAAAAATGTACCATTCCATTTGAAAAAGTAGAATTGACCTTGACGTGGCTTCAGCGCCTCCACCGATAAAAAAAATTGGGTGGTCCAGTATGACGTCCTTCTCGAACACTGAAACTTTTGTCTCAAACATTTTTGGATATAATCAATAGTTTGAGTGCTATTTCTCTGTAACACTTTATGTGCCTCACACTGTATTATATATACAGGGTGTCCCAGAAGTAACGCACGCCCTTCTAGCATCTGGTAGGAAAAAAAGTCTGAGACGAAAAGTCCTCAGTCATTTTTTTATCAGACGCATAGATAATTATTTATGAATTATAATAAATAGCCAATCAGGTGCGCGCTACAGCGGAAAGGCAGCGTAGAGGGGAGGGTTAGGGGAATGCGTTGTAATTGCGTGCTCCTGAAAATGTGTGCGGAGGGAAAATTCCGAAAGCATGTGCCCACGTACACTCACACTAGGACACACACACACGCACACACTTGCACACAACCACACACACAAACACGCGCGCGCGCGCGCGCACACGCACACGCGTACGCACACACACACGCATACTTGCACACATGCTTTCGGAATTTTCCCTCCGAACACATTTTCAGGCGCACGCAATTACAACGCATTCCCCTATCCCTCCCCTCTTCGCTGTCCTTCCGCTGTAGCGCGCACCTGATTGGCTATTTATTTTAATTCATAATTCATTATCTATGCGTGTGATTAAAAAATGACTAAGGACTTTTCGTCTCAGAATTTGTTTTCTTACCAGATGCTAGAAGAGCGTACGTTACTTCTGAGACACCCTGTATATATATATATATATATATATATATATATATATATATATATATATATATATATATAATGCCAAAAAAGGGCGGCGACTTATTTGTACTCCCAATATACATATATATATATTGGGAGTACAAATAAATCGCCGCCATTTTTTTGTTGCGTTTATTGTGAAAGAACGGTACATTATTTTTTATTCAAATTATTGTCCATTGCTAGCCACTACTTTTTCCCATCTTTCTGGTAGCATATGGATACCGCGTCGGAAAACGCTTCATCTTTTGAGTATATTCACAAATAGACCTAATTTTTTATGTCTTCATATGATGTTAAGTGCTGCTCAGACAGGCCGTGCGTCATCGATCGAAATAAATGATAGTCATAGGGAGCAATGTCTGGTGAATAAGGCAGGTGGGGTGAAACTTCCAAATTGAGTGTTTCCATGTAGGTTTTGACCGGCGCTGCAACATGTGGACGAGCATTATCATGCAGGAGAATAATTTGGTCGTGTCCGGAGTAGTAGTGGGCGCGTTTTTCGTTGAGTGCTCGACTCAATCTCATTGGTTGTGTTCGGTAGAGAGCTCCAGTAATGGTTTCGTTCCAATGTCCAATCGTGGCCAATCGGTGTTAGTTGTTCTGTCAACTAGACTGATGTGATATGAAAAATTAAAGAAAGTTACGAAGACAGCAAACTGTAGAAAAGTAGTTCGTTTTTCGAGAAAAAAGGAAATTTAAGCATTTTTTTATTGACAAATTAATAAACATATCGAAAAATCATCCGGCCATGCGATAGAAAATGTTATAAACTATGCTCTGTCCAAATTTGATGTGAATCGAACGAATGGATTTTGAGTTACGACTTACATCGTTTCGCAAAACATAGAAGAAAAAAACGCAAAGAATAAAAGAGTATATCACCGTAGCGAAGTGGACGATCTGAGCTTCCAAAAAAATCGTCATAACTCGTTCAATTCTTGGATTTTTTACGAAAGATTTATTGCACATTAAAGTTGAGGGGGGAGATACTTTTCGGCAATGAAAAAATGTGCTGATTTTGATGATTTTTTTTTTAAGGAAACCTTTCTTTACCATTTTTGAGACGTCGAGTATGTTTTATGACTACTGTTGGCTTACATGGTATTTTAAAATTTATTAATCTCTAAGAATGGACGTTTGGCACGGTTTTCTAAACTGCATTTTCGAGACTGGCACATAGCTAAAAAGCTAATCGACCGATTCCGATGAAATTCGGTACAAATCTTTCTAACCTCATTGTCTAATACCTGACCCTAAATGTTTTTGACAAAAAAAGTATTTTTACATTCGAAAATGTACCAATTTTTCGGAAAAATTCAATCTTTTTATTTCACATCGTACCATTCCATCGATTTTCAAAATTTCTCACTTTCTCTTAGTTCATATTCTACGTATGAGTGTCAGTGAAAGAAAATCTTCGTTGTTTTTTTTTTCCAGATTGATCCCGTCGACGCTACCGATCACGCCGTCTGACAACATCAGCCGCAACTCGCTTAGAGGAACGTGCCATACCTCACCCATTTTTAAAGATTAATGAAAAAATACCATTCAAAACGATTAAAAAATACTATTCAAAAGTAGTAAAATACATACCCTTGGTCTCAAAAATGGTGAAAAAAAATCTTGAAAATCTTGAAAAACCATGAAAAAAATCACGAAAATCAGTATTTTTTTACCCCTCAAACGCGTAAAGACTTCATACATAGAGATTTGAAGATTACAGTCCCGAAGATCGTATACTTCTCCATACCTGCGAAATGCAATGCGCACCTCGTACCTACATTCCCACACGAAAAAAAACCACAAACACAAGGGAAAAAATTGTCAATCAGAGTGCAAAGATTCCCAACCTCAACCTCTCCCATCTGCCTTGAGGAATTCGCGACGCACCCACCCTAATACTCATACGCACTTGAGCATCCCTTCGTCTGACAGATGCATTCCGTCGGACCAAAAAAAAAACCCCCAGAAATTAATATCACTCATGTGGAAAACGAGCTTAATCGGAGCGTGAAAGTCTCGCAACGATGACATTTTTTTCGTACTTTTCTGGTACCTGCCCTGAGTTGTTTTTCGAGCGGGGGAAAAAAATACCGCACCGGGACCACCACGGGAGTCGGCCGGAAGTTGTAGAAATTGGCTGCGGATGTGCCAGGCAAATCCACACAGACACACATCGACACATGTGGGCAAGCCCACACATTTGGATGAAGTGATCGAAACCTCTTTTCTCTCCTCCTCGAGGTGTGCATATTTATATGTGACATATCGCGCGCGCATTCGCATGGACCCACGGGCCGATGGCACGTGGATGTCAAAGTCCGAAACGACCTTTCGAGCTTGTAAACGATCGTCACTGACCGGTTCTCGTACCTGGTAACACGACCACTCGACGTGTCACGTTGCCGCTGTAGGGAGAGGTGACCGGAGAGAGCGAACTCACACATTCGTGTCTGACAGACATAGAAAGCAAGAGAGAGAGAGAGAGAGAGAGAGAGAGAGAGAGAGAGAGAGGGAGAAAAGCGACCCCCTCAAACGTACGAACGTATATGGGTCATTCCATGTCAAATCGACAAATTTTTTACCTGACCCCCTTTGATTTCGCTGAAAATTTTCTATCTTTTTCTACCCCCCGAAAGTTATTTTTCAGAATTTTTTCAAATTTTTTTTCCCGACTAAAAAAAAGTTATGAATTTTTTTAAAAAACCGCTCTTTTATTTTTAAATTGCCAGAACTTTTTCAAAAATTGACCGTTTGGGAACTTTTTTTTTTCAAAATTTTTGTTTTTAAATGTAGTTTTCGAAAAAAAATATGAAAACATTTTCAGAATCCCAGATATATGAAATATTTTAGTTTTTTTGAAAAAACCGTAATTTTCTCAAAGTCCGACCGTTTTTTTTTTGTTTTTTTTTTGCTCTAAAAATACTTCAACTAATTCTGCAATGATCCCCGTTAATCAAAAGATGTGACGACAATCGCTTCTAATTTTTTTTCTTGATTATAAAAAAAATTTTGTTGAATTTTTGCTGATTTTATATAACTTTGTTATGAAATTTTTTTTATTTCCTCGTGAAACCTCAAAAGTTGAAAAATAAAATTTTATTGGAGAATTTCAAGTGATTATCGTCCAAGAAATTGTTATTTTTTTTCAAAAAAGTAAAAAAAAAAACTTTTCATACTCTTAAATAAATTCACCGTCTCTTAACATCTTTAAATAAATTAAAAACATTTTTTTGTATGTGTTCAAATTATATTATCTTTTATTTAACTTTCATCAGAAGTATTGTCAACAGAGGGCTGAAGCATTTTTTTATAACATGAACTACATATTCGCTCATCAGTCGACAAATTGTATCGAATTGCTAAATGCTCCGGTAAATTTCGCAGGGATATTTTTTTTCTATGCTTCTCCAAATTAAATGGATTGCAACATCGATCAAAAAACTTCGGCATTGTAATCACTCGTTAACAAAATATAAATTAACAGCACTTTATGATAAATAATAGGTACTTTATTTAGCAATAGTAAGTCTACGTGACACGATGAACACAACGACAATGTAATTATTCTGAAAACATAACCTCCATATTATTTAAATGAAATGTAGATGATATCTCTTTTACCGACAATCGATAGCTCTTAAATTATCACATTGTATCAACTGGAGGTAACTTTTAAACCCATTGTATTTTTGAAGTTGTCATATTTCAGTACCAAAAAAAAACGTCCATAAGAGTAAAAAAATAACGTCAATGAGAGAAAAAAATTTTTTTTTTTTTTAAATAACAATTTCTTGGACGATAATCACTTGAAATTCTCCAATAAAATTTTATTTTTCAACTTTTGAGGTTTCACGAGGAAATAAAAAAAATTTCATAACAAAGTTATATAAAATCAGCAAAAATTCAACAAAATTTTTTTTATAATCAAGAAAAAAAATTAGAAGCGATTGTCGTCACATCTTTTGATTAACGGGGATCATTGCAGAATTAGTTGAAGTATTTTTAGAGCAAAAAAAAAACAAAAAAAAAACGGTCGGACTTTGAGAAAATTACGGTTTTTTCAAAAAAACTAAAATATTTCATATATCTGGGATTCTGAAAATTTTTTCATATTTTTTTTCGAAAACTACATTTAAAAACAAAAATTTTGAAAAAAAAAAGTTCCCAAACGGTCAATTTTTGAAAAAGTTCTGGCAATTTAAAAATAAAAGAGCGGTTTTTTTCAAAAATTCATAACTTTTTTTGAGTCGGGAAAAAAAATTTGAAAAAATTCTGAAAAACAACTTTCGGGGGGTAGAAAAAGATAGAAAATTTTCAGCGAAATCAAAGGGGGTCAGGTAAAAAATTTGTCGATTTGACATGGAATGACCCATATAGTTCGGATCGCGACGAAATTCGTTTTCCGTGTGGGTTGCGCAAGCTAGTGGTCGTTCGGACCAAACGGAAGAGCTCTTCGACAGGACGATAGAGCGTCATCAAATCACTGTAACGCACCACTCGTAAATTCATCGCTACGAAGATTACGTCGTATGCTGTAAAAGTCAAATCCAATGGAATTCCAACCCATATATGCGCGCGTGTGTGTGTGTGTGTGTGTGTGTGTGCGTGCGTGCGTGCGTGCGTGGGTGGGTGTGTGTGTGTGTGTATGTGCATGTGTGTGGGTGTGTGAGCGCGTGTGTGTGTATGAGTGCGTGCGTGCGTGTGTGTGGTGTGTGTGTGGGGGTGTGTGCATCAAAATAAATAAGTACAATCATAGTATGATTTTATGTGCGATAAAACAGGGAAATATGTGTGTGTGTGTGTGTGTGTGTGTGTGTGTGTGTGTGTGTGTGTGTGTGTGTGTGTGTGTGTGTGTGTGTGTGTGTGTTCGTATGTGTGTGTGTGTGTGCGCGCGCCCGTGTGTGCGTGGTGCGAATGGGTAGATGTGTGTGTCGGTGTGTGTATCAACATAAATATGTAGAGTCATAGCATGCTTTGATTTGCGATAAAACAGGGAATATATATGCGTGCGTGCGTGCGTGCGTGTGTATGTGTATGTGCGTATGCGTGTGTGCGTGTGTGTGTGCGTGCGTGTGTGTGTGTGCGTGCGTGTGCGCGTGTGTGCGTACGTGTGCGTGCGCGTGTGTGTGTGTGTGTGTGTGTGTGTGTGTGTGTGTGTGTAACGGTGTGTGTATCAAAATAAATATGTACAGTCATAGTATGATTTGATGTGCGATAAAACAGGGAATATATGGCGAAAATAGAAAGCAGGAGGTGAAAAGAGATAGGCCATAGCACATCTGTCAGCGCGTTTGCACAAGCTTGAGACCCAAAAAACGCGTCGATTTTCAATATTTTTCTGTGATAAGAGTATTGGGATGGCGAGGTCGGGATTTTACACACAATTAATACATAGTCTTGCAAAGTTTGAGTATTTTTCAATTGAAAAATATTGACAAACAATGGAGTTATTATTATATAAACAGAGTGGCGTAGTTGCTGCATAGTCAATCCGATGCGGTGGTTTTGGCAACTAGGGTGATTTGAAGTGAAAAATGAAAAATGTACTTTTAGTATGGGAAATAATTAAACTTTCGTACGGCTGAATAATTGTTTGAGTTTGTCAAAATTACGGAAATGGCATGGCGCGGAAAAAAAGTTCGGTTTTTCACAAAGTTCACAACTTTGTTTATTTGTTATCAACAAATGGATAAACGTATACGAAAATTTTCCCATACCGTGGTAGAAGACTTTATAAACTATGCTTTGTGCGAGTTTGAAGTGGATCGGAAGAATACATTTTGAGAAACAACTGACACCGCTTTGTAAAATATATTTTCGAGAAAAACGCAAAGGAAAAAAGGGTAAATCGCAGCGGGGCGACCTGACTCTCCACGAAAATCTTCATAATTCGCTCGATTTTTCGAATTTTTACAAATTGTTCATTACAAATTAAAGTTGAAACTCTGGGTATTAGACAAGAAAAAAATTGATTTAAAAAACATTTCATGTAGAAAAAAAGGTTTTTTTTTAAATTCATTGATTAATTTTTATATATCGTATTTTATATAACATTTTTTTAAATGAAACTAAATACGTATGATTTAAAACAAAATTACGGAGCAAAAAAGGAAAAAATATTTTTGAAAAAAGCGTGTTTTTTAAAATCGTTCCTTTTTTTCAACTAAATAAGTTATTTTTATTCACCAGGTTAAAAAAATTCTATAAAACTCAATACGCTTGATATAAAATTGAATCATAGAGTGAAATAAAAGTATACTTAGAAAAATCACGTACTCAAACCAAAATTTGTATTTTTTGTAATTGAAAAGTAAGCAAAATTGTAGTTTGGAATTAAAAAATAAAAAAAACTATTTTTGGAATTGAAAAATAAAAAAAGGATATTTTTGGAATTGAAAAATAAAAAAAATGTATTTTTTGGAATCGAAAAATAAGAAAATCTGATTTTTTGGTATCGAATAAGAAAGATGGTATTTTTGTAATTGAAAGCTCGTGCAGACCCTTAACAGGCTTAAAATATCCCCGTACATATGGGCAATGATACACGGTGTAAATTGAATACTCTATGTATCAAAAATGAATGTAGCATCACTGCACATACTGTTGTATATACATACAATTCGTAATGGGTCGCAAATTGGCAATAAAATTATGAACTCGCTCGTTCTACTTTCGTTCCCTCGTGCTCCCTCCTTCCCTCTCTTTTTATGCTCTCCCTCCTCTCTCTTTCACCCGCTCCCTGGTGACGAAGAGGAAATTGCCATGAGTGCCGAGAGCGAACCTTTCAATTTCACGCGGCACCCCAACGATGCTACGGCACGCAGCTTCTTTTTCCCCTCCTTCGGAATCTTTGTTCGTTTCGTTGGTTTCGTCAGAAACTCGAGACCCCTTTTGTCGCCCCCCCCCCCCTCCCCCGCCCCTGTTCTGCCAATTCCGATTTCGTTAACCACTCACTCGTGTATCCTTCCGTTCGGTTGAATGACAGAAATCACGCGGTCTTGAATCTCGTGCGTGTTCATGGATCCTTGTAGTGGAATTTCCAACACAAATAGTAATTTTTTTCTAGAAAATTAGAAAAAAGGTAAAATCAGATAATTGAGGGAATACAGAAAATACGAATTGGTCAATTACGATTACGTTAATTGCAATCGATTGAAGAAGATTTCTGGTAAAATTAATTAATTGACACTCCAAATGAATCATTGACGCCCCTTTCGATTTTGGCAGTTATGAATGAGTCTTTTTCAAGGCGTTTTTTTGGGAAGAATGTAATTTTCTTGCTTGAATTCAATAATTTTTTTCTCCACTCCAGGCTATGCTATTAAAAGATCAAGAGTCGCACATTGATTCGTCTTTTGATTCGATTTTTCAACTGAGCCTTAGTTATTTAGATTCTTAAGTGATAAATTTATATAATTTTTTTATGCCGGCCGTGAAAGTTGGACATAATTTTGTGAAGTGGATTCGCATGGAGTAAAACTCAGTTTCAGGTAAAAATGTAATTTTGTACAAATTATGTTCATTTTTAGGTAAAACTAGAACTTTGTACAAACGAGAGAAGTTTTCTTTTTTTCGTTGTACAAAAATGTTATCTTACCTTCTCTTTCCATCGTACAAAATTTTGAAGCTACTTTTAGTTTCCCCTTTAGAAAATTTTAATTTGCCCTGTACGACGTCCCCTGCAACATTGTTATTGTACCTTTACCTGCCTTCGTAAAAAACTAAAATGTTGATGACAAGAAACTGTATGTGAAGGTTTGAATCGGGTTGACATCTAATTATCCACGAATCTTATTATCCATCTAATTATCCACCAAAAAAAATCAATTGTCCAATAAAATATTAAATTCACCTTTGAATAAAGTCTTCAATTTCACAAACCTTTGTACTTCGTAAAAAATTGTAAACGTTGGCAAAAAAGTCATTAAAAAAACATTGAACCGGACGAATAATCCATGAATGATAAAATCATTTTGTCCCTAAATCCTCTTACAATTTCAATGTCGAGGACTGTCACTCACCATCTCATTTTTCGGAAATAACCCCCCCGACATTTTTTGTGCCTTCAGATTCTTTTTATCAAGTGTTCCCTGCTCCTTCGCATACGAACGTCTTTTCATGCATTGTGAATAAAATAATAGTGACGGTCATAGTCCATTGTCTGTCATTGCCCCATTCGCCCCACGCAGACCAACGATGAGGATGCACGAGCCTATAACTGTGCATTGGTGAACGAGCACAAGAAATACGACCACTAAAGTACGAGATAAGATTGAGCGTAGTAACGTTTGCCTCCTCTCTCTCTCTCTCTCTCTCTCTCTCTCTCTGTCAATTCGCTCCATCCTCTCCTCTCCCTTCCTCGACCCCTTTTCTTTTCATCTCAACGTTTTTTTTCGACTTTTTCCGATCTTCCGGTACATCCGAGGAGAGCAAAAGCCCGAAAGGACCTCATCAATTTTCGTTTCCTCCGACGTCGAAGGGACAAAAAATAAACTTAATATGATATCCGAACGAGTATGTATGAAGATGTTTGCAAGGACCTCGACAACCGCGAAGCGGCTCACTCCAATGGCGAAACGATTGGAATAGAATTATGGAGAAGGAGGAGAACCGTTGCTGTCCCATTGTCCGTCCTTTGTTTTTCGGCGAGGGGTTGCTTCGAGCCGTCTATATGCAACGTAAGTGGCCAGGCGTGCTTGTATTGCGTGTTCCTTTTACGTATAAGGGGTACGTCTATATATATATATATATATATATATATATATATATATATATATCTGTGTGTGTGTATGTATATATGTATATAAATGAGACTTCCGCCGTGGTCCCGGTCCACCCTTCGTAATTCTATCAGGAGCCAATCACGTCCGGCAGAGGGTAGCCTCTATATCTCTGCATGTGGAAAATCACGGACACATATACTCCTGCGTTCAGGCATGTTGGGGTAGTACCGAAGGGGAAAACAAAACGACCGACTGCCGTCTTATGAAAATCAAAATAGGTATAAATATACAGGGTGTTCCTGTTATCTCTTCCACCCGAAATAACTCGGTAATTATCGACGTCACAAAAACATGTTCTAGACAAAAGTTGTACGGCGTGAAGGGGGCCATCAAATGCGACCAGTTTTTTTTTTCGGTGGAGGCGCTGACGCACAGTGAAGGTCACCTTCACTTTCTTAAATGGAATGGTACCTTTTTCAACCATCTTGTGGAGCACCTCAAGCCGCATAAAAAAACATTCGGGGGTCAAAGTCGTTCAAGGTCATTCAAGGTGAGTATCGATGATACAAATCTAAATATCTCGGATCACTGCATTCGAGGTCACCTGTTAAAATGAAATAGAAATCTAAATATCTCGGATCACTATCAAATATTTGGTAGTGATCCGAAATATTTAGATTTGTATAATCGATACTGACCTTGAATGACCTTGAGCGACTTCGACCCCCGAATGTTTTTATGCGGCTTGAGGTGGTCCACAAGATGGTTGAAAAAAATGTACCATTCATACCAATGATAAAAATAATAGGGTTGTCCAATATGGCGGCCTTCTCGAACACGAAAACTTTTGTCTGAAACGTTTTTGGATATGATCGATAGTTTGAGTGCTATTGCTCTGTAACACTTTGTATGCCTCACCGTGTAAAGACCTATCTTGATTTTCATAAGACGGCAATTGGCAATAAAGGATGACAACTACAAGGTGGCCATGTGTTTTTCAAGGGAGGAAATCCCTTTCAGCAGCCGAAAATAAGTGAATTTTCAACTATTTATTCTACGTAATTAATTTTTTTTTGTACATGGTATTTCATCTTGTAATTTTCCAGAAATATAAAATATATATTTTTTTGTAATATTCAAGAAGAGCCGGAGTACGATTTGCTTTAGAGATGGTTGCTGCCTGAGTTCTTCCACGGCGTACTACCTAGCGTCTGGTGCATTGATCTGAAACATCAGAACCAAAGCGATTTCAATTTATTCAACCTACACGCTCTATGTGAACCTTAAAAGACTGAATAAAAGTGCAAATTCGTAAATTCGTACATGGTTGAAAAAAGGTTCATTTTTGTATGAAATTTATACCGGTGTATTTGTTAAGTGGAGATATACACCTAGATGGTTGAGGTCGAGGATTTAGAAGCTATGAACATTCCGTCGACCGTAGAAGACCTACGCTATAGGCCTGGTATCGATGATTCCATGAACGTTGACAAATTTCATGATTTATTCATTCCCAAATTTTCAAACGCGTTTTTCTCAAAACCACGTTTTTCAAATCGGTACCCGAAATTTCTCGAAAACCAACGAACCGATTGCTTTGAGGTTTTTTGTGGTTATTCTATACACCATTATCTAGTACTTGTCATAGGATTTTTTTTCCGTTACTTAGTTTCTGTTTTATAGGAAAAATAATAACTAATTTTTGGCCCAAAAATCACTATTCATGTTCGAACGTCCGCCATTTTGTCATAAATCGATATTTTCAAAATCGGCTATGACAAGTACTAGATTATAGTATCTAATTTAATAATCTTTTTGGTTTTTTTTTCAGATGATTTTTGAAGAAACGCCAGTGGGTACCGTATACGCAGATTTTTTTACGACGCTCCAAGGATCATACAATATCCTTGTATATTTTTGTTATTTTTAAATAAAGTAAATTAAACATATTTTTGAATGTATATACTTTTAGATAATTAAAACACCAATCCGAAAATTTCATATAGTTTTCCTTGAAAAAATTCACAAAAAACCTATTTTCCGGCTCCTAGGAAAGTCCCCTTAATGAAAACGTGATTTATAGCAAATAATTGTCAAGGTTTAAAAAAAAAGTAATTTTAGGTTCACATAGAGGGTGTGGGCCTTAGACATCTAACACTTCTTAGCTCTGATGTTTCAGATCAATCCTCAGACGCTGGATCGTACGCCGTGGTATTGTACTCAGGCGGCAAATCATATCTGAAGCAAGTGTCGTACAGCCGCCATTGTTAAATATAAAAATAAATGAAAATGTTGATGATTAAAAAATATAACAATGTGTATGTGAAATTTGAATAATGCGGAATGAAACATTTGGACACGAAAAAATCTCAAAAATTCGCTTATTTTCGGCTAACCCCCTTAAGAGTCTCGAGCCGCAATTTCGCGACTGAAAAAATAGGATTTATAATCGTTTTTCAAGTTCTCTTCGAAAAAAAAATATACCGGCATTTTGTACCGAATAGTATTTACCAGAAAAAAATTGAGCACTCTGGAAAAAAGTCAAAGTTCCATTACAGTACAGTAATGGAACAGAGTAATACAGAGTACAGCAGAATGGAGGTAATTAAAATTCGAATACGAAGCCCTCCTGAAAAAATCTTTTCCGTGCATCCCTTCATCAGGAAAGAAGTTTTTGAAGATGCATTTTGAGGGGGATAAATGGAATATAATTTCACTCAAAAAGAGTTTTTTTGGAGTATCTTGCATTCAGAATTTAGATCTTCATTCGGCTGACATGAGCTAAAAAATCGAATGTTGTTTTATTTGCAGAATACTCAACTTTTTCTCGCAAATTACTCGTCACAATAATACGCTATATTTTTATCGAAAAAGACTTGAAGAACTATTAAATATTATTACTAATGTACATATAACTTGATAATAATAATAATGAAAATAATAATTGCTTCTCGGTTGTAAAATTATCGTGGCAGACCCTGAAAAAACGCATGGCCATTTTATAAATAATTGTCTTATGGGGAATGGAAATATAGAACCCGTTATTCTATGTGATATTGGCTATCGTCGAATCTGGCTCTTTTAAAGACGGTCCTCAAACGTTTGTCAAACGAATCGTTGATTTTGGGATCGCGGCGGTCGTTCACATACGAACTTCATATAAATAAATACGCTCCAATTAATCGAAAAGTGATTCTGAAGTCATTGAGGACCCCTGGCCTCATCCTCTATGAGGATGGTCCTCCAAATCGATTGCCTTCAAAATTCCTTTTCCCCACATATGCAACGACGGACGTACGTTTTATATAATCCGTTTCTCGAATGACTCACAAACGGAAATGTAAAGGGCGGCGAGGGAAGAAGGTTGAACTTCACTCCGCGGTAATACGCGTCAATGTTATTCTCGACGTTAAGGGGTGGTATTTAGAGGGGTGGGACCTTAAGGCGACGAAACAAATTATGATTTTCATGATTTTTTGTCTAAAAGGAAGAATTTCTTCGCCACTTTTAAGACTTATGATATGTTTTAATACTACTTTTCACTGTTACATGGTATTAAAAAAAAATTAATCTCTAAAAATGGCGGACGAATGGCATTAAATGGGTTGCGGCGGATGTTGCTAGACGGCGGGACACGTAGTATCGACGGAATTAATGTGAAAAAAAACCAACAGAGATTTTTCTTTCACCAACCCTCATATGCAGAATATGAACCAAGAAAAAGTGAGAAATGTTGAAAATCGATGAAATGGTTCGCTTTAAAACAAAAAGATTGAATTGTCTGAAAAAAATGGCTAAACTTAGCAATAAAAAATACTTTTTTATAACGTTTATTTAATTATGTATATATATATGTGTGTATATATATATATATATATATATATATATATATGTGTGTGATGACACACACACGCGCACGCACGCACGCACGCACGCACGCACGCACGCACGCACGCACGCACGCACGCACGCACGCACGCACGCACGCACGCACGCACGCACGCACGCACGCACGCACGCACGCACGCACACACACACACACACACACACACACACACACACACACACACATACACGTTTAATTTAGATAACAAGGATAGAAAGATTTATACCAAATTTCATCAGAATCGATCGATTAGTTTTTTAGCTACACGTTAGGCCAGTTCTGAAACTACAGTTTAGAAGACCGTCTTATACCTCCGTCATTTTTAAAGATTAATAAAACTAAAAAATACCATGTAGCAGCCAAAAGTAGGAATACAACATCTTCAAAATCTCGAGAATGGCCAAGAATTCTTTTTATTTTTTTTTTAATCATGAAAATTCGAATTTTTTTCCTCCCCTAAAGGTGCCGCCCCCTTAATTATCGTGAAACGAACGCGCGCGCGTGTTTTTGTTCGACGTAAAATGTCGTGCGCGCACATACGCGGGAAGGGTTTAAATCTGCTATATCTTTCGCCCAAGTACGTTTTTCACGTACGCTGGCGTTGAATTTTATAAGCCTCCCCCTCGTCGCCGTTGCGAGACCTGTCGTAAATTTAACGTTGCATTATCTTGCGCGGAAAAGGAGGCAAGTACCATCCTCATATTCCGGCATATATATATATATATATATATATATATACACACACACTTATATATATTCATATTTAGCACGAGACTGGATGGTTGGCAAAAATACTTTTTCATTTTCGTAATATTTTTAAGTTTTATCGCGCATGTCCTGTAACCAAATTTATGTCTGCAATATAAAGCGTCGTAACGTCTCTCTTTCTCCATATCTGTTTACGCGTACACGTTTGTACATTAATGTCAGCCATCGAAAAAAGGGCGCGCACGACGCACAAAGCGGCAGGAAACGGTGCAAGGCTTGCGCCACTTTGCTTGCAAGCTTTCGAAACTAATCATACGGTGCGTGTACAGTTGCGTTTGTCTGTGAAATTGACTTAGGGATTCTGGCTTTGGAGGCTCGAGGCAGTGCGATTTCATATCTGATTATCCATTCCGAGAACGGGGTTACGTACAATTAATCGTAATATCAGTTCGTGGGTCTGCATAGCAGTGCAGCCAGATCGCGCGTAAAAGTTACCCCCTCTCTAGGCTCTTACGCGCCCATCACACAATCATAGTAGCGCGTGTCCGTGAGCGAGCGACGCTCGGACGTCTTCGGAAAGAGCCGAGCACGGTCGAAGATTCCCGACCGCGCCTTCGGCAGCTACACCAACACATGGACGCTGAGCATGTCATGTGCGGCCTAGCCGAAACGAAGGCTTCGAGGGAAAAAGCAATCTGAGCACGACTCGCGCGTGACGTCACCCGACGGCGCGCGGGAGGCTTTTAGATGATTTCAATGCTTATTTAGCTCTTGATTCTCTGCGTTACTAATGTATACAAAAAAATGTATCGCGCACTCTGATCGCTTATTTTTTAGTTTATACGTTAATTTAAATATAATAATAAATCACTCACACCCGTCCTTATGCCAAATAAATTATAATTAAAAAAGTACGCGGAAATATATTTATATTCGTATTATTATATGTTAGAAAAACAAGCACGACATCCCTAGAAAACACGAAAAAAGGAATAGTCTCGAATCGTATCGAGAGTTTGCGACGCGCACAAGCACGAGAGAAGTTTCGAGGATTCTCGAAACAACGCAATAACTGTCATCAAACATGTAGCGCGCCATGCGTGCTCACGAGAACCTTCGATCACGAAGATACGAGACTACGTACGGTTCGAGAGCGTTCGACCAATCGAACGCCGAGACTCTTCTTTGCCGACGACGAACCTTCGAGTTCTCGCCGCGATCGTATATAAGAGCGAGCGCTGCGCGCTCCCGCCAGTTATTCTTCAGCATTCGGGCTGTTCACATCGAAGCGAAGAGTTTCCCGCGCATGATTCAAAGCACGCAATACATAATAATACGCATTGGCTTTTCTAAATCACGTTTTCTTTATCTTTTAACACGCAATATCATAGTGCACGTGTAAAGCTTGTGTATTTTAATGCATTAATATAAGTTTTTGGATTTTCGTGAATGTTCTGTTCTTACTGCACACCAAATTCTCCTTAAGCACATCCTTTCGGATTTCTTTACGGCACAGAGGTAATTGGTTAACTCGCAGTTGATTCGGAACTGGAGAGCCCGCTATCCAATCAACTTTACCTCTCTCATTTTACATTTTACGGAATTTTCGAGAATAGTACAAGATACAGAGTTAAACCGCAGTTGACTCGGAACCAGTTAGCCCGCAATCCGATCAACTTGTATCTTGGAATATTCTGGCTCAATTCTAGAACAGGATATAGAGTACACCCGCAGTTGAATCGGAACCAGTACACCCGCAATCCGATCAACTTGTATCTTGTCTCGAACTTTCTTTCATTTCTTTGGGAACTGAGACTACCCGCTATCCCATCGATGCATTTCTTTCAGGGTTTATTTCAGGGTAAAATTCTACCTAACTGCCAACGAGATCTACTATCCATTTTGTCGTGGAAGGTTCCACTAAACAGTGAACTGCTTTACCGACGGGCCTTCACCATCGCACAGTGTTCTGCATTATCGTCGGAGTCTACAGTCCATATTACGCTCACAATTATACTGATTCTGTCTTGCACCAAAAAATAAGTTCGTTGCTATTGAAACCCGAAAACCAGAATTCATCATTTAACATTTGGTCCTTCGAGCCGGATGTCTGGTAATCAATAGCACGATGCGGATCGAACACATCGAACATCGCCTCGATCAGCAACTTGAGACTATCGAACTGCTAAAATCGGCTGTCGATAACCTGGTCAAGGTGGGATCGTCGAATATCACCCCGTACCGGATTGAAACCCGCTCTACTGCATTAGAGGAGCTTTGGGAAAAGTTTTCAGCAACTCATGATGCTATTGGCATTGCAATAACTCAACTTCAGTCTCAGGAGAGAGAAAAGATTCAACGTCATAATTACTTCAGAAAGAAACTGTCACGGGTCGCCTACGAACTTCATTTGGAAGCATCGGAGAAAATAAAGGAGTTATCCAATGTAACTCGCCAACCGATTCAACGATCTTCTTCAGTGGCATCGTTCACTCACAGCTCATCTCAACACCCGCTGTGGCATCAAGGACCACGGTTGCCACGCATCGATCTTCCGAAATTTGATGGTACTCCGTCTGAGTGGCTTCCGTTCAAAGATCTCTTCGATTCCCTGGTTCTTTCGAATCAGTCTTTGTCATCGGTGGAGAAGCTTCAATATTTGAAAACAAGCCTTACGGGGTCAGCGGAGGCAATTCTCAAGAATACAGCCCTAACAGCGGACAACTTTCAAAAGGCGTGGGACGCCCTCGAAGCATTCTACGAGAACAAGCGGCTCTTGGTCAATTCAGCACTTCATTCACTCCTTACACTGAAGAGAATGACCAAAGAGTCTGCGACTGAAATGGAGCATCTGTACACTGGAATTATGCAGATCGTACGGACATTGGATACTTTGGGTCGTCCGGTTCATACGTGGGATGACTTTCTGGTCTTCATCGCCACTCAACGCCTCGATGCTGAGTCTGTTAAGGCCTGGGAACATCACTTGGGACCATCTAAGGACCCTCCTACGTGGAATCAGTTGAGCGAATTTCTTATGACACGAATGCTCTCCCTAAAGGCGTTCGAAAAATCTCGTCAAGGCAAGACACCTCATCAACAACATCAAACTGCGCGGACATATCATACGGATCAAAAATCCGATGATAAGGACTGGAAGTCGAACTGTCCCTTCTGCTCTGAGAACCATTATGCTGCAACTTGCGAGCAATTCATCAATAAAACGGTGGAACAAAGGAACGCGCTCATCAATAAACACAATCTGTGTTATAACTGCCTTGGACGTCATCGAGTCTCGGCATGTCGCTCGGCCAGGAGGTGCATGAAGTGTGGCAAAAAACATCACACTTCTATTCATACTGCGAAACCGTCCACATCCGACAAAGAAAACTCCGCACCAGCCTCAACTAACGTACAGACAAGTCATGCTTCATTGGAGAAGCCAATCTCAACGATCTTCACGCTTCTTGCTACGGCCCAAGTCGTCGTTTCATCAGAAAGCAATCGGAAAACTCAAGCAAGGGCATTGATCGATCCCGGATCTCAGATCTCATTCATTTCGGAAAGACTTGTACAACATCTTCATCTTACTCGCTCCAAGTCTTCAGTGCTTCTGCATGGCATTGGCGCAGTAAAAGCTGGAAGAACAAAGGGGAAAGCAACGGTCACTTTGACACCACATTTCAATAGTAACCAGAAATGCTTGTTTTCCGCCCACATTCTACCAAAACTCACCTCCACGATTCCAACGGCCAGAGCCAGTGATTTGCAGAGTTGGCCTCATCTAAAGGGACTAACGCTGGCGGATCCTCATTTCAATATACCTGGCCGCATTGACATCCTCATCGGTTCTGATTACTATGGGCGAATAATCGAGGAAGGCCTGAGAAAAGGAGACGAAAATTCACCCATCGCTCAGCAAACTATATTTGGATGGATCCTGTCGGGATCCCCAAAATCCTTTCAGCCATCAGGGGAAGTCCAAGGATTCCAGGTATGCGCCGATCAAGAATTGTATGATCTTCTGCAGCGATTTTGGCAGCTCGAAGAAATTCCCGTGTCCAACCGATCAAAGCTCTCTGCTGAGAATCAGCAATGTGAGGAACATTTTCTTCAGACTCATTCACGAGATGACGATGGACACTACGTCGTTAAACTGCCATTGAAATCATCACTAGATAAACTTGGAGAATCACGAAGCTACGCCGCAAAGGTTTTGGCATCTCTGGAAAAACGATTCTCGAAGAGCCCCTCATTTCACAAAGCTTATTCGGACTTTTTGAAAGAATACGACTCGCTCAAACATATGCAATTGATTCCTACTGGTTCAAGCGAACCGGAGCATTCATATTACTTGCCTCACCATGGCGTTATTCGAGAAACAAGTCTTACTACCAAACTCCGCGTTGTCTTCAACGGATCGAGTCGTACATCCACTGGAATCGCCCTCAACGATATTCTTCACACCGGCGCCAAACTACAGGTCGATCTTCTCGACGTTCTCTTATGGTTCCGTCAATTCCGATACGTTTTCTCCTCCGACATTGAAAAAATGTATAGACAAATTCGAGTACATAAAGACGACTGGAACTTGCAAAGGATTCTTTGGAGCGAATCAGGAAAAATCGTGACCTATCAACTGACCACCGTCACTTATGGTTTAGCTTGTGCTCCCTTTCTTGCACTTCGCGTCGTTCTTCAACTTGTAAAGGATGAAGGCAGCCAATATCCTTTGGCAATACCATCACTCATCCATGGTCGATATGTGGACGATGTCTTCGGAGGAGCCGATACGATTGAGCAAGCTCAAAAGATTGCGAAACAAACAAACGATCTCTGCATGGCGGGCGGTTTCCCGCTCCAGAAGTGGATCAGTAACGATCCTCAGATTCTCCACGATATTCCTCCGGAAAGGTGCATTAAACCACCATCTGTTGTTATCAACGAAGAAACTACTGTCCATGCCCTTGGTCTCTGCTGGAATCCACATGCCGATACCTTTCACTTCTCCATGAAAATTCCAGCTCCAGAAGCAGTAACGAAACGATCAATCTTGTCAATGATCGCTCAGATTTTTGACCCACTCGGGTTTCTTTCACCCGTCATCATTCGCGCCAAAATCTTCATGCAAGAACTTTGGTCATTAAAACTTGGATGGGACGACACACTTCCCCATCAGCTATCTGCGAGATGGATGGAATTCTATCACGACCTCAAAGAGCTACCGAACTTATCGTTTCCACGATGGCTTGTCTTCCAGAAGGGGTCCTCTCTTCAAATTCACGGCTTTTGCGACGCCTCTCAGCAAGCCATAGCTGCAATTGTCTACATTCGGTCTATCACTAACGGAGTCACACGAGCAACTTTAATTTGCTCAAAAACAAAAGTCGCTCCATTAAAGCGCATGACCATTCCTCGTCTCGAACTTTCCGGGGCGGTGATGTTAACAAAACTCATAGCACACGTCACTACAGTTCTCTCATTAAATGCTGTACCAATCTACGTGTGGACCGACTCAGCCATCGTTTATACTTGGCTTAACAATCATCCATCGAGGTGGAAAGACTTCGTTCATAACAGAGTTTGCTTCATTCAAGAGACCCTCCCTCACGCAACATGGCGTCTCATTCCTGGTAAAGAAAATCCAGCCGACTGTTCCACTCGAGGGCTAACCACTTCACAACTGTCTCAACATTCAACATGGTGGACAGGACCTGCGTGGCTGGAATGCAGTTCGGATTCTTGGCCTGTGCAACCAACTAATTTCAACGCTACGGATGACCTTGAAGAACGTTCCGCACAAATTACCACTGCAATCTCTGCAAGATCCCCCGCTATCTGGGACCTTTTATCACGGTATTCGAACTTAACGCGACTGCTTCGTATCACGGCGATTTGCCAACGCGCCGCCGCTCGATTCAAGAAAGTCCCGGAGTCATCGATGAATAATCCACTCACAACCAGCGATATTGAGCAAGCCAGGCAGTTTTGGATTAAAGCAATTCAATCAGCATACTTCCATGAAGAATTAAAATCACTTACCAAAAACGAGCATCTCTCAAAATCACATCCACTCTCAAAACTGACACCTTACGTTGACCAATTTGGATTTCTCCGGCTGGGCGGACGACTGCAGTCGTCACTTTTACCCGAAGATTCGAAGCATCCGTTCATTTTACCTCGGAATTCTACTCTTACCAATCTTATTATCAAGGACGCACACCTTCGTACACTTCATGGAGGAACACAATCAACGTTATCATTCATCAGAGAGAACTATTGGATAATTGGCGGACGAGCTCCAGTACGTTCGTTCATCCTCAAGTGTGTTCCATGCACCAGATATCGTCAAAAGCGAGCGGAACAATTGATGGGTCAACTCCCATCCGTGAGAATTACACCTTCCAGACCGTTTTTGCATTCTGGAATTGACTATGCTGGACCTATCTGTTTAAAAACCTGGCGAGGACGAGCTTCAAGATCCTACAAGGCATACATCGCTTTATTCGTTTGTCTTTCTACGTCCGCAATTCACCTTGAGCTCGTAACAGATTATACGGCTGAGGCCTTTATTGCAGCTTACAAACGATTCACGGCAAGACGAGGAATTTGTGCGACTATTCGGAGTGACTGTGGAACGAACCTGAAGGGTGCAGATTCAGAGCTCACCAAACTTTTTTCTTCGGCATCCACAGAAGCAAAGCAACTTGCCTCATTGTTATCCAATGATGGAACGCAATGGATTTTCAATCCACCTGCTGCACCCCACTTTGGTGGAAAATGGGAAGCCGGCGTAAAATCAGTTAAATACCACTTACGACGCATTACTGGAGAGAATTCACTGACTTACGAAGAAATGTACACCCTATTAACGCAAATCGAAGCCGTATTAAACTCGAGGCCACTGTCTCCAATGACCGAGGATCCAGATGATCTCTCCTGTCTTACTCCTGGACATTTTCTAATGGGACATGCCCCATGCATTGTTCCTGAGCCATCTCTGGAAATGGAAAAGGTGACAAGGCTTTCTCGATGGCAACGTTTGCGTCAAATGCTAGATAGCTTCTGGACTAAGTGGTCCAAAGAGTGCCTACAACGTTATCAAGCCATCTACAAATGGAAGGAATCTCATACACAAATTAAAGAAGGCTCCCTTGTGCTCTTAATGGACGAAAGATACCCTCCCGCTAAATGGGCACTTGGTCGCGTTCAAAAACTACATCCCGGACCTGATGGGCTAACTAGAGTTGTCACCGTTAAAACTCAAACATCAATTTTCAAGCGACCAATCACGAAGATCTGCCCCCTTCCTATCGAAACGGACTCTCTGTAGAATATTCGTTAATTGTGATTAACGAAGGCGGGCGGAATGTTAGAAAAACAAGCACGACATCCCTAGAAAACACGAAAAAAGGAATAGTCTCGAATCGTATCGAGAGTTTGCGACGCGCACAAGCACGAGAGAAGTTTCGAGGATTCTCGAAACAACGCAATAACTGTCATCAAACATGTAGCGCGCCATGCGTGCTCACGAGAACCTTCGATCACGAAGATACGAGACTACGTACGGTTCGAGAGCGTTCGACCAATCGAACGCCGAGACTCTTCTTTGCCGACGACGAACCTTCGAGTTCTCGCCGCGATCGTATATAAGAGCGAGCGCTGCGCGCTCCCGCCAGTTATTCTTCAGCATTCGGGCTGTTCACATCGAAGCGAAGAGTTTCCCGCGCATGATTCAAAGCACGCAATACATAATAATACGCATTGGCTTTTCTAAATCACGTTTTCTTTATCTTTTAACACGCAATATCATAGTGCCCGTGTAAAGCTTGTGTATTTTAATGCATTAATATAAGTTTTTGGATTTTCGTGAATGTTCTGTTCTTACTGCACACCAAATTCTCCTTAAGCACATCCTTTCGGATTTCTTTACGGCACAGAGGTAATTGGTTAACTCGCAGTTGATTCGGAACTGGAGAGCCCGCTATCCAATCAACTTTACCTCTCTCATTTTACATTTTACGGAATTTTCGAGAATAGTACAAGATACAGAGTTAAACCGCAGTTGACTCGGAACCAGTTAGCCCGCAATCCGATCAACTTGTATCTTGGAATATTCTGGCTCAATTCTAGAACAGGATATAGAGTACACCCGCAGTTGAATCGGAACCAGTACACCCGCAATCCGATCAACTTGTATCTTGTCTCGAACTTTCTTTCATTTCTTTGGGAACTGAGACTACCCGCTATCCCATCGATGCATTTCTTTCAGGGTTTATTTCAGGGTAAAATTCTACCTAACTGCCAACGAGATCTACTATCCATTTTGTCGTGGAAGGTTCCACTAAACAGTGAACTGCTTTACCGACGGGCCTTCACCATCGCACAGTGTTCTGCATTATCGTCGGAGTCTACAGTCCATATTACGCTCACAATTATACTGATTCTGTCTTGCACCAAAAAATAAGTTCGTTGCTATTGAAACCCGAAAACCAGAATTCATCATTTAACATTATATTAATTCTCATACTTTCATCAAGCGATAAAGCATTATCCCCAAAAAGAAGCCAATCAGCCATCCGGCCGCGAATCGTAAGTACCAGAAAGTGTTACCAGCGATGAGATGGTCCGTTGGTAGCGTTCCTGGGTTCGGTCCGCAGGGGCCCCTAGTGCAATTTTTTCTCCAAATTTTTCATAATTTCTCATATTTTAGTCGTATTTGAGATTTTCGGAGAAAAAATGATTTAAAACATTTTCAAGTTCTGGTCTATTTCCCAAAAATACATTTTTTTTACTGAAAATTCATGATTCCTCATTTTTTCCCGGAAATTTCTCCTTTTCCTATCACCTGAGTGGACGGCTGCGGACATATTCGGAGAAACGGTAAAGATGAAAAGAAATGAGATTTTCGTAAAAAAAATTTATTATTATTATTTTTTTTCGGAAATTTCCCTTTTTCCTATTACCTGGGTGAATGGCTCCGAAAATATTCGGAGAAAATTTAGAGATGAAAAAATGAGATTTTCGTAAAAAAAACTTGTTATAATTTTTTCTTCCGGAACTTTTTCTTTTTCCTATTGAGTGAACGGCTGCGGAGATATTCGGAGAAAAGTTATAGATGAAAAAAATTAGATTTTCGCAAAAAAAACTTACATTTTTTATCCCTCATAATTCTGAGAAATAATGAATTTCCGAAATGTTTGCAAACATTATTTTCCTTAAGGGGTAACACCACTGTAACGGCCTGCCATGAAGTGTTTTAGACAAATAATACTTGGGGTAATTATTAAGCATATATTGAAGTATTTTGCAAAAAAAATTTATGGGAAAATATTACAAAATGACGACACTGCAGCAAATTCTTCCGAGGCATGTTGAACTTAAGGTGCTATGCGGCAAGTAGTATAACTTGTGCCAATTTTAATCTGGACAAAATATTTTTTTTTTTAAATCTAGATGAGTGTAGCTAGTGAACCACGTAGGGGATTTTAGAAATATTGATTTTTGAGTAATTGCCGAGTATTTGACTAAATATGTTCAATTTGTTTTTTAAGACATTTATTTGTTAATAAATATTGTTTGAACAAACTTATCGAAAATCCCCTAAGTGGTTCAGTAGCTACACTCATGTAGACTTAATAAAACAAAATTCTTTTTTTTAGATTAAAATTGGCAGTTATCTGCGTGCCGCAGAGGTTCGACATGCTTCGGAAGAATTGCTGCAGTGTCGCCATTTTGTAATATTTTCAGATAAAAATTTCTAGCAATATACTTAAATATATGCTCAATAAATACCGCAAGTATTAATTGTTTATCACATTTTTTCCGCCAAAAAAAATATCAAAAAATACGCTTCCTGTCAGGCCGTTACAGTGGTGTTACCCCATAAAGTCTTCATATAATTTCCGAGATTTTCCCGTGATCGTAATTAAAATGATGAAAAATTCGAAAAAATTCGGAGAAATTCGACAAAACTCGGATGTTTGCGTAAAAATAATTGCCCGCAAAACTCAGAATTCTTCATATTTGTTCCAATTCATCGAAAAATTCGGAAAAATTTTCCGGAAAAAATCGGAGTTTTTCGGGAAAAAAATTGCACTAGGGGCGCGGGATCGTTCCCCGCGCTCAGTGCTTTTTTAAAAATTATTATTACTATTAATTCTTATTTGATTAGTTATTTTTATTAGTTATCATTATTATTTTAATTAGTTACCTTTTAGTGTCGAAAAATGTATCGCGCACTCTGACCGCTTATTTTATTAGTTTGTACGTTAATTCTAATATAATAATAAATCTAAATTACAACTCATCTTCTAAAAAATTTTTTGCGCTTTACTCACACCCGTCCCTATGCCAAATAAATTGTAATTCATAAAAGTAAGCGGAAATATATTTTTATTCGTATTATTATATTCATTCTCATATACTTTCATCAAGCGATAAAGCATTATGATAATGCTTTATCGCTTGATGAAAGTATATGAGAATGAATATAATAATACGAATAAAAATATATTTCCGCTTACTTTTATGAATTACAATTTATTTGGCATAGGGACGGGTGTGAGTAAAGCGCAAACAATTTTTTAGAAGATAAATAAGTTGTAATTTAGATTTATTATTATATTTAAATTAACGTACAAACTAATAAAATAAGCGGTCAGAGTGCGCGATAAATTTTTCGACACTAAAAGATAACTAATTAAAATAATAATGATAACTAATAAAAATAACTAATCAAATAAGAATTAATAGTAATAATAATTATAAAAAAAGCATTGAGCGCTGGGAACGATCCCGCGCCCCTAGTGCATATTTTTTTTCTGAAAAATTCCGATTTTTTCCGAATTTTTCTATGAATTGGAACAAATATGAAGAATTCGGAGTTTTGCGGACAATTATTTTTACGCAAACATTCGAGTTTCTCCCAATTTTTTCGAATTTTTCCGAATATTTCATCATTTTAATTACGATCACGGGAAAATGTCGGAAATTATATGAAGGCTTTAAGGGGTAACACCACTGTACCGACCTTACAGGAAGCGTATTTTCTGATATTTTTTTTTGGCGGAACAAAATGTGATAAAAAAATAATACTTGCGGCATTTAGTGAGCATATATTTAAGTATATTGCTAGAAATTTTTATCCGAAAATATTACAAAATGGCGACACTGCAGCAATTCTTCCGAAGCATGTCGAAACTCTGCGGCACGCAGTATAACTGTGCCAATTTTAATATAAAAAAAGAATTTTGTTTTATTAGGTCTAGATGAACATTTTTAGTCAAATACTCGGCAATTACTCAAAAATCAATATTTCTAAAATCCCCTACGTGGTTCACTAGCTACACTCATCTAGATTTAAAAAAAAATATATTTTGTCCAGATTAAAGTTGGCACAAGTTATACTACGTGCCGCATAGCACCTTAAGTTCAACATGCCTCGGAAGAATTTGCTGCAGTGTCGTCATTTTGTATTATTTTCCCATACATTTTTTTTGCAATATACTTCAATATATGCTTAATAATTACCCCAAGTATTATTTGTCTAAAACACTTCGTGGCAGGCCGTTACGGTGGTGTTACCCCTTAAGGAAAATAATGTTTGCAAACATTTCGGAAATTCATTATTTCTCAGAATTATGAGGGATAAAAAATGTAAGTTTTTTTTGCGAAAATCCAATTTTTTTCATCTATAACTTTTCTCCGAATATCTCCGCAGCCCTTCACTCAATAGGAAAAAGAAAAAGTTCCGGAAAAAAAATTATAACAAGTTTTTTTTACGAAAATCTCATTTTTTTCATCTCTAAATTTTCTCCGAATATTTTCGCAGCCATTCACCCAGGTAATAGGAAAAAGGGAAATTCCCGAAAAAAAATAATAATAATAAGGTTTTTTTACGAAAATCTCATTTCTTTTCATCTTTACCTTTTTTCCGAATATGTCCGCAGCCGTTCACTCAGGTCATAGGAAAAAGAGAAATTTCCGGGAAAAAATGAGGAATCATGAATTTTCAGTAAAAAAAATGTGTTTTTGGGAAATAGACCAGAACTTGAATCTGTTTTAAATCATTTTTTCTCCGAAAATCTCAAATACGACTAAAATATGAGAAATTATGAAAAATTTGGAGAAAAAATTGCACTAGGGGCCCCTGCGGACCGAAGCCAGGAACGCTACCAACGGACCATCTCATCGCTTGTAGAATATGTATACTTTCTGGTACTTAAGATTCGCGGCCGGATGGATGATTAGCTTGTTTTTGGGGATAATGCTTTATCGCTTGATGAAAGTATGAGAATTAATATAATAATACGAATATAAATATATTTCCGCTTACTTTTTTAATTATAATTTATTTGGTATAAGGACGGGTGTGAGTGATTTATTATTATATTTAAATTAACGTATAAACTAAAAAATAAGCGATCAGAGTGCGCGATACATTTTTTTGTATACATTAGTAACGCAGAGAATCAAGAGCTAAATAAGCATTGAAGTCATCTAAAAGCCTCCGAAGCCTTCGTTTCGGCTAAGCCGCACATGAACGTGCTCAGCGTCCATGTGTTGGTGTAGCTGCCGAAGGCGCGGTCGGGAATCTTCGACCGTGCTCGGCTCTTTCCGAAGACGTCCGAGCGTCGCTCGCTCACGACCACGCGCTACTATGATTGCGTGATGGGCGCGTAAGAGACTAGAGAGGGGGTAACTTTTACGCGCGATCTGGCTGCACTGCTGCATAGGCTCAGGACCCAAAAAATAGCTTGATTTTCAATATATTTTTCCGGTGAGAGTATTGGGATGAGAAAGGCGAGATTTTACAGACAATTAGTGCAGAGTGTAGCCGAATTTGATTTTTTTTTTCAATCGAAGAATGTTGATAAACAAGGGAGTTATTATTATTGAAAGGAAGTGCTGCATGCCCAATCTACGTAGGCCGTTCTGGTAACTAGGGTGATTTGAAATACAAAATAACGAAAAATTACTTTTAGGGTAATAATTAAAGTTTTGTATGGCAGAATATTTTTTTAAGTTCGGAACTTACCAAAATGGCAAGCTGTAGAAAAAATAATGGATTTTATATAGAAAAAAAACGTAAATATACATATTTGTATACTAATTATAATATTTGATTTAATTTTATTTAACATAGTTATGAACATTATAATTATAAAATTAGAAATATTAATACAATTCATCATAATTAAAACTGATAAACTTATCAAACAATTATCCGATCATACGATGAAAAAAATATTATAAACCATGCTCCCTCCGAATTTGAACAAACACATAAACACAAAAGAAAAAAGGTGAATCGCAACGATTTCCATCTGATCCTTCACAACAATCGGCCTGGCTCACTTGATGTTTGGAATTCTCCAAAAATCATTGTTGCAAATCCAACTCAAGACCCTAAGTAAATTACCCAATGAAAAAATCGTTTTTTGCAAATTCCAACCCTATACAAACCCCTCAACATTCCTTTCGTGATATCATTCCCAAATATCATCCCCCGTCTGCCCCAATGCTATTTTTCGGTATTATCGTTTCTAAATATCGTTCCTGATTTTCTAAAACTAAAAAATCAGGAAGACTTTTAGTTGTTCTCAAAAGTTTCATATTGGCAAGCGAATGATAAGAGGCCGGTACGCAAATAACGCCGTAAATTTGCTGATGAAATTATGAAGAGCGAGCTGAATGCATAACAACGATGTATTGAACGGGCTGGCGGGGGAGGGGACGAAAGTGAAGAGGCAAAAGGAGAGTAGCGATTCATTCGCGGTCTTTAACCCGATCTTCGCAACCTCAGGTGTGGGAAGATCTAGCAAGCACGCGTTATATATATATATATATATATATATATATATATATATATATATATATATATATTACATAGAAAGGATAATAAAATCCGTAAAACAAAAGTTCGGAAAGGTGAGATCGCGAAGTGGGCTATATAATACGAATCTCCCATTTCAAATAAGCCCCCTCCTCAACTTGTACCTAGTTTGTTGCTTTTGAATATTCAGCGCGACCGTTTTTTCCCTTTCTTTTTTTCTAGAGATATATATATATATATATGTGTGTGTGTGTGTGTGTGTGGGTGTGTGTGCGCGCGCGCGTGTGTGTGTATGGGTGTGTGGGTGTGTGGGTGTAAATATATATATATATATATCTGAACGTAAATTTTTTTATTAGCCCCGGTTGTCCTCGCCCCTTGCACCTTCGTCTCCTCTGCTTGTTCGACCACCTTATCCTCACCCTTTCGCCACTCGGTGCGATTCCACAGCTCGCGAGACATCTTTATTCATTGCCTTTCCAAAGATATAATTGAGTAATTATTTATAATATATCTCGAATATGCATGCTTCACTTCTCTTCTCTGACTGGAATACATTAAACTGCTTACTACCCCCTAAACGTAGGGTAACCTCCCTAGGTCCCTCCTTGTTGCCCTCTCTCTCTCTCTCTCTCTCTCTCTCTCTCTCTCTCTCTCTCTCTCTCTCTCTCTCTCTCTCTCTCTCTCTCTCTCTCGCCCTCCGTCTCGGCATTCCTCGCCACCTTGGGAGTTTGAATTTCCAGCTTGCGGCAAATTATACATATACATATATTTGTGTTTCCATGTATATCTATATTCTCATTGACTGACTATCGTGCGCGCCCTCTGTACGGGTACACAGGCGATTTTGGGCCAAATTGAGGAAAATGACTTCGGCTGACTAACGAGGAACATCACTTGAGTGTCCGCCTTCGACTTTGTAGAAACTCATAAATGTGGTAATATTGGTTTTCATAGATTTGTAAACTCATATATGTGGTAATAATGGTTTTCATAGATTTGAAAACTATTAGACACGTGTTTTTTTTTTATCGACGAAAAGACGGTTTTAGAGGGGGATACCACCCCCCAAAGAAAAGCGCGTTGAGGCCTCATGAACGAAACAAAAACTAAAATTCTTCTAATGTGAAGCGATGAAAAATCCACTATAGGATTGAAAAACATTAAATTGAGGGGTGACACGCCTTTCTTTAAGAGGTGGAATAATAGGTATATTATTCTAAGTAGTACTAATCAATTACTAATTAGTAGTTGTTACAATAATATTCACTTGTGTACTATAATATACTAATATATACTTAAGTAAATATTATAGCATCCAAGTACACTTATGGCAAGAATACTAATAATTAATCCAGTGATTTATAAATTGACTATACTAATCATAAGTATTAGCTAATTCATTTCAAGTCTAAAAAGTATACGAATAATAAGTATATTATCATTACTATTACTGACTAAATCGGAATAGTATGATATCCGGGGCGACAAGTTTTGACCGTTTATTCGTGATATTTGTACCAAAATAATGAGAATTTCAAGAATACAAAATTTGCCCTTTTGGCTTCCTTAAGGTATAGCGAGCGCTTTTAGCGGTAATTGGAAATACGCCAAATTTCAACGATTGCTGTTGGCTCATGGGTATGATATCTTTATTTTATCGCAAATAAGGGAAATTGATCGGGCGAGCTTCAAAAAGTGTTTCTTGGTTTGGGTTTGTTTAAGACCTTAAGCCACAGTAACGGGTATAAAATCATGTGCAAATTTAACAACTTTTGCGTATGACAAAGTGATTCCCTCATAAAATCAATTACACATCTATTTAGTATGAATATCAAGCTGAATGATTTTTTTTTTCGATGTGCAAAATGACCGACCACTCGAAACTTCTCAAAACATCTTTTTTCCAATTGGCGTGACAAATAATTTTAACAATTTTTACTCCATTTACTTCAAATTTAATAGTTATGTTCCTACTTGCATTTCGCAGAGACGTACGTACGGAATTTCTGATTAACCGAAAACTTTCCATTCTATGAGCAGTTTGTGAGCAGTTATAGCGAATTTTTTCACTGACAATTCATTTCTTAAGTTCAAATACCTACAACTTTTAAATAAAAAATATTTTTTTTTAATTCCGTGCTTACTTCTCAAGATATTCTAATGTAGATTGACGAGAATTTTAGTTTTTTGTTCCAAGTAAAAAATTGTGGATGTTAAATGTCACGCCGCGGAGCGCCTAAAAAAGTTAACAAAAGAAAATATTAGTAGTCGGCCTTTTCGTACAGCGATAAAAAATATATATATATATATTTTCCAACAGCGTGATATTCATACTAAATAAAAAAAGTGATTCACTCATAAAATTAATTATACATCTGTATAATTAATTTTATGAGTAAATCACTTTTTCATACGAAAAAAAATTGTTAAATCCGCACATGATTTTGTACCCGTTACTGTGGCCTAAGGCCTCAATGGTATCATAAATACTACTAAACGTAGTATTTATATGATTTTCAACATAAATTCCGAGATTACATTGCTTCATTTATTCATATTCTCTGTTCACTTATAACAATAACAATTGTTCCATATAATTACTACACCATATTACTAAACGATATATTGTACATAAACTTAGAGCCTTACAAGTCCGAAGAGGGATGAACCGTACACTTTTAATCCCTCTTCGGACTCCTAGCGATTGAAAGTACTACTTTACTCTCTTTCTAGTCGCACTTATAAGCGAGGAAAACATCCTAGTGGTATTTAAAATACATTTTTGATTTCTAAAGCATTGTTGAAGGTATAAATTTCTAAGTTACCTTGCCCGATGTTCTTTGAAATTTTCAAATTCGAAAAATCATCATTTTCCATAACTGTCGAAAAATTCTAATTTGAACGCAAAATAAGCGAAATATCAACTTTTATCACTCTTCACATTTTGTTTATTTGTACTCGATAACATTAAATTTACTATCAAATCCTGGCACCCCGGATATCGTACTCTTGCCGACTGAATACTAATTACTAACTGAGTGCACGAACAATAAGTGTTAGCAGGAAAATTTAAATATTAGAACTATTAATAAAATTGAGAAATACGTTTATATATATATATATAAACATATTTCTCATTTTTATTTATAGTTTAAATACTTATTACTCAATTAGTAATTAGTATTAGTTTTAATATTTTAAAGGATCCGGATATATATATATATATATATATATATATATATATATATATATATATATATATATATATATATATATATATATATATATATATATATATATATATGGGTTGCGAGCATACGTGTGTGACAGTTTGTGGGCACTGCCATGTCGCACAAATTGCTTTACCGGATCGTTGAACACCGCCACGGTTCGCCGATATTCTAGTGTGTGCGTCGTCGGGCCTCCCCGAGCTAAGTAATCGATATATTATTTGGCCATTAATTACTGCTGCTTATGATCGCGGGCATACACGTCAGAGCTACTTTGGCGAGGAGCTGTCGAAGGTTCGGGCTGGAGATTTACGAGGACTCTCGGGGACGTCCGATGGAACTTGACCATACGCATGTACGATGCACGTATAGGTAATGCTTCGTCGATAATTCGTCAACGAACGCTACCGGTTCAAATCGTGTATTCTCGGTGCCATCGATCGATGAAATTCAATGAGAAAAAAAGGTAACACGGCAGAACAAACTAGCTATTTTTTGTTTTAGCGTTTCCGTGAAAAAAAAATATGTGGCCCATGAGTCGATGTACATTTATTTTCGTCATCATGATATTTAGCGAGAATTATTTTTAATAAAATAGATTTTTGATTATGAGGTGCAAAGAAAAATCACAAATAATACATTGCCTTGCCGAACTTGAGGTTTTTTTTATCGAAAAATATTGAACAACAATGAAGTTATTTTTTCAACAAAGTGCCGCCGTTGCCGCATGGCCTATCGGCGTGGGTGGTTCTAGCAACTAGGGTGACCCCGAAGGAAAAATAAAAAAGATACTTTTAGTCGAAAAATAAAACTTTCCCATGACCGGATACTTTTTTTTATTAAAAAAAGTTATGAAAATGACAAACTGTAGAAAGGAAGGGTCAATTTTCAAATGAAGAAGCAACTTTATTAATTTGTTATTAACGAACGAATCAACGTATGGAAAAATGTTCGAGGCATACGATAGAAAGTGTTACAAATTATGCTCTGTCTGAATTTGAAGTGAATGGGAAGAATAGATTCTGATGTATGACTCACGTTGTTTCATGAAACACCACTTCAAGAAAAGGGCAGAAAAATTGTCAATCGTCGTAAAGGCGATCTAACCCCATGTAAAAATCGTCATAACTGAGTCAATTTTTGAATTTTTGCAAAATCTTTGTTGCAAATTAAAGTTAAAGCGGGATACCACTGTGAGGGGTGAAAAAAAAATCGTTTTTTGCATTTTTTTACAGTATACATATTCAAGAATGTGTGAAAAATATGTCAAGTTGCAATATCGAAGATTGACCACGGTACAGATTATTTAAACGACTTTTCTCGACCTGGCCGGAATCATAACTGACTTTGGTTGTCTTATATTGAATGAAAAAAACAACGAATTTTTCGTTACTGCAGTAGCTATCGCTGTACGTAGTTGATTTTTTGTTGAAATTTAGGATTTTTAAAACCCCCGGATGTGAGTAAAAAAATTCGTGAAAATTACACTTCCTTTTGAACACCCAGCATTTCGTGAAAAATGTTTTCTTTCTTCAACGTTCAACGAAAACTACATTTATATAGATTGAAGAGTCTTGTCATTTTTATTTTTTCCGACCAACCGCATTGTCAAATTATTGATCCAGCCGTTCGACCACATTTTTTCACAGAGGCTCTATTATTAACGTTGTTAATTTTTTATTCTTCCATAACGTTGTTAATTTTTTATTTTTCCATATCGTTGTTAATTTTATATTTTTAAAGATAAAAATTCACACGAAATAAGTGCAATGTATGCTTAATACCGTATGTTTTTTCCAAATGCCAAATAAATAATCTAGTAGACCAATTTTTGAGAAAAACCATTTTTTTCGTCCCGTCACAGTGGTCCTTCCGTAAGTGCCTAAGCTATGAAACTATGCAATGAAAAATCGTTTTTTTTTTTTTCAAAACTTGACTTCTATTCAGACCCGTCAACATTATATTCGTATTATCATTCTCAAATATATTCAGTCGGCAAGACTACGATATCCGGGGTACCAAGATTTGATAGTAAATTTAATGTTTTCAAGTCCAAATAAAGAAAATGTGAAGAGTGGTCAAAGTTGATATTTCGCTTATTTTGCGTTCAAATTAGAATTTTTCGACAGTTATGGAAAATGATGATTTTTAGAATTTGAAAATTTCAAAGAACATCAGGCAAGGTAACTTGGAAATTTATAGTTTCAACAGTGCCGCAGAAGCCATACATGTTTTTTAAATACCATTACCATGTTTTCCTCGCTTATAAGTGCGACTAGACAGAGAGTAAAGTAGTACTTTTAATTGCTAGGAGTCCGAACAGGGATTACAAGCATACGGTTTATTCCTCTTCGGACTTGTAAGTTTATGTAAAATATATCGTTTAGTAATTTGGTGTAGTAATTATATGGAACAATTCTTATTGTTATAAATAAACAGAGAATATAAATAAATAAAGCATTATAATCTCGGAACTTATGTTGAAATTCATATTAATATTACGTTTGGTGGTATTTATATTGGGTGTACAACTTAGTTCGGTCCGTTTTTTTGCTTAAAATACCCAGTTATTTGAATGATAAAATGAATTAATACATTAATCAAAATATTGTCCATCGCTAGCCACTACTTTTCCCCATGTTTCTGGTTGGAATTTATGAATTCCGCCGCGGTAGAAGCGTTCATCTTTTGAAGCCAAGAATGAATCGTTTATTAATTTTTTTTCAATGAACCTCAAAAAATGCATACGAGGTACAGATTTATTCTGTATATGCTATTTTTTGAAAAATATATCGTTGAAGGGCAAAATTATGCCTTTTAATATTCTTATTACGTAAAGTAGAAAAACTTTTGTGTTACTACCAACTTGAAAGAGTATAACATTATCGAGGATTATTATGAAAAAGCTACGACAACGAATGTTTTATACAATTCACAATGAAATTTTGAGTAATTTATAATTATGCCTGTTTATATCTACGTCACGAGCTTATTGGCCCATGGTTTACGATGGAAAATGACATAACCTTTAGTGTGAAAGTCTTGCCCATCTAACCGCACGTTAAATGACATACAGTAAACTATTTTTTATCTCTGACGTTTGGTGGTGGAAAAAGTTCAAAAAATTCGTAAAGACTCAGTATAATCTAAACAATAACATATATTTTGTATTCAATTTAACCCTTGATTGTGGCTAACGCTCCAACCTCCTTAAAAGATGTTGATACCTCACGATACAGCAAAAATCAGCTGTTGCCGTCAACCATTTATAGCACCTAGAGCCATATTTTGAAAACGGACCGAACTAAGTTGTACACCTAATATGATACCACTAAACAAACCCAAACAAAGAAATACTTTTTGAAGCTCGCCCGATCAATTTCCATTATTTGCGATAAAATAAACATATTCTACCAATGAGCTAACAGCAATCGTTGAATTTTTGCGTATTTTAAAGTATCGTTAAAAGCGCTCATAATTCCTTAAGGAAGCCAACACAGCTACTTTTCTATGCTCGAAATTCTCATTATTTTGGTACAAATATCAAGAATCAACGGTGAAAATTAATCGCCCTGGATATCGTAATATCCCCATTTAGTCAGTATTATCAATAATTATAGTAATAATATTGCGAATTATCATTCCCAAATATATTCCCTCGGCTGCCTAAATATTGTTTCCTGATATTATTCCTGACATCATTCCTAATTAAATCAAGTAAATAAGAAAAAAATCGTATCTCCAAAATTCCAAACTCACGCACACCCCTCCAGACGCAACATAAATCAACCAAACGTACAGTTTTTCTGTACACAGTACGAGAGAGCGAGAGAAAGAGATGAAAAGCTCGGGCGAGGAAGTAGCCGTGGAGAAAAGGAGGGTGGAATTCGACTCGTCTGGGACAACTTTTGAACAAGGGTGGAAAGGAGAGTACTGCCTGTATGCTCCGCATTTGTGAGAAATTGCGACGGGGCTGTCGCGTGTCATCTCGCAGTTACAGAGCGGCTTGTGTTGAGTGAACCTCGCACCACCTCATTCTCGCCTCCTCTATCTCTCACTCTCTTTCTCTCTCTCTCCATCTTCCTCCTCGCAACATTCCGCTATTTATCGGCTAGAGACCAGCACCCTCTTACACACTCCCCAGATTTTATTACCGTGAAGTAATTGCGGGTTGTGCGAATGGCCGCGGAGGGTCGCGGTGTGCCAGGGCGGGGGGTACCTCAAGCTCGATTTTTAACTGTCAATAATAATATGCAAGAGGAAAGCACGAGGCTCGAACTATCCGATCGCAAAAGCCGTGTACCATTATTTATGCGGCCTCGGGGCGATCGCCGATATGGAAAATTTTCTCGACCCGAGCGCGTCATTCGCGGATTATAGTCCGCTCGTATATAAGCGCATAAATATATTTGCCGTGTGCATACGTACGTATATATATATATATATATATATATATATATATATATATATATATTTGGCGATAATCGCGACGCAATTAAGTGACCACGATCTCTCATCGACTTTATCAAAACGCTCCTACACCCGCGTGCTATCGAGATTGCACATTTTTTTTATCGATTCTGCAATGATCGTGATTGGCGAGATTCCGATCATCGGATGTAAGAATCCACGGGCAAAGGGAGCGGCTTGCGAAACATCTGGGAATTTTTTTTGCAGCAAGTCTGGGCAGAAATTGTCGTAGGCATCCAATTGGATTTCCATACCTGCCCATACTTCCTGATAGGGATCCAATGGGTCATCGTATTGGATTCTTATACTGAAACGTTATGCGCGTGCATTGGATCTTGATCCGGATTCTCTATTGGAATCCAATGCACGAATCCAATTCGAATCCCGAATGATTCCGCATTGGAATCCAACGTACGAATGTAATTCGAATCGTGCAGGATTCTCCATTGAAATACAACGGACGAATCCAATTTGAATTCTGAAAGATTCCTTATTCGAATCCAACGTACGAATCCAATTCGAATCCTGAAAGATTCCTTATTCGAATCCAATTCGAATCCTGAGGGATTCCTCATTGGAATCCAACATCCGAATACGATTCGAATCCTGAAAGATTCCCCATTGAAATCCAACGTACGAATTCAATTCTAATCCTGAATTAGTCCCCATTGGAACCCAACGTGCGAATGCAATTCGAATCCTGAAAGATTCCCCATTGAAATCCAACGTACGAATTCATTTATAATCCTGAATGAGTCCTCATTAGAATCCAACGTGCGAATGCAATTCAAATCCTGAAAGATTCCTTAATGGGATCCAACGAACGAATCCAATTCGAATTCTGAAAAATTCCCCATTGGAATCCAGCGTGCGAATTTAATTCGAATCCTGAAAGATTTCCCATTGGAATTCAATTCGAATCCTGAAAGATTCCTTATTCGAATCCAACGTGCTAATTCAATTCTAATCCTGAATGAGTCCTCATTGGAACCCAACGTGCGAATGCAATTCGAATCCTGAAAGATTCCCCATTGAAATCCAACGTACGAATTCAATTCTGATCCTGAATGAGTCCTCATTAGAATCCAACGTGTGAATATAATTCGAATCCTGCAAGATTCCTTATTGGCATCTATCGAATGAATCCAACTCGAATTCTGCAAAATTCGCCATTGGAATCCAGCGTGCGAATTCAATTCGAATCCTCAAAGATTCCCGATTGGAATTCAATTCGAATCCTGAAAGATTCCTTATTCGAATCCAATGTCCGAATTCAATTCTAATCCTGAATGAGTCCTCATTGGAACCCAACGTGCGAATGCAATTCGAATCCTGAAAGATTCCCCATTGAAATCCAACGTGCGAATGCAATTCAAACCTGACAGATTCCTTATTGTGATCCGACGAACGAATCCAATTCGAATTCTGAAAAATTCCCCATTGGAATCCAGCGTGCAAATGCACTTCGAATCCTGAATGATTCCCCATTGGAATCCAATTCACGAATCCAATTCGAATCCTAAAGGATTCCCACATTATCGACCAGAATCCGATGTAATTCTTGATGGATTTCGTCGCATTCTGTACATTGAATTTTCTAAACAAAATATGTAGATACCCAAAATGAGTGAAACTCAAAAAATATAAATCTTATCTTAAAAGAGTATAAATCGCTTGAAAAAGTATCCCTTATAAATCGATTTGAATACCATCACTGAAAATCCACTGTAATTATCTTTTGTATATTATTTGACTGCACTTTGACATAATATCACCACACACGTAAGCCGAGTCTTTTCTCGTGACTTTTCACATATTTTCGATTCAAACGTGATAACAATTCTCAAATAGAAAAGCTGTCACCTTCTCTGCCAAGGAATTCGAGTGTAACGAGGAATAAAGTTGTTTGAGGCTCTTCGGAGTAGTAAGCGAGTAGTAGTGAGGGAACAGTTGAAAAAAAGTAAAGTTACAGGAACGAGCTTCATAATCTTTCCAAATTGTCTTATAATTATTGTGCTAATATTTAACTCGTTATTTTTCCACAATTCTTCTAACGCACCTGCGGGCTTAAGGGGTTATATATAGCCAGGAGGCCCAAAAAGATCGATTTTTCAAGAATTTTTCTTGACAATACCTGTAAATCTATTAACGTAAAAATTTGTACACATATTATTATAGCTTTTAACTATATTTTAACATTTTTTATTTGTAAAATTAATTATTTTGAAAACTCTTATAGCTGATCCTCGGGAGCACCTCTAAAAAAAGGCGTCTTGCGGTGAGCACGATATCTCTAGACTGGATCATCTAAAATGAAAAAAAAAAAACTAAAAATATTTCGTTAATATAATGAATTATCTTGTTAATATAATAATTCTCGTTAATTAATTATATAATCTTTGTTCAGATAATAATTTTTGACAAAATGGCAGCTTCTAAAAAAAATTGATTTTTGACAAAAATGTAGGCCTCAAATTGTTTATAAGTGGAAAATATTTATCAGTGAGAAAAAACATTCGATCAATGGCTAAAAAATATACTTTAAAAGATTGTGTTAAATTTTGAGACTGATCGGTTCAGCCGTTTCCGAGAAATCTTGCTCACCGACTTTAAAAACACAGTTTTGAGAAAAACGCGTTGAAAGTTTCAAAAGCATTTTCGAACGCTCTGACACGTCATAGCAAATGTGCGTGTAACTTCGAGAATTTTCGCCGGACGGACAAGACATTTTCTGTGTTCTACGATTTTTTTTCAATCGATTTTTCGAAAATTTTAACTGTATATAACCCCATAATCACCTCATCCCTGTCACTTTTTGCGATTGCAGAAGGGCACAGGGAAACTGCCAAAAAACCTGTGCCAATACACGCGGCTATATTTTCTCTGGGTTTTAGTCACGTTCACCACCAAATAAAATATAAAGCTCAATGAAACTGCCGTCCCACTCGATAGCCACGGCCGAGCGGTCACCCAACCGAGTATTGGCTCCGTCCAATGAAGATCGACAAAGGCGCTATTTTCACACGATCGTTTCTTCAATACGGTCCTTTTCAAACATACCATTATTTTACCCCCTTAAAATTACATTAAGGTGCCAGTCCACTTTGGAGCCACGAAAAAATGCTATTTTCGTGATTTTTTTTGACGATTTTATAAAAGATATGAATACAAAAGTTGTTGGGCTTGATAAATAAAGCCTTAAAATACATTCAAAAATATTTAATTCATTTTTATTCATTTTTAAGTACAGAAACTATAGTTTAACGTAACGCCTTAAAAATGAAGGGCTAGGTAGCTCCATCACAACTCGGCAACCGCTTGTCTGAAACAAAAAAAAATCAAAGTCCATTAGATTCAGTATAACACCAGCTACAAAATGACCCTCGGATATAAAGTTTTATCCAAAAATAAAAAAATGGCAAAAGAAAAACGAAAAAGTAAAAAAAAAAATTCGCCGTTTTTCGCAAAAAAGAGTAAAAATAAAAATTTTAAAACCATCGAGAGTCATCTTGTGCGAATCATGTTTACAATATGAAGTTCAAATTTCAAGAGAATCGGTTTATTAGTTTTAGAGATACGATGGAGCTAGATTTTGAAAACATTTCGAGAAAAACGCGTTTGAAGTTTATACTATGAAAAACTCTTACCTAAACTCAATCGGCAATTCCTGCACCGTACAAAATCCCGTCTGATTGCTCATCATCGTCGATTTCTTCAAGTCTCGCTTGCTTGCGATTTTTTGAAATTTTCAAAGTGAACTGCCCCCTTAAAAAAATTTTTCAAGTCTACCTAGTCCAATAAAAAAAATTCTCGCCTCGCAGTGCTCCTTAATGCCCATTCGCACTCACAGTAATTGCCCATCAAGCATGCAGAGCTCTCTTTTCCTATTAGCCGACAATTCACGTGAATTATCCAGAGCTCCTTAAGGCGTCTCAAAAAAAAAATACAAAAAATAATGCTTCGACCGGTATTGCCTCGATTGCCGATACGCAGTGCGGTATTACTCGCGAGTCTGCATAATGCAAGTCTTCCCGATGACTTTTTTCGCATCCGCCACTTGCCAAAAACGGCGATGATCCGAGAAACATCGGGGCAATTAAAGCTACACGATGATGCGCGGTGCATGAAACGATTGGTCGGAAAGTTGCCCCGCGCTCGTTGGCGTTACAGCATAATGCTGTATTTAATGGGAGGAGAGAACGCGCGCGAGCGCTATTCCAGCTCCATCGTCGTCGGACCAGTCTTCGTCCTTTTTTTTCCCTGCCACGCGATATATACGATGTATGGATAATATCTCCGAGGATTTTTGCTGTTTTTAATGCTCTGATTTACTACGACAATCGTATCGTACGCGGGCAACATCGAACAGCTATTGTCGCGTACTCGTTTTTTTTTTAAATACTCTTTCGTATATGCTACTTTATTGCGGCTAAAATCAGAGCTCGGTTTTTGCGCAAATTTTACGATGTCGCCCTCAATATTATCCGAGTCCTGTCGATCCGGATGAGTGTCTCAACGAAGAGTCGCGAAAAAATGATCGTGTACGGTCGTACAGGTACGATTTTTTTGTCAGTAATTCGAAAGTCTATATAATTAGTTATTTATTGATATATTCATTTGTGTGTTTGTGCATTTATTTGTTTATTGATTTATTCATTTATTTTTGGATTTTTGGAACTTTTGACATTGAGGATCTTCCCCATAGTAGTCCATTATCCCCATACTAAAAATGATGTAGGTTCTAATGTTTTTAAAATTACCTTTAGATAAATACAAGTATATTTATGTAAAGGTCTTTTTAAGGACGTTGTGGTTCCCAAAATCAACGATATGCTTGAAAACAATTTAAGGATCGCCCATAAAGAAGACGGTTGTGCTGATGACCAAACAACATTACATAAATGTAATGAATTTGAGTATATATATATATGGGGCATTCCATGCCGATTCGACCTGATCCTAGAAAATTTTGCCAATCCTCGAAATATGGCCAACGATGGCTGCAATTGTTAACTACCAAGCATTGAAATACATTGTGGACCTGAATGTGAGCCAATTGTACCACCGACGCTCAACCAACGTCTTCTTTCACCACCGCAAAAAATTTGAGTGCCGAAGATTGGTCGAGCATTGGTTAAAAATCAGCGATAGATCGTTGGTATTCGTTGTTTCTTCCATTCTGAGACCAACGTTAATTCTCAATATTAATCCAACTGTTGATTGAGCATTGGTTATTTTGAAGTCACCAGCATTGGTCGAGCATCGGCTTCACATCGGCTATAGATCATGGATATTCATTGCTCCTTCCACTCTGGGGCCAACGCTACTTTTTAATATTAATTTAATTGTTGTTTGAGCGTTGAATATTTTGAAGTCACCAGCATTGATCGAGCATCGGCTTCACATCGGCTATAGATCGTTGATATTCGTTGCTTCTTCCACTGTAGGGCCAACACTAATTTTTAATATTAATTCAATTGTTGATTGAGCGTTGAATATTTTGAATTCACCAGCATTGGTCGAGCATCGGCTTCACATCGGGTATAGATCGTTGATATTCGTTGCTTCTTCCACTCTGGGGCCAACGCTAATTTTTAATATTAATTTAATTGTTGATTGAGGGTTGAATATTTTGAAGTCACCAGCATTGATCGAGCATCGGCTTCACATCGGCTATAGATCGTTGATATTCGTTGCTTCTTCCACTCTAGGGCCAACGCTAATTTTTAATATTAATTCAATTGCTGATTGAGCGTTGAATATTTTGAAGTCACCAGCATTGGTCGAGCATCGGCTTCACATCGGGTATAGACCGTTGATATTCGTTGCTTCTTCTACTCTGGGGCCAACGCTAATTTTTAATATTAATTCAATTGTTGACTGAGCGTTGAATCTTTTGCAGTCACCAGCATTGGTCGAGCATCGGTTTAACATCGGCGATATATCATTGATATTCATTGCTTCTTCCACTCTGGGGACAACGCTAATATTTAGTATTAATTCAATTGTTGATTAAGCGTTGAATATTTTGTAAGCACCAGCATTAGCTTAAGATTGAGAGAAAACCGGCTCATGACCAACGATGAATATGCCCAATCGAGGCTTGCCCAACTTTCGATATCTACCGCCTTTCGGCGCCTGATGAAAACGTCGGACGAACAATGGCTAGGTCATTGGCCCGTATTCTTGAACAATTCGTTGACCAATATAGTTTTATAACCTGTTTTTCGATTGTGTACGTCTGCGTTATAAGAATATTTCCTGTATTATTTTTATCATTATCAGCAGTGGAAAAAATACGTGGCGTAATATATGTGCCATTTGTTATCTAATACCTACGCAGATTCTCAATATATCTAATATCAGCTAAAGTATATTTTGATATTATACGTGTCTCGTGTTGGACGAGTGTACGTGGAGGAATAACCTCCAAAACAAAATTATCACAATTAATACACGTCAATCATTTATTTATTTAAAAAATAAAATACAAGTTCGCGAATGAATACATAAACATAAATATGTCGAAAAAATACCACGGTGCGAAAAAACGTTCATTAGAGAAAGAACAAAAATATGAGGAAATTTTCGCGGGTGTATTAAGCAATTGTGAAGAAAGACAAAAATCTTGCGGTGACAAAAAAAAAGAAGAACCGAAGAAAGCGTTGGATATTCCACAAATTATTTCAGCTGATGATGTGATAGTAGCCCCATTCGAAATTTCAGATTGTAAAGAGTTCATCGATGACCAAGTAGTAAGAACTGATGAACACGACGGGATTGCATCTGGGAGTGAAAATTCTGAACAATCTGTCACTGTAAGTGACACCGACGACGTGCATGGTCCTACAACAAAAGAAAAATTAATAGCACTTGCCTTGAAACATGCAAACACATTAACGCATACTGTCTTGACAGACATTTTGCTATTTCTGAGGTCGGAAGGGTATGTAAATTTACCAAAAACTGCAAAATCTCTCTTAGGAGCTCAACAATGCACAAGCAATATTCAACCGATGCTGTCTAAAAAAGGCACTGCGGGACAGTACATATATCTCGGCATAGAAAATGCTCTGAAAAAAAAAATTGCGTCAAACATTTTCGATTCCTCCAAAATTAACGTTTTTATAAACGTGGATGGGGTTCAAATTTACCAAAGCTCGAGCTTGCAATTCTGGCCGATCATAATGAAAATTCACGATGAAGATTTCCAGAGCACACCTGCAGTAGTGGCTATCTATTCAGGGGACTCAAAGCCAAATTCTGTCATTGACTTCCTGAAAGACTTTATTTCAGAAGCAGAGAAATTGGAAACCCATGGAGTAACGATCGAGGGCAAAAAATATAAATTTCGAGTTGAGGCGATAATCTGCGATTCACCAGCTCGATCATGGATCAGATGCTCTAAATGTCCTGGTGGCTTTCATGCATGTGAACGGTGCACAGTAAAAGGTCTTACCATCAATAGAAGAAGAGTTTACCCTGAGCTTGATTGTCCAAAAAGAACTCAGCGCTCCTTCCGCTTGAAAAAAGATACTAATCATCATTTGCCTGATTTGTGTTCTCCACTGCTTTTACTGCCGAGATTTAACATTATTAAATCTATGCCACTAGACTCCATGCATCTTTTGTATTTGGGTGTCATGAAATTACTTCTCGATAAGTGGATTTCTCGAAACAGCCCTTACCGGATAAAAAAATCACAGCTGCGTCTCCTCAAAGAGTTGATGGCTTCGCTTGAGAAAAATATCCCTTCAGAATTTCAGCGCAGAGTGTACAATACAGACGAAGTGTCAAGGTGGAAAGCTACCCAGTATCGCTTTTGTCTTTTGTACTGTGGAGCTGTAGTTTTTTCCTATATCCTCCCAGAAAATCAGTACAAGCACTTTCTTCTTCTGGTGGTCTCATGTAGAATACTCTGTAACAAAGAATGTGCTGTTAAATTTGCAGACTACGCAAACACGCTTTTACGACAATTTACACAATTTATGCCCACTCTGTATGGCATTGACTCTCAGATTATGAATGTTCATAATCTGATTCATATAGCAGAGGATGTAAAGAATTTCAAAACGCCCCTCACCGATATTTCAGCTTTCTGGGCAGAAAGCTACTTGGGAAGGTTGAAAAAACTTGTTCGCACCCCCAAAAATCCGTTGGCACAAGTTATCAACAGACTGGCAGAAATCGATTCGCTGGAAAAAGTACGTCCACAATCAAGAAAAATCGTAAACAAAGTTGTAAAAAAACGTGACCAGATTAAAGAAATACACGGAAGAAATTGGATAATTACCTGTTCGTCACCAAATAATGTGTTCCTTCTCAGTAATGGCCAAATCATTTTTATAAATGATTTACACGCTCACAACGATGAATGCTTTGCCACCGGTTATTTGACCAAAGAAACGAGAGATTTCTTTGTAGAGCCAGATTTATCTAGAAAGTTTGGATTATTCCAGATCATCGAGGTGCAGAAGGATACTTTGACGATACCACTCACGGAAATTGATACCAAATGTATTTTTTTCAAAGTTCGCGGTAACGATTACGCGGTAACTTTACTGCACGCGGGCGAAAAATAGTAGCGCCGCCAACCAGTGATGGCCAGTACTACACGTGCGTGAGGTGTTTCGATTGTATGTGTGTACCGGCAAACGCAAAGAGCCCGCGCAAATTTCGGGAGGGACACTCGTGCAAGTTTGTGAGAGTGCGAGAGTGAAAAGAGAGCGAGAGCGAAAATAAATAATATAATTTAAAAAAAATCTGCAAAATAATAAGTGTACGCGTGTAATAATAAATATTATATAACCACAACGCCGGGGTGCCGGCAGGCAATTTGGGGTTACGGTCGCGAAGAGCCCGCGCAAATTTTGAGACACGTGCGAGATTGTAACAGTAAAAAATACATTTCTTAAATAAAATCTATAATACACTAAGAATAAATAAAGAAGGCATTAGAATAATAAGTTTTAGATTACAATAAAAGTCCGAAAAATAACATATTTAATCATAACTACCACGCTGGCGTGCCAGGCAATTTGAGGTTAGTATATACTTATGTTCCAAGGTCTAATAAACATTATTTCCGAACTTTATTTCCATTCTTTGGCTTTTTCGTTTTATTTTTTTTTTCAGGATGGAGCAAATTACAAAAAAATCTCAATTCGTGGTCATTGAGTTCGAGGAAAAGTGCGACGGGGAAGAGCCCAGCTTCGATGTAGTTCCCAGGTCGTGGCTGATCGAAGAAGAGTCAACGATACAGTGTTTTTGTGTTTTTATCCGAAGAAGGGAACAATAAGCAAAATAAGGAAGTGGGCATCCGAAGAAAAGTCACCAGAGAAAAACTGGGGGATCTACCGAGTCGCGAGAATCGTCTGCGAAGCGAGTAAGTAATCATATTTTTTATTTAAGAGTATATTTTCATTTTTTTTCGCAATCAGCATCAAAGTGCTTAAATATTAAAAAAACCTTGGCGTGGGGATAGTTGCACTTGCGTTTGCACCAAGAGACACGCCCAGTATTACAGGACATAGTTGGTGACAAGATGCTCCGCACCGAAACTCTTCGTGCTCAAAATATAAGATGCATGTGATACAAGCGTGTCTCTTCATATCTGTCAAGCGTAACTGCCTCGACATCAAATATAATTAAGAATAAATAATAAAGAAATAATGAATAATAATAACAAATGATAAATAATAAAGAAATAATATAAATAAAAATGAATAATTTTATTACTAAGAATCTCGACGCTATTTCTCTTGACGCACCAATTATTTATAATGTGCGTCTTTCCGTATGTTAATTTTTTTACAGAGAATTGGGAACAGGGCTTACGGCGGCTCAATAGGACCCTGGAACCACAGAAAAACTCGACAAACATCGACGACACAGAAATAGAGATTCAGAATACTCAGGAGTTGATCAGAATCATCAGCGAAGAAGAAATGTGCCAATCTCTGCGAATGCAGCAACCTCTTCCTCACATAGGAGACGAAACTTCAATAGACAATTTAATACTTGGTAAGTATTCTAGTGTTTCATATAGTATGCTAATTCATAACACGCAATTTTATACCATATTGCAGCAAATATTTATTACAATTTTTTTTTTCAGAGGACCCAACAGAAAACATCACGATCGTTCCAGAGCCAAACAATAATACCGGTATTTAACATTATTTAAAAATTCTAATTAACAAAAAACTACTTGAAGACCAAAAACTAGTACAAATACTTATAAATAATACTAACAAATTTGTATTGTCCACAGAAATACTGAAAGATTTCAACACTGCTTTGGAGGAAATGGAGGACCGCATCATCAAAGTAATAAAATCTCAGAAGCGATCTCTTCAATATGACATCGATAAAAAGATCAATGACTTGAAGTTCATGCTGTCCGGTTGTGCCAATCTGGGGACGGTCGACATCGTCAACAAAGAAAGTGATGTGCGAGCTCAACTCGGAGTCACCATGCCCATTAAAACACTCGAAGAATTTCTAGCCTTCAATGACGCCCTGGCAGTTTCGGCAGAAAAACGAGAGTCTTTGGTATGTATTTAACGTATTACTATCATAAATTTACTTCATTCAAGATTCCTTTAAAATTTAGTATGAAGGTTTTCTTGTCATCAAAAGTATAACAATATTCCCTCATGAAGACAAAATTGCTGACGTTTAGAATTTGAGATATTTAATTTCCAATCGTTCATTTTCCCTATCTAAACGCGTGTAAATTGAAGTCGTGTTTCATTTATAATAAGTTGTAAAAAAAATGTATTCAGGATTTTTTTTTGTCTATATAGCCAGAAAGACTATAGCTACATTTTTTTGAGAAAAATCCTGAGAACATTTTTTTTGTAACTCATAAACGAAACTTGACTTCAATTTACACGCGTTTAGATGGGAAAACTTGAAAATTTGAAATTAAATATCTCAAATTCTAGACGTCGTAAAATTTTTCTTCATAGGGGAAAATTGTTAGTTTTTACATAAAGAACATTCATACACAATTTTGAAAGTATTCTAAATGAAGTAATTTTGTGATAGTTTCCTTTATTCGTTTCATATACATTTTTTTCTACTTTTTTATGACTGTTCTTTTTCAGAAAAAAATGATACGATTCGTGATTGGCGGTAATAGTAATTTCCGAACAGCTCTGAATCGAGCTTTACTAGCCATTTTGGAGAAGGAAGTGCAACTTTACTACAGCGGATGCGGTAGGCGAACGAAAAACCAGCCTGGAAAACTTCCTTTCATAAAAACTGTAGTTTTTATTTGCATAAAAGGTAAAATACAAATAAATTTACGAATTTCCCAATCTACTAACTTCACAATTGAATTTACTACCAATACTTGTTCGGTTTAACAATTTTACATTTGCAGATGTGTTCCTGTCAGGATTTGCCACCGATGTACCCAATATTCAAGCGCTCGTTTCCAACGTAAGCCGTTGGTTCGCAGGAGCAGGAGACAGAGATGGTGGCCGAGCCCTCCGCCTTTCTGTTCCGAATATGAACGAAGTAGAGAATCCCCGTCATCCTCGGCTGCAAGATGTTCAGAATGTTAACAACAATAATAATTAATAGGACTTACAGTGACAAGGCAAACTTAAGAGAAAGAGACTCGAAAAAAATGTTTTATTTTCACTCTTAAAAATGTTAAATTTTATTTAATTGCTTAATTTTAATTAAGAGAATTTTTTTAAGTTCACGTAATTACGGAAACATTTACTTATTATTTACTTACCGCCATGTCACTATAATGCGTTGCATTACCAAATACCTTTCTTTACAAAAATATTAAACTTCGTTTTAAGCTTATATGTTTATTGAAGAATTTGGGATAATTAGTGCCAAAAGCGTAAAAGTAACAAGGTAAAAAAAAACTCAAGAGAAAAAGACTCGAAAAATGTTTTATTTTCGTTTTTAAAAATGTTAATTTTTATTTAATTGTTTAATTTAAACTAAGAGATTTTTTTTCAAGTTCACGTAATTACGGAAACACTTACTTACCATTTACTTACCGTCACGTCACTAATGCGTTGCATTACCCATTACTTTTCTTTACAAAAATATTAAACTTTGTTTAACTATTTAATTCAAGCAATTAGAGATTTGGTTTTAAGCTTACATGTTCATCGAAACATTTGTGATAATTATAATGATTATATTACTTGATACCAAAATAAAAGAATAGTTATTGCATTTTGGAATAATTTTTGTTATTTTTATAATTGGCAGATATTTTACATAACAATTGGCGCGAGGATTAGCATAATTTGATAACGTTGTTCAATACAATGCTGGTTTATTAATGGCCAACTGTATTGTCAAGCGTTGGCCGATTAGAATTATTAACGCTGACTCGACTCTTGTTTAACCATTGGCGTGGTATAATCGTTGACCAATGTATTGACAACGGTTGGGCCGTGCCTATGGCCCCAGTACTGATTCAATCATGGCCCAGTAGAAATGTCAAGCATTGGAAGCCTGGCACATACAATTGGCATATTCCTGCACCATCGTTGTGCCAAGCGTACGACTTTTCTAGGGGAGTCCGACCCGTCACCTCTCCGATTTGACCCGCGATTTTTTATGTTATTGTACTATCTCTGAAAGGCACTCGAGAATTTTTTTTAGATTTTTTTTGGAACGATTCGAATTCACAATGTTTTTTATAAACAAAAAATTAACGCCCAAATTTAAAAATCTGAACAAAAACATAAAAATCCTGTGTCACATATCAAACACTATGAGCGTTGAGAAACAGTTGGCGCGCGTTTCGTTTGGCATACAATGCGCTTTTTTCGCAAAAAAAAAATTTAATTAAAAAATGTAGCATCAACAGCCCACCCAGTCGTTAAAGAGGAAAAAAAATTACATGACATTATGTAGAATTGACCAGAATTTTTTCAGAATTTTTGTCCAAGATTTTTAGCCAAATTGCCGATAATTCAAGTGGCCAAGTGGCCAACCCAACTCAAGTATCATAGGACTTGGACTATAATGTCAAGAGAGAAAACATTCTTAATTAAGCATTATTAATTCATTCGAATTTTTTCAGAATTTTTTAGTGAATATCTTGTTTGTTTAAACTTGAAAAAATAACAATCGTTTCTATGAAAGAAAGTAATCGCTAAAAATTCAGAAAAAAATTCGAATAGATTAAAAATGTTTAAGTAAGAATGTTTTCTCTCTTGACATTGTAGCCCAAGCCCTATGATACTTGAGTTGGGTTGGCCACTTGGCCACTTCAATTGTCGGCAATTTGACTAAAAATGATGAAAAAAAATTCTGAAAAAAATGTGAAAAAATTCTGAAAAAAATCTGGTCAATTCTACATAATGTCATGTAATTTTTTTTCCTCTTTAACGACTGGGTGGGCTATTGCTTCGATTTGTTTTAATTAAAAAAAATTTTTTGCGAAAAAAGCGCACAGTATGCCAAACGAAACGCGCGCCCATTTTTTCTAAACGCTCATAGTATTTGATATGTGACGCAGGATTTTCGTGATTTTTTTTAGATTTTTAAATTTGAGCGTTAATTTTTTGTTTATAAAAAATATTGTGAAGTCAAATCGTTCCAAAAAAATTTTGAAAAAATTCTCGAGTGCCTTTCAGAGATAGTACAATAACATGAAAAATCGCGGGTCAAATCGGAGAGGTGACGGGTCAGACCCAGGTCGAATCGGCATGGAATGCCCCATGTATATATATATATATATATATATATATATATATATATATATATATATATATACATACATACATACATACATACATACATACATACATACATACATACATACATACATACATACATACATACATACATACATACATACATACATACATACATACATACATACATACATACATACATACATACATACATACATACATACATACATACATACATACATACATACATACATACATACATACATACATACATACATACATACATACATACATGCATGCATGCATACATACATACATACATACATACATACATACATACATACATACATACAAACATACATACATACATACATACATACATACATACATACATACATACATACATACATACATACATACATACATACATACATACATACATACATACAGGGTGCCCTGTTATGAGTGGATAATCCTGCAACTGTCGATACGTCAGTCCATGTGCCAGTCAGTACCTATGCTTGAATTTCAGTTTAGTAAAAGTCCCACGGTTTTCCAGATAAAAATTATCTGCTTTTGGTTTTTCGCATGCCATTTCTCCGAATGATAACTTTTTTTAAGCAGTTTTTTAAAAATACACTCTTGGTTATTTGTTTTCTATAGAAAAGTCTTCTTTTTCATCTTAAATGTTGAGGAAACTTTATGGAAAAAAATCTTATGGAGAATTTTTATACAAACCAATTCCAATATCTGGGTTTGATAGCCTGCAGTGTTAAAAAAAATGTACTACGCATATCGTGTCAATAACTTAAAAAGTTGCTCGGTTATTTTCGATGCATATCATTTGTGAAAATGGCATGCGAAAACCCAAAAGCAGATCACTAAAAAAAAAACGTAATGCCCAAAATCTTGTAAACCGTGGGACATTTACTGAACTGAAATTCCAGCATAGAGTAGGACACGATCTGACCTATCGACAGTTGCAGGATTATCCATTCATAACACCCTGTATATACATATATATGTATACGTTGTAGAAATATGCTACTATATATACACTACCATAATCGTTCCTTAATAGTATGCATCCCTCTTTTTTCATTATCAATAATGAAGTAAAATCCCCTATATTTACCACCACAAACGATTTTGTTTTTGCATCAACCAGACTCGCAACTGTTTCACTTCCGTAACAACGAGAAAAAAAAACGCAATTTCTTTCCTTCCCAGGGCTAAGCGCAATCGAATATTTCGTTGCGAATTCGCAGTGTTAATCGAGTTTGTCGTGAATATTTACATACACACACAGACACGGGGCAGTATTAAAATTACTACTGCTGGACGTTGCGGCGATTCCTGGCAACGTGTCGGAATGTCGATTGATGAAGAGAGAAAATAAAATAAAAGAAAGAAGAAAGGAAAGAGGGAGGAGGGCGGCGGAATGGAGAAATCGTAGTTTTCTCGCACATATGGGTGCTCGCACCCTGGCCACATAATATACTCGGCATGCCCCGGTGTGCGATGTGTAATTGGCGAAGCGAGCACACGAGCGCCACGACTTTACTTCTCCGAGTCACGCATATCGAGCTCGAATAAGTGAGAGCACGCTCCCAACATCGCTAGATGTATATATATATATATATATATATATATATATATATATATATATATATATATATAGGAATAAGACGGTCCTGGAAGTCGAAAGTCTGAAGAATAACATTTTGCCACACACACACACACACACACACACACACACACACACACACACACACACACACACACACACACACACACACACACACACACACATACATCTATAGAGGGTGACAATTATAAGGTGGCCACATGTTTTCCAAGGGTCTAACGCGGAGATTTCGCTACGAGGAAAAGTGATATTTAATGGAAAAAAATATAGCCTATTTTTGTAATGAATAGTATTTGCCAGAAAAAAATCAGTGTTCTGAAAAAACCTCCAAATTCCATTTCAAGTCCAGTAGAATGAAGATAATTAATCCTAGAATGGCACCCTGGGGCACATTCGTGCCCCACAAATTTTGTAGAAGTACTCAATTTTACCAATTTACAATTTTCATTTTCCTCCAGATCAAACTTTAACACGCATTTCGAAATTTCTGGATTTTTTAAATGTTATCATCGTCTACCTCGTTAAAATACGAAGCAAATCGTGTTCTTCCAAAAATTGTACTCACTATTTATAACCCCGATAATCGGGTCCAACGCCTGGGGTACATTTGTGCCCCAGTGTGACTTTAGAAGGCAAACAAAATAAGTGTACAATTCTAGGCTTAAATTGTGAATACGACACACTCCTAAAAATTTCTTCCAAGGCGTTAGGATACTGTACGTCCCGAAAATCAGGGTCTTAAAAAAAATTCATAAAAAAGTATAAATAATTGAGGAATTTATAAATAATCTTGTGCAGGGAAAAAAAATTAGTTTTGTTGTGTAGTATATTGCAGAAAAAATTCGGCATTCTGGAAAAAATTCCATTTCTAGTCCAGTAGAATAACGATAATTAAATTGCAAATACAAAACACTCCTGAAACTTTATTCTAAGGGGTTAGGCTATACGTCCGAAATTCAGGGTTATTTAAAAAAAATATTTTGAAGGAATAAGTAGAATGTTTAAATAATCGTTTGAACATTCATTTATATGTACATTAACAAAGCAGTGCACCGAATTTTATAAAAGAATATTAATAATTAAAGATGTTATAAGCATTCTCGTGAAGGACCTTTAAACGTGAGGGGATCAACGGTGTACTTGATTTTGGCCACCTGGTTGATCTGTAACAAAAAAAAACACGTTTTTTTTCTTCTTAAAATAGATAAGTTTCGCTGTTTTAACGAAGCGCTTGTGTCATCGTGTTGTAGTCATAAAAAAAATATTTTTCTTTTTCGAAATCGAAAAAAAAAACCAAATATTTTGAAGGACATCATTATTGTTGATAAAATTGAAGATTGAATATTTTGAAAGACATCATTATTGTTAAGTAGTAATGAAAAAAAAATGGCTAGAAGGAAAACGGCGATCAAAACTAAACAGCAATTACACTGCATAAATGTATTTCAAAATGCGTTTCAAAATCCACCTTTAATAATTTTTTTTTACTACGCGTCACAAAAAAACAATCACGAATGTTTTCTATTTACAATTTAATTCTGATTTACTCAAAATGAAATTTTGATTATTTTCCAGAATACCCTATTTTTTTCTTGCAAATACTACTCCCCACCAAAACGCACAATATTTTTGTTTAAAGAAGCCTCGAAAAACCATTAAAAATCACATTTTTCCCGGTTCCAAAACGCGACTATAAAATTGCCACCCCATATATACACGAGTAGAGACGGAGCGAGATGGAGATAAGTTAATGAAAACGAGTATCGATATAGTTTGCTTTACGAGCTTGATTGTCATGCGTATTCGCTTTTAATGCGAGGCTCGACGTCAATTGATTGCTAGAGAAAGAGAGAAAGCAAGATTGATTAATCCAGAGAGAGAGCGAGAGAGAGAGAAGAGGGATGGAAAGGAGAGTTTCTCGGGATACGTAAGATTTTGCGTTACTCCTTGCACCGCAGATACGTTAATTAAGTTATCGATTTACTTTCAATATTGTCTTCCATAAAGTAGCGTGTTTTTTTTCTCTTTGCTTCAATTTGCATTCGACACGTAAGTGAGCGTTTACTCGGCACGTCACGTTCGCAGTCTGAAGTTGACTGCGTGGATTTCATGCGTGTATGTTACCGGAGCCTGTGAAACATTTCCTGGTCACGGTTTTTCGAAAATGGCGCGTGATTGCTACCCGCTGCCAAAGAGAGAGCGAGCGAGAGAGAGAGAGAGAGAGAGAGAGAGAGAGAGAGAGAGAGAGAGAGAGAGAGAGAGAGAGAGAGAGAGAGAGAGAGCGAGAGAGAAAGAGAGAGAGAGAGAGAATCAACGTGTCGACAATTACGGCTTCAAAAGTCTCCACAATTTGGTCGACAAAAGCATTCAACGATCGCACTGTCGGCTAAGATAACATTATTGTCGAATGATGACAGAACGGAGCTGTTGGTGGTAATATGGACCCCTATTTTAATTTGCATTAACTCTCGACGGAGCGCGTTTAAAACGAATACGTTAATAATTGATGTGATAGAACGAGGCCTCTTTCTCCTCTCGGCTGGTTGTGACGTTACCGAGCTCGCTAAAAGGCAGATTATCGGCTGAGCAAGCGCGCCGATAACGGTAATCTCCAATGCTGATTAATTCACCCCCCCTGCTAATCTCCGCGAATCACCCCGCACCTGGGTTTGCAAACACACACCCAGGCGAGCCAACACCAAACACCATTGTCCTCATATTTGTACTCCACTTTGCCGAACGTAACCCCCAACGAGGGCTTCGCATGGTTGTGTCAGTGGCCATTTGTACTCGTGTGTACTTTATTCGGCCGTAATGATCCTGCGGAAGAATTGGTCCGGACACTCGTGACGAGTACAACGACGGAGAAAAACGCTCCTCGAGCTGCCAACGGAACGAAAATACTTTTCGTTGCAATTCGAATGTCACAGCAGTGTAGCTACTGTGGTGAAGATTTTCGCGTGACTTGGACATCGTGATGAGTTTTTCGCCTGTGGCATATTTGGGCAAAAAAGAAAGGGGGGGGGGGGGGATTGTGCACGATTGAAAGTGGGGTCGAAGCGAGCGAGGGCGGGGGGGTTGATTAATTGATCGATTGATTGATTAGATTTCTTGACTAGATTTATTTATGTCGTGGTAAAAGGCAAAAAGGGAGCGAGAGAGAGAGAGAGAGAGAGAGAGAGAGAGAGAGAGAGAGAGAGAGAGAGAGAATGAAAGATCTGATTAAATTATATTAGATTAGGTTTATTAGTTCTCCAGGACCAAAAGGTCCTCTGGCACCCAATCCTCATTCTTTGTGCAACACAAAGAATAAATAAAACAGAGATAAAAATAACCATGATCGAAAAATAAAAGAAAAATGACTGAGAAACAATGACAAATGAGGGAAAGGCGGAGACAGACAGAGGGGAAGAGGGAGGGAGAAATCTTGACGATTTGGAACGAATGAAATTAATCAAACTTTTTTCTACCTGCCTATCAATCTAATACCACGATTACGGATATTTACAATACGCACTCTTTCTTGGGTGGAAACTCTGACATTTTTTGTCTTGAAAGGTTCGTCAAATAGGGTCGCAACTAAAAAAAGGAGCCGATCAAGTTTAATCCTCTTTTGTCATTAACAAAATATACAAGGTGTCCCAAATGTCACGCAACAATACGCATAAGCCGCGAAAGTTAAATGTTGCGTGACATTTGGGAAAACTTGTATATATTTATATTCACTACCGGCGAAAAGTTTCCGGACGAAAATTTAAAAAAGCGCCGGAACCGTTTTCTACGCCATTTCGCCGGTAGTTGACGTAGACCAATTTAATAAACGGCATTTTAAATAGGAGGGAATTACCTTCATTTTGGCTGTTGTCAAAAAATTTTACGATTTTTTTTACAATCAGCACTCAATCGTCGATACAATCGTCTTTTTGTTCCTTTTTGAGTAGACCCCGTTTGCAGTAAAATATTTTTTACGCATATCTTTGACCAAAATCATAAAGGGGGAAGCCTAAGCTTCAATTTCGTTTTTTTTAAATTTTCTACAATTTTTTTTGTGAAAAATATATAATTTGGAAATTGCTCTACAGTACGAAAACGATGAGATTTACAACAAAACCTCAGTATGTGAAAAAAGTTGCATTACTTCTTGTGAGTTCACGAGAATTTTTTCAGGTTTTTTTTCCAATTTTTTTTCATCTATTTCCGGTCAAATCTCGATTGATCCGAATACCATACCAATAATATCTTGCCACAATAATAATATCTCTTGGAGTTATTTCGGCAGGGTTACAAATGACGCCCAACGGCGGCCCACGGTCGACCCAAGAATGTACGGAACCAGAATTATCCTTGATTGCAGTGGAAAAGAATCACCTCCCTGGGATAAGATCTCATTGAGCTAGCCCCCCCCCCCTCCCTGCCCATCAGGCCAGGACGGCCTGTAGTTCCTCTCGCCCGTCCGTCCCTCAGATAATCCCCGCGTCTGTAGTAGGACAGTCGGATCGACTCTAGCAGGGGGGAGTTGTGACGATGCGTTATGAATATTGGGACTATCCAAGAAAGGTGAGGTAAGCGAGCTGGCGTAGCTCAGTGGTCAGAGCAGTCCACCGGCAGTCGAAAGGTCCCGAGTCCGAGACCCGGCCCAAAAGCGCACCGCATTTTCTCTCGAAGTTTTTTCGGGGGGGGGGAGGGTTACAATATATATATATATATATATATATTCACTTATTAATATTTATTGATATAGCGATGTAAATAGATAAGTTGAATGGATTCAACGAAAGTCAACCAACAGCCAATAAACTCCGTTTCATCGTTCTTTTAACTACACTATCGTTGCATCTGCGAAATGATCCTGAACGTCCCAATTTCCAGAATCTCCTTTACGGGTTCGAGCAGCATCCATCCAGGTACCGCTCATCCGCCCTTTACTCAATTACCAGTCCATCTCGTAAATATGTACCCTCATTTTACGCTCGCTAAACGAGAGGAGCATTTTTTTGTCGAAGGTGGCATGAGGATTTTCGAGCATTTTTGGGAGGGCGTAAGTGAGGGGCGGGCGGGCATGGGGATTCCGTGGTCCGTGTACGTATGGGCGGGTATATATATGTATTTTAATCGCGATCGAAGGCAAACTTCTGAAGGAAGCCCGAGTCGGTAGCAATTCTCTGCTGTCGGCGTGAGGGACAGAGGGAGAGAGAGAGAGAAAGAAGGAGGCAGCGAAAGAGGGGGAAAGAGAAATAAAGAGAAAGAGAGAGAGAGGAAAGAAAGGGATGAGACAGCGCGGCTGTTGAGAACATCAGCCACGCAACCACATCGCGAGCTGATTGTAAGTTATATGCGACGCGCTCTTGCTTTATATTCCCCAATGCACCTTTCCTCTCTCTCTCTCTCTCCCTCTCTCTCTCTCTCTCTCTCTCTCTCCCTCCCTCTCTCTCTCTCTCTCTCTCTCTCTCTCTCTCTCTCTCTGTGTCTCCCCTCTCGTCTCCGCAGCCTCCGATCTCCTCATGGCATCCACGGATGTCGCGCTCTCTCGCGTTTTACTTCGTTCCAAAAATATAAGACGAGTATGTAATACCGTGCCCGATTTTTCACCCCGTAACCATCAAGAGCAAAATATTCTCGTCCCCCGCTCACTCAAAAACGAGCATCTTTGGATGGAGCGAAGAAACGTCGGATCTGGGTTAGATATGCTGCGAATTTACATAATCGCTGATGAAAGTAGCATTGGGAGCATTAAGGGGTAAGGCTACTGTAGAAATTTAAAAAAATCGATTTTTTTCGTTCTCAAAAGATGCCCTAATATATTAACAATGACATACTCAAGCGAGTAAGGTGGGAAAAATGTCTAAATACTTATATTTTGAATTCTGGCGCAGCCCCTCTCAGTCCGATGCAATCAGTACCGAAAACTTTAAACGCGTTTTTCTTGAAACTTTATTTTTCAAGCCAACAAATCTTGACCGATAGACTTGAAATTTTAACTGTATATTCACAATTACATTCTGCATAGAAGTACGTAGGGTTTTCTCCATATATTACATAGTTTTTTTTTACAATCTATTTTCGGACGATGTTTTTTTGAGAATTTTGAACTTTAAAAAAAACGCGCTGTTTTTGCAAAAATCGATATATCAAAAAATCCTACGTGCTTCTGTAGCTATTCACATGTATAATCGAAAAATGTAATTTACTGTAAATTAAAAATTGCAGGTGCCGTTGCTCCGGCCGCGCGCGTATGAAAAAAAGGCTTCATCGAGGAAAAGCTCTGCAGCCGCCATTTTGTTTTATATTACATTGAAAAAAATACTTTATGCAGCTTATGATATGTACAATAAAGGACCTTTTTCAGAATTTTGAATTATTCCATTGATTCCAATTATTCCAATATTTCCATTGAATTATTCCATTTTTCCCCGCTGTAGTGGCCTAACCCCTTAAGGGTGTCACGCTGTCCCTTTATTATTCCCAATTTTCTAGGAAACTCCCGTAGCGATGCACACGGCTACTTTTTGCCGATACATCGCTCGATCTCATTCGCAGGAGGGCACAGGGAAACTGCGAAAAAGGCGCGTATTTTCACGGGTTTTTAGTTGAAACTTTGGTTAGAGCTTTGGAAGTTCAGCAGAAGAGCCGCTCAATCGGTGGTCAGGCCGCAAGCCAGAGCGGGGCCGAACGGTCACCCATCCAAGTAGCGACTCAGACCGATGCTGCCAAATATAGTGAAATCGTCGCAGACATTACTATTGTTCACGAGATATCAACAATTTCCATGCCTTGAAACCATCGTCGGTCATGTCTTCGTCATAAGGAATCGAAGACTTTCATCAGCAACCCGAAACTGAAAGCTCGAAAAATGAACGCGACGCAACTTGCTGCAGCTCCAAACTCACCCAACTCCCCAAATGAGAAAGTATGACCAGCGGTACTTAGTTGCCAAAACGCGAAGCCCCCCCCCCCCCCCCCACGCCCAGGAAATTTGCGGGGGTTAGCAAACTGGTAGGAGAGGGGGCAGAAAACTTAGACCGGAAGTGCGGCTCTGGGTTCTCAAACTCGATGTTCCGCGAGATCGAGCTCTCGTACGAGAACCAACTCTACGTATATAACTGGCCGTGTTATTCTTCCGGTCCTGGGACACTTCTTCATGCAAACAGAAGGCAAGTTCCAGCGTCCGTGAGAACGAGAACACAGTCCGGGGTTGGAGCGGCCGGTTGATCTCGGGGTTAGCTTGGCCGAAGGCCATAATCTCGCGGGCCCGCGCAGTGAGACGGGGGGCACAGTGACGGGGACAGAGCCGCTGTGTATACGATTTTCGGGGGATCCTTCGCCAAGGATCGCACGGAACGATGGCGAACGCCGAAAGGACGAGCAGAAGATGCCCCGGCCCGGTGTGTACGCGACGGGCAGGGCTAACTTATAATAACAAAAGTTGCCGGGGAGTTCAGTGACTGGTCAGCGTGCGTTGCGGTGTTGCCTGTGACTGCTATTCAATAGCGGGGCAAAATGGACCTGGTGGGGCAAAATGGATATGGTGGGGCAAAATGGACCTGGTGGGGCAAAATGGACCTCGTGGGGCAAAATTGACCTGGTGGGGCAAAATGGACCACCGTAAAAAACATCGCGGCCTATTCGGCAGTTGGCTTTGGGGGTATTGGGGAAAAAAGCAAAAGAAGCAAATAGAGGTCGTATTCGTGCTCAATTTTTGTAAACCCAAACGGAGCCGAACAGATGGTTGAACCGGAACATTCTCTATCACGAATCTACAGCCAGATTTTTAATAAAATTGCCAATACTTGTCCTCAACCTAACCGTATTTCATTCACAGGTACTGTCTAACTGTCCTAGCCCATTATGCTATTCAATAATAACATTGGACATATGCTTTGGGTTTGTTTGTATCGCTAAGGGCTGGATTTGCCCAAACGCAAATTCAACGACTTTATTTTTACTGCCATCTACGACAACAATTTCAATGCCTCAGAGCAATCACCGTCCAATTTCTATCACAAGTACGTTGTCCTGGCCAGTTTCTATGGTCACCACAATTTCCCAGAGCTGGCCACCCTCAGGAACGTCCCAGATCCACGTTACCTCCGGTATGGGTCCATTTTACCCCACATCGCCCAAACGGGGCGCGGAGAGGGAGAAGCGGCTTTCGGACGACCAAGATCTATAGGAAGAGCAAAAGGGGAGGGAGGAGATGAGGAATGGGTCGTCGGCCAAGTGTCTCGAGGAAACAGAACGTCAACTGTGGAGGAAGCACGGTACAAGACGTGAGGCCAGGTGGTTGGTTCCCTCTCTCTACGTGCCTCCCACTCCTCTTTGTTCCCTCCTGCCCTTTCTGAACCGCGAATCAGCTATAAACCGTAGCGCACCACGGCGGAGCTTGAGGGGTTGCGGGGTTGCGTTCCCCGGTACTCACCATCCCTCTGCTTGTCCAGTCGGAAACTTCTTCCCGGATCCGCTCCAAGGAGGCCGCAAATCGTGAATTTGTAACTTTAATGCAAGCTTGCTCGTGGCACGGTCCTCCTGTACACGCGGACATTAAACTTGTTGACACGTACATAGTCACCTCAAGATCCACCGTCCGTGCGCCCCCGCACTCACGTTCCACAAATGATTCTACGGACAACGATGATCGTGCTGAGTAAGAATCCTTTTTGCGTTGGGGAATCTTAAGGGGGTATGGGCGGGTTTCCGGAAATGGGGCTATGGCCATAAAAAAGCGGTTCGTCGTATGCATTGATGGCTCATTTGTTTTCTAAGCGTGTAGGCCTGGGTTCAGTAAGATGATCAGGTCATTGGAGACTCTCCATTCGTAGTTTTTTCGCTTTCGAGTATTATGGGAAAGAGGATGATGAAAAAATCGCCGGGAATGTTTTGGATTTTTGTGCGGGTGACTTGTTTATGAAAGGAACTTTTTGGATAATTTCGCAATCATGCAATGCATAATTATAGGGCTATTAATTGAAACGTACTGAAGTTCCACTTAGTTTTTTGGCCGGCGCCCATTCATCCTCTATGGGATACCATTCTCTCCCATTCATCCTCTATGGGATACCAAACTGTGAAGCAATATGAACGGTTGAGCGGTACGGAAAATCTGTGGGGCCTTACCCACTCTCAAGATTTTTGCCATGATAAGCTGATTTTGCAATATCAAGGGGCCAGTCAATTTTGAAAATTTAAAAAATCGGAAGCAAGCAAGACTTGAAGAAATCGACGATGATGAGCAATCAGAAGAGATTTTCCAAGGTGCAGTAATTGCCGATTGAATTTAAGTAAGAGTTTTTCATAGTGTAAACTTCAAACGCGTTTTTCTCGAAGCAACGTTTTCAAAATCTAGCTCCATTGTATCTCCAAAATGAATAAACCGATTCTCTTGAAATTTGAACCACGTATTGTAAACATGATTCGCAACAAGATCGGCCTCGATGGCTTAAAAATGTTGATTTTTACGCTTTTTTTTGCGAAAAAACGCGTTTTCTAAAAACTTGTTTCGTTTCTCATCTGCCCTTTTTTTATTTTTTGATAAAACTTTATATCCGAGGGTCATTTTGTAGCTGGTGTCATACTGAGTCTAATGAACTTTGATTTTTTTGTTTCAGACAAGCTGTTGCCGAGTTGTGATGGAGCTACCTAGCCCACCTATTTTTGAGGCGTTACGTTAAACTGTAGTGTTTGTACTTAAAAATTAATATAAATGAATTAAATTTGTTTTAAATGTATTTTAAGATTTTATTTATCAAGCCCAACAACTTTTATATTCATAGTTTTTTTTATAAAATCCTCAAAAAAAATCGCAAAAATAGGCTTTTTCGTGGCTCCAAAGTGGACTGGCTCCTTGACAAATGCAGGGGGAAGAATGATACAAAAAAGACTTTTAACCGAAAGTTTGAGACTTGGTCTACATATTGTGACACTTTCGATTAATTTTACTTTACGCTCCTTTTGACTGGAATGCTGTTTCCGATGCATCCTTGAGAGTGAAACCTCAAATTAAATGGCAAATCTGGCTCCTAAATATTAACCATAACATTGAATGTTACATCTACGTCTTAAATGGGAATCCTGAATTTTGGTCCTGAATATTAATCCTAAATTTGGATCCTAAATATTAATCCTAAATTTGGGTCCTGAATAGTGATTCTAAATTTGGGGCCTACATATTGATAGTAAATTTGGGTCCGATATATTAATGTCAAATTTGGGTCCCAAGAATTAATCCTAAATTTCGGTCTTAAATATTAATCCCAAATTTGGGTTCTGAATATTAATGCTAAATTTCGGTTCTGAATATTCATCCCAAATTTCGGTCTTAAATGTTAATCCTAAATTTGGGTCCTGAATATTAACATCAAAATTGGATTGTACATTTTTTTCCCCTCGATATCAACCCTAAAATGGGATCCTGAACTCTGTTCCCGAATTTCAACCCTAGAAATGAAATCGTCGATTTGGTTTCTAACTAGAAATGCCAAATTTAAATCCTGAATTTAATTAATTTTGAGTACAAAGAAAAGTAAGGCTCTCTGAGCGCCATGTTTACAGCCATATACGTCGACCTTGACAAATTCAATACACCCAACGGTCCGTCCGAATGGAAAACACAGCAGGAAATAAAAAGATCTAACTTACGACACCGCACACGAAACGACGTGCAATAGACGTTAACACCAGAACAAATCAATGGGCGAACGACTAGCCTACGCGCTTGGGGTCATTTGCTGCGGATGGGAACGACAAAGATGAAAGATTCGAATGTGACTTGAACGTACGTGCGATGATGCTGATGTTTATGATATAGATGTGAAACTCATAAATAATGACAATCGTGAAGAGAATTCGAGATCCAAATAATTAGCAATCGTGTAAAAGCGATGTGGGGTGTACACACACACACACGCACACACACACACACACACGCGCACACACACGCACACGCACACGCACGCGCGCGCGCGCGCACACACACACACACACACACACACGCACGCACGCACGCACACGCACACACACATATACCGGGTGAGCCACTAGAACTCAGCTACTCGGAAACTATAAATTTTGATTTCATAGAAAAGAAGAAGCCAAAAGCCCAATTCGGAGAATACGTGAATGTCTACATTTCTACTGCCGCTTTTTTCTTAATTTCAGAACTCAATCTGATTGCAAGTCCAGTTCTACTTTTGAAAATGGAAAACCCAATTTTGAGCATTCCCTTCCACGGTATTAAAAAAAAAAAAAACCGATTTCCTATCGTGACCCATGACGGTGATGTACGAAAAAAATGATGAATGATGTTATTCATTTTTATTTATCAAATTAATAAACCTAATTAACAATTTTATTAATTGTAATTTGAAAAATGATTAACTATTAACAAATAATTTTATCAATTTGTATGTAAAAAATTGTCACAGAATTTGATTATTATTCATTTTCCCAACGAAAATGCATTGCTGACTTTATTGATTTCCATTTGATAAATGAAATAAATAATTTTCTCAAGTTCTACTTATAAATGGAATAGATAATGATTCTTTTAATTTTGGATTTATTAAATAGACACATTTAATTTCTACAAAATTTATTCTCATTCCATAAAATTAAATTATATTCTTATTCTCCAAATTTTTTTTCAAAAATGAATAAAAATTAAAATAATCAGAATTTGTATTAAGGAGTGAGGTCTAGTTGGAGCGTTAAAAAAAGGCCTTTTTTCCTATTGTTTTTCGGCCAAACGATAAAATAATTTACAACAAAAGTTCGTCCGTTTAAAAGATATATATTTAATGTAAACAGTATAATTTTTTAAAAGAAATATTTTTCAAAATGAGCCGATACGTATCAATGGCCGAGGACGCTGCAAAAAAAAACAGGTTTTGCGGTGATCACTCTCACCCTGTGACGGATTATCTGAAACTACCAAAACAGGGGGGAATCTTTAGTTAATGATATAATGCTCCGGTTGAACGAAGGGTTTTGAAAAATTTCAATTTTTCACAAAATGGCGGTCGTTGAAAGTCAAAAGTGTTGTTTTGACCAAAATTTCACTTACTAAAATTGAATATAAAAAAAAATAATCGTCCAAAAAAAAATCCTTCGGTCGTCCGGAGGAAAACTATGTATAGAAGAAGTGATATAAATTTCAACCCGATCGGTAAAGCCGTTCTCGAGTTACATTGATCACCAACTTCGGAAACATGGTTTTGAGAAAAACGAGTTTAAGGGACAACACCACTATGATCCCTTGTTTTTTGCCATTTTTCAAGAATTTTTTTATGGGAAAAAAAGAGATATTCGAAAAAAAAAATTTTGTTTTGTTCGTTGTTTATTGAAGATACATAAAAAAAAAATTTCAAATTTTTCACGCCCCATGGTGACGCTGGGGAAGCTCCCGCGTCAGGTACTGTTGCCTCTGCAGTGGTTCGCGGCACGCAGCAGAACTCTCTTCAAGGTCGATCTGAAATAAAATACCGAGTGTTTTCGTTAATAATATGATATTTTGAAGAGAAGTACATAGGGATTTGAAAAAATATTGATTTTTAAAAAATAGGCACGCTTTTGAAATTAAAGGACGATTTTCGAGCAAAATTTCTCGTCGAAAATAGGCTATAACTTTTTTTTATTATTGAGATATCGAAAAAATCCTATGTACTTCTTTAGATAATCTAGTTTTATTGATGCAGTCCAAATTTGAAATCGATTGGATAAAAATTGCTCGAGTTCTGCCGTGTGCCGCACTCAAAAAAGTGGTTTTGAGAAAAAACGCGTTCAAAGTCTTAGGTTTGTTAATTTATACGATAAATTGGAAAAAAAATTGTTTACCTTTAATCAGCGATGCCGGCACCATATAGCTGGTCTTCAAGAAGCAAATCATTGTCCCTAGCATCTTTTCTCGAACTTGTAGAGGCTCTTCTTGCCTCTTTTGCAGCGTCTGTGAGCGAGCGCTCCACCAGCTCGATCCGCGCTGCGTCGGTTTCAACGCAAAAATTGAAACAATTTGGGCCGATAGTTATCCCCAATGTCTCCAAAACTTTCATGAGGCTTCTCAGGCCATCATTGAATAATAATACCGCGACATCAGCTGCAATATCGACGATTGACGATTGACGACTTGAACATTTTTCAATTATCGCCACCTATGGATTTTTTTACACTATATTTATCACTATAGCTGGTTTTTGTGAAGGGAGACAAAAGAATACCTGGAAAAGACCCGCAGGACCTGGGAAAGGCCTGGTATACCTGCCGACCCTGAGGCGCGCAGCTGCGCGGGACCCCGAGCGTCACGGAGCGCTGCACCGCTCCACAAAATATTCAATATCTCCGAAAATAATTATTTTTTCGACCTGGGTCCAACGGCATCTTAATCTTAAATGTATTATAGATTTTTCTGGATGGTTTTCAAAAAATCGATTTTTTGAAGCCGTCACAGTGGTGTTGTCCCTTAAAGTTACCTGTTTACTTTATATGGCTCAAACACGGCGTCCTTTAAAGTCATGGATTGCGGCGAATAATGGTCTGATTTACATTCAATTAGTCGGAAAATACTCGTAAGATATTATACTTTTAGAAAATGAAAAAAAATCGATTTTTTGAAAATTCTAACTAGACCTCTCTCCTTAAACAGCGTATTCAAAATGTTACCTATAAAATCGTCCACGGCGTCCCATTTACGAGTGTCAAATTTGCAGTTTCACCCCGTATATACGACGAAACAGTAGATGCTCGTCCACACGATCCAGTGTCTATAACTCTCATTGCGAAGCTCGGGTATGCCGCGCGGGACTAACGTGTACAGAGACTCAGAGACTCTGCATCGCGAGACGCCAAGATCCAACAATTTGCCCGCTGGGGAATATCTCGTTAAGTGACAATCGCAGAAGCGGTCGATTGAAAACGCTCTAAGAATTATGCGACCGAGGTTGATGCGGATAGTCTCGTGGCTGTATCGCCCGACGATTTTCTCACTTCTCTCTCTAAATAATTCACTTTCTCTTTCTCTCTCTACATAATTCACTTGCTCCGCAAAAGCGAGACAAAAGGGCGTAACTCGCGGTTTCACAGCGGTCACCGATCTTTCGGGTCTCTGACGAATTTCATGAGCTTCCTATCCCAAAGACACAATTGACGGTAAATCGACGTTTCATTGTCATTAATTATCATAATTGTCATTGACGTTTCGACTTTCTTGAATCTCTTAAAAAAAAAATGTTCCCACACATTTCGAAACGTTTCTCACACTGTCTGCCATTCAGGCGTCAGCTCGCTTAATTGTGGACATTGACGATGAAGAGAAAGCAAGAGAGAGAGAGAGAGAGAGAGAGAGAGAGAGAGAGAGAGAGAGAGAGAGAGAGAGAGAGAGAGAGAGAGAGTGAGAGAGAGAGAGAGAGTAGGAGGAGGATAGGGATGAAAAAAAAGAACATTAAGTTGCTGCAATTTTAACGAATTCAGTGGCTTCTGGAATTCTACTCATAGGCCCTTAGGCCTTACGAGGGGCAAGGGAGTGGGCAGAGAGAGAGAGAGAGAGAGAGAGAGAGAGAGAGAGAGAGAGAGAGAGAATTTATTATGCCTTAGTTACAAACTTTCGGGCAAATTTAGCTAACGGTAAAGATACACAATATTATGATGAGTTCGTGGTAACAAATAAATTAAAAATAAAACATGACGAAGCATCAGCAAAAATAAAACTATAAATGTGTTAGAAAAATAACCATGAGCTTAGGTTGTACAGTCGTACAAGCAAAATCATACAAAAGCGATAAAGAAAACCGATGAACTTAAGGCATACCGTTGTACAAGCAAAATCATACAAGCGTGGTCATACAAAGCAAAATCATACAAAATCATACAAGATTACACAAAGCGAAATCATACAAAGCAAAATTATACATAATAAAATCCTGCAGAGCAAAAAGCAAAACGCCAAAGAAAAAGCAAAACGCCAAAACAAAAGTTAAGCTAAGAGAGTGAGAGGAGAGAGAGAGAGAGAGAGAGAGAGAGAGAGAGAGAGGGAGGGAGGGAGGGAGGCAGAGATCTCCGAATTTACATTCAGGTCCATCATGTTGCAGCATGGGTATCCACAACTCGGTAGCAAACTTTTCCCTCCTGTGCCAATAACTTGAAAAAGCTGCTCTCCATCTTCCCCGTCGTAGTACATTGTCCCCACACTCAACGCTGCTAAAACTCCAATGTCATCGAAACTACTTGTGGACAAATGTGAGGATACTTACAGTCCTGTACCCAAACTCAACGATTCGTTCAAAAAAAAACAAGTATCGTCCCCAAAGCAGCCAGATGTCCCTATAGTCGACGTTCTATATAAATAGCGGGCTCAAAGTCCCCTATCCTCATATACAAATATAAATTCACGTATACGAATTTATATGCTCACGTACAAATATCGAGCCTCGTTCCGACATCGGTGGTAGTGCAGTCCTCCATGTCATACCGGCGCGTCATTAAGGCTACAATTAAAAATGTGGCCTCGTAATAAAATCGCGCATTAACGTAACGAATGCCCGGCTATGCCTCATCTTACGCCTCATGGCGGCGGTTTCGTATTTATTGCCGCGGCAATTGGGAACCAGTCCAAGTCAAACGTTCGTCCAATGTTGCAAGTCGGTAGAACGAGCGCGATGGAATGGGGGGGGGGGGGGGGGATGGCGACGAAACAGGGAAGAAAAAAGAGGAGTTCCGAAGAAAGCGAAAAACAATAAATTGCAGTGTCTACCTCTTTCTCGCTTTTTCTTTTTCTCTTCGTTCCCCGCTGCAGTCCCGCATAATTAGCACGTCCGAGAGAGCTCGTTTCTTTTATTCGTCATTTTGCCGAAGGTACACGAAATCTTGAGGGGCTAGTGAGGAAGCAAAAAATCGGCTGGTTTCGATCTGATCGAGCGAATCCACGTTGAGATAAGTTTACGAGTGACTTTTGATATTACTAGTAAGTTTACTGGTGACTTTTCGACATTATCAGTAAGTATACCAGTGACTTTTGACATTACTAGTAAGTTTACCAGTGACTTTTGACATTACTAGTAAGTTTACTAGTGATTTTTGTCATTCCTAGTAAGTTTACTAGTGACTTTTGTCATTACTAGTAAGTTTACTAGCGACTTTTTGAAATTGCTAGTAACTGCCCTAGTTACCTTTTGAAAATACTAGTAACTGCCCTAGTTACCTTTTGAAAATACTAGTAACTATTCTCGATACTTTTTTAACATTACTAGCATGATTAATGGTAACTTTTTGATATTACTAGTAAGTCTACTAGTGGCCTTTTGACAATACCCAATAACTTTTCTAGTTACTTTTTAACATTTCTAGTAATATTAATAGTGACTTTTTGACATTACTAGTAAGTCTGCTAGTGATCTTTGACATTCCTTAGTAACTTTACCAGTGACTTTTTGACAATACTAGTAAGTCTACTAGTGACTTTTGATATTACTTAGTAACTTCATCAGCGACTTTTTGACATTACTAGTAAGTCTACAAGTCACTATCGATGATACAAATCTAAATAGGTGATCTTGAATGACCTTGAACGACTTTGACCCCCCAATGTTTCTTATGCGGCTTGAGATGCTCCACAAGATGGTTGAAAAAAAATGCACCTTGTCATTTAAAGAAGTGGAGGTAACCTCAGTGTGTCAGCGCCTCCATCGAAATAAAAAAAAAATGGTCGCATTTAATGGCTGCCTTCACACCGTACAATTTACGACTGGACATTTTTTTTGTGACGTTGATAATTACCGTGTAATTCGGGTGGCAGAGATAAGATGGACACCCTGTTTATTATTGTCCCCTCAAAGAAAAGTAAAATATAGTTAAAATATGGTTCAGAACGTTATACATTTCTCTCAGGGTATCTACCATATTTATGAACATTTTTCAATACCAAAATCGTAAAAGATACTCAAAACCATACTCATTAAGGTCATAGGCCACAGTAACGGGTATAAAATCATGTGGGAATCTAACATTCATCTAACAGTCATAAAATTAATTACACATCTATTTAGCATGAATATCAAGCTGTTAAAAAATATATATATATATATTTTTTTGTTCGATGTACAAAATGGCCGTCTACTAGTATTTTCTTTCGTTATCTTTTTTTAGGCCCTCCGCGGCGTGACATTTAACATCCACAATTTTTTACCCAGAACAAAAAACAAAAATTCTCGTCAATCTAAATTAATATACCTAGAGAAGTACGTACGGAATTTAAAAAATATTGTTCTATTAAAGAGTTTTAGGTATTTGAACTTAAGAAATGAATTATCAGTGAAAAATTTCTTTATAAATGCTCATAAACTGCTCATAAAATGAAAAGTTTTCGATTAATCAGAAATTCCTTCCTTACCTCTCTGCGAAATGCAATTAGGACCATAACTTCTAAATTTAAAGTAAATCGAGTGAAAATTGAAGTTATTTGTCATGCCAATTGGAAAAAAAGCTGTTTCGAGAAGTTTCGAGTAGTCGGGCATTTAGTACACCGAAAAAAACATATATATTTTTCCTAACAGCTTGACATTCACACTAAATAGATGTGTAATCAATTTTATGAGTGAATCACTTTTTCATACGAAAAAAAAAAATTGTTAAATTCGCACATGATTTTATACCAACTACACTGTGGCCTAAGGCCTTAACCCAATGATAAAAACGAACTAAAATCCTGCACACGTTTTTCGAGAAAAAAATCACGAAAATTCCTCTTTTGTGCGGTTACGACCAGCCGGTCAAAAAAAGTCAATCTCTCTCAGATTCACACATTTTCCAGCCCTTAAATCTCGAAGGGCTCAACGCCCCCACACACTGATATCCTTTATATAAAAGCCCTGTCTAAAAGATCCCTCCTCCGCATGGGGACCGGCGATGTAAGTCGATAGGACCGTTCCTTCCGATCAGCGAATTCACCAAGGCTCACGGTACCTTCGTGCAGTGAAAAAGGGATGGGAAAGTACACGCGGGATTGCAAAAACGTCGGCAATTGAAATACGCCCTGATTATTGAACAGCGCTTATCCCCCCTCCCCGTATCGCCCAAGAAGGCGCAAGGGCGGGGGGGAGGGGGTACATAAATAATAAAGCGAAAATACGGACTCGAGGGAGAGTGGCAAGGGCTTAACGGTTACGTCGTCGAATATAAGCGCGGGTGATATTGAGAAGAGATGAGAAGAGCCGGGGCGAAAGAACGAGAGATGATTCCGGAGACGTTGGCATATTCGAGCCCGCCGTCGTCCCTCAACAATGTACGATAATGAAGAATTATCACCGCATATAAGACTCTCAGGGGGAATAGGTGCAGCTTCTTAGCCCCTCTCCACCCTCGCCACCACCTCGCCGTCTTCCCCCGTCCCTTTCCGAGCCACCCTCGAACAACTTGCAACTCGTTAGCGCTGATCGTAAAAATCATGCTCCGCTCGCGATGTACCCGTATAATCGCGAGCATGTAAAAGCTGGCGGGATATTGCTCCCCTATGGTCCCGGGAGACGAAACGATCGGACTTCGGTATCGCCGAAAATATCTCGACCGATCGAGGACTCGTTTATTGATCTTTGATCGAGAGGCGAAATCAGAGCCGGGAAATTAAATTTGCGAGAATACTCTGGTCATTTGTTTATTTATTTTTTAGTTTACTGATCGTTCATATTTGATATTTTTTGGGTATTAATTTGCTAATTATGCGTAAGTGAGGCCACCAGCCCAAACTCGATGGGAATTATTTTTTTCGCCGTGATCGTTGATTCTTTTATAGTGAGTGATATTAGGTCGGGGGGAGGCTGACATTTTCTATTCATTCCATAAGTTATGGAGTTTTGATGGACTCTGAAACACGTGATAAGATAGGACATTTTTCAATATTTCAACGCTTATATTCGGGTGGGGGTGGGGGGTTTCATGGAAAAAGCATGTTCGAAAACAATGCCGAAGAGAAACCGCGGCCGTCAACCCCCATGCGGAGTTATGGGCTTTTGATGTTCCCGGAAATACGTGACAAAATGGGGCATTTCAATAGAAAATAAATGTGTTACCATATGAAATGAGAATGAAAATTTATGGTGTGGAAAAGCACTTTATTTATACGAAAAAATTCATAAAATAGAAAACCACAATTATTTATTTTAAAAAATTCCAAAAGTTCTATGATGAAGAAAATGAAATGAGGACGCAAATCATAGTTTGAAGGTATTACAATATCACGGCGTCATATGTAGAGAAGTTTCCCAAGTGTGGTAGATTGGCGACGGTAAACGCAAATAATTTAAGGGGGAATATAACTTTGTACATTTTTTTATTGGATTAGAAGGCCCCTTAACTGTCCAAAAATGATATTCAAAAGGTTTTATGAGGGGGAAAATTAAAGGCCGATTAACGGTAAACACGAAATTTCGAAGATTTTACAGTACTTAAAACTTTAAACCCGTTTTTCTAGAAACTATGTTTTTAGACACGGGCGTATGCGTACCGCCTCGAGTTATCAATCGATTGAAATTTTAACTGTAGCTTCTTGACAACATTTTCTAATCCAGTACGGAGGATTTTTTCGATAAGTTGAAATTTAAAAAAAATTATGCTCGATATTAATTTTTTCATATTAACGCCTTTTTTTAATCAATATTTTTAAAAACCTGAAAAATACTGGACTAGTTTTTTATATCTATTTTCAAAATATTTTTCGTTTTTTGTTTTAGCTTGAAAATTATGACCTGTGCGAATACGCCCGTAGAGGACTATGAAAAAAAGGAGTTTATTTTCATCAACAACTGCGCCGCCATTTTGTTATAAAATAATTTAAAAAAAATTCTTTTACTTTAAGACTTATACTTATACATGTATAAAAAACCGAACGTAAAAATATTGTTTTGTTTTTCTTAAATAAATTGTCAAGATGACCCTTAATTTTTCCCTCACAAAGGTATATTCCCCCTTAACGTGGCGCTGCAACAGAAGATATACAATAAAAAAGGAAAATAAAATAATCAAAAAAGGTGCAATTTCAAACAATCTTTAAGCACTGATACTTGGTTTAGAAATGCACATTTGGCTCCGCAAAAATGTTTGGAGCAATATGAAAGTCGAAATTTTCCGAAAATGCCCTATTTTATCACGTGTTTCCGGGAACTTCAAAAACTAATAACTTATGGAATTAATGAAAAATGTCAGCCTCCCCCGCCGGAATATCATTAACGGTGAACAATTATAGCAGGTTATGCTAAAAAAAGTTACATTGAAATTGGGGTAGTGCCCCACGTTTGCATAATTACCATTAGTTTTTGCATCGGTGAATATATTGTTTTTATTGATTAATTTTTATTTGTTTATAAAGATTGAATACCGGTTTGCATGAGTTATCTCTAATTCGAGTCATGTCGCGTAGCTTCAATATTACGCTTTTATATTAATTAACGTTAATGTCTTTCTAGTTGATATCCTCTAATTTATATTAAAAAGGTTAATGTATTTATCGCTCATTAATTCTAAATTATTCGACAATATCTAATGAATTGCGTATTAATATTAATGTCTTTCTTGTTAATTAATTCCAACTGATATATAACATTTTATGTTTTTTGCATGGATTATCCGTATGATAAATTCAAATATCTTTTGCATTAGATATCTCCTATTCATGTAATAATAGTTAATGTTTTTTACCTTTATTAATCACCTCTATTCTTTATTTTTCTAGCTAATTCAGTGCATTTAACTTCCATTCATATGGATCTAAATTGTCAATTTCCTCTTTACTCTATCCTCAGGACAATTCAGAGCAGGCTTATATTTGATTGTTTAATTACCTCAAATTAAACTATGAGCTAACGGTACTTGGCGATTCCCTCATGTAATTGAGCATCTATTAATTAATATCTGCAACATTTAATGAATTCCAATTCGTACTGTAATGAAATCTTTGTAAAGATTTAATTGTAGACGAAGTATGTAGAATAAATGTAAATTAATATGGAAATTGGTAGAAATTTGTATATTAATCAATATAAATCAATATCAATTAATTATTATGAGGTTATATATACAAATTAATATAAAAGCTTACAAACTAACATCTGCAACATTCAATGGATTCCAATACGTCTATAATTTTAATATTTCTAAAGATTTAATTATAGACAAATTGTATAGATTTTAAGGGGTTACCCCCACTTGCGATTTTGAGAAAATCGATTTTTTTATTGCTTTTTTTTTGAAGTATAAGTATCTGAGAATATGTCCTGAAAATTTCAAGTCGATTCGAACAAAAATGACTGAGATATGAGCGTTGAAAGAGAAGAATCCGTTGTGTTAACGACCGGAAATTGAAACTTTAAACGCGTTTTTCTCAAAATGGCATTTCTGAAGTCGGTGACCAAGATTACTCGAACACTAATGAACCGATCTTCTTGAAATTTTGCAAGCTTATTTAATACATAAAAATGTAGTCTTTAAGTGTTCGATTTTTTTTTCGAAAAAAATGGCCATTTTATAGCCAAAAACGGCCGTTTTTTCGTTAAAATCGAACCATTAACTTTGACTGTCCGCCATTTTGTAAAAAATGAATATTTTTTAAAATCCTTCGATTAAAGACTAGTTTATACTTATATTTGACCAAATCCATCTGAATTTTTTTTTCAGATGATCCACTTCGCCGCAATGTTGGTCACCGCAAACCGTGTATATAAAAACATTATTTCATTGACGGCCATTTGCCACTAAACAATGTAATATTTTTCAATAAAAAAATTACTGAAAGTTCTTCAAGATGTGTTCTTTAAGATGGTATATTGATCGATTAAAAAAGTTTCGTAGTTTTCTTTAAAAAAAATCATGAAAAAGGCCGTTTTTTTGCGCTACAAGTGGGGGTACAAAGGCCAATTGAATCGTCTACAATTAAATACCCTTTAAATTAATTACTTCTTCCGGGGTATCAATTTAGTCAATTACTTTCTAATCCGCCAAATTCTCATACATCAATTATTTTAAATTGTTCAAATATTAATTTATTCCAGTCGTACAAAACTTCCGAAAAAGGACAGCAGTTTTGATATTCAATTTTTAAGTGATCTCGATCTAAAATATTCTAGCAATGTGCTTCCCAATATTTGCGACGAACTCATTGCATTAAATGCTGATTGAAGCAGCTTGGAATTTCGAAAACGCCAAAATTTATCCTCGTTAGGTGGGCGTGAAAAATAAGAGCTGCGAGCTGATGAAGGGGCTACATGGTGTGCTCGTGCATCCTTAACGGTAACACTCAATCGTTATGGAGTCGTTCGCACTACGTGCATATCCCCGTCGAGCGGCTGACGGGTGGCGGGCGGTGCGGGAGGGGGGGGGGGGGGGGGGGTTGACTCCTCGGGCAATACAATCTCGCGACTCCACGATCGCGTTTACCCTCGCGATTTGCACGCGAATCGACGATAAAGAAGCGGAAGAAGTAGACTCTCGCGACTGTGAGTGGGAGGAGAGACAGTGAGGGCGAGACTGAAGGGTGAAGGGAGTCTAGCTGTGAGCGCGCGTGTTTGCTGAGACGCGTGAATTAACGAAGCATGCGGGGTGAAGAGATGAGGTGAGGGGAGAAAAAGGGAATTGATATATATATATATATATATTAGACTGATTAAAAAAAAAAAAAAAAATCTGGATTCTCGTGCTATTGTTGGGCACTGATAAAACAAAATTTCTCTAAAAAGATGGGCGCGGTCACTCAATTTTTAGAGGTGGCTATCTCGACTTTTTTGTATTTGAATTTTTTTTAACGAACGTATTGCATTTAAACATAGTCATGGCTTTGGATTACGGATAAAAATCGGAAAAGTTTTGAGTTTGTTCTTTTACAAACATAACAGAGAAAAACTGACCATACGTCGAAGTGCACACGAAACGATGAAAGAAATTTTCGAACAATGGAAATGTGCTGAAATTCCAACGCGTCGATTGAATAACGCCATCTTGAAATCAATAAAACTCCATCTAGTCTGGAAACAACTTTTAAAAAATCGAGTTAAAAAGAATTTGCCGTCACAAATATCGAAGGAGCGTAAATTTAAGAGAGATTTGGACAAACTGTTCAACGTTGCACATTTTCTTTCTGCCCAAAATGTTAACGAACTTGAGAATGGCTGGGAAGAAATGTAAATGAGTTTGAAGATAATATAAGCGTAGCATTTTGAAAATGTAAATATACGATTTATGAATAAAAGCTTATAATTTAATTTTTCGTAAAAAGTGCAAAATGTTAATGCGTATAAATAAATCTACATGAATAACGAGAGTAGTATAGACGCCATTATTGATCTACCTGGATTTGAATTGTGAATATTGCACCCTTTTCAAATTGTTAGAGTTTATTTTTGTTACGAAAAAGCTGCTGGATGTGATTTTTATCCGTAATCCGAAGCCATGAGTATGCTTAAATGCAATACGTTCGTTAAAAAAATTCAAATACAAAAAAGTCGAGATAGCCACCTCTAAAAATTGAGTGACCGCGCCCATCTTTTTAGAGAAATTTTGTTTTATCAGTGCCCAACAATAGCACGAGAATCCAGAAGGAAATTTTTTTTTTGAATCAGTCTAATATATATATATATATACATATATATATATATTTATTTATATATTTACTTATTTATTTATTTATTTATTTATTTATTTATACACACACAGGATATTAGGATGGCCGAAGCATAGCCTTAAAGTGGTGATTCGTGAAGGTCACTTCGTTAGGAACATATCTAACTTAGGTTACCTTATGTCACGTCCGAGGAAATTCTCCAAATCCTTATTCTTTTTCGTTTATTTTATTCAGTCGGTCCGCCTCGTGTTATAACCTCGCATTTCTTCAACACTTAAATATCAAACTCTCAGAAAGAAATGCGAGGTACCACGCGAACAATACGAGAAGACTTTGCCTCTAGCCTAAATAAGTCCCGGCCGATAAGTATTTAGCATGGTGCCGACAGGAAACGAGAACTCGCTAGCGCTCGATCTCTTCGCGCACCCGATATAATCTACAACATAACACAGATCATGCGCATGCTTAGGTCTCAGATATCGAACTCTACCAGGTGTGTAAGTATGAAATCGGAATTTTTGTACAGAAAAAACACGTTTATTGTAATGATATGATACAAAGTATCATATCATTACCGTAGGTACATCCGCCAGTTGTTGTTGTGTTTGAGCGTCGTCTTCGTCCAACAAGGCTTGCAGGTCAGCGTCTTCAAACTTTTTCGGTGGTCTTCCACGTTCTTCGTTCCTCAGATCAAAATCGCCACTTTTGAACCGTTTGAACCACTCGAAACACTGTGTTTTACCGAGAGCATGCTCACCAAACGCCTCCACAAGCATTCGATGCGATTCGGCTGCGGTTTTCTTCAGATGAAAACAGAAAAGTAGTGCTGTCGGCAAATCGTAATTTGTTGGCACAAAACTCGACATGTTTACTGAATGAAACTCGTGTTATTGTGAGTTGGAAATCTTTGTCGGATATCAATACAATAACAAGACACCGCTGACGTGATGTGTCGGTAACTGTATCGACATCTAGCGCCACCTATGGGCAAATTCCGGTTTCATACTTACACACCTGGTATATCCAATATGCCATTTCGCCGAATTGCGAAACAAAGGTCTACTACCTTGCGATGCAACCTCTATCATATAAAATGCATATAAGACCGATTCTACGAATTAATATATGTATGCGAAAATGCACCGCCTTGCAACCTCTATCATATAAGATGCATATAAGACCGATTCTACGAATTAATATATGTATGCGAAAATGCACTGCCTTTCAACCAATCGCGAATTACGCCATACTTCACTGACCAATCCAGAAAGAAATGCATCAATCGAATCATCCCCTCCTTAAGGTATTTTCTCCCATAAGTCATCCCCTCCTAAAATTGCACTTCTCAAAAGATTCCTCCTGCAATTCAGTCTCCCGTCAACTACCATCGGCTCAAGTTCTTTTATCTCAATCCAAGTCTCTCGACAATCTTCATTAAATTCAGAACTTAGTCTTCCGGCAACCTTCCTTCAGAAAAGAATAATTAACTACCTATTCGCGAACAACTTACGCGTATCACACCTATTCCTTTTGCGAACTTATAAATATTAATATCGAAATATTCAGAAATATATCCGAGTTATTCTTCACCCTTAACTGTGTATCGCGATCATATGCTTTAGACATCGTATCCCGTTATCGCGTAGTTGTAAGAACACACATGTACTTTCGACCGTCTCGTACACGAACAATCACACCAACACGAGGCTGCAGCTTGGGTCTCGAATTCACGAGCGTCGACAAACATAAACAGCGAGCGAGCGAGCACAAGCACCACGCACTATCACCTAATGTAAGCGATACTTGTTTTACTCTTTATTATTCCCATCGTTCCGACGGACTTCTTGGTTCAATCTCTTAATTATAATAAAATCAGAATACAGTTAAAACGAGTTTACCGAATTTGTCCCTTATCCTAGTTTTGTCCAAAATCTTTATCTCTGATGTCTCCATAGCACTTCTCCTTGATCCTCGTCCCGAGCTATTGCGCCAGACGTAGGCTCAAAAGAGGAAAACACCAACATATATGCTCATGTCCCCTCAGGACGTGACATATTAATTTTTGGGGGCTCGTCCGGGATATTCAAAGGGTATGTGCTATCCGTATCAATGTCCGAAGACGAGTCATCTAGCTCGTTAAACCTAAACGTTACTGAAGATTCAGCTAACCCGTCACAATATTCATTGCGCAGTTCCAACACCCCTTTGCTATCCGGCCTTGAACCAAAGAAAAGGTCAATAAAAACTCTTGATTTAACTCAGAAACAAGGAAGTAAAAACTCAATAACCATGGCGTTAGGTACGAATCAACTTATCTCTCTAAAAGACGCTATCAGCTGCGTCCCAGAATTCGACAAAAAAAAGATCGCTTTATCAGAATTCATACCGGTATGCCAAGACACAATAGAATATGCTATAAAAATTGAACACAAAGTTAAAGCGCGCAACGAATTGCAGTCCCCTCTCATTAACCACGAAAGGTTCGTCCCGTCCAAATCAGTAAAATTATGTAATGTATGCAAAAGAGACAATCACACTACAGAAAATTGTCGATTCGCGACCTTCACCTGCCAAAATTATACAAATCAAGAACACAATGCCATCGAGTACCAAAGGGTCCTAAATGAACAAAACTCAGTTGTTTGTCAAATATGCAAAAAAATCGGCCATTCAGCAGATATATGTTTTCAGTTAAAGAACAAAACGCCTAAATCCAAACGACCCGTTTGTCGGTATTGCAAAAGGATAGGACACACTATCGAAAACTGCCGTACCCGCGAATACAATATCTCGCGAAATGGTCAGAATACCGATCGGGAAGCCGCACTGAGAGATTCCACGATCTCAAAGCGTCCGGTCTCGATAATCATTCCGCCCGAACCTACCTTACCTACACTATAACCGCGGAAGATTTCGTTAACCTACCCTCGGTGTGTATCGGAGGGCACCGACAAAAAAATATATCGATGTTGTTAGACAGTAGCGCTATCCCGGATCTAATTAAAAAACCAATACAATTTCGAAACTTTATTCTACATCATACCTGACGAGGTTCGACTCCCTCACCCCGGTTTATTGAGGTCCCAATTGTTTTGTTTTGCCACAAAATCCAAAATAAATTTCAAGACGGAATGCCTTGAATGTGAAGACAAGGCATGGCCGTTCAAACGAACAAACCAACCCGACGAGGTAATGAAAATCCCCGCGTGTTATAATATGGCAAAAATAATCTTTAATAATAAGAGAAGATAAATAAGAATATTAGTTATATTATTGAAGAGTATGTGCGTATATATGAAGTGAGAATAAAGAGCACGTGTGGCCTATCGATAACTATCGAGGCGACGCAGTTTACATTAGTAAAAGAAAATATACATAAGAGTATATATAAGAAGTCGTATTGGGTCTGCTTTGTTCTTGAAGCATATGTGACTATTCTCCTGCAGTCTCACTCTTAGTCTCAGTCTCAGTCCTTCGACGACTCTTGATAGAATAAGAAGTCGGAATAAAAAGATATTGCTCTACATTAATAAGACGCTGTATTTTATTCATTAAACCGATCCCATAATCCAATAGGTTATGGGCCCAGGCACAGATGAATCGAATATTCCTCTTAATTTTATAAACTAAATTTAATTTAAAAAAAAATGAATAAACTATAGTGTTATAAAATAAGTTCAAAAGTGAACAGTGAAGTTAACTCAACTGAAATCAAACTATAACAGTGACAATGAGTGACGATATTAATAAGAAAACGAAAAGAAACATTACGCCATTTAACGGCGAAAAGTATAGCATATGGAAGATGCGAATTCGAGCATTAATCGAAGAAGAAGACGCGTTAAAAGTTCTTGACAGTGATCCACCAGAAACTGTGAATGATGACTGGAAAAAGAAAGAAAGACTTGCAAAAGGTGCAATCATCGAACATTTAAGTGATGCAACACTCGGGGTTGCCACTAACAGTGATACCGCACGAGAAATAATAAGGAAATTAGATTCGTTATACGAAAGGCAAAGCCTGGCAACTCAACTGGCTATCGAGAAAAGGTTGATTACTTTTAAATTCAAAGAAGATGTCGTATTAACGAAACATTTCATGTACTTTGATGAAATGATTGTCGAACTTCAAGCAGCCGAACGTTAAAAGAAACAAGTAAAATCGCAAGATTACTTCTCACTTTACCGACTTCGTATGATCCAGTAGTCACTGCAATTCAAACAATGGCCGATGACAAAATGACTCTTGCATTTGTAAAAACAAGACTACTGGACTATGAGATAAAATTAAAAAACGAAAGAAATGACACAAGTGGAAAAGTTCTCCAAACAGAGGTTCAGCAACAACAATCAAAGAAACAAAACAACGGAAATAAAAAGAAATTTAACAATCCTTCCCAAAACTTTAAACAAAAATCTTTCAATAAATTCACACGAGCTTTTAATCCTCAGCAAAATCAAATAAATAATAATTACAAGAAAAATAATTTCTATAACAACAATAAAAGGTGTGAATTCTGTGGACGACGAAATCACAAGAAAAGGGATTGTTACTACTACAAGAAATCGACACAAAAATTCGGAAGACCGTCAATGAACGATCCAAACTGTTCAAATCCAAGATTCAGATAGTAGCTTCGCATTCATAGGCAGAGTTGGAATATCACCTAATAATGAAAATAATACAACAGATAAGTTGACATTCCTTCTGGACTCAGGAGCAACGGATCACATCGTTAATCGAGACGACGTATTTTCAGTGGCAACGGATTTGCCGGAACCAGTAAAAATCTCCATCGCCAAGAAGGACGAGGTCATATGGGCAACCAAAAGGGGATCCATACATGTAACCACAGATCAAGGAATATCTGGGATTCTTGAGAACGTGTTATACGCATCCGAAGTTCCATACAACTTACTATCAGTACGGCGAATTCAACAATCTGGTATGAAAGTAATTTTCGATGAGAACGAAAAGACTACCATTAAAAAAGGTGACAAACTCATAGCTAAGGGTAAGTCGCTTCACAATCTACACGCTATTGATTTAATTATACAAAAGATAATATGCAATAGTATAAATGCAAAAATTGTGACATATAAACTTTGGCACGAGCGCTTGGGTCACATGGGCAAATCAAAATTCCTAGAAATAAAAAGGAATAATATGCTTTTTGATAGTAAAGAAATAGAATCTATAAATCCCACAAATGAAATCTGTGAAGCTTGTATTTACGGAAAACAAGCACGTTTAAGTTTTTCAAAAGAAAAAGACCGATCACACGTCACAAGACCTTTATTTATCATTCATTCAGATGTCTGTGGACCGATCACGTCCACAACAATCGATAACAAAAGATATTTTGTAACGTTCATAGACGAGTTTACCCATTATACTGTTGTTTATTTACTCAGTCAAAAATCCGATGTTTTCAAAACATTCCAAGATTATGTTGCTAAAAGTGAAGCACATTTTAATTTAAAAATAGCTCACTTATATTGTGATAATGGGAGAGAATACTTGTCGAACGAATTTAAGTCTTTTTGTACAGAGAGAGGAATTCAATATCACTTAACAGTACCCTATACACCTCAGCAAAATTCCGTGGCAGAACGCATGAATAAGTCTTTAACAGAGAAAGCACGTGCTATGATACACGGGGCAGAAGTAAGTAAAGAACTTTGGGGAGAAGCAGTTTCAACTGCAGCCTATCTACTCAATTTGACACCCACTAAAGCCCTTTGAGTAAACAAAACTCCTTATGAGTTATGGCACAGTAAAAAGGCAAGAATCGAACATTTAAAAGTTTTTGGTAGTACAGTCTACGTTCACGATAAAAATCGAACAAGTAAATTCGATAAGCGTTCATTCAAAGGAATACTTGTTGGCTACGAGGTAAATGGCTATAAAGTACTGAATACAGAAACGAATAATTTTATTATTGCTCGCGATGTTATTTTTGATGAAATAAATTTCAAAACATCACATCCTCTCGTACAGATTGAAGGAATTGAAACAGAAAATTCCAATTTAAAAAGACAACTTGAAAAGATAAATAAAAACCGATCATTACAAAACTTCTAGTGTCGATAAAAGACAAAAACTAGAAGGTAATGAACACGCAGAAACATATAAAAGAAATGAGAGTCAAATCGAGAAATCTGATATCCAAGCAGATAAAGTCGATAAATCATCATTAACAGATGAAACAAACTCTCAAGAAAGCCCGGATGAAAACGAGCTGCGACGAAGTGCACGTATTAGAAGCAAACCTGCTATCTCTTACAATGAAGAATATTATTCTTATATGAGTGCACAGTCGGTTGTTTCTGATGTTCCTAAAACTTGTGAAGAAATAAAAGATCGGGATGATAAATTTGAGTGGGAGAAAGCAATAAAAAACGAAATTGCTTCCCTTGTAAAAAACAATACTTGGGATATAATTACCTGTCCATCAAACAAAAATATTGTAGGTTGCAAATGGGTGTTTACAATTAAGAATGATGCACAGGGAAATCCGACTAAATATAAAGCGAGACTTGTGGCCAAGGGTTTTAGTCAACAATATCTTTCAGATTACAATGAAACTTTTGCACCCGTAGCACGGATTACAACGTTTCGGTTCCTCTTAGCTTTCGCGAATCAGAACAATCTATTAATTCATCAAATGGATGTAAAAACAGCCTTTTTGAACGGCCTGTTGGAAGAGGAAATTTACATGCAAGTACCTGAAGGAATAAAAGCAAATGAAAATTCCGTATGTAAATTAAATAAAGCAATATATGGTTTGAAACAATCGGCTCGATGCTGGTTTCAACATTTCGACAAGGTTATAAAAGAACGCGGCTTTAAAAATTCCTCTGTTGATCATTGTTTAGATATTCTTGAAAGAGGACACGTGAACCGAAACATTTATGTAATTCTATACGTGGACGATATTTTGATTGTGACTTTCGAAGAAAATACAATGACGAATTTCAAACGTTATTTAATGCATCAATTTTCAATGGTTGATATGAAAGAAGTAAAATTCTTCCTGGGTATAAATATTGAAAGGAAAAACAATATGATTACGCTAGATCAAAGCGCATACCTTCAAAGAATTCTTAAAAGGTTCAACATGAACGATTGTAATGCAGTTAGTACTCCCTTGCCAGTCAAATTAAATTATACTGCATTGGATTCAGAGGTGACTTGTAAAGCACCATGTAAAAATCTAATAGGATGCTTAATGTACGCAATGTTGTGTACTCGACCAGATCTGAGCGTATCTCTTAACTTGCTGAGCAGATATCAAAACGAAAATAATCAAGAATTATGGCAATGCTTAAAAGGGGTTCTGAGATATGTTAAAGGAACATTAAATCTCAAATTGATTTATAAAAGAAGTGAATATGAAAATATGCTTGTTAGCTTCGTGGCTTCCGATTGGGCAGGCAATGAGCTTGACCGTAAAAGTACATCGGGATTCTTATTTCAATTATATGATCAAAATACGATTTCGTGGAATACTAGAAGACAAAATTCAGTTGCCACATCTTCTACAGAAGCCGAATATATGGCGCTGTATGAAGGGGTGAAAGAAGCCTCTTGGCTAAAATCTCTCATGAAAAGTATTAATATAGAAATCATGACTCCCATAGTTATTCACGAGGACAACAACGGATGTATAGCGATAGCTAATAATCCTACTGATCATAAAAGATCAAAGCATATCGATGTGAAATATCACTTCACCAGAGAAAAGATTGAACAAAAGGTAATAATCTTACAATATATTCCTACAGGTCAACAATTAGCGGATGTATTCACAAAGCCTCTACCAGAAGTCCAGTTTACAAAATTCCGGAAACAAATGGGCCTGGAGGAATTATAACTCGGAACACTCGAACCATACGAAAATATTATTATTTTATTTTATAATAAATAGTCTGATTGGGTTTTTATTAAAAGGGGTTTTTCCCAATCCTTGCAACAAATGTTGGACTATATAAATTTGTAATCCCCAGTTAAAACAAAACAGCAAAATCCGACATTAATTTTAGTAGATTACTTTTGAGTGGGAGTGTTGGAATATGGCAAAAATAATCTTTAATAATAAGAGAATATAAATAAGAATATTAGTTATATGATTGAAGAGTATGTGTGTATATATGAAGTGAGAATAAAGAGCACGTGTGGCCTATCGATAACTATCGAGGCGACGCAGTTTACATTAGTAAAAGAAAATATACATAAGAGTATATATAAGAAGTCGTATTGGGTCTGCTTTGTTCTTGAAGCATATGTGACTCTTCTCCTGCAGTCTCACTCTTAGTCTCAGTCTCAGTCCTTCGACGACTCTTGATAGAATAAGAAGTCGGAATAAAAAGATATTGCTCTACATTAATAAGACGCTGTATTTTATTCATTAAACCGATCCCATAATCGAATACCGCGCGTTCGGAAACTTATTTCCACGTAAGAGTCGAAAACCGCACGATAAAGGAAGGGTATATCCCGCCTTTAAAAATCCGTAAGGATGTTTACGCCGGTGACTGCCTGGTAACAAACATCGACGGAAAGGCCCATTTGGCGGATCCCAATCCAACAAATGACGCCTTACGACCGATCGTGCCGGTCATAAAACTACAGGAATTCGACATCGTGGAAAACCAAACCAAACAAAAAATAAAATCAGATCGCAGGACAATCTGCGATTTTAATCCAGTTCCTCATGATTCTAATCCCAATTCGGACGTAGATTGCACGACAACTACGCCGGTCCAGAGCCCAATAGTGGCCAATAAAAGCAATGAAAAAATCGACAAAAATGTCGAAATAAAACTCTGTCAACGCTCCAGTGAGAGCGATGAAGTAGAAAAACCAAACGAAAACAAAAACAACCCGGGAAAAAAAGATCATATCTGAACATATCTGAATCATATCTGTAGAATCAGATATGATCAGACAAGAGATTTGGTCATATCTGTTCATATAGTGTCATGACAGATCATGTATGCTTATATCTGAGCATATCTGTAGAATCAGATATGATCAGACAAGAGATTTGGTCATATCTGTTCATATAGTGTCATGACAGATCATGTATGCTTATATCTGAGCATGTATGATCATCCCGAGAAAAAAATATCAGACCAAATCACATCTGATTATATCTGGATTATATATGATCCAGATATGATTGATCATATCTGGATCTTCCCTAATGATGCATAAGAAAAATGGCCATATCAGAGCATACATGATTAGATTTGACGATATCAGAGCATGTATGATTAGATTTGACGACATCAGACCACCCGGGAAAAAAGTTCATGCCTGAGTGGATATGCTCATATATGTTTCAGATATTGTCATATATGTTTCAGATATCGTCATATATGATTCAGATATTGTCATATATGTATCAGATATATTTATATCTGACATTTTACAGTATCATATATGATTAGGTCTGATCATATTCTACGTCACATATGCTTAAAGAAGATCATATCTGATCACATATCCCGCGGAAAATGGTCATATCTGAGCAGATATGCTCATGTAGGTGTTTATCTGCAACATAAATGAATCTGATCTGATCATGCATGGTCAAAGATGAACATACATGTATTTTTATGCGCTCAGGGCTAGCTCTATATCTGGTCAGATATGATCGCGCATAAGTAAATATGTGCAGATATGAATTTATAGCTGAACATGTCTGCCCATATGTGGTCATGTCTAACCAGATATAGTACAATTCACGACTATATTCGAGCTCACACATGAATAGACTTGAATATGTGCGCGCATGCATGAACATATCCAACCAGGTATGGATGAATACGTTCAAATATGAATCAATTGATGAAATATGAATCAATTGATTCATATTTGATTAGATCTGATCACACGTGGGCAAGCATGTTCAGCGATGATCATATAGATCCAATTGGATGAATTCGAGTATAATTCCATATCTGGGCAGATACAATCGTACATGGGCAAATATTTTCAGACCTGATCATGCACGAGTTGGGTTCGGTTGCGTATTCATCCATACCTGGTTGGATATGTTCATGCATGCGCGCACATATTCAAGTCTATTCATGTGTGAGCTCGAATGTAGTCGTGAATTGTACTATATCTGGTTAGACACGACCACATATGGGCAGACATGTTCAGCTACAAATTCATATCTGCACATATTTACTTATGCGCGATCATATCTGACCAGATATAGAGCTACCCCTGAGCGCATAAAAATACATGTATGTTCATCTTTGACCATGCATGATCAGATCAGATTCATTTGTGTTGCAGATAAATACCTACATGAGCATATCTGCTCAGATATGACCATTTTTCCCGGGATATGTGATCAGATATGATCTTCTTTAAGCATATGTGATGTGGAATATGATCAGACCTAATCATATATGATACTGTAAAATGTCAGATATAAATATATCTGATACATATGTGACAATATCTGAATCATATATGACGATATCTGAAACATATATGACAATATCTGAAACATATATGAACATATCCACTCAGGCATGAACTTTTTTTCCCGGGAAAACAAAAAGCAAAACAAACTCAGATTGCACGACAATCTGCGTTTCCAATCCAGTTCCTCGCGATGCTCACCCAATTTCTAGCGATCATTCTAATTCAAAATCAGATTGCATGTCAATCTCAAATTCCAGGCAAATTCCTCGTGATCCTTCTATTTCAATCGTAGATTGCATGACAACTACGATAATCCAGAGCCCGAAAGTGGTCAATCTAAAAACTTCGGAAAAAACGTCGAAGCAAAACCTTGCTTTCACTCCGAAGAGAGTGACGAGCAAGCAAAACCAAAAAAAATATTCAGTAGCGAGGAAGAATCAAAACCAAAAACAAACTCAAAAATTAAATCAAAACCAAATCAAAATCGAAACGAGAAACAAAAAGCAAAATCAAAAACAAATAAAACCCAAAACGAAAAAGAAAAATCCAAAACAATTCAAAATCCAAACAAAAAGAAAAACCCAAAATAAAACAAAACCAAAACGGAAAAGAAAAATCCAAAACAATTCAACATCAAAACGACAAAAAGGGCACATCCCCAGACCAAATTGAAACAATCAGAGCAAAAGAAACATTCGATAACAATAATCAAGGAAAAATCGGCGTGCCCGCTCCTGAAGGAGTGGACGCCAATTTTAAATCTCAACGGTATACGCGAAGAACTCGTAAGACCGTGAATTATGAAGAGAGCAGTAGCGACGAGACCGAGGTCGACGTAATAAGATCCGCGCGCGTCACTCGACCTAGGAAGGCCGCGCGCCGGAAAACATATGACGGCTCTAACATATCCAATGTTCCTCTTATCGCTCACTCCAACAGTCCCACTGACCCTGATTCCGATAATTCGGTAAACTCGGACTCCAGTTCTATTGACTCACAATTCGACGAAAACGACAACTGATCAGCTGATAAAGGAAAGTCATCCGAATTGAAAATTGCAAATTGCATCAGTACCAAAGAGTTGTTCTCTTTCCGGAATGACAATTTGGTCTACTTCATCGATGCAACAGGAAACCCATGTGATCATGGGGGACAAAAATTATTGGAAAAAAACAAATTTCCCCTCTGGAAAGACCTAACTGTAGGTCATGCTTATAGGAAAAAGGTTATAAAAAAACAACATTTCGCAATGGTTATTCGTGGTGAACAATCCGAGTCGCTATCAGTAATATCCGAAAACGTCAAACGAACAGTCAAAGAATTAAAGGAAATTTGTGAAACCTCCAACCTTCACTCGATCAGTATTTGCCACAGTCAGCACATCGAACATTTAATTTGGGCTGACGTAATAAACATCGTAAAAGAAACGTTCAAACACAGCGAAACAAAAATAATAGTCTGTTTGGGAACTCTGAGTTACGTACCGATTGAAAAACACGATTCAATATTTTATGAAATGCACAAGTCCCCAATTGGTGGACACAAGGGTGTCTCAAAAACATACAACAGAATAAAACGCGAATATTTTTGGGAAGACTTAAAATCAGATGTTCAGAGACGCATACAACAATGTCTGGAGTGCCAACTCAAGAAATTGGTCCGGATCAAAACAAAACAGCCAATGATCATAACGGATACGCCGGGAACTGTTTTCGAAAAAATATCTATGGATATCGTAGGTCCAATGCAACGCACTTCAAGCAACAATGAGTATATGCTAACGATACAGGACAATCTCTCGAAATACTGTATCGCGATTCCGCTCCCAAATGCACTGGCAACAACGGTCGCCGATGCTTTCATAAAACGATTTATATGCGTGTTCGGAGCGCCTAAGGCCCTACTAACCGATCAAGGGAGCAATTTCTTGAGCGGCCTTATGAAAAGAGTTGCTAAACGCTTCCGAATAAAACGATGCCGAACGACGGCATTCCATCCACAATCAAACGGAGCGCTTGAAAGATCGCATCACGTTCTGGCCGAGTTCTTGAAACAGTACACTGACAAAGACAACGAATGGGATCAGTGGCTGGAACTAGCAATGTTATCATACAACACTAGCGTCCATGAGAGTACCAGATACACGCCCTACGAAATAGTATTTGGCAAGGTAGCAAGGGTCCCATCAAGCGAACCGCTTCGGGAATCTGATCAATTACCAAATTATCGCGGATACCTAATCGATTTGATCACGCGCATCAATGGAATACGAAATATCGCATATGAAAACCTCGTTGCTTCAAAACACCGGTCAAAACGGTACTATGATAAAAACGCAAACCCCAAAAACTTCAAAGTCGGAGATTTCATCTATCTACAAAAGGGTTCTAAACCAGGCAAATTAGGTGACCATTATTCCGGTCCACATAAAGTTTTGGAAAAATTAGAAAAGGGAAACGTCAAAATTCAGTATAAAAACAAGACTCGAATCGTTCACGAAAACCGATTGCGATATTCACACATAAATACCAAAGAGAAACCAAAAAGAAAAAGGGGGTCGACTCGAGTCGAGGATTCGGACTCTAACAACTAAATACTAATCAATTATTACATTGTTCTCAGATGATCGGCATCCATTTAATTTGGGCATTATGCTTATTTCACCCCGTTGCTGCCATGGTGGGTTACGACTGCGGATCAAGTGCGCCCAATATAACAACGATTTCACTACTGGACGTTAAACCTTGCGACAACCCTGCTCCAAACACACGAACCGTAGGAAAATACATCCAACTCTTACAACTCAACGACTACTCTGAAACCATGGTTATACAATGTAAAATCGAGATTTTGAGAACGATATATCACTGCGGCATGTTTTCGCATGTGTCCATTGTTAATAACGGCCAAACGGAATATCTCGAGGTCACTCGGCGGGACTTATGCGAAGAAATGCACAGATACGACACCACTCAAGTAGCCCACAATGTGATACGCGGGTTAAAAGATAACCAAACTACTACAATCAGCATTACCCTCGCCGGCAGTATAGCAAACAATGGCGAGTGCAATGGTGCATCGTATTCAGATCCGTACGGTACTTGGAACAACGTTGTTGTTCAAGGTACGGTAAAAATCACGTTAGGAAGCTATATGGCTCAAGTTGCGTTGAACTCGAACCAAATTCATTTAAAATCAGGTACTACTTGTACCTTGTTAGCAACAACGTGTATCGACCCTTACGGAGGATACACTTTTTGGAGCTCAAGACCGCGCGACGACTGCAAATTTGACAAATATGGCATCCTGTATGAAGGAATATCCAACAAAATAATTGAAACCGAAACAGAAACCGAAAACACAGTTTACTCAGTAACAACCAGCGACGTTACGTTCGCGCTATCCGTTAGAAAAACTGACCAAATTTGCGGATATAATATTTTCGCCACCGAACACCCAAAACTTTTTATATTCGAAACAACGCGAAGCGCTTCGTTCGCAAAACATGGAAAATTCCCCATGGCTAATCTCGACATATTCGCGTACATCAATTCTAAATTTATCTATGTAGAAAGACATATCCGACAACAAATGAAAACTTTGTATCATAATATGCTAGACCAACAATGTAACAAAGAACGGCAAATGCTTCAAAATAGTTTGTCCTTGGCGACCCAAGCTCCCGACGAATTCGCATATAACATCATGAAGGGACCAGGATATATGGCTGTAGTAGCCGGAGAAGTAGTTCACATAATCCAATGCATACCAATAGAAGTAAACTTGACAAGGCTAAAAGAATGCTATAACCAGTTACCAGTAACTCGTGGAAACGAATCATATTTCCTCACATCCAAAACTCATATCCTTTTGAAAAAGGGAACCCAAACGACTTGTAATTCCTTACTCCCTCCTTACTACCTATTCGGCAATACATGGTACAAGTTCTCGCCAGCTCCGGACGAAACTGTGTCACCCGCGAGTATGGAGCCTATGACAAAACCAACATGGAAAGATACCAATCCAACATCCTTAGCATCAAGTGGCATCTATTCAAAGGAGGACATCGACAATCTCCGGGAACGTATTATGTTCCCCATAGAAGAACCCGCTGTACTCAACCATGTGGCACGCGGAATGATCGGTCAACCTACTGTCGACCAGGGGATACATGTGTTGAACATGCTAGACAATAACAGTCTTGAATATCTCGCCGAATCCGTCTGGAGTTGCACATGGGGGAGAATCAGCCAATTCGGAACAGCAAGCGCTGGTCTCATCGGAATTTTCATCGTCATCCGAGCCATAAAACTCTTCGTGGACACCTTAATACATGCATACAGCATACACACTGTGTATGGCTGGTCAGTGTACCTCATCGGTGCAATCTGGGATTCAGTGACTCATCTACTCATACATCTGGCCAAGCGTCCTAAGAACATGCCGCCGACAGACGAGGAGGCCCCGCAAGAGAATAATAAACCCGCTACGAATGAAACAGCTGATCCAGGACACAACACTGGAAAATCTCAAGTGTCATCAACTATGAACACCGAAACCGTATTGTACCCGAATATATCCGAAGAATTCCACAATCCTTGTACCTTTCCCTAAGTGGCACACGAGTACATAAAGTATCAATAATTATAATTCATTTTTTTGTTCTATTTTCCAAAGGCTGCATGATTAATTTTTCTCTTAGCCTTTTCAGAGAAAAGTAAAATAACAATAATAAATAATAAAATAAAACTTAGAGTAAATTAACAATGATAATCTTGATATATACAAATCATATTTTTGCTTTTATTATATAAAAAAGGGGGGAAGAAAAGAGAAAAAGGTACCAAGAGAAGATAGAAAGGGAGACGAGAAAGAATGTAAAAAGGACATAGAAGATAAGTTAGAGTATAGAGGATATACTATAAGTATGTGTTAACGAGAAAAAAAAGGGTAAATAGCGAATAAGACAACGAAGACTAACGATGAGAAAGACAACGAAGACCAACAATGAAAAAGACAACAACGAACCAAATGACAAAGAAAACCAACGACGAGAAGAATTGTCAACGAGGAGAGAGACCACTTCGCAAACCATCGAAGAACCACGTAGTCCGAAGTACAACGAAGAGAGCGCACGACCAGCCGACGCGAACGAAACAAACAACTTTTGAAGGAACAAAAACTTTTTCTTTATTAAAAAAGGTTTCGTCTTCCACACGGCGCCAATACAATGCGCATCGACGAACACGCATTCGTGAAATCACTCTCTACTGATGACCGCCGGAAGATCCCAGTCATCGTACGCGGCGTACAACCCGCGGGGGCCCTCCCAGCCCGGATGGTCCCAGTCATATTCCGGATGGTCTAATCCCCAGCGACCCTCCAACATCCACCGGACACCGAACACATCAAATCCCCACTGGAGATGAAGGAAATGTAGTGCTCTCCGGTTATCCTCGCGTTCTTGACGACGGGCCTTCGCCACCTTGACAAAGGACACCTGTAACGCGGAAAGAAAAATTAGCGAATAGTTTTTCACTTTCTCCGATTTCTTTCTTTTTTTTATATATATACTGTTATCATACTTTTTATACATTAGGAATGATTAACATTTTTTTTACTCACCATGAAAGTTTCAGACCGTCGATTCTTTGAAGCCATTTCTTTTTTTTCCTCTCTTCTCTTGTCTCTTCCGTAAAAATAGTATGATACGACGCGGATGCAATCGACGAATATTTTTTTACGAATGAGATGGTCACCACGAAGACCCTGCTTAAATACACTTCGCCCCACCAAGACGAAAAGTCATCCTTGTCCTAGCTAACAGTCTGATTGAGCGGGACGCCCAATCTTAAAGGGGGGAGGTGTCACGTCCGAGGAAATTCTCCAAACCCTTATTCTTTTTCGTTTATTTTATTCAGTCGGTCCGCCTCGTGTTATCACCTCGCATTTCTTCAACACTTAAATATCAAACTCTCAGAAAGAAATGCGAGGTACCACGCGAACAATACGAGAAGACTTTGCCTCTAGCCTAAATAAGTCCAGGCCGATAAGTATTTAGCATGGTGCCGACAGGAAACGAGAACTCGCTAGCGCTCGATCTCTTCGCGCACCCGATATAATCTACAACATAACACAGATCATGCGCATGCTTAGGTCTCAGATATCGAACTCTATATCCAATATACCATTTCGCCGAATTGCGAAACAAAGGTCTACTACCTTGCGATGCAACCTCTATCATATAAAATGCATATAAGACCGATTCTACGAATTAATATATGTATGCGAAAATGCACCGCCTTGCAACCTCTATCATATAAGATGCATATAAGACCGATTCTATGAATTAATATATGTATGCGAAAATGCACCACCTTGCAACCTCTGTCATATAAGATGCATATAAGACCGATTCTACGAATTAATATATGTATGCGAAAATGCACCGCCTTGCAACCAATCGCGAATTACGCCATACTTCACTGACCAATCCAGAAAGAAATGCATCAATCGAATCATCCCCTCCTTAAGGTATTTTCTCCCATAAGTCATCCCCTCCTAAAATTGCACTTCTCAAAAGATTCCTCCTGCAATTCAGTCTCCCGTCAACTACCATCGGCTCAAGTTTTTTTATAAAATCTCAATCCAAGTCTCTCGACAATCTTCATTAAATTCAGAACTTAGTCATCCGGCAACCTTCCTTCAGAAAAGAATAATTAACTACCTATTCGCGAACAACTTACGCGTATCACACCTATTCCTTTTGCAAACTTATAAATATTAATATCGAAATATTCAGAAATATATCCGAGTTATTCTTCACCCTTAACTGTGTATCGCGATCATATGCTTTAGACATCGTATCCCGTTATCGCGTAGTTGTAAGAACACACATGTACTTTCGACCGTCTCGTACACGAACAATCACACCAACACGAGGCTGCAGCTTGGGTCTCGAATTCACGAGCGGCGACAAACATAAACAGCGAGCGAGCGAGCACAAGCACCACGCACTATCACCTAATGTAAGCGATACTTGTTTTACTCTTTATTATTCCCATCGTTCCGACGGACTTCTTGGTTCGATCTCTTAATTATAATAAAATCAGAATACAGTTAAAACGAGTTTACCGAATTTGTCCTTTATTCTAGTTTTGTCCAAAATCTTTATCTCTGATGTCTCCATAGCACTTCCCCTTGATCCTCGTCCCGAGCTATTGCGCCAGGCGTAGGCTCAAAAGAGGAAAACAACAACATATATGCTCATGTCCCCTCAGGACGTGACACTTAGTCCAAAGTCTAAGGATTTCAAGTTATCATGGTAAGTACGATTTTTGAAAAATTTCCCACAATTAGGTACTAACTCGTTTATAATGTTCGAACAGACAATAAGTGGTAACTAAAAACTTATTTGCGTATTAGCGTAATGTGGTTTTCAGTCGAAAAACACCAATAAAATCATCTGTATCCACACAACTAACTAAATGGGACGTGTCGAATAATTAAAAAGTTGTAAAAAGCAAACACACCTTTTATGTTAATGGTACTTAAAATAAATAGCAATAAAATAAGAGATCAACGAGTTCAACGGGTCAACATGTAAAGTGAAAAGTGCTATTTTTCATGAAAAATTCCGCCAATTTGGGGGTGGAAAACCCCCTCGATGTAAAAAAAATCTCAAACTAACCGTTGGGGGGAGGTATTTTATATGTAGAGAGTGTGTCCCAAGTTTGAAATAAATCGGTCATGTAGTTTTCAAACGGCAGTGAACACGGACTTTGAAAAAGTGGTTTCGAGAAAAACGCGGCACCGGCTGGTTTGTGGATATTTTCGCGTACAAATTTCACGGAATGTTCTTGAAATGACACTTAACAATGTACAAAAGGTTTCAATAAATTTACTCTATCCATATATATGAAAAAAATTCCCAAAAAAGTGTTTTTTTTCACGCTGAAACCCCTACCCTCCCCTTAAGGGACCACTTTATGTTCGGTACCAGGGGACAGAGAACCCCCAACATTACGCATTTTATATCAAAACCCCTTGGGAATCCACGAAAATTTTTAACAAACTTCGAATATTTATGGAACACGACGTATAAAAACCAATCACATAAATACTTACAGAAACTTAGCGGTACCACGCACCTCGTGTCGTGTCATATCGCTATGCTCCCCCGCACCCCTTTCATGGGTTTTTTACGCGAACGCGCTGCGACATTATCGTGATAGCACGAGTATTCGACACTAGCAAGGAACATTCCTCAGGTGACACCCTTCGATTTTGTTGAAATTTGGATGTGTCATAAAGCACCGAAAAACAAGCGATACGTATTTTTTTATCGGCGAAAAAACGGTTTCAAGGGGTGAAACCACCCCTTAATACAGGGGTGGTTCATCCCTTAATATTTTTTTTGCAATGTCACTATAATGGATTTTTCATTGATTCGGGTTAAAAGAATTTTGGTTTTTGTTTCAGTAAAATCGGAGGACTCCTTGTGTGTGAAACTACTGTATTACCCCTAGAGATGCCTTCCTTCGAGGGGGGTTTCACCCCTTAAAACCGTTTTTCCGCCGATAAAAAAAATATGTGTCGCTTACTATTCGGTGCTTTATAACATATCCAAATTTCAACAAAATGGAAGGGTGTCACCTGAGGGATGTTCCTTGTAGGTGCCGTTCGGCGTTACAGGACTTCCCCCTACGTAATTATATTTCTGAAGATTGTACGTATAATTATCAGGAAGAAAGCAAAAATGAATCCTCACAATCTTGTCTGCCCATATACTTTCCATTTCTACTTGAACTATACCTCGTCCTTCCTCACAATTTTTAAAATCCTATTGTATATATAATCGGTATGTACCAGGTGTGTAAGTATGAAACCGGAATTTGCCTATAGGTGGCGCTAGATGTCGATGCAGTTACCGACACATCACGTCAGCGGTGTCTTGTTATTGTATTGATATCCGACAAAGATTTCCAACTCACAATAACACGAGTTTCATTCAGTAGCATTAGTTTATTAGAGATAAACATGTCGAGTTTTGTGCCAACAAATTACGATTTGCGGACAGCACTACTTTTCTGTTTTCATCTGAAGAAAACCGCAGCCGAATCGCATCGAATGCTTGTGGAGGCGTTTGGTGAGCATGCTCTCGGTAAAACACAGTGTTTCGAGTGGTTCAAATGGTTCAAAAGTGGCGATTCTGACGTGAGGAACGAAGAACGTGGAAGACCTCCGAAAAAGTTTGAAGACGCTGACCTGCAAGCCTTGTTGGACGAAGACGACGCTCAAACACAACAACAACTGGCGGATCAGTTAAAGGTGACCCGAGAAGCCATCTCCCTTCGGATGAAAGCCATGGGAAAGATACAAAAGGTGGGGAAATGGGTTCCACATGAACTCAACGAAAGACAGCAGGAAAACCGCAAAACATCATGCGAAATGCTGCTCGCCAGGTTCAAAAGAAAGTCATTTCTCCATCGAATTGTGACTGGCGATGAAAAGTGGATATATTTCGAGAATCCTAAGCGCAAAAAGTCATGGGTTACTCCGGGTGAACCATCAACATCGACGGCAAGACCAAACCGCTACGGACGAAAGACAATGCTATGTGTTTGGTGGGATCAGAAGGGCGTAATCTACTACGAGCTGCTGAAACCTGGGGAAACTGTCAATACTCAACGCTACCGACAACAAATGACCGATTTGGATCGAGTTTTGCGTGAAAAACGACCAGAATACCAACAAAGACAACACAAGGTGATTTTGCTGCATGACAATCCACCAGCACACAAAGCAAAACAGGTCCAGGAAACGATAGAGTCGTTCCGTGGGGAGATTTTTCAGCACGCGCCTTACTCACCGGACCTTGCCCCATCCGATTACTACTTGTTTGCATCGATGAGACACGCACTTGCTGAGCAGCGCTTTACTTCTTACGAAGATGTACGAAAATGGCTCGATGACTGGTTTGCCTCAAAAGAGCAACAGTTCTTTTGGCGCGGAATCCACAAATTGCCAGAAAGATGGGAAAAATGTATAGATAGCGACGGACAATACTTTGAATAAGTTACTTTGTATCATATCATTACAATAAACGTGTTTTTTCTGTACAAAAATTCCGGTTTCATACTTACACACCCGGTATAATTCATAATATGATATATATATATATATATATATATAAAGGGTGTCTCCGAAAGAAAACATATTTTTTCAACAAGATGGCGCAACCTGCCACACTACGGGCGAAACAATGCAGTTATTGCAGACGAAGTTTCATGGTCGTGTTATCTCGCGCCGCGGCGATGTGAATTGGCCACCAAGATCGTGCGATTTCACGCCATTGGACTTCTTTCTTTGGGGGTTTCTGAAAGTAAAAGTGTATGCCAATGATCCACAGACCATTTCGGAGTACGAGAAAGCAATTGGACGCACCATTAATGAAATTAATCCTCAATTATGCCAAAATATTATTAAAAATGTCACCAAAAGAGTGAACGTTTGTAAACAGGGACGAGGTGGCCATTTATCGGATATTGTGTTCCACACATAACCTCCATGTTTATATCTTATATGACAATAAAAATATTCGTCCTTTTCGAATAAATAATACGTTTTATTAATAAATCAAAATTTCAGATCATTTTGAGGCACCCTGAATATTTAGTATATTATACATAAATATATATATTTATGCGCTGCAGGTAGGGACTGATAGGAAAGGGTTCAATCGGGAAGGATTATACGTAAAAACCCGCAAAGGTAGACATTGGAACTCAGGAAATAAAAAAAAAACCAACACCGAATTCGAACGAATTTTGTCTGACCATATGCCTTCCATTTCTACTTAACCGATACCAGGTTTTCCGTGCAATTTTTCAATCTGCTATCTATCAGACAGATGCTAAAAAATTAAACATTTAAGGATAATATTTAAAAAAAACCCAAAAATAGTACACTGAATCCGATCAGTGTACCGGTCGAAAAATTATTGGCCAGTTGCTCGTCCCACTGATATTTAATATTCTTATGTGAGTAAAAATGAAATAGTAGATTCCGCCGTTAAAAACGTCAACAAATCGGTTATTGAGTGTCTCAAGTCTGTGTGATTTTCTGATATATTCCAGTTATTATATAGTTATATATAGTGTATTATATAGTCATTGATAGTTAGTACATAGTTCATGTTTTATATATATATATAAAGATCCTGATACCAAGAAGATCGAGTGTCTCGTCCATTCGTCCCGATTATCTTGAGAATTCCGGGGACAGTCACACGCCGATCATGGGGAAGAAGATGGGTCTGATGGGTGAGAGTCACGAATTTTAAGGCTCGATGGGCCTTGACACTGGACTAAGGAATCCTTAGCGGAAGGGGGGCCAAGAGAGAGAGAGAGAGGGGGGGGGTCTGTATCTCTCACAGCAAGACAACGAAGGAGACGAGGCGTCGACCAGAAAAGCCACCACATACGTATTAGAGGCAGTATTTTAGCGGTACTTTTAATTTCGCTGTGATCGTAAACATTTCGACGCATGCGAAAGGAGACGCGAGTGAGAAAGGAAGAGCAAGATGGTGCGGTGTGCGCCAAGGCGAGAGGGTCTAAAAAGAGGCAGAACGGACGAGCGCGAGTGTATTTGCATATTTTAATGAGGCATCGAGCACTTTGCTCCGTTTGGGTGTCTGTGTGCACAGTGAAAACATCGTATTGAGAGAATGTAACGCACATACTCCCACACACACACACACGCACACACACACACACACACGCGCGCGCGCGCGCGCGCACGCATACACGCACGCACACACACATACACATAAACAATCGCTCACAAACACACGGACGGACCCAGCGTGATCAGAAGGGGAAAAAAGCAAAAATCGACGCTGCCCCGTCAATGTATCGCGGCGAGAATCGAGCGATCTACTTAACGGGCTACATCTACCTAGATAGGAAAAAATTGCATTTTCCCAAAACATTTTTATTCTATACCATCACCTTCTAGCCATATTCCCTGAAAATTTCATGGAAATATTCCTAAAATTAAATTACTTTCTAACAGCCGGCCGAGCGAGCGGTAGCAGTCGTATAGTATTTCAATCTTTAAACGCCTTTTTCTCGAAACACTGTTCTCAAAGTCCGTGGACATGATATCTCGAGCACAACTTGATGGATTGCTTCCAAGTTTATAGGAGATATGAAGAGAAATATTTAAAGATCATTGACGATCCCACTTTTGAAAAATCCGTCTTCATTTTTCCACAGTTTCGTGAAAATGACGACTTTTTCCATAGATTTTGTATGCCCGAGTTTCAATTCGTCGGCATTTCGTTCAAGATAATGATTGAAAAAATCGCCGATCGTCACCGACTCGTATTTATTGTTAACTCGAATAACCCGTTTGGTTTTTATATGTCAGACGGACCGTTTAAGCTGGAGAGTGTCCACCGCCAAACGTCGTGAAAAAAATTTCATCATCGGCCGGTGGTCATGTTTGTGTTGTTTTTCTGTATTCTTTGGTAATTTTTTTTTAAGGCTCTCAATATATGTACCTTTGTGTTGAAAAAAGATGCGTTTCTTTTTTTACCAACCGTTTTCCAGAAAAAAATTCGGAAATTGTCCATATTTTCGGGCCGCTGAGTAAATGTAGCCCCGGGAATTTTAAAAGCCACGGGAAACAAGGGCCCGAATTTCTTTGTCAAAGTTTCAACGAAGCTTTCACCTGCCAAAAGTCAACTGCCAGCTTCGGAGACTTCGTGATAAAATGTTCTTTGCAATTTTCGTATGCCTTTTCGTGCTCTGTTGTTTCTTTCAGTTTTTGGAAACCAGCTGTCCAGTGGTCACCCATCCGAGTATTGGCTCGGTGAGGAAGATCAGTGCAGCAACCGTCGACGGCAAAAAAATGCCATCGTAATTTTATCCTGCTCATTAATTCACTTATACTCGTCGATTTCGAATTATACGCTGATTATGATTCGCTGAATAAACAATTAATTTTAATAATGAATTTATATGAAAATATTTTACAACCGGGGCATCTGAGGGTATAAGAAATGCGGAGCGTAGTGCACTTCGTCGATGCCCGCAATGAATTGCACATTTAACAGTCGTTGCCGATTTAATTGCCCACGCACGATAATGTCGATGGCGCAATTATATTAATATTATTACAGCCACATGGCCACGATCTGACGTTCCTTAATTATAAATATACAGGGTGTCTCGAGAAGCGACGGCCAAAAAGAAAATCCAGGTGCCTCGAATCTCTAGAAGATTCACCCACATGTATGTTCCGCAATCTTTTATCGTTTTTTGAGAATTTTATTTTATTTTTATTTTCTGTTTGTTTACTTTCCTTGGGATTTTTCTACTCGGGTTATCGTGGTGACGTGCACTTTTCAGCAATAAATGAATCACCAACTGAACACTAACGTTGACGCCTTCGATTTCTACGAAAAAAAAAATTAAAAATAATCTCGAGAGAATCAGTCACTAAGTTTAGATGAATAAAAAAAATACTTATACTTGTCTAAATGACTCCCAAATGCATTTAACGGGTTACATCTTGCTGGTGGCCGTAAAAAAACGAGTTTTCGTAAAAAATTTTGTCGGAAAACATATGCAGGGTTTCGAATTTGCTTGTTTACATTCAAGAGTAGGATTTTAGGTACCTTTGAGAATTTGTGTATTGAACAATATTTATAAAAGTGGTAGATACAATCGTTTGTCTAAACCGCTGTTTGAAAAACGTTTCTGCATGAAATGACCTAGTGCTCGAACGAAGAATTTAATAAAATATTGACTTTTGAAGAAATGGCCGCAGCCCAAAGTCAAAGTATCGACTTTCGATGAACAAGAAACGATCTATTATCGTTGATAAAGGAAAAACTATGAATAAAAAAAAATCTTTCCGTTTAAGCACTGCTTTCCGATATGTGCAAGAAGCGTGTAAGAATTCCCGTTGATCCGTGTAGTGATTTTTGACAGATCGTCGTCACCGATTTCGAGAAAGTCATTTTGATGAAAACGCGTTTGAGGTTCGCCGGTTCGCTGAACCTACCTATAAACGCCGATAGTTTCCTCAATTTTGACCGGGTCAACTTGAAATTTTCAGAAAATATTTCTAAAATGTTTTATTTTGAAAATCCGTCGAAAACCTAAAATCGATATTTTCAAAAATGTAAAGTGTTTTTTTCTCGAATACAAAAAAAATCATAGAGCATACCTGGGGATGATTCGGACAGGTATTGATAAGAGGCATCCAGATGATCCTTTTTCATGACACTTTTCGTGCCACCCTGTAGATATATATATATATATATATATATATATATATATATATATATATTCACGAGATTGCAGTACGATCTCGCGAGCTCGAATTTCGCAAGAGCCCACAACCCCCGAGTCTATCGGTCGACTTTTTTATTCTTCGTTTTTTTTCCCCCTCTTATTTTTACCTCTCTGCGCGCCGATACCCGGCACAGAACGTCTCACGGACTAAAGGCGTTAATTATAATTAGTAGCGGCGAGATTAGTAATTAACACTCGAGGGTGATCGGGCTCGCACCGCGAGCGAGTACGGAGAAAAACTATGTATATATATTTATAAAGGAGAGTGAGCGAGTAAGAGATAGAGAGAGAGAGAGAAAGAGGCTGTAATGTGCACCACGTAGAAAGCGCTGTAGGCACGTATATATCAACTCAGCAAGATTCTATGAGCCATAGGACATTCCACACCGAAAAGGCCCGGTTATCCAACACAAATTTACACCCCATGTACGTAACATAAAATATAGAGTATGAGAAATTTCACCTCGACTCGTTTCACACCATCGCCTGGATTATTTCAAATGCTAATTAATATTATTTATTGAACAACGAAACCTTTGGCATTCCACAACATGTAGGAAATCTATAATTAACACATTTCATATGATTATGATTTAATACACTTATACGGATACAGGATGTACACAGATAGATATATTAATTATACTAAATTGATTGATTATTCGAAATTCATTGATAATTGTATTTATTTATTTTAGTTAGATCATTGTCCTAGATTCATTGCTAAGTATATTGACTATATTAAAAAAATGACCATTCACTTCGGGAAAAGAAAGAGGCGCAAGCTGTTAATTAACTTTATCTATAAAGCGATGAATAGTTTGACATTTCACAATATTTACTATATCAACAGGCTTTATGTATGTGTGTCATTCCCATGGAAAAACATTATCAAAGAAACATTTGTTATGTATTAATATATATATATATATATATATATATATATGAATAAATACATTTATTCATATATATTTTTGAAGACATTCATATCTATCTATAATGTATGCATACCAAAAATTATTTCTATCTATATGAATAGAATGAATATTTTGTGGTATGCACACACTATAGGTGTGTATGAACATCTTAAAAAATATGTTTGAATAAATGTTAATGAAAGAAATTGTGTGTTTATATACAAGCTATAAATAAACATTACCTATAAAGCGATGACGAATAGTTTGACGTATTCTGCTATATTTACGAGACATATCATTAATATACTATACATATATACAGTAGGTAAAAAAAAGTATTTGTACATCTCACACGAAACTGTCGTTAATTTGGCTTCATTTTTTTCTTCGTTTTTTCCCAACATTTTTGTAAACAGACACCATGTATATTAAGGGTAGGCTAACGAACACCGAAACTTAATAAAACATTTTGTTTTTTTCGAAGGATACTTTAAAAAAGATGGCGTTTACAAATACTTTTTTTACCCACTGTATACATCTATGTATATATATACATATTTATATATGTGTGTGTGAGTGTTATCCTGACAGAAATAAATGTTCAAATAAATATTTTTTTCAGTATTTATATATAGACATATAACAATTATATATAGAAAAAATATCATTTTTTCACTTATATTTATTTACATATTTTGCGGAGATATTATACATATCTACAGTGTTACATACTGAAAAATATTTACTATATATGTGTATATATATATATATATATATATATATATATATATATATATATATATATATATATATATATATATATATAGAATGAATATGTTTTTACATTTATACACTATCGATATGTATAAATATCTTAAAGAACATGTGTGAATATAGAATTTACATATATATATTTATTTTTTATATTCATATATATGTGGGATGGCCCAAATTTATGCTCTATTTTTTTACCTTTTTCTACCATCCTTCTTGAAAAAAAAAAATTGTCGCGAAATGTGTGCGGGGTCAAAAAAAATTTAGAGGTCGCTCAAGCCTCCCAAAAATGCAAGTTTTCATTTAAAAAAACAATTTTTTTTTTGTCATTTCTCACCTATGAATCTTATGCTTTATAATTTTTTAATTGAGCTCGCGAAAGCTCTAGTCAACCAATGAATATTCAGTGGTCGCTCAAGAGCTTCGAAATTTCCAATATTTTTTCTCTTCTCACTTATAAATTCAACTCTTTGTAAAATGTTCAAAACAATCAATCCTTTTTTCTTTAGAAACGGATTTTTCGAATTTTCCTCACACTTCTAACCCAATAAAACGGGGAACCTATAATTTCGTTTATGGACAAGCGCTTTCAAGAATTGTTTTATGAGAACAAAGATTATAATTATTTGGTTAGTAGTGTGAGGTAGCTTTGAAAAATCTGTTTCTAAATCAAAACGATTAATTGTTTTAAACATTTTACAAAGCGCCAAATTTATAAGTGAGGTGAATAAAAAACAAATGCAACAATTGGAAATTTCGAAGCTCTTGAGCGACCACTGAATATTCATTGATCGGCTGGAGCTTTCGCGAGGTTAATTTAACAATGATAAAGCCTAAAATTTATAGGTGAGAAGTAAACGAAAAAAAAAATCGATTCTTAAATGAAAATTTGCATCTTTGAGAGGCTTGAGCGACCTCTAAATATTTTTTTACCGCTGGCAGATTTCGTGACAATTATTTTTCCTCTCTTAAGAAGATAATTGGATGGTGAGAAAAAGGAGAAAAAATAGAGCTCAAATTTAGGCCACTCTAATATACATATATGAGAAATGGCAAGAAAATATCACTTTGCTAATGTATTTGCATGATGATAACAGGTACCAGCCAGGGACCCTGAAAATCAAGTAGCCACACCTTCTCCCTTCCTCCCACCGAAACTGTCTTCCTCGCACGGCTGACTTGCTTACCAATTTCTATTCTACGTGACACTGTTAACTGTTGTCAAAAATATTTCATCGTGACGCCGAATTGACAATGCGGCATATAAGATCGTTGGGTACGAATGCCTCGTATATGTGTACGTACGTACGTACA
>OZ023317.1:20743555-20831331 GCA_964007375.1 Ophion obscuratus
TTCGGTGTGTTGACCCCGATTGAGATGGAACTGAAAAAAAAAATTATTTTTTATTTTAAATTTTTGCCATCTCTGTGTGTGCCTCTGGAGACACAACGGAGAGGCTGAGGAAAGGCTTGCAGAGAGCCAGCAGAGAGTTAGCGGAAAAGCAATAGAGAGTCAGCGGAGTCAGCAATCTAGAGTCAGTGAACTCAGCGGAGAAGGAATAGTCAGTGGAGTCAGCGGAGTCAGCAATATAGAGTCAGCGAACTCAGCAGAGAAGGAATAGAGAGTCAGTGGAGTCAGCGGAGTCAGCAATATAGAGTAAGTGAACTCAGCGGAGAAGGAATAGAGAGTCAGTGGAGTCATCGGAGTCAGCAATATAGAGTCAGCGAACTCAGCGGAGAAGGAATAGAGAGTCAGTGGAATCAGCGGAGTCAGCAATATAGAGTCAGTGAACGCAGCGGAGAAGGAATAGAGAGTCAGTGGAGTCAGCAATAGAAACTTGTAAAGGGGCAGCGAAGATTATATAAAAGTTTTTGTATTGTGCAAGTTATTTACGAGCCATGCTGACTCGTACGTAACCTCGCCTCGAACCCCTTGAATATTGTTTAAATATTTTATTATTTTATGTATATTATTTTTTCAATTTTTATTCATTTTTGAGTATTAATTTGCGAAATTTTATATATCTGTATGTGTCTGGAGACACAACAGAGAGGCTGAAACTGAATGTATATAGAGAGGCATTCCGGGGCACGTGTATCATGCGAGGTTATGTACGAGCCATGCTACTCGTACATAACCTCGCTTCGAATGGCTCGAATATTTTTGTTTCTTAAAACGTTATTTAAAACGTTCAAATATATATCAAGAATACATACCTTCGTTAGCTGGGGGGTTTGTCGACGATTTATCCACTGCGGGATCCATTTTTTGGAATTGTCATTTATTCCCGCATTAAAATAATACACTACCGCAAAGAACTATCAAAAACAGCACCAACAAATAACAATAATATAATTCACTTTAAAAATTCGCACTGTTTAACGGATAGCACAAAATTTGCCACGAGGCACGACGACACAGTACGAACTCGCACACACACACAGAGCTGTGCCAGCTGTGGGCTCACACGTACACGGGCAACCGCTACGAATAGAACGGCGCGCATGCGTGCACGCGATCCTACCCCCTCTCTGCATTGACTCGCTCGCTCTCACTCGCACTCACACGGCTCATGCATCATTCTCTCTCTCTCTCTCTCTTCTTCTATTCCTTCATTCTCTTGTCCGGTGCTACAACGCGGCTGGGGGCGGGGCCTAATACAGTCGCATTAGAAGTATTCACTTCAAAAACTACACAAGTAAGTACACACAGTACGAAAAAAAGTACACGAAAAAGTGCAAGTGGATACTTGGACTTTGAACGCAAATATCTCGACCACTTTTCGTCGCACGACATTATGAAAAAAAAAGCGTTTTGCTCGCAATTACACACTCTACATGCTCACAAAGAGCACCCTGACAGTTTTTAATCACCCTGTACATATAAATATCTATGCCCACAACTGTCATTTAACTTCATTCGACTATACACGTAAACACGAACGGACTTTTGTATCTTATAGGATTTTTTTTTTCGTTTTTCATTTCTCATACAATGCGGCGAGAGAGAATGCGTATATAGAATGGATGCGCTCCCATGAATTAAATTCATTTCTGCTTCCTCTTCGGCGCTCGATGATTCCCTTTCTCTCTCCGAGGATTGCGGGCCGAAAGTTTGGCGAGATCGAATATTCCGCGAGCGTTCGATATTCTCGTCGTTGCGATGACATTATCTCCAGAAGAGACGACGAAGTACGAGTGATTCGGAACTTGCGACTAGAACTCCAAGACGTCTTCGGAATATTGTGGAACGTTTTTTTTTTATTTTAATTTTTTCTCTTCTTTCCAGTGGTAATTGAGAAACCCAGAAATGGAAGGGAATATTCAGCTGGATCTTAAATTTCGTTTTATTGAACATTTTTTTTTTTTTTTTACTTGTGTTAGGGGCCTGGGAAAAGTGAAAAAAAATTGTTGAGGGCTTACACCTAGTTGGAATTTTTGAAAATATTGTTTTTTTCGTTTTCGAAGGATTTTTAAAGTCTAACATTACAAAAATATTCTCTGAAACATTGAAGTCGATCCGTTTCAAATTGCGGGAGTTATGGGCGTTTATAGGTAGGTTCCGCAAACCGGCAAACTTGAGGGGGGAGATACCTATAGGCAAGAAAAAAAATTAGCTGAGTTTCACAATTTTTTTTAAAGGTACAATTTCTTCATATTTTCGAGACTTTGGTACTACTTTTGGCTGTTACATTGTATTTTTTAATTTATTAATTTTTGAAAATAGCGGAGGTATGGCACGGCTAAACTGCATTTTCGAAACTGGTGTGACGTAGTGCTAAAAAACTAATTAACCGATTCTGATGAAATTTGTTATAAATCTTTCTAACTTTGTTGTCTAGAACGTGACCCCGTTTTTTGAAAATAAAAAGAAAGTATTTTTCATTCCCAAATGTAACCATTTTTTTTCGGAAAATTCAATCTTTTCGTTCCAAAGCGTACCATTTAATCGATTTTCATCATTCCCTCTTTTTCTGGGTTCATATTCTGTCTATGAGTGTTAATATTAAAAAAAAAAAACCCTCGTTGGTTTTTTTCAGATTAATTCCGCCGACGCTACAAGTCACCGCCACCATTTTTAAAGATAAATAAAAAAATCCATGTTACACCCAAAATAGTAATAAAACATGCCGTAAGTTTCAAAAATTATGAAATTTTAAAGATATCTTCTCCCCCCCTTAAACGCGTTTTTCTTAAAATGACTTTTTACATTTGCATACATTTTTTAAATTTGCATTACATTTGCATAATTTTACATTTACATAACCAATATCATTTGCAACCATGATATTGGTTGCAAAAACCAATATCATGGTTTTTGCAACCATGATATTGCAAAAATCACTGCATCGATCAACTTCAAATTTGGCAAACTTCTTTTGCACATCAAAAAGAGCTTGAACGATGGATTTTTTTTCTTGAACCATAGTTTTTTTCATCAACGAAAATAGAGCGTTTCTTTTACCGAAAGTCTATACTTTCATTTTGGACTACGGTCATTTTGTCAAAAATCAACATTTTATTAAAACCTTCGTCGAAGCATTGAATAATTCAATGCAATTTTTTTTTAATTTCATAAGAATTGCTTCCCAGCAGCAGTGCAAACCATTGATATACTACGTCTATAAATATTTTTTAATGAAAAAATTGTAAGCGATTCTTAAAACCATATTGTTCAATCTAAAAAAAATAATTTGAAAACATGCATACTCTTACCCAGAAAAAAATCATGAAAATTTCTCTTTTTTCCGGCCACCAGCTAGGTATAACCAGTCAACATTTTTTTTCAAACCATTTAAAACACAACTCAATTCCCGCACAAAATTTCTTAAGGCGTAACACCACTGTAGATTTTTTTTAATTGTTTTTTTTACAAGCTGCTTTGAACCATCTAGAATTTGGGAAAAAAAGTTTGGTACCTGTAAAACGAAAGTTCGCAGGCCCGTGTGCAAGATGTCGACCGTTTTTCTCGGAACATAATTATTCAAAACGACACGCAGCGTAACTCCAACAATTTTCATTTTATTCACTTTAAATTTTGAGCACTTTTTAAATGGGTCTTCTCACTATAGACGCTTAAAAAAAGGCTATTTTCATGAATTTTTTTATAGTTTTATATTTTAGATATTGTTATAAAAGTTGTCACACTTAATAAATACATTTTCGAAATACATCAACATTTGAAAAAAATGTATTTCTGTAACCCAAACAAACTTTAAACAAGTTTTTTTCTCGAAACACCGTTTTCGACGACTTGACAAAATTTTCGAATCTGAATCGATCCTTATGAAATTTTAACCTCATATTCTTTACAACTATAGCTGGAACGCATATCAAGGATTTTTTTTTAATTTTCACATTTTCTAATTTTTTGCCAAAAACGGTGCAAAAAAACATTTTTTTTTGTTTTTTTCGAAAAATGTCCCCCATTTCGTTATTTTTGCATATATGAAAAATGGTATGATGTGCGCTATACCGATTAACATACTGAATCTAAAACCGCTTGATTTTTTCGTTTTGGATGATCCATTTCCGGAATTTCATCAACAGCGCAGACCTACAATTTTTTAGGACATTTGTTTACCGACCATTTTCGTCTATAAATAGTGACTTAAATAAATGAATAAAAATCTGTTTGTGTTTCGAAAGTGTATTTATTAAGTTTTACAACTTTCATATCAATATCTATAATATAAACCTACAAAAAAATGTATGAAAATAGACTTTTTTAGCGTCTGAAGTGAGAAGACCCCTTAAAATAACGTTCCAAAGAGAAATACGTACGGGATTTTCCATGAGTTAATTAAAACATTAGTTATTAACAAATGAATGTCCTTTTTTTCTGTCAAAAAATTGAGTTTTTATTTAAAATGCTTCCCAATTACACAAAAGTTCATAATTTTTTAAACCCCCTACGTATTTCTATAGCTATACTTATGTAAATCAATATAAATTGTCAATTTTTTTCCAAATTAAAATTTGCGCCAGTTATCCTGCGTGCCGCAGAGCGTCTGAAATTCAACATGCCGCGTGGGAATGACTCCAGCGTCACTATTTGGTATAATTTTTTTTAATATACATTTTTTTTATTCACTTAAAGAAATAACTAATAATATCCTTGAACATTATTGTCCTCTTGTCCTTCGACCAATAAAAAAATCGCGATCAATCACGTAATTTTAGACGTTTACAGTGGTATAAGCCCTTAAATTTTGTCAATATTGCGCCCTCGGGTAGGCCCTTGAAGGGCGGTCAATCTCATTCACCGAGCCTCCCCTAGGGACTCCTCAAATCATCCCTATCACTAAATTATAAATCCGAAGTTATAAATCCCCGGTTGTCATTGAATTTCACCAAACCAAAAGGTCGACGACCATAACGATAATCAAAATTCCGTATTTTCAAAGTCGTCACACCTTACCCAACATTACATTTCGAGATTCAAAATGGCATGCACGAAAAGATGTATTCCGTTTCAATTTACATCAGCCATTTAAAATTCTTGACATTCGGAATATGAAATGAAGATTAAGGCGCCTACAAGGGCCGCCGAATATTTCTCCAGATCGAGACACGGTCGACCATTCGACGTCTAATTCCAAAAAGTCGGTGCCCAAAACTTTTCTTTTTTCGGTTCCCTTTAAAGATCTCTGATTAGGCCCTCGATGTTTCACCTCAATTATTTTCAAAATCACTCGGACCCGATAACCTCAAATCGTGAAATAGTTGCCCACTATTCCGTTCACTGTCACCTTTTAGCCCTCTCCCTGTCACCTTTTAGTCCTCGAAGGGCTCTCAAATTCCGGACCTCAAAATTACCCCCTCCCCCTTCCACCCCCTCGATACGTACTTCATCCCCCGCACAATAGCCCGCTCCATGCGGCTCCGTGGTAAAAAAATTGGGAAAAAAAAACACGTGGCCTCTCCGCCATCAAGAGATTAAAAATCGACCTTAAACAAAGTGCTTGAACTCTGTCCGCGCGATATTCCGCATTGTGACTTATTCGTACGTGAAAAACAGAGAGATAGTCCGACATTTTTATCGTCGGCGTAGCTTCTGCTCAGCCAATTGCCCCCTCCCCCCTCCGTCCTCCCTCCTCTCTCTCTCTCTCTCTCTCTCTCTCTCTCTCTCTCTCTCTCTCTCTCTCTCTCTCTCTCTCTGCCTCCCCTTCAGGTTTTTCCTCGCCCGTTCTCTTCCCGAGCCCCTCGTTCCGACCGGTCCCAACGAATTACCGGAAGTACGCGGCTGTTTTTTAAGTTTCGTGTGCGCTAATAGGACAAAATGATTGCGAAGAGTTGGGCTTTTCTGGCACGATCCACAGCGACGACGAGGAGGGAGGATCGAGGTCGTGGTGTAGGGGTTGATTCGAAGGGATGTAACAGGCTTCGGCCACGATAGGAAGGACAGTCAGGGGCTTTGTAGTAGGTTCAAATATAGATATATTCACATTCGTGCAGCTGAGGTGCATTTCCCGCTATTATTTTTATTCTGGTGCGCTTTACTGGTACATTCCTATATGCATGTACAGGGTGTCCCTCTTATCTCTGCCACCCGAAAAATAACTCGGTAATTATCGAGGTCACAAAGAAAATTTCCAGACAAAAGTTGTATGGTGTGAAGGGGGTCATCAAATGCGACCATTTTTTTTATTTCGGTGGAGGCGCTGACGCACAGTGAATGTCACCTTCACTTTTTCAAATGGAATTATACATTTTTTTCAACTATGTTGTGGAGCACCTCGAGCCGCATAAAAAACATTAGGTGGTCAAAGTCGTTCAAGGTCATTCAAGGTCAGTATCGATTATACAAAGCTAAATATCTCGGATCACTACCAAATATTTGGTAGTCATCCGAGATATTCAAATTTGTATTTGATTCTAATAGGTGACCATGAATGACCTTGAACGACGTTGACCCCTAATGTTTCTTATGCGGCTTGAGGTGCTCCACAAGATGGTTGAAAAAAATGTGCTATTCCAGTTTCGAAAGGGGGGGACCTTCACTGTGCGTTAGCACCTCCACTGCACAAAAAATAGTCGCATTTGATTGTTCCCTTCACACCGTACAACTTTTGTCGGGAACATTTTTTGTGACGTCGATAATTACCGAGTTATTTCGGGTGGCAGAGATAAGGACACCCTATATGTACAGGGTGACCTGAAATGTGATGTCCAAAACAAAAATCTAGCTCCCACCATTATATATTCGAACCACCCCCACGCAAGTTCGACATTCTTTTTTATTTTTCCAGAAAAAAAAACATTAATTTTCTCCCTTAAAGTAGTACGAGTGCGCAATCTTGATTTTTATAGATTTTGTTCAAATTTTAACCAGACATTGTTCATATCATTATGCATGTTTGAGTGAAATTCTAGAACAGTTGACTATTTAGATTCGGAGATAATGGGTTTTTAAATTGCAACTTTAAACACTGCAGGGTCTGCATTGAAATTTAGAGAGAATAATTTTCCGTAAAAATATTTGTCCCCTATAGTAAGAAGACATAGCAACACCGCGTCGTTCCACTTATCCAATGACGTGAGTTTGCGCGGCATATTTAAAATAATACTGCAACACAAATTTTTATTTGGAAGTAATTGTTAATCGAACAAAGTTTCTAATTAGTTACGAATGAACCAACACTTTTATTTGTTAATGAAGATAACATAAACAATATAAAATATTAATATTTATAATGCAAATATTTTTTTATGAAACCATTTTTAACTTAAGGAACACGATAATTATTTTTTTCTCGAAATATTGAACAATACTGTTCTGTGGTGTTGACAGATGTCTTCTTATTATAGGGGACAAATATTTTTTTACGGAAAATGATTCTGTCTAAATTTCAATGCGGACCCTGCAGTGTTAAAAGTTGCAATTTTAAAACCCATTATCTCCCAATCAAAATAGTCGACTGTTCTGAAATTTCACTCGAACATGCATAATGATACGAACAATATCTGGTTAGAATATGAAAAAAAATCTATAGAAAACAAGATTGCCCGCTCGTACTACCTTAAGTGTGTAGGGGACAGTGGGGTACAATGCATCATGGGGCACTGTGACCTAGATGCGATTTCTCGAAGTTTGTACGTCGTAAATTCCGAATTTTTTTTTTGCCCGACCGTGATTTACTATTGGTTTCATCAGGCCTAAAACAAAGCCGATAGCCGCTCACAAAGAATTATTGGAAATTAAAAGTTGATACGAGGCTCGGAAAAAAAATATTTCGCTCGCCGGAAAAACGTAACTTTCTGTAGTGACTCGGGTTTTCGGTCCTAATCGATAGTTTTATTATTCGTGATGAGCTCAGTGACTTGTGTTTTTCCATTCGTAGTTGAATGAATAGTGATTTTCATAAATAATCAAATATTTAACTAGTGGGGTACAATGTATCACCGGGAAGAAGCGCCATGTGTCACGAGCCGCTGTCAACGACCTGCGCTTTATAAAAATATGATGTTCCTGTGATATTACTGATTTTATACTGATACTGATATACTGATTTTGTTTGGGTTCGTACTGTTACGTGTAAAAATCTGTCATATATATTGGAAAAATATAAGTTTCCAACCACCTTATTATAGCCTACGTTTCGCAATAGTTGACACACCGTACCCACCTATATGGTACATTGTACCCCACCCATGGGGTACAATGAGCCAAACTGCACATTTTTTTCGATCCCATTATTTTCGTATTTTTAATCTTTTTGCAAAAAAATAGGAGCTTCATTGTACGCTCAAAGGTCTATAAAATCGGTTATGACCGTTTTTTTTCTAATCAGAATACCTTGGTTGGATTAAAAATTTATTAGAAAAAAAGTGACACCCTGTACCCCACCTTCTTCTACTTCCCTTGCGATGATTTGCATACATGTTACCGTTAGGAATCGCACAGTCAAGTAATAAATTAATGGCCAGCCGAACACCAACGCAGGCCTTAGATTTTAATGAAAAGTTTTTTAAAAAACAGGCTCTAGAGGATCAGTCAAGTTCAGATGATTAAAAAAATACACTAGTGTAAATGACTCCCAAATGCTTTTAAAAACTTCCGAGAGAAAAGTACGTACATAAAAAACACAAAACACTAGTCTAAATGACTCTCAGATGTTTTTAAAAACTTCCAAGAGAAAAATACATACATAAAGTACGTGAAACCCCAACATAAGTTCTACGATCTTTTTATTTTATACTCCCTCGTTTATGTACGTTTACTCGTGATTTTTTTCACATGTGGTATCATTACGTAGTGCACTGTCAAGGAATAAATAAATGACCAGCTGAACACCAACGTAGGCCTTAGGTTTTAATGGAAAGTTAAAAAAAACAGGCAAAAATACTTACACTAGTGTAAATGAGTCCCAATAGCTTTAAAAAACTTCTAAGTCGAAAGTACATACGCAAAAGACAACAAAATAAAAACCTATGATACAAGAAAATTCGAAAAAAGAATTAAAAATGCTTTTTTCTCGTAAACTACACGAGGGTGACTCTGATAGGCTACAAGGCATCTAGATTTTCCTTTTAGACGTCACTTTTCGCGCCACCCTGTATGTGTATATATATATATGCAAGAGAAAAGTACATACATAAAGTACGTGGAACCCCCACATAAGTTCTACGATCTTTTTATTTTTCCAGAAAAAGCATTTTTTTTTATTTTACTTTCTCGTTTGTGTACGTTTACTCGTGATTTTTTTCACATGTGGTATCATTACGTAGTGCACTGTCAAGGAATAAATAAATGACCAGCTGAACACCAACGTAGGGCTTAGGTTGTAACAGAAAGTTAAAAAAAATAGGCAAAAATACTTACACTAGTGTAAATGAGTCCCAATAGCTTTAAAAAACTTCTAAGTCGAAAGTACATACGCAAAAGACAACAAAATAAAAACCTATGATACAAGAAAATTCGAAAAAAGAATTAAAAATGCTTTTTTCTCGTAAACTACACGAGGGTGACTCTGATAGGCTACAAGGAATCTAGATTTTCCTTTTAGACGTCACTTTTCGCGTCACCCTGTATATATATATATGTATACACAAAATAGGCGCGGAGGTGGGGGTGGGATTCCGAGATACAGAATCGCACAGGGGGATGACGGCGATGCATGCGGGGCGCTTTCGCCGCTTCGCGGGTTCGTTGATGGGGCTGCTCCGGGTATGCACTCTCGCGCGGCCGCTCCACGGATTTACACACTTTTTTTGTCTTGTATTTTTTTTTCTCGTATTCCGGCCCCGGCAACTGTCTGTCATTAGGCGCAGCATCAACGGGAGAAGCGGCAACGGGCTCGCGTGATGCTGGTAACCCGAAGGTAGCAGGGGGGTTGGTGATGGGATGACGGCGATGGTGGAGGTGGATGTTCCAAAGGGGCATTTTTTGTCGGCGCTGTTGGCCGATTTTTTTCCCCTGGTGGGGCGGCTTACGTCGAGGCTGGTGGGGGCTGAAATACTCGGTTACAGGGCGTAGGGGTGAATCCGGGGGTTGGTTGGAAAGCCGACGTGGTGAGTGAGCGAGGAACGCGCGGAGCGCCCGGAAAATGCATTTAACAAGGACAGATAGTGATTTAATTTTAAAAAATTGACGAAACGCCTGACTCTCCGTCGCTCTCGGAGAGAAAAAGCGAGACAGAGAGAGAGAGAGAGAGGAAAATGGGAGAGATCGAACGGCAGGCAACGCAGCCAATGGCTCTCACCATCGGGCATTGATTAACTTTCGACAATGTCAAATCGTGGAGAGGACGTGGTGGCCGCGTTTTTTAACTCATTTGTCTGAATTTCGAACACGACCGATGGGTGGAGGCACACTCGGAGGGTGATTTTGAAGACCCTCGACTTCAAGGACCGTCCTCCACGTAGGCCAGTGTCCCCATACTCGACGTTGCGTAAATCTCAGTGTCCTGGGTTCAACGCTGGGTAAATGGGTACGTTTTTATATCAAGGTGGTTTCAAGGACTATCATGGGTTGAAAAGCGACCATTGGTTCTTTTTTTGACCCAAAGAACCGGGTCGCAACAGCCAGATGGGCTGATAGTCGACGTTAGCCGGATATGACGGACTCGAAATATTATTTTTGCAACATTTAGAGTACGCGTGGGGGTGTAGCTGTGCGGAGAGGTCGCGTCATAGAGCTTGACCGCTTCCGTACCGCCGTTTATAGTCCGGCGTTTCTCTATATAGGCCATCGTCGCAGCACACTTCAGGGAGCGGTCGTTCGTATAACGCGTACAAATTACTACGGCACTTCTACACTCCCGCGATATTGCGCGAGCGACCGGGCAGACGAGAAACGATTCCTAATGGCGATTTACCATTCGACAGGTATCGATTTGCCAGTTGCGAGTTACGGGCAACTCAATCGAGACGCAAAGATTTTTGATGCGTTGGGTGATGTGACAGGGGTGATCTTGATAACGTTGGGATTGGTCAGCGGATCGTTTGGTTTGGTGGGTACTTGAGGTACTACTTGAGGAACTAGCGAACAAAACCGGACTTGTTCGTACTAAGTCCACTATTGTGTTCTTCCAGCACACCGTTACTAGCTGCCAAAATAAGTTGAATCAAATCCAACTCAACAGTTGTTGAAAATTGCCTTTTAAAGCGAAAAGGCAGTTTTTAGGTAGGAGCAGAAATTTGTGGTATTGTAAAAATGTGTTGTAGAAATTTGACGTATTGTAAGAAGTTTGGTTTTGTTCGCCTGCTCCTCATTTGATGTTACTGATTTTGTGAAATCGTGGAGACGATGAATTCGTCGAGTTAGTAGACACTTGAGGTACCATTTGAGGAACAAGCGAACAAAACCGGACTTGTCCATACTGCATCCATTTTTTTGTGTTCTTCAAGCACATCTTTATTAGCTCCCGAAATATGTTGAAAAAGCAGTTTTTAGGTAGGACAAAAAAGTGGTGTAATATGGACGAGTTCGGTTTTGTCGCGTGCTCCTCATTTGATGTTAGTGATTTTGTGAAATCGTGGAGACGATGAATTCGTCGAGTTAGTAGATATTTGAGGAACAAGCGAACAAAACCAGACTTGTCCATGCTACGTCTATTTTTGTTGTGTTCTTCAAGCACACCTTTATTAACTGCCGAAATAGTTTGAATCAAATCCGGCTCTAAACAACTCAAAAGTTGTTAAAAACTGCCTTTTCGGTGTTCGCCTGCTCCTCATTTGATGTTACTGATTTTGTGAAATCGTGGAGACGATGAATTCGTCGAGTTAGTAGACACTTGAGGTACTATTTGAGGAACAAGCGAACAAAACCAGACTTGGCTATACTACGTCTATTTTTGTTGTGTTCTTCAAGCACACCTTTATTAGCTGTCGAAATAGTTTGAATCAAATCCGGCTCTAAACAACTCAAAAGTTGTTAAAAACTGCCTTTTCGTTGTTTTCATTATTCACCTGCTCCTCATTTGATGTTACTGATTTTGTGAAATCGTGGAGCCGATGAATTCGTCGAGTTAGTATAAACTTGAGGTACTATCTGAGGAACAAGCGAACACAACCGGACTTGGCTATACTACGTCTATTTTTGTTGTGTTCTTCAAGCACACCTTTATTAGCTGCCAAAATAGTTTGAATCAAATCCGGCTCTAAACAACTCAAAAGTTGTTAAAAACTGCCTTTTCGTTGTTTTCGTTGTTCGCCTGCTCCCCATTTAATGTTGTTGATTTTGTGAAATCGTGAAGCCGATGAATTCGTAGAGTTAGTAGACACTTGAGGTACTATTTGAGGAACAAGCGAACAAAACCGGACTTGGCTATACTACGTCTATTTTTGTTGTGTTCTTCAAGCACACCTTTATTAGTTGCCGAAATAGTTTGAATCAAATCCGGCTCTAAACAACTCAAAAGTTGTTAAAAACTGCCTTTTCGTTGTTTTCGTTGTTCGTCTGCTCCTTATTTGATGTTGCTGATTTTGTGAAATCGTGAAGCCGATGAATTCGTAGAGTTAGTAGACACTTGAGGTACTATTTGAGGAACAAGCGAACAAAACCGGACTTGGCTTTACTACGTCTATTTTTGTTGTGTTCTTCAAGCACACCTTTATTAGCTGCCGAAATAGTTTGAATCAAATCCGGCTCTAAACAACTCAAAAGTTGTTAAAAACTGCCTTTTCGTTGTTTTCGTTGTTCGCCTGCTCCTCATTTGATGTTACTGATTTTGTGAAATCGTGGAGACGATGGATTCGTCGAGTTTGTAGACACTTGAGGTACTATTTGAGGAACAAGCGAACAAAACCAGACTTGGCTATACTACGTCTATTTTTGTTGTGTTCTTCAAGCACACCTTTATTAGCTGCCGGAATAGTTTGAATTAAATCCGGCTCTAAACAACTCAAAAGGTGTTGTAAACTGCCTTTTAAAGCGAAAAGACAGTTTTTAGGCAGGAACAAAAATTTGATGTATGGTAGACGAGTTCGGTTTTGTTCGCCTGCTCCAACTTTGATGTTACTGATTTTGTAAAATCGTAGAGACGGTGAATCCGTTGGGTTAGTAAATAACTCAACGGATATCGGTATCGTTGAGGTATCGAGGTATCGATTGAGGAGCAAACGAACGAAACCATACTTGTCCGAACCACGTCAATTGTTTTTCGTGTTCTACGAGCACATCTCCATTAGCTACCGAAATATGTTGAATCAAATCCAGGGTTGCAAATAATGCATTACTTTTTGTAATGCATTACCCTTTTCATTACCCATTACTTTACATTTTGTAATGTAAAAAATTTCCATTACCCATTACATTTGATTTTGTAATGTAAAAAAATTCCATGACTCACTACATTTGATTTTGTAATGTAAAAATTTCCATTACCCATTACATTGGGTTTGTAATGTAAAAAATTTCCATTACCCATTACATTGTATTGTGTAATGTAAAAAATTCCATTCCTCATTACATTCTATTTTGTAATGTGAAACATTTTCATTGCCCATTACAATGTAATGGGTAATGGAATTTTTTCACATTACAAAATCCAATATAATGAGTAATGGAAATTTTAGACATTACAAAATGTAATGTAATGCGGACTGGAATTTTTTTCTATTACAAAAGGTAATGTAATGAGAAATGGAATTTTTTACATTACAAAATATAAAGTAAGGAGTAATGGAATTTTTGTGTAACTTTTTTGCATAGAGAGAGAGAGCGAGAGAGAGAGAGAGAGAGAGAGAGAGAGAGAGAGAGAGAGAGAGAGAGAGAGAGAGAGAGAGAGAAAGAGAGAGAGAGAGAGTGGATGGACAGGCGGACGGATGGGGATGGATGCGCAATCATTTGTAGGTAACAAACACATCGATGAAAAAATCGAAAAACGAAGTTTAACCAATTTTTCAGCATTGTTGGGTCGAAAAATTCATTTGCATATATAGCTTCGCCTTTTTTCTATTATAATCTTTCGGAATTCGTTTGGCGGGGTCTTTGATTAAAGGGTCTTCTCACTTCAGACGCTAAAAAAAGCTATTTTCATGAATTTTTTCATACCTTTACATTATCGATATTGATATAAAAGTTGTTACACTTAATAAATACACTTTCGAAATGAATTTAAAAAAAATTGTTATGTATTTATGTAACCCAAACAAACTTTAATCGCGTTTTTCTCGAAACAACGATTTTCGACGGCTTGTTGATAAAATCTTCGAAACTACTAAACCGATCCTTATGAAATTTTAACCACATATTTTTTACAACTATAGATATATGGCATGTGATGGATTTTTTAAATTTTGATATTTACTTTTGTTGCCAAAAAACGGTGAAAAAGACACGTTTTTTTCTTTTTTCAAAAAATGTCCGCCATTTTGTTATTTCTGCATATCTAAATAATCTTATGATATGCGCTATAGCCATTAACATACTGAATCTAAAACCGTTTGATTTTTTTCTTTCGGATGATCCATTTCCGAGATTTCATCAACAGCGTAGACCTACATTTTTTAACTACCATTTTCGTATATAAATGTTGACTTAAACAATTTTTTTTAAATTGTATTTCGAAAGTGTATTTATTAAGTGTTACAACTTTTATATCAATATCTATAATGTAAACCTATCAAAAAATTCATGAAAATAGCCTTTTTAGCGTCTAAAGTGAGAATACCCCTTAAGTAAATTGTTTTTAACACAAGCGTAGCGTAAAAAATGATCAATTAAAAAACACCGCTAATTTAGCCCGAAAATTTTAATTTTCGATCACAGCGAAGATTAATTCACGTCGATTCGATGCGCGATCGTTGCACAGTGAAAAGAACCCTGAATTGTACGAATAAAAATGAATAATCATTAATACTGTAAATTATATTATTTACGTGAAAACCATTTACTTTTGAAGTAATTAAGAGCAAAATCTCTCTCTCTCTCTCTCTCTCTCTCTCTCTCTCTCTCTCTCTCTCTCTCTCTCTCTCCCTCTCTCTCTCAACGCGAAAAAGTAATGTAAAAATTCCATTACACATTACATTGTAATGAGTAATGGAATTTTTTTACGTTAAAAAATCCAATGTAATGAGTAATGGAAATTTTTTACATTACAAAATCCAATGTAATGGGTAATGGAATTTTTTACATTACAAAATCCAATGTAATGAGAAATGGAAATTTTTTACATTACAAAATCCAATGTAATGAGTAATGGAATTTTTTTACATTACAAAATCCAATGTAATGGGTAATGGAATTTTTTACATTACAAAATCCAATGTAATGAGAAATGGAAATTTTTTACACTACAAAATCCAATGTAATGGGTAATGAAATATTTTTTCATTACCCATTAAAAAAGTAATGAATAATGCATTACATTTTAATTACAAATTTCGCAACCCTGATCAAATCTGGTTCTAAACATCTCAAAACTGCCTTTTCAAGTGAAAAAGCAGTTTTTAGGGAGGAAAACAAATTTGACATAGTATGGACGAGTTCGGTTTTGTTCGCCTGCTCCCCATTTGATGTTACTGATTTTGTGAAATTGTGAAGACGACGAATTCGTCGGATTGGTAAATACTTGAGGTACTATTTGAGGAGCAGGTGAACAAAACTTGTCTTGTCGACACGACGTAAATTTTTGTTTTTGTCTTTCGTGTTCTTTAAGCACACCGTTATTAGCTTCGATATGAGTAGATGTACTGGGGCGGTTCTGAGCCACTTTTGGGGGGAGGGCGAAGTGCGGGAGAGTCAAGGGGGGAGGGTCAAGTGGGGGAGGGCCAAGTGGGGGAGGATCAAGTGTGGGAGGGTCAAGGGGGGGTAAGGGGGAGGGTCAAGGGGGTGGTGTACAGGGGGGTCGCTGGGCGCGATGTCCGGGGGCGGGAGTCCAGGGGGTGGTGTCCAGGGGGGGGATCCAGAGGGCGATGTCCGGGAGGGGGCGCTAGGCGCGAGTGACGTCACAGAGTGGCCTCTGTGGAGGGCCATGTGGTCCTTGGAGCGACTGGTGGGGACGCCGTCTCAAAGCTCGCCGACACTCGAGACAGGTCCTGACAGGTTTCTCGGGAAAAATCTTTAGGGATCAAAGGGACCGCGGATGGGCCACTTGAGCGCAGCTCTTGTCGAGGTCTCCATTCAGAAATATAACGTCAAGATGTTCGCATGTGCGAGTATGTACGCAGTGCATCCGGCCAAGCACCCCCTGGACTTGACCAAAAACGAGCTCGAACAGGTTCCAAAGGTCTTGCTCCTAAAATATTGGGGTAAATATGTTGGCTTATTGTGGGATCGTTTGCCAGAACATCATCGGAATGACAGTGCAGTGATATCATATCTTCCATGCTTGGAGCATTATAATACGCCACAGATGAAAGATCACATCGATGGCCCTCCACCTCAACGTCGGGAGTGTACAAAATGTTGTGAAAATTCTCCACGTATAGAATTCTTCGAACGTGTTTGAACCTGTTTTTCGGGAGCGTGAAAAAAATGTCTGGGGAAAATTCTCCACGGTTCTTCGAACATGTTCGAACCTGTTTTTCACGATTGGAAAAGAGGGGAGAGGCTTGAAAATTTGAGTGGGAGGCTTACGAGGGAGATTATATTTTTGTGGACCAAGCTTAGCCTGCACGACTCCACTGCGCCATTAACATCTAAAAGAACTTTGAAAGTGCGCGGAAAATGGATCTCTCGAGTATCAACAAAGTCGGCCAGATGGCGGAATTCCTCCCAACGAAGAAGCTGTCAGAACTCCCCGTTAAGTCGGAACGAGTAATCTCCGACATAAGGGCCGTACAAACCAAATTTGGGAAACGCTACATCGCAGACATCGCGGATGAGTTCTCTGTCTTCTTATCGGCGCGACTTGTGAAGGCCTTCGACCAAGATCCGACAATGTTCGAGAGTATGCTGCAAGTGGCACGCGATGGTCAGCTCTGCATGCAGTATATTGGTGGAAAATACAACAGTGTCGAGTTCCGTCATCTCTAAACATGGTGGACGGAAAAAAAATCGTTGGAACACCATCGTCAAACGGCTCGCCGCATCATCGAGAGTATGCTGCAACTGGTCAACTCAGTGGTTGGGAACTACAACAGCGTTCCATCGTCTCCAAGCGTGGAGACAAAATTGGGCACCGCCGTTCGCATGGTTTTTTTTCAAAGTGCTGACTATGTAAAAATGTATGTGTTTAATCCAATTGTAAATGATGGATGTTTTCGTCGTAAAATAAAGAATACAAACGACATTTTCAACGAGATGTGTTTTATTCATTCAAAAAATCCCTCGCTCACGCTTCATATACAGCCAACCAGCTTTTCACCGATTTTACATTCTCATGGGCGCAGTTCGTGTTGAAGGGATGATGGAGGCATTTGGAGTTTGTGATTTTGGGCAGCGATGGACAGTCCAGAGTCTCCAAGTCGATGACGTTTGTCGCGGGATCCGTGAATCTTGATAGCCATGCGCGTTTTTCGAATCCCTTCATATAGATGGTTGTAGCTCCATGCAACAGTTCTCGAATTGTCTTTTTAGCTGCCTCGTATGGTATGCCATTATGATCCCATCGAATTCCATGGAAATTGCGTTCCAGCCACTTGTTTGTTATTTTATACTTGGCCGGTAAAGAGTCCCATCCAAATGGTGCGTCGAAGGCGAGCGTCAGCGGTTCAGCATTCTTCTCATGGAGTTTGACGATGGACATCTCCTTCAGGACCAATTCGTTGACGGGTCTCTTAAAGCCCTGCCGATCGACGATAAGCTCCATGTTGACTGAAGTGGATGTCCATTGGCATGATTTTATATAATTTTTTTAACTCCGCCACTGATAGGATTATACTCTTCGTGAGACGTTGCAGAGACTTCCGAAGACATTCATAAGACGTTCGAAGACATTCAAGAGACGTTCGAAAACATTCATATGGCGTTTGAAGACATGCATGAGGGGTTCAAAGAGTTTCAAAAGACTTTCTACGACGTCATGAGACGTTTGAAGGTGTTCGTGAGGCCTTCAAGAGACTTTCGAAAACTTTTAAAGACATTCATGAGAGTTTCGAAGACATTCAAGAGATTTTTTACAATATTCACAATACGTTTGAAGACATCGATGAGGGGTTCGACGACGTTTTAGAGACTTTCAAAGACATTCACGAGGGGTTCGAAGACGTTCAAGAGAATTGCGACGACATTCATAATACGTTTGAAGACATTCATGAGGGGTTCGGAGACGCTTAAGAGAGACTTTCAAAGACATTCACGAAGGGTTCGGAGACGTTTGAAAGACTTTCGACGACACTCATAATACGTTTGAAGACGTTCAAGAGACATTCAAAAACATTCGCGAGAGGTGCGAAGACGTTCAGAGACTTTCAAAGGCATTCACGAGGGTTTCGAAGACGTTCAAGAGCCTTTCAGAGACATTCGCGAGAGGTGCGAAGACGTTCAGAGACTTTCGAAGACATGCAAGAGATCTTTGACAATATTCATAATACGTTTGAAGACATCGATGAGGAGTTCGACGATGTTTTAGAGACATTTGACAACATTCATGATACGTTTGAAGACATTCATGAGAGGTTGCAAGACGCTTGAGAGACTTTCAAAGACATTCACGAGGCGTTCGAAGACGTTTAAGAGGATTTCAACGACATTCATAATACGTTTCAAGACATTCACGAGGGGTTCGAAGACGCTTAACAGACTTTCAAAGACATTCACGAGGCGTTCGAAGACGTTCAAAAGAATTTCAACGACAATCATAATACGTCTGAAGACATTCATGAGGGGTTCGAAGACGCTTAAGAGAGACTGTCAAAGACATTCACGAGAGGTTCGGAGACGCTTGAGAGACTTTCAAAGACATTCACGAGAGGTTCGGAGACGTTTAAAATACTTTCGACGACACTCATAATACGTTTGAAGACGTTCAAGAGACTTTCGAATACATTCAAGAGACTTTCAGAGACATTCGTGAGAGGTGCGCAGACGTTCAGAGGCTTTCGAAGACATTCAAGAGACCTTTGACAATATTCATAATACGTTTGAAGACATCGATGAGGGGTTCGACGACGATTTAGAGACTCAAAGACATTCACGAAGGGTTTGAAGACGTTTAAGAGAATTTCAACGACATTCATAATACGTTTCACGACATTCATGAGGGGTTCGAAGACGCTTGAGAGACTTTCAAAGACATTCACGAGGCGTTTGCAGACGTTCAAGAGAATTTCAACGACATTCATAATACGTTTGAAGACATTCATGAGGGGTTCGAAGACGCTTAAGAGAGACTGTCAAAGACATTCACGAGAGGTTCAGAGACGCTTGAGAGACTTTCGAAGACATTCACGAGCCGTTCGAAGACGTTAAAGAGAATTTCAACGACATTCATAATACGTTTGAAGACATTCATGAGGGGTTCGAAGACGCTTAAGAGAGACTTTCAAAGAGATTCACGAGAGGTTCGGAGACGTTTAAAAGACTTTCGACGACACTCATAATACGTTTGAAGACGTTCAAGAGACTTTCGAATACATTCAAGAGACTTTCAGAGAAATTCGTGAGAGGTGCGGAGACGTTCAGAGGCTTTCGAAGATATTCAAGAGATCTTTGACAATATTCATAATACGTTTGAAGACATCGATGAGGGGTTCGACGACGATTTAGAGACACAAAGACATTCACGAAGGGTTTGAAGACGTTCAAGAGACTTTCAACGACATTCGTGATACGTTTGAAGACATTCATGAGGGGTTCGAAGATGATTAAGAGAGACTTTCAAAGACATTCACGAGAGGTTCGGAGACGTTTAAAAGACTTTCGACGACACTCACAATACGTTTGAAGACGTTCAAGAGACTTTCGAATACGTTCAAGAGACTTTCAGAGACATTCGTGAGAGGTGCGGAGACGTTCAGAGGCTTTCGAAGACATTCAAGAGATCTTTGACAATATTCATAATACGTTTGAAGACATCGATGAGGGGTTCGACGACGTATTAGAGACAAAGACATTCACCAAGGGTTTGAAGACGTTCAAGAGACTTTCAACGACACTCGTGATACGTTTGAAGACATTCATGAGGGGTTCGAAGACCCTTAAGAGAGACTTTCAAAGACATTCACGAGGGGTTCAGAGACGTTGAAAAGACTTTCGACGACACTCATAATACGTTTGAAGACGTTCAAGAGACTTTCGAATACGTTCAAGAGACGTTCAGAGACTTTCGAAGACATTCAAGAGATCTTTGACAATATTCATAATACGTTTGAAGACATCGATGAGGAGTTCGACGACGTTCAAGAGACTTTCAACGACATTCGTGATACGTTTGAAGACATTCATGAGGGGTTCGAAGACCCTTAAGAGAGACTTTCAAAGACATTCACGAGGGGTTCGGAGACGTTTAAAAGACATTCAACGACACTCATAATACGTTTGAAGACGTTCAAGAGAATTTTAACGACATTCATAATACGTTTCAAGACATTCATGAGGGGTTCGAAGATGCTTGAGAGACTTTCAAAGACATTCACGATGCGTTCGAAGACGTTCAAGAGATTTTCAACGAAATTCATAATACGTTTGAAGACATTCATGAGGGGTTCGAAGGCGCTTAAGAGAGACTTTCAAAGAAATTCACGAAGGGTTCGGAGACGTTTAAAAGACGTTCGACGACACTCATAATACGTTTGAAGACATTCAAGAGACGTTCGAATACGTTCAAGAGACTTTCAGAGACATTCGTGAGAGGTGTGGAGACGTTCAGAGACTTTCGAAGACATTCAAGAGATCTTTGACAATTTTCATAATACATTTGAAGACATCGATGAGGGGTTCGAAGACGCTTGAGAGACTTTCAAAGACATTCACGATGCGTTCGAAGACGTTCAAGAGACTTTCGACGACATTCGTGATACGTTGAAGACATTCATGAGGAGTTCGAAGAGGCTTAAGCGAGACTTTCAAAAATATTCGCGAGGGGTTCGAAGACGTTCAAAAGACTTTCGACGACACTCATAATACGTTTGAAGACATTCATGAGGGGTTTGGAGACGTTCAAGAAACGTTCGAATACATTCAAGAGGCGTTTGACGACATTCATAATACGTTTGAAGACGCTTAAGACGCTGAAGAAAGTCTCTGAACGTCTTCAAACCCCTCGTGAATGTCTCTGAAAGTCTCTAAAACGTCGTCGAACTGCTCATCGATGTCTTCAAACGTATTATGAATATTGTCAAAGATCTCTTGAATGTCTTCGAAGGTCTCTAAACGTCTTCGCACCTCACGTGAATGTCTTTGAAAGTCTCTCAAGCGTCTCGAACCCCGCATGAATGTCTTCAAACGTATTATGAGTGTCGTCGAAAGTCTTTTGTACGTCTTCGAACCCCTCGTGAATATTTTTGAAAGTCTCGCTTAAGCCTCTTCGAACTCCTCATGAATGTCTTCAACGTATCACGAATGTCGTCGAAAGTCTCTTGAACGTCTTCGAACGCATCGTGAATGTCTTTGAAATTATCTCAAGTGTCTTCGAACCCCTCATCGATGTCTTCAAATGTATTATGAAAATTGTCAAAGATCTCTTGAATGTCTTCGAAAGTCTCTGAACGTCTCCACACCTCTCACGAATGTCTCTGAAAGTCTCTTGAACGTATTCGAACGTCTCTTGAACGTCATCAAACGTATTATGAGTGTCGTCGAACGTCTTTTAAACGTCTCCGAACCCTTCGTGAATTTCTTTGAAAGTCTCTCTTAAGCGCCTTCGAACCCCTCATGAATGTCTTCAAACGTCGTATGAATGTCGTTGAAAATCTCTTGAACGTCTTCTAACGCATCGTGAATGTCTTTGAAAGTCTCTCAAGCGTCTTCGAACCCCTCATGAATGTCTTGAGACGTATTATGAATGTCGTTGAAATTCTCTTGAACGTCTTCAAACGTATTATGAGTGTCGTTGAATGTCTTTTAAACGTCTCCGAACCCCTCGTGAATGTCTTTGAAAGTCTCTCTTAAGGGTCTTCGAACCCCTCATGAATGTCTTCAAACGTATCACGAATGTCGTTGAAAGTCTCTTGAACGTCTTCAAACCCTTCGTGAATATCTTTGACTCTCTAAAACGTCGTCGAACTCCTCATCGATGTGTTCAAACGTATTATGAATATTGTCAAGGTCTCTTGAATGTCTTCGAATTTCTCTGAACGTCTCCGCATCTCTCACGAATGTCTCTGAAAGTCTCTTGAATGTATTCGAAAGTCTCTTGAACGTTTTCAAACGTATTATGAGTGTCGTCGAAAGTCTTTTAAACGTCTTCGAACCTCTCATGAATGTCTTTGAAAGTCTCTCTTAATCATCTTCGAACCCCTCATGAATGTCTTCAAACGTATCACGAATGTCGTTGAAAGTCTCTTGAACGTCTTCAAACCCTTCGTGAATGTCTTTGAGTCTCTAAATCGTCGTCGAACCCCTCATCGATATCTTCAAACGTATTATGAATATTGTCAAAGATCTCTTGAATGTCTTCGAAAGCCTCTGAACGTCTCCGCACCTCTCACGAATGTCTCTGAAAGTCTCTTGAATGTATTCGAAAGTTTCTTGAACGTCTTCAAACGTATTATGAGTGTCGTCGAAAGTCTTTTAAACGTCTTCGAACCTCTCATGAATGTCTTTGAAAGTCTCTCTTAATCATCTTCGAACCCCTCATGAATGTCTTCAAACGTATCACGAATGTCGTTGAAAGTCTCTTGAACGTCTTCAAACCCTCGGTGAATGTCTTTGTCTCTAAAACGTCGTCGAACCCCTCATCGATGTCTTCAAACGTATTATGAATATTGTCAAAGATCTCTTCAATGTCTTCGAAAGCCTCTGAACGTCTCCGCACCTCTCACGAATGTCTCTGAAAGTCTCTTGAACGTATTCGAAAGTCTCTTGAATGTCTTCAAACGTATTATGAGTGTCGTCGAAAGTCTTTTAAACGTCTTCGAACCTCTCATGAATGTCTTTGAAAGTCTCTCTTAATCATCTTCGAACCCCTCATGAATGTCTTCAAACGTATCATGAATGTCGTTGAAAGTCTCTTGAACGTCTTCAAACCCTTCGTGAATGTCTTTGAGTCTCTAAATCGTCGTCGAACCCCTCATCGATATCTTCAAACGTATTATGAATATTGTCAAAGATTTCTTGAATGTCTTCGAAAGCCTCTGAACGTCTCCGCACCTCTCACGAATGTCTCTGAAAGTCTCTTGAATGTATTCGAAAGTTTCTTGAACGTCTTCAAACGTATTATGAGTGTCGTCGAAAGTCTTTTAAACGTCTCCGAACCTCTCGTGAATGTCTTTGAAAGTCTCTCTTAAGCGTCTTCGAACCCCTTATGAATGCCTTCAAACGTATTATGAATGTCGTTGAAATTCTCTTGAACGTCTTCGAACGCCTCGTGAATGTCTTTGAAAGGCTCTAAAACGTCGTCGAACCCCTCATCGATGTCTTCAAACGTATTGTGAATATTGTCAAAGATCTCTTGAATGTCTTCGAACCTCTCATGAATGTCTTTAAAAAGCTCTTGAAGGCCTCACGAACACCTTCAAACGTCTCATGACGTCGTAGAAAGTCTTTTGAAACTCTTTGAACCCCTCATGCATGTCTTCAAACGCCATATGAATGTTTTCGAACGTCTCTTGAATGTCTTCGAACGTCTTATGAATGTCTTCGGAAGTCTCTGCAACGTCTCACGAAGAGTATAATCCTATCAGTGGCGGAGTTAAAAAAATTGTATAAAATCATGCCAATGGACATCCACTTCAGTCAACATGGAGCTTATCGTCGATCGGCAGGGCTTTAAGAGACCCGTCAACGAATTGGTCCTGAAGGAGATGTCCATCGTCAAACTCCATGAGAAGAATGCTGAACCGCTGACGCTCGCCTTCGACGCACCATTTGGATGGGACTCTTTACCGGCCAAGTATAAAATAACAAACAAGTGGCTGGAACGCAATTTCCATGGAATTCGATGGGATCATAATGGCATACCATACGAGGCAGCTAAAAAGACAATTCGAGGAATGTTGCATGGAGCTACTACCATCTATATGAAGGGATTCGAAAAATGCGCATGGCTATCAAGATTCACGGATCCCGCGACAAACGGCATCGACTTGGAGACTCTGGACTGTCCATCGCTGCCCAAAATCACAAACTCCAAATGCCTCCATCATCCCTTCAAGACGAACTGCGCCCATGAGAATGTAAAATCGGTGAAAAGCTGGTTGGCTGTATACGAAGCGTGAGCGAGGGATTTTTTGAATGAATAAAACACATCTCGTTGAAAACGTCGTTTGTATTCTTTATTTTACAACGAAAATATCCATCATTTACAATTGGATTAAACAGATACATTTTTACATAGTCAGCACTTTGAAAAAAAACCATGCGAACGGCGGTGCCCAATTTTGTCTCCACGCTTGGAGACGATGGAACGCTGTTGTAGTTCCCAACCACTGAGTTGACCAGTTGCATCATACTCTCGATGATGCGGCCAGTCGTTTGACGATGGTGTTCCAACGATTTTTTTTCCGTCCACCATGTTTAGAGATGACGGAACTCGACACTGTTGTATTTTCCACCAATATACTGCATGCAGAGCTGACCATCGCGTGCCACTTGCAGCGTACTCTCGAACATTGTCGGATCTTGGTCGAAGGCCTTCACAAGTCGCGCCGATAAGAAGACAGAGAACTCATCCGCGATGTCTGCGATGTAGCGTTTCCCAAATTTGGTTTGTACGGCCCTTATGTCGGAGATTACTCGTTCCGACTTAACGGGGAGTTCTGACAGCTTCTTCGTTGGGAGGAATTCCGCCATCTGGCCGACTTTGTTGATACTCGAGAGATCCATTTTCCGCGCACTTTCAAAGTTCTTTTAGATGTTAATGGTGCAGTGGAGTAGTGCAGGCTAAGCTTGGTCCACAAAAATATAATCTCCCTCGTAAGCCTCCCACTCAAATTTTCAAGCCTCTCCCCTCTTTTCCAATCGTGAAAAATAGGTTCGAACATGTTCGAAGAACCGTGGAGAATTTTCCCCAGATATTTTTTTCACGCTCCCGAAAAACAGGTTCAAACACGTTCGAAGAATTCCATACGTGGAGAATTTTCACAACATTTTGTACACTCCCGACGTTGAGGTGGAGGGCCATCGATGTGATCTTTCATCTGTGGCGTATTATAATGCTCCAAGCATGGAAGATATGATATCACTTCACTGTCATTTCGATGATGTTCTGGCAAACGATCCCACAATAAGCCAACATATTTACCCCAATATTTTAGGAGCAAGACCTTTGGAACCTGTTCGAGCTCGTTTTTGGTCAAGTCCAGGGGGTGCTTGGCCGGATGCACTGCGTACATACTCGCACATGCGAACATCTTGACGTTATATTTCTGAATGGAGATCTCGACAAGAGCTGCGCTCAATTGGTCCATCCGCGGTCCCTTTGATCCCTAAAGATTTTTCCCGCGAAACCTGTCAGGACCTGTCTCGAGTGTCGGCGAGCTTTGAGACGGCGTCCCCACCAGTCGCTCCAAGGACCACATGGCCCTCCACAGAGGCCACTCTGTGACGTCACTCGCGCCCAGCGCCCCCTCCCGGCCATCGCCCTCTGGATCCCCCCCCTGGACACCACCCCCTGGACTCCCGCCCCCGGACATTGCGCCCAGCGACCCCCCTGTACAACACCCCTTGACCCTCCCCCTTACCCCCCTTAACCCCCCCTTCACCCACCACCCCTTGACCCTCCCCCTTAACCCCCCCCCCCCCCCTTGACTCTCCCCCACTTGACCCTCCCCCACTTGACCCTCCCCCCAAAAGTGGCTCAGAACCGCTCCAGTCCATCTACTGACATGTCTTGAATCAAATCCGACTCTAAACACCTTAAAATATGTTGAAAACTGCATTTTCAAGACAAAAGGTAGTTTTTAGGCAGGAGAAAAAAATTGGACGTACTATGGACAAGTTTGGTTTTGTCACCTGCTCCTCATTTAATGTTACTGATTTTGTGCAATCGTGGAGACGATGAATTCGTCGGGTTAGTAGATACTTAAGGTATTATTTGACAACCACAAAATTTGTAACAAACTACCTTTTCAAGCGAAAAGGCAGTTTTTAGGCACAAAAAAAATTTACATCGTGTGGGCAAGTCCGGTTTTATTCGCCTGCTCCTCATTTGATGTTACTGATTTTGTTGAATCGTAGAGTCAGTGGAGTCGTTATTTTGGGGGAGAATTGACCTGGAAGGTTTAAATACGATGCTGAGAGTTTTTGGAATTTTGTCTGTCTGGCAGTAGAAAGTTTACGTGAAAACGGCTGATGGCTTTTTACTGGAGTTTTGGTATGGGAGAATAAATAAGCGGAGAATTTAAGGGAGGAGATTGCCCTTTAAGCAGCCGACAATAAGTGAATTTCCAAGATTTTTTGTGTCGAAACTATTTGTGCTACATGATTAAAATTTTACGTACATAATATTGCATCTTTTAATTTTCCATTTTTTTTTAATACCAAAAAATGGCGGCTGCGTCATGGTTGCTTTAGAGACGGTTATCGCCTGAGTTGTTCCACGGTGTACAACCTAGCGTCTGGTGCATTGAACTGAAACATCAAAGCCAAGTTTTAGATTTCCAAAACCCACACGCTCTATGTGAACCTAAAAAAAATTTTTTTTTAAGTGAAAATTTGTAAAATAGTACGTCGTTGAAGAAATGTTTTATTTTTCATGAAGTCTTTACTATCGTATTTGCTAATCAAAATGTAGTTCGCTAAAACAATTTTTGCAGAACTTCAGGTTCACGTAGGATGATTATTGTGTCATCTAAAAGTGGGAAAAATTGATACATAACCAATCGATAGTTTTTGAGTTATCTTCTACGAGGTTCACTTAAAGTGGTGTTTGGGAAAACACGTTTGAAGTTTGAAGACTCAAAAATGTTGTGACTAAATTACCTACCGATTAATCTGCAATTTCGGGGCCTGAAAGTAAGCCATAAGCTCTGCTTTACGTAATAAAAGGATCACCCCCTTAAGAGGTTTGTGTAAGGTTAAAATGAAAATATACGATGATTTTGTTGTTTACTTTTATAAAATAGAATCTTGACTTTATTTTGGAACCAATATTTTGTACGAATCCAAAAATTGGACCAGTTATGACGTTTTTCGTGAAGATTCAGATCGCTCGCTACGCTGTGCTATCTCAAAATCTATTTATCCAATTCATTTCAAATTCGGACAGCGGATAATTTATAACATTTTCATCGTTATGACTGGATAATTTTTCCATGTGTTTATCCGTTTGATAATAAAAAAAACATTAAAGTCGTTTTTTTTGTCGAAAATCGAACTTTTTTTCTACTGCACGTCAATTTCGTAATTTTCAAAAATTCACAAAGTGTTTCGTTCACACGTAAGTTTTATCATTATAACAAAAGAAAAGTTTTTTTATTTTTAATTTCAGATTACTGAGATGAAAAATACAATAAACACTGATACTAGTTGCCAGAACCACCAACACCGATTGGCCATGCAACAACAGCGGCACTTTGTTCAAATAATAATAACCTCAATGTTGATCAATATTTTTTTATTTTAAAAAACTCTAAATTGTCAAGACTATGTATCAATTTATCATAAATCCCGATCTCGTCATACTAATATTTTCATCCGAGAAAATATTGAAAATCCGTTTTTTGGCCTCCTTAAGGGAACATACCGATAGACGAGAAAAATGTTGCTGATTTTTATGGTTTTTTTAGAAGAAAAGATTTCTTCGCTCAGGGTATGTTTTATTACGACTTTTGGCTCTTACATAGTTGAAAAATAATAATATTTAAAAATGGCGGAGGTAAGGCATGGTCTTCTAAACTGCATTTTCAAAACTGCCGTGACGTATAGCTCAAAAGCTAATCGATCGATTCCAATGAAATTTGGTATAAATCTTTCTAACCTCATTGTCTATAACAGCACCCTAAATGTTTTTGAAAGTAAAATAAAAAATAATTTTTATTGTAAAAAACAGCCATTTTTTTCGAACACTACAATATTTTTGCTACAAAGCATACCATTTCATCGATTTTCAACATTTCTCACTTTTTCTTGGTTCATATTCTGCACATGAGTCTTACTGAAAGAAAAATCTTCATTGTTTTTTTTTCGGATCAATCTCACCGACGCTACGTGTCACGCCGCCTGACAAAATCCGCCGCAACGCGTTTAGAAGACCGTGCCATACCTCCGCCACTTTCAAAGATTAATTTTCAAAAAACACCCTGAGTTTCAAGACCAGTAGCGAAATATTTTCTTCTAATAAAAATCATGTAAATCATCAATTTTTTCCTCGCCTAAATTCCCCCCCCCCCCCCCCCCGTTATCGATATACATCGACAACGTGTTTTTTTTAATAATGAACGCGCGTGAACCAAATTTCCGATCCACTGTGGCATGAATGGAAAAATTAACGAAGGTAGAAACCGGTCGATGCGAGGGCTCGAAATAGACATTGATGTACTTTTTCCTCACCTCTGATTTTTTAAACGCCAGACTCGTTCGTATCGACAAAAGTTACAGCATCATTCGTTCGCACGAATTGCCGCGATAAATTTACAGATCGCGTTCCTCTTTGCTCGTGCACGAAATAGCCTCCATTTCTCTCCAACCCTCGGCATATCGCTCCCATCGCTCGTAATTGTATCATAATTTTTTTTTCGCTGCTACTGGTCTTGTTGTTGTAATAAACGAATTACGGTAGGGTCGCAACGTTGGAGGACGGAACGGAAAATTTGAAACATTGTTGGTACGGAATTTTTCATTTTTTCGAACTCGCTGCCTCTTTCCATCATCAACTTTACTGTCACAATGAACCACGAGCTCTCTCTCTCTCTCTCTCTCTCTCTCTCTCTCTCCTCTCTCGTCCTCTGTCGTCCGTCCTAAAAGTTCGCTGCTGAGATAAACTATACACAACGTACAACATCCTGTAACGAAGTTATTTAGCTTATTGCCAAAACGCGATTATATTTCCGGCTGTTTCGTCGACGCTCCTCTTACTTCCCCACCTAATGCACACGTGTCGTATTTTTACGTACGTGCACTTTGCGCGATCGCCTATATAGCCGGAACATTCGTCCGCGATCTTTTTTTTCCCTCCTTTTTTCAGCGTCCCGGCAATGAACTGTCAACGGGATTTCCAGGCTCCCGTAAATCTCGTTGGTCAGTCTCGAAATCCATGGAAGAGTCGGAAGAGTCCCTGCATATCTGTATTAACGCTTGTCGCGCAATTATGCGCGCCTGTGTACGTGCTCGTCCTGTGCTCGTCCTGTACGGTAACAGTTTAATTTATCGTCTGCACGGACAATTTGTGAAATGACAAACTTCCCACTTGTCTACACCGGGAATCCAAATACACGATATTGTTATGTAAATCGAATGCTGATTGTAAGATTTGACAGTTGGGTGGGTGCACCGATTTTCTTCTAATGCGAAAAGAGCATTGTTTGTGACACTTTCTATCGTGGGGCCGGAGGATTTTTTCATTTTTTCATATGTTCATTAGGGTGGTTAAAAAAATGGATTGTTTTTTCAACGGAAAATTAAAGTATGTTAAGAAAAAGAAAGGGTAAATATCTACAAGCGGGGCTCCAGCCCTAATCGGCTTCAAATTTTTTTCACGTGTTCGGGGCTATTTTGCAGTATGACTATATGTTTTTTGTGATGGGGGAGGAAACAAACCCAAACGAACCCATGTCATTTGACCCACTTGATGTCACCAAACCCGTTTCCTCCATACCTTTAAAACGGTAAAAAAAGCGTTTGGGGGTTGAAATTGTCTTCCCCCGACTTAATATTATAAACAAAGTGCCCTGAAATATATCGACTCGGTATAAAATTTCTAAACCCCTGTTCTAGCTGAAGGCCCACTTGTGAGTATTTACCAAAGGAAGTTTTGCAAAATTTGAGGGTTCCAAGCAATTTTTTAGTTAGTGCTCAAACGCCTCTTTCATGTTTAAAAAAAAATGATTATCGGAGTATTAATTTTTTTATCTCGATGCACAAAATGTTAGTGTGTGTAAGTTTTGATTTATTTTTTCTGTAACAATACACAATTTCCATTGATATATATATTTTACCATAAACAATTTGTATTTCCAGATTAAGAATCAATAAATGTAATTCGGTTGTGAAAATTATATTAACCACTTGATGAACAAGAACACGATGTTTACATCACTGAAAGTCTAACAAGTATGCGTGTTTTTTAGAGTAATATAGTGTTTTGAAAAACGAAGACCAAAAACAATATCGGCTGCAATTTGTTAGCGAGCACAAAAAAATCCAACCTTTTGCGAGGAGGGCAATTATTATTCGGCTCAAACTTCAGAGTAATTACGTAAGTTTTTCAACAATCGCACACTGTGATCGAGAAAACAAATTTTTTAAAAAATATTTTGGAATTGTTATTTTTATTAAAATTACGTGAAATGAAAACGACCTGTTTATGTTAACTTAGAAAATGCTACAGAGCATAAAAAGTTTTCAGAAAATTATACTATTATGATGTCTATTGGCGGGGAAAAAAATTGACGAAAAATCGAAGAAATAAAATTAAAAGTCGTTTGAGTACTACCTAAAAAAATGTGTAGACCTCTCAAATTTTGTATGAATTACTTTTGCATAACGCAGTAATATTTTCCGTTGAGTACCGCTAGAAAAAAAAATCATTTTTTTAAAACCACCCTAATTTCAGTTCATGTGACATTTTTTTCCATTTTTCTTTGTCCACTAAAACATTTATTTGGGATCTGGAAAGGAGCATTGTTTGCAACATTTTCTATCGTGGGCCGGAGGATTTTTTCATATGTTCACATGACGTTTTTTCCGATTTACTTTTGCCCACTGGAACATTTTGGGATTTGGAAAAGAGGTATGTTATTAAGCATACGCTCAAGTTATTTGGTGCGAATTTTTATTTAGACAAAAATTACAACGTTGATGAATTACAACAGAGCCTCTGTATAAAAAATGAGGCCCAACGACCGGATCGATAACTTGACAATAGTTGGTCTGAAAAAGAAAATTGAGAAGATTTTATTATAATTTATATAAATGGAGTTCTCGTTGTACATAGCCGTTTTTTTTTGAGAAAAAAAACAACACTCACCAAAAGAAGGGTGTTAAGAAGTGCAATTTTGGCTAAATTTTGACTTATATTCAAGGGCTTAAAAAATACTAAATGAAAAAACGGCTACGTACAACGATATTTACTGCAATTACGGAATTTTTGTTTATTTCAAAATTGAAAATCGGACAATTATAGCTAGACGTGATTCTGGCCAGGTCGAAAAAAGTCGTTTCGAGAAAAACCCGCTTGAAAGTTTCAATATACGTAAATTGTTGCGCTACCTGCTCTCATTAAATCGACTGTAACTTGGTCACTTTTCAATATTTTAACTTAAAACTTTTTTCACATTTTCTTGAATGTGTATACTCTGAGAAATTGCAAAAAAATCGTTTTACCCGTTACAGTAGTGTCACTCCTTAATAACAAATAATTGAAATTGTTCTTTTCCGTTAAAAATTGAACTTTCTCTACAGCTTGCGATTTTCGTAATTTCGGAAATTTCAGTCAAGCATTCCTTCTGTGAAAGTTTGATACTCATAGTAAACCTCATTAAGTACAGTTGGTACATGTTTTAATTTCTCATTTCAGATGAGGCTAGTTGCCAGAAGCATCTACCCCGATTGGCCATGCATACTTTACAATCAATAAAAAAACTCAAACTTGGCAAGACTATATATCAATAGTGTGTAAAATCTTGATCTTCTCGCCCCGCTACTCTCGTCAGGAAAAAATCTTGACGATCTATTTTTTGGGACAAGCTTCTGCTGACCCATTGCCAGTCAATAAAATTTTCACCCGTCGCTCTTGCACTATCAATCATCGATAAAAAATGATATCCTATACACTTCACCAATCTACATATCCGCATATAAATTGTTCAAGCCAGTCACCCCCACGCTTCTCAGAAATTACACCCCCCAAAAGAGACGTTCATCTACAAAGCTCAATATTTTCACCAATTAGGGAGATTTTTCCAAAATAACATCGTCGAATTCGCTAAAAATCGTCAAACATTTATTTCGAACATTTTTTTTCCTTCGATGCAGTTTTACCCAAATACCTGCGTGGTCCAGGACTTTTGGACTGACTCCACCTGTACAGTATCGTAGTATCATAGGTTGAAGATGTGAGTATGCAATATGGAGCGCGTTCGCTGAAAAAGAGGCCCTAAAGTAAAGGGACGGTGTGTAGGTCTATAGCGTCCGAGGATGATTAAACCCCCGCCGACCCCCCCCCCCCCCCCTTCTTGTCTTGCCGAGACGGTAATTTTTCATGTCCGATCATAAATTACCGGGGCGAGGTCTGCCTCCGCATTCGCGCGAGCATCAGCACAGCCAACAGCCGCAGCATCGCAAAAGTGCTATTATATGCGTATATACATACACAAATATATGTGTGTGTGTGTGTGTGTGTGTGTGTGTGTGTGTGTGTGTGTGTGTGTGTGTGTGTGTGTGTGTGTGTGTGTGTGTGTGTGTGTGTGTGTGTGTGTGTGTGTGTGTGTGTGTGTGTGTGTGTGTGTGTGTGTGTGCGCCATCGCGCCTCTCTCGTTTCCTCCCGGTGCGTTCGAGTTACGAGAAAAATTCAGCCAGTATTATAATTAGCTATGTTAATTATGCATTAATTTATTATCCCGCCGCGCGACGTTTTAATTATAATCTTGGGCACCGTGCGCCGCGGGCGCGGTTCGCCGGACGCGCGGACCAGCATCCTCGGGGCGATGCGCGCCCTTTCTCGCGGGGGCACACTCGACAGAGGTAGTTTGGTAGTTTGGTAGTTTCGAAGCTACTTTATATATAATTTTTTTTGACGTTTTTTTCTTCCTTGTCTAGAGTTTGCGTCGGCCCTTTTCCTTCTATCTCACTCGCTGACTGTCTCGCTCTCTTTCACTCTTGCGTGATGTATCTATGTCTCTGTCGCCATGTGCAGGTGAGTGTGGGTATTACTCGGAGCCTTTAATTCCTGAGCCCTTCGACTTTTATAATATATATTGCTTGGTCAATCTAGAAAAGTATTCCCTTTCTCTCTCTCTCTCTCTTTCTCTCTCTCTCTCTCTCTCCCTCTCTCTCTCTCCCTCTCTCTCTCTCTCCCTCTCTTTCTCTCCCTCTCTCTCTCCCTCTCTCTCTCCCTCTCTCTCTCCCTCTCTCTATCTCTCTCTCTCTCTCGTCTCTCTCCTTCTCTGTCATTACCATAATTTTTATTCATACCTTCCACGCGTTATTTTTTTATACCATCTGGCTTGTGTTAATTTTCATTTTAATTAGTTGTTATTTTTTTTGTTGTACAACTTCATACGATTGAATGAGTATTAGGAGTGAAAATAGGGGGGTTGAAATTCCGAACTTTGAATGATCCGATGGTTTAAAATTCTGAATTTTAATATTCCAAAATTCAAGATGAGGCCGGTTCGGAATTCCGAATTTTGAAAGATCAGAACGCTCAAAACTCCGAAAGAATTTTACACGAAGGAGAAAACTCCGAAAATCTGAACACCGTCAAAATAATTCGGCTATGGAAGTTTTAAAAGTTTCAAAATTTTCAATAAATCGACGAATTATTTCAAGATTTTTTTTTTCATTTAGAATTGATTTTGCGTCAATTTTGAAATTCGCCTAGACAATGATATACGTGCTACATCTTTTACAGTCAACTGTGTAGACTTTCGTTGGCATGATCTTGACATGGGGGCCGGATTGAAATTTCCAACCTTGGGAATGCACCGACGCTTTAAAATGCCTAATTTTAATGTTCCGAAATTACAAGGTTCGTCAAGATGCCAGCGAAAGTCTACACAGATGACTGTAAATGATGTAGAACGGATAACATTGTCTAGACAAATTTCAAAATTGACGCAAAATCGCTTTTTAATCAATAAAAAAAATCTTGAAATAATTCGTCGATTTATTGAAAATTTAATTCGTTCATATACAGTACCGGCCAACATTTTTCGATCACTTTGGATAATTGTACAACTATGTTGGAATAGTTGTAATTCATTTTATGGAGCTTTACAGTACCTTCGTAATATGAGAAATAAAATGAATTATATGACTAATATAATTTTGCAATTATCCAGATTGATTGGAAACTTTTGACCTGTGTTTCATACATTTTTCGAACATTTTAAACATTTTTCAATATCATTTTAATCGAACAAAAAATAGTCCGTGTCTTGTGATCCGTATTAACATGATTATTAATTAACACGATGAAATACTTATTATTATTATCATATAATATTGATTTTTATTATTATTATCTAACATTCTTACTGCTAATATTGAACGATCAAACGAACTTGCCATGCCATAATGCTAATGTAACGAAAAGTGGGATAAATAATAAACGCATGGTTCCTTAAATGGCAATCCGGCGGAGAACAATGATGAAGTGTATGATCTGTACTTAGGGTGGGGTTTGCGATATGAAGTGCAATATGGTGAGAAATGTAATAAGGGGAAGCACCCTGCACAAATGGAAGCTACAATAAAAAAAAGTACTTAAGATAGGGTGTAATCATTTCGAACGAGACTCTTCATATAATTACGATCGAACCTCGCTTAAGTAAGTTCTTTTTAAGAGAGCCTCCGTTTTATTGTTTTCCATGATTATTATTTCGAACAGATGGTGAGGACGGGATATATCCCTTGCAGAACGTAACGCGAAGTTTTACATTATTTTAGAATTGAAGGTGCAAAGGAATATCTCGAGGGCTTAATAGACCGATTGTAATATTTCGCTCAGATCCGGAAGTCTTTGGACCATCCCGCGGTACTTTTTTATTGCGGACATGTCAATACGCTTGACGGAACCCGAGTCGAAATTTTCAGCCTATTTTAAAGGCCTTTGATCCTATGTCAGCCTCACTTGAGTCTGCTTACTGCTAGAAGTCCTATTATGGGCCCCCGCATGCTCTTCCTTTACTGCTTACCTCCAGCATAGGCCCTAATACTCTAATACCCACCTAATGATACTCTAATACCCTAATACCCTAATACCCACCTAACCTAGCTGAAGTCGTTCCGCATCAATCGGTTCGTGCATCCCGTGATTACATAATAGCTATTCCTATCCTCGACACCGATACATTTCGTTTGGGTTTGTTTTGGGGTGAGATTGTCTACGATTTTGATATATATAAAAAATTCTCACGAAATTTTAACGCAACATAAAAATTTCAGTCATAGCTACGAACAAGGGTAGATCCGATTTACTTTTTGCCTTTGAATAAACGCGTATCAAAAGTTTACGAATATTTGAATAAAATAATAAAAGCATCGTTTACATCAATGCCGATTATATTCTTTTAATTATAGTCCTCTCTCTTTCTCTCTCTCTCTCTCTCTCTCTCTCCCTCTCTCTCCCTACGTCCCACACACGAAAGAAGATCGAAACAATTCACAGACTTCCCAAATACAAAGAAACCTTGCCCGCTGAAAACCCCTCAACTGTTCGACAAAAAAAATCCCAAAAAAACCGAGCTCCTTTCCTAGACGTGAAAAGCTCGATGGGCAAAAAAAATCAGCTCACCAGCGCAAAGATAGTGCACGTAGCATTGTTTCGTAATTCCGTCCCGCGGCTTCGTTCGCAGCGATCGGAGCGTTGGCAACGAGTGTACATCCCATCAAAAACCGACACGTTGGCATTCGCGGCATGGGCCATGTGCTGTAGGGCGAGGGTGGCGGGGGCGGGTTGCTGGAATGCATTCGCAAAAATTTACTCTGTCGGCGCGAAGCAAAGCGCGAAAACGATTGTACTGATGGGCGAGAAAAAAACGCACGAAAAAAGAAACAAAAATGAAATCGTGTTAAAAAAGCCAAAAAAAAAATCATCGGCGTCACAGCGGGTACGAGAGAGGGCGCATCCACGTGGACGGAGGGTTACATCGGAACGGAAGGGCTGCACAACGTTTCTCATTGCAGAGGAACGGTGAGCGAGAGGGAGAGAGAGAGAGAGAGAGAGAGAGAGAGAGAGAGAGAGAGAGAGAGAGAGAGAAACAGAGCGCGTAGAGCAGTAACAAACGTTCGAAAGTTTCCAATTACAGTAAAATGTGTCCGGGGGTATAGACTTTAACGCACGGCCGGCTTTCCAAATTGGATTGCATTGTACATAAGTATTTGCCAAATGAAAATTGATTTTGACGCGTTGCCATTAATACAGTACACACAGCATTGCAGAAGCAGAAACAACAACGGGGGGAATAGGGCGGGAGAGCGAGAGAGAGAGACAGAGATAGAGATGGGGATGTGAATGGCTCGTGTTTTGTGCGATGCTCCTGTGACGTGGTCGTTTAATGAATGCAAGAACTTGCAGACTCGTGCGATTCTACGCTTTGCCTGTTACATATATATATATATATATATATATATATATATATATATATATATATATATATGTATGTATGTATGTATGTATGTATGTATGTATGTATGTATGTATGTATCATAACAAAACTGCGATGGCCAACATTTTACCGTTACCATACTCGGTATCATTCAGGATGATGTATTTGTCATATTAGGAAAGTCAGAATAGACACAAAGCGTTAAAAGCACTTTACTGTTTCGCTCATTCCCATTTATTAATGAATTAATAACAGTGGCATTCGGTTGGTATTTAAATGCGCGAGTCATCCGATAATCCGAACAAGGTTCCCTACAGGTTGGTTCAAAACGTGCGAGCAGAGATGGGGACCATCGGTGTTTGGTCGAAAGAGCAGCTCGATTCGCAAGTTCATGCGAAAAGTTGCCGCCTAGTGGCTTTTTGGGATCGCGATTTCCATATCAACGATAAGCTATTGCGGGCCTGGGAAAGGTGGTTGTGGATTTTTCAGCGGGTAGATAAAAGTGAGTGGGGAGTTTGTTGAGGACTGAGGGAAACGTCAGGGTGTGGTGACTTTTTAATGAGGATGCAATTGCGCATCGTGGTGAACTGTGTTGAAATGTTACTCGAGATACTTTTGGGCTTTGTAATTTTGTTTATATTTTACTTTTATTGACGGGTTACACTTAGCTAGCGATGGGAAAAGAGAGAAACTTTCGTGAATTTTTTTGTGGGTAATGGTGTGCAGGTTATCAATTATTTTTTTTTATGGTGAAGAGTATGGTTTTAAGTATCTTTTACAATTTTTTTTTATCGGAACAAGTTTATAAATTTGGCAGATGCAATGGTTTGTTGGAGACTTGATATGTAATAGAAGCTTGTCAATGGCCATAGCCGCGTAAGTAGGGAAAAATTGCCCCCGCATTTTTTCCAGCGAAATTTGGAGTATATTCTGAGGTATAAAAAAAAAACAAATTTTCTGAAAATTTCATGCCCGTCAACGCAATGGTTTTAGAAAAATGAATTTTTTTTTAAATTCCAAAAAAAAATTTTTTTTCCGGAAACGGTACAGTGGATCGATTTGATTTTTTTTTTTTTGGTACTTGTTCCGATCAAACGTGTTACGAAATAAAATTATAGAACATCTTGCGAAAGAATTTTGTTTTAATAAAAAATAAATAAAAATTCCGGAAACGCGTCAGTGGATCGATTCGATTTTTTTTGGTACTTGTTACGATGAAACGTGTTAAGAAATAAAATTATAGAACATTTTGCGAAAGATTAAGGTTAAAAAAAAATAATGTTCCTTGTTTTATTTTTTTTACGATAATCCACTTGGGGTACAATAACGAAATTTTTTTCATATAATCTTTGGGCACCTTATTAGATTATATAATTTTTTCAAAATGATCGGCTTGGTACGCTACAGTGAAAAAAAAAGAAACAGACTTTATTGATATATTTTAGTTATATATCTATATAACTAAAATATATCAGTAAAGTGTGTTTCTTTTTTTTCACGGTGGCGTACCAAACCGATCATTTTGAAAAAATTATATAATCTAATAAGGTGCCCAAAGATTATATGAAAAAAATTTCGCTATTGTACCCCAAGTGGATTATAGTAAAAATAATAAAACAAGGAACATTATTTTTTTTTAACCTTAATCTTTCGCAAAATGTTCTATAATTTTATTTCTTAACACGTTTGATCGTAACATTGTAGATGACGCACGAAAAATGTATTTATAAGAAATGAAATGGCAATTTTTTTAATTCATAAAGCGATTAAAATGAAAAAATGCACTCTTGTACTCAAAAAATTATAACTTCGCAAATTTTCAATATTGTCACCTAAAATTTGAATCTGATTCTCCAAATATATAGTCCTTTTCGAAAAAAATAGCAGTCTAGTGCGCGTTCCAAGAAAAGTATTTATTCTGACATGTGAAGGGGATCAATTTTGAAATTTCTAACAGTCCCAGTGTATGGAGGATACTTCAAACTCCAGGTAAATGAGGACAGAAGTCCCATTCAAAGCCGGGAAACATTGTGTATTTCTTTAAAACGGTGTCAAAGTTCGTCGAATCGAAAAATCTACCCATAAATGCTCATAACTACCTCAATTTTGGACGAATCGACTTGAAACTTTCAGAGAATATTTTTAAAATGCTATATTTTGAGAATCCGTCGAAAACGAAAAATAGACATTTTGAAAAACTTTAACAAGGTTTAAGTCCTTAAGTTGCTGAATAGTTGTACAGCACAAGTACATCAAGTATTATATATATATATATATATATATATATATATATATATATATGTGTGTTTATAATACTTTGTATTATAGAAAAAAACAATACTTATATATTGGAATGATAAATTATACTACATATATACAAATTTTACCATAAAATTGTATGTGTGTGTATATATATATATAAACACACACATATATATACATACATATTTATAATCAAATTTGTATATAGTATACATTATCATTCCAATATGTAAGTATTTTTTTTTCTATTTCCTGAGTTTGAACGTATACCCTTGCGACTTTTCACATATTACCCTTCCCAACTGATCGCTTTCCTATACCCGCACTTCGCTAATATAACCTAACATCCGTTGCACCCATAGCTTTCTTAAGCTACAATAGAGGAGACTCGGGCATAGCGAACAGCCCAGGCAAAGCGAATATCCTCCATTACTAGCCTGTTCGCTATGCCCGGGTCTCCCCTATACCGCATTTGCCGGGGCACGAGGAAACTGTAGAAAATCCGTACCAGAATAGATGGCCCCCCATTATTCTGATTCTCTGGTACACAGACGCTTGCTCAAGAATCTACACCAAGGTCTCAGAAGTATCGACCTACCGACACGGGTTGATGCGCCAGCCGGTGCACGGCCAAGCGGTCACCGCTCCGAGTATCGGCCATGCACAACGCTGCTTGTTGACCGCCGGAGCCGAATCTCCACGCCGCATCCACCAGCGACGGTTATGAATTATAACTATTCAATTGTATTCTTCCTACAATGTCAATTATTGACAATAAAGATTAATGATATTGAAGTACACATATATTTTGAATATCGATTTAGTTTTATACTATGTAGGGGCCATACTAAATGCAGGTAATCTACGCGAGTAGACACGTGTGTAGTACTCATTGTAAGAGGCGTACTCTGTACCTGTGCATCGAAGTACACAAAGAACAAGTCGTCGGAGAATTTCAGACCGTGAGAGAACAAGGCTCGAGTTAATAACGATTTGAGTAGCTCCTGGGACATAATGCTAATGTGCAATTTGCAATTCTTTTTGCACTTGCCCCTGTCCCTTTCTCTTACTACCTCTCTCTCTCTCTCTCTCTCTCTCTCTCTCTCTCTCTCTCTCTCTCTCTCTCTCTCTCTCTCTCTCTCTCTCTCTCTGAGTCCTTCTCTCTCCTGAGTCCTCTCTCTCCTCCCAAGCCTTTCTCTTTCTCTCTTTCTCTCTCGAACGCTCTTTCTCATTCCATTGCTTCTCTGAATCCTCAGGCAGCGGAAAGCCGGAGTTGCCGAGCGATCTCACAGAGAGCCAGCAAGAGCACTGCTGGGAGAGGACAGGCGACTTGCTCCCGTTGGATTTCTTCTTACTAACTAACACCCGGACGACGCCTCTTGATTACAAATTGCTTATTATGCCTCGGTGGCTGCGCCAACCACACCGACCGATATTTCGGCTCTCTCTCTCTCTCTCTCTCTCTCTCTCCCTCCCCCCTCTCTCTCTCGCCCCCCTCACCCTCTCTCTTTCTCTCTCTAGCAATCTCTCTTTCTTTCTTTCCTTCGCCTCCTCTCTTTCTCCCCGTCTGTAATTTTCGATGCATAATTTATGGTCGATTTAATGAGCCGCGAAAAAGGAACGACGATGACGTGGATAAGGACACGAACGAGGAGGACGACGAACGACGACGCGGCCAGGTCCGAGGGAATTATTTTTAATTATCCGCCGCAGCGAGAAGTTAGCCTCCCCGCGGGATCTTTTCTCTTCTATATACAGGGTGACAGTCATAAGGTAGCCATGTGTTTTAAGGGCCTTCCGCAGACATTTCGCGACTGAGAAAATTTTAATTTCCCTTGGGTTTTTGAGTCCTTTTCGAAAAAAATATAGCGTTCTTTTGTGGTGAGTATTGCCAGAAGAAATTGAGCATTCAGAAAAAAATCAAAATTCCATCTTGGGTACAGCAGAATGACGATGATTAAACACCTAATACGAAACATTCCTAAATGTTTTTTTTTGCTCATACCGTCATCGAGAAAGGAATTAACAAGAATGCGTTTTAAGAGCCTGTGGCTAGTTGAAATTTTTCAAAATATCCATTTTTCGTTTTTGACGGATTCACGAAATGTAATATTTTAAAAATATTGTCCGAATATTTCAAACCGATTTGCTCAAAATTGAGGAAGTTATGGGCGTAGGTTTCGCGAACCGGCGAACTTTAAACGCGTTTTTCTCAAAACGACTTTTTCGAAGTCTTATCTTCAAATGTTACAAGCTTCTTATACATATCGAAAAGTAATGCAATGAACGAAGTTTTTTTCCATGGATATATTTTTTTTATTAGCGAAAATGGAGCGTTTTTTTTCACTGAAAATCGATGCATTCACTTCTGCCTGTGGCGATTTGAAAAAAAAATTCAATATTTTATTAAATCCGTCGTCGAAGCACTGGATCATTTCATGCAGAAACTAAATGCGTTTGAATGTTTTATATTTCTGATAATTTGCTTTCGTCTAGCAGTGATCACCGCGAAAGACATTTTCAAACAGCGGTCTGCAACGAACCATTGCTTCTACCACATTTATAATTATTTTTCAATATAAAAATTGTAAAAGGTACTCGGAACCATACTATTGAACAAGAAAAAAAAATTGCAAATCTGCAGACGTTTTCCCATGAAAATCCTCCCTTTTCTGGCCGCGAGCTAGGTATGACGTATTAAAGTGGATAAAGAGAATTTATTTCCATTTAAAAAAATTTTTTAATAGTGGTTCGTAGTGGAAATTTAATTATCTTTATTTTGCTGAATCCAAAATAGAATTTTCACTTTTATTCAGAATGCTCAATTTTTTCTGGCAAGTACTACTCATCACAAAAATAGGTTATATTTTTTTTCGAAGAGGACTTGAAGTACCACCAAATGTCGTATTTTTTCAGAAGCAAAATCGACGTGCCGGACCTTTAAAAATTGTATAGCCACCTACAACACCACACAATCGTGCCCCTGAATATATACAGAAAACGGAGATCTTTAACGGCTTCGAGGACCGTCTTCGTATTAGCCGATTGACTCCATCCTTGACACCATGTAAACCTCAATGCCTTTAAAATCACCTTAAGATAAATGTGAATAAATTTGTTTTCAGATAATTTCACGGGAATTGTTGCCCCACAAAAGATGATTTTGTTAAAAAAATTAACATGGTCCTCAAACCAGCCAAACGTGCTCATAGTCACCATTGCATCGATATAACGAGTTTAAAGTGGATTTTTCCCCTATACACATTTGGATGGCACAAATTTGAGCGCTATTTTTTTCCTTTTTCTCACTATCCAATTATCGTCTTTGAGGGAAAAAAAAATTCTCGCGAAAGCTGCGATTGGTCAAAAAATATTTAGACGTCGCTCAAGTCTCCCAAAAATTGAAATTTTCATTAAAAAATCGAATTTATCATTTTTTTCGTCCACTATTCACCCATGAATTTCACGCTGTATAATTTTTTTTAATTAACCTCGCGAAAGCACTAGCCGACCAATGAATATTTAATGGTCGCTCGAGAGCTTCGGAATTTCCATTTTTTTGTTACTCCTCTCACCCATAAATTTAACATTTTGTAACATTTTCAAAACAATTAATCCTTTTTTCTTTGGTAACAGATTCTTCAAAGTTACCTCACACTCCTAACCCAAGAATTATGATTTTTCTTCTCATAAAATAATTCTTAAAGCTCTTGTCCATAAACCAAATTAAGTATAGGTCGTTTTATTCGTAAAACTGAAATGGCAGCTATTTTCCGCGCATCGTAATGCGTCCCACAGTTGGTCTCGTTGGTCAAACTGCGGACCATTCGTAGGTGTACTCTGTGACGAGCGACGCCATAATACATAATAATACATAATAACACAGCTCGTCTAATTGGCGTTTGTTACAAATTATTATAATAAATTATGCAAAAAATGTAACATTTGGCTGTTTATTTTATTTTTATGCGATAATGAATTATAGTCCATGGGAGATTTATTTTTTGGCGAAAATTGTAAATTTCGAAAACTCGAGCAACCATTAAACATTCATTGGCCGGCTAGACCTTTCGCGAGGTTAATTACAAAATTATAACGCGTAAAATTCATGGATGAGAAGCGAACGAAAAAAAAATCTTTTAATGAAAATTTGAATTTTTCGGAGGTATGAGCGACCTCTGAATATTTGTTGCCCGCTCGCAGCTACAGCGACAATTTTTTTTTCTTTGAAGAAGATAATTGGAATGTGAGAAAAAGGAAAAAAAGAGCCCAATTTTGTGCCACCCTATTACACATATATACGTGCAACATTTTCACCATCATATCGTGGCTTCTCAACGTCCGCGCGTCCCTCTCATTACGCTCCGCGAAGATGCTCTCCTCTAGAGATCGTTGTACGCGCAGCACGCCAACGCGCTGCTCTCGTTCACCCTCCAATCATCTTGTCACTCCGACAGATTCTCAAGATACATGGCCACCGACCACTTTGTTGGCGAAACCACTCTTTTTTTCCTCCCTTTCTCCTCTCGCTTTCCCCTCGCGTCGTTTTATTTCCTTTAATGCGTAGACGCGTATTACGCGCCGGGAATAATCTCGCAGAAGGATTCTGCGGTGATAGATAGGAGGCAGTGATTATCGTAAAGCAGCTCTTCGTACGTGCCCATCGAAGGAGCTGCTTCGATGCGAAGCGGATGAACAAATCCATCATTGGGAGATGCCGAAGAATTATTTATCGAAAAAATTGAATAATTTGGTTATTTTGTAAAATTCTTTTACCTTAAGGGGACATATACACCTGGGAGCCGGAAAAAAGGTAATTTTTGTGAATTTTTTCAAGGAAAACTATTTGGAATTTCGGATTGGGGTTTTAATTATCTAAAAGTATATACATTCAAAAATATGTTTAATTTTCTTTATTTAAAAATACCAAAAATATACGAGGATGTTGTATGATCCTTGGAGCGTCGTAAAAAAATCTGCGTATACCACTGGCGTTTCTTCAAAAACCATCTGAAAAAAAAAAACTAAAAAGATTATTAAATTAGATACTATAATCTAGTACTTGTTATAGCCGATTTTGACAATATCGATTTATGACAAAATGACGGACGTTTGAACATAAATAGTGATTTTTGGGCCAAAAATTCGTTTTTATTTTGCCTATAAAACAAAAACTAAGTAACGGAAAAAAAATCCTACGACAAGTACTAGATAATGGTGTATAGAATAATCACAAAAGCCTCAAGGCAATCGGTTCATTGGTTTTCGAGAAATTTTGGGTACCGATTTGAAAAACGTGGTTTTGAGAAAAATGCGTTTGAAAATTTGGGAATGAATAAATCATGAAATTTGTCAACTTACATGGAATCATCGATACCAGGCCCATAGTGTAGGTCTTCTACGGTCGACGGAACGTTCGTAGCTTCTAAATCCTCGACCTCGACCATCTAGGTGTATATCTCCCCTTAAGTCAACCTAGATGCCCGAAAAAATCGGCAAATTCCGATTTCTTTTATGGGGAATGGTTGGTGAAAAAGAAACGCTTTTTTTAACATAAAGGTACATATATTGAGAGCCTTGAAGGAAAATCACCCCAAAATACAGAAAAACAACAAAAACGTGGCCGAAATGGTGATGAAATTTTTTCGCGATGTTAGGCGGTGGGCACTTTCCAGCATGAACGGTCCATCTGGAATCCAAAAGCCAGACGGGTTATTCACGTTAAGAATAAATACGCATCGTTGACGATAGTCGATTTTTAAAATAATTCTTTTTCAAGAAAGTGGCGATGAATTGAAACTCGAGCATACAAAATCTGTGAAAAAGTCGTCATTCTCACGTAACTTAAAAGAAATTAAGAGCCATTTAAAAAAGTGAGGTCGTCAACGACCTATAAATTTCTATAAACGCTTCGTATTTCCTGTAAATTTGGAAACAATCCATCAAGTGGTTTTCGACATATATCCACCGATTTTGAAAACAGTATCCTCTGTCGGCGACCATGTTTTCATTGTTTTTCCGTATTTGTTGATGATTTTTTCTCAAGTCTTAATATATGTACTGTTATGTTTAAAGAAAAGCGTTTCTTTTTCACCAACCGTTGCCCTGGAGAAAAAAAACTCGGAATTTGGCAATTTTTTCGGGTAGACGTAGCCCCTTAAATATTACTACTATTATAATCTTATATTTTCTTAAATATCACAGAAATATTACCTTCACTATTAAGAAATATTAATATATTATTATATTAAAAGAATATTACCATTTCAAATGTAGCGTAGAGAATAATGAAACGAGCAAGAGTGAACAATATGAATGGAAGAGCGGACGGGAAGTAGGCGCAAGATGAGAACGCTAAGGACGTGTTCGAATCAAACGATCCATGTGAATCAGTCAACTTTAATTATTTTTAACACAAATCAACATTTATTAATTTTTTAATTTTAAAAACAAAAAATCAGTCTCTGATTGTTTCAAATATGTATATATATATATATATATTGCAACAATCAGAGAGACTGACGTTTTGTTTTTAAAATAAAAAGATTAATAAATGTTGATTAGTTTTAAAAAATAATTAAAGCTGACTGATTCATATGGACACTACGATACGTTATCCTTAATTAACCATTTCAGGAGAGCATTTTATTGAGGAACATTAAACACAAGTCCACGCAAGCGAACCGCGGGCGGAAAGCTAGTATATAGACATATATATCTATATGTATGTATATGTATATGTATATATATATATATATATATATATATATATATATATATATATATATATATATATATATATATACATATATATATATGTCTATATACTAGCTTTCCGCCCGCGGTTCGCTTGCGTAGACTTGTGTTCAATGCTCCTCAATGAAATGTACTCCTGAAATGGTTCATTAAGGAAAACGTATAATAGTGTTGAAGAGCTTTAATACTATATCTCAAATAAATCTGACCAGATATTTCTTTCACCATAAAAACTTATCGTTTGCCTTACGGATTGAATTCCCAAAAAACGCTTAAATTTAATTGATCGTGTCTCACATCAGAGCAGTTATACAAAGTTTCAAGTAAATTTCACCCCATCTTTTTTATTTTCTATACAAACTTCGCCACCCCCTCTTGTTTAGAGGTTGAATTTTCAGCAAACGCTAAAATACGTATTTTTTTTAATTGTGTTGAAGAGCATTGATACTAAGTTTCACGTAAAACTTCTGACCAGACTATTTTTATTTTCCCTACAAACTGCGCCACCCCTTTTCTCTACTTAGGGGTTGAATTTCCGGATACGCTAAAATACGTGTTTTATTCATTGTGTCACAAAGCACGGATACCAAAATTTCACGTAAATCCGACCAGATTTTTTTAAATTGCCATACAAAGTTCGCCACTCCTTTTTCCCCCTCAAGGGTTGGATTTCGAAAAATCCTTTCATTAATTACGCCTACATAATAAAATCAACATGCCTTCGAAATGTCACGTTTCAACATTCCAGGGTTGATTGTATTGGTATTTATCGATTGACTACACATTAAGGGGCCAGTCCACTTTGCAGCCACGAAAAAAGGCTATTTTCGCGATTTTTTTTTAGAATTTTATAAAAGATATGCATATAAAAGTTGTTGGGCTTGATAAATAAAGTCTTGAAATACATAAAAAAAAAATTTTTCGGAAATTATACCTAATTTTGGGAAATTTTTCAAAAATCATACTTATCATGATAACTCGAAATCCTTAGACTTTGGGCTAAGAAGGTTACCTAGGTCAGATATGTTCCTAACGAGGTGACCTATCACCTCCTTACATTCGATACAATTTGTATCGACCTTCCTAACACCCTGTATATATATATATATATATATATATATATATATATATATATATATATATATACACATTAGGGTGGCCGTTATGTTGGCTTCGGTAAAAAAAATTAACGTCTAGCAAAAAAACTAATCAAGATATGAAAAAAAAATCTCTAAAATTTGGACGCGCTGGGATAAGGAGAACACGTGCCACCGAGCAGTTTAATTTTCAAAAATACATGCCTTCTTTTAATGGCCGCACTAAAATATTTATTAGTCTCATAAAATTAGTTAAAAAAATTGGAATTGAGTACATTTATTATACATATTGAAAGGTACAAAATATTTTATTTAATGATTTTTTTCCATCAATTATGTACAGTCGTGAGTAGAATGAAAAATTAATAGGAAATTTGAAAACGGACGTGGCGGATTTCCCGCCACATTGTGGCGGGAAATCGTAGCAGCGAATTAATTGTCGGAGCCGATTTTTTATGAAAATAATAATATAATAATCGTGTATTGAATGCTTCAAAATGACATTTTTTTCTTGAGCCTGCGAGAAGATTTTCGAACTGTAGTGGCGATAATACAAAATATAGTACAGACAAATAGTTCGAAATTTGGTCGTGGCGCTTCGTCCGCTCATTTTAACCTCCCGAGCATCACCGATCGAGTTGGTTTTCCATTGTTGGATATAGAAAAAAAAATATAACACGTGAAATCTTTATATTTCTGCAAATTTATTTCGATTTTACAATGCGGTTCCAAACGATATCAGGTTTTCCAGTCAAACTTTACTTTTCTGCTCGATAAAGACATTGATTTCTTTGTTAGTGCCGAATCTATGGCGTTTTTTGAACACCTTAAAATTAATTGTACTTTTCTCGACACCGACGTATCTGTTTGGACTCGAACGAGGGTTAGCAAATGGCCGCGCAATTGATTAAAAAATTAAGAGTCTGTAATGATATAGCGGAGCGAGGTATCAAACTTATCACCGATTATAACAATAGACTGACTTATGATGAAGATCAAAAACATTTTGTGCTTCAAGTTTTCGCCGAATATAAAAAAAAAACCCGAACGTAAACAAATGTACTCTACTTAAATTATTTCATAGATGAACTGCTATTACTTATGTAATATTTCATGTAAAGGTACGAATTTGCGGTACGTGATTGATGGAAAAAGATAAGTAAATAATATATTTTGTAACTCATAATATGTATAATCAATGTACCCAATTCCAGATTTTTTAATTAATATTATGAGACTAATAATTATTTCAGTGCGGCCATTAAAAAAATGCATGTATTTTTGAAAATTAAACTGCTCGGTGGCACATGTTCTCCTTATCCCAGCGCGTCTAAATTTTACGCAGATTTTTTTTTCTAAATCTTGATTGGTCTTTTTGCTAGACGTTATAAATTTTTTACCGAAGCCAAAATAACGGCCACCCTAATATTATATATATATATATATATATATATATATACATATATACACACACATATACAAGGTATTTTGTTATGAATGAAAAATTCTGCCAATGTCGATATGTAAGATCATGTCCTACAAATGCTGGAATTTCAGTTTAGTAAAATTCCCACGGTTTTTGACATAAAAATCACCTGCTTTTGGTTTTCCGCATGCCATTTAACATAACATATATAACATAATAACATTTTTTTACCCGATTTGAAAAAAGAAATACTCTTGGTTATTAGTTTTATCAAGAAAAGTCTTCTTTTTAACCTTAAATGTTGAGGTGACTTTATGAAAAAAGATCTTATGCAGAATTTTCATACAAACCAATTCGAATATCTGAGCCTGCGGTGTAAAAAAAAATGTACAACGCATACTTGCAAAAATATGCGTTGTACATTTTTAATGTACAATGCGGTGCGGTGTAAAATAAAAAATGTACAACCCAAATACTTCAAAAAGTTGCTTACTTATTGTCGATTCGTATCATTTGTAGAAACGGCATGCGAGAAACCAAAAGCAGATTATTTTTTTCAAAAAATACCGTGAAGCCCAAAATCTCGAAATCCGTGAAACTTTTACTAAACTGAAATTCCAGCATATAATACATGATCTGATCTATCGACAGTTGCATGATTACCCACTCACAACAGGACACCCCGTATACATGTGTATACGGAATCGAGGCTGCCAGAATCCGCGGTCCGTTGCGAATCCTCACGTCGCTGAATCCTCCCCCATGTGCAGCCCGCGCCGCGGCTTCCATCATTTTTTGTCAACGTTACACTTCTATTTTCATTCCGCCTCACGTATCGGGGGCGCGTGAGCGCGCCATGGACGGAGCGCAAAAAAAAGTGGAGGAAAAAAACCAGTCAAACAAAAAATTGCGTATTCGAACACGATTGATGGTTGTGCGGAACAACGCGCGTATTGGTAGAGATTCTACGTCGATTGGCGCGCTACGGTGTTCCGTTCGACGTCGACGACGCAGCACCAGCGGCACAGCCACCTCCGCAAGCTCAAAAGCACACACACGCGCGGTGCAGTGCGTTTCTGCGTGTCTCTCCCGGTGTTGCAGCAGGAGGAACGCCGACCCTTTTCGGACCCGCATACACACGAGTGCATCAGGTACACGTATCCCGTATAAAGGCTCCTTGTCTATACGCATACGCGGACTGATTCGAAATGTTGCCGCATTTCCGGAACTCCGATATATATATATATATATATATATATATATATATATATATATATATATATGAGAATTTATATGTACGTGCATGTTTTCTTTTCGTAAAAAATTCTAGTTCGGTTTCGAGGGGCCAATTCTGAAAAGAATGTATATATACAGGGTGGACCATTCAACGTGACGACCCCAAATATCTCCGTTGCCTTTGAAGTGACGAAAAAAAGGCAGAAGGTAATTTGATTGATTTCGAAGGGCTGATGCAGTGGTGAAAAGTTCATTTTTGTCAGGGTCATCGTTTTTGCATTCTCAAGGTCATCGATGGTTTTTCAAATGACAACATGTTTTTTTTGTTAATCAAGACGTTGTAGCTGATATTCAGACGAATCCAACGACCTATGATATCATGGGCTTGAAATGATTTTTCACCAAAATATCTTGGGTTTGTTTGGGTTTGTTTTCGCCACTCTGAAGGCAACAGAGATATTTGGGGTAGTCACGTTAAGGCCTTATATACGGGAAAGATTTTAAAAATTTTAATTTTTTTTTTTAAATTTTTGATTCCATTAGCCGGAACGGTTAGGAATATTTCCAGCTTTACAGAATTGAAAAATTGCAGAAATAAGGTAAGATTGCATTTGTAATAGATACCGCATGCAGCGCTCGACCGCCAACTTCAAAGCCGTTTTTCCACGATTCACTTTTTTGAACCTTGTGACAGTTCTAACTCTTGAACGGAGATTCAGATCGCTTTGAAATGTTTACAATATATTCTTAGTATCATCATCTATCGTGTGATCCACAGGAACAAAAAATTCAATGACACAAAAAAATATAACAAATAAAATACCGACAGGAAATTCAGTAAAAAAATGTTGAGTTTCGAATTTTTATTATAATAATTTTTTTTTAATAGTATTGTTGGTTGACATTGAAGATACATTCATTAAGCAATTAAAAATATGTTCATTTTATTTCAGACACCCACATCGATGCCGAGAACTTTCACCATCAACGCGCGCGCGCAAAAATAATCCATTGCTTTATTATTATATCTCCGCCATTTGTTAATATTTGTGATTTTTTTTTACATGTACTTAGCCACGCATAAATGATCTGTAAATAATTTTTGTCAATATATGCGTCATTTTTTTTAACTGCGCCTAGAAAAGTATCTTTGAAAATCGGCGAAATCGCGTATATAAGGCCTTAAATGGTCCACCCTGTGTGTATATAGATATATATTATATATATATATATATATATATATATATATATATATATAAATGCACGTATATATATATATATATACATACATGTGAATTAAATGTACGTGCATGTTTTCTTTTCGTAAAAATTCTAGTTTGATTTCGAGGGGCGAATCCTGAAAAGAATACGTGCGGATGCAATTGTATTCGATTAAAAATGTCTATTTTTTTTATTGGTTTGTTCCAGCCGTACAGGGTCTTCCTCTTTTTACGTGCCCAAACCCGCCACAACTTCGTTCTACCACCCATTCCACGTCCCCCCTCTACCGCCCATTTCACTACCCCCCTCCTTCTCCACCTTATATCGGCCATTCCGCAACTCTCTCGTCTACCTCCCACTCCACACTCCCCCCCACCTGGCGGCCGCACCCGACTTCCCCCTCTGTATCGTATTCACCATGGCATATTTGCCATGGGCATAAGGAAACTGCGAAAAACCTATGCCGATGCAGCCGCTGCCAAGTTCGCCTCCCAGTCACGTAACTAGTCGTCTTTCGCCGAGAAATGGCGAATAAAAACATTTCACAACGAAAGTGACGCGACTGGAATTTGAACCTGCGACCTCCTGATCCGCTGACCAGCACTGTTTCCGCTATCCACTAGACTGTTTTTTTTTTTTAATTAAAGTTTTTATTGATTGTATACATTGCTTTACAGTCTTTGGTTTGTTACGTACAGGTAAACTGTGAACGCATCTTATCGGTGTATATATGTTAAACTTTAGGCTGGGTTGTGTCAGCATCTCTAAGTTCAATTATATTTTTCTATGTATATGATAAAATATATCTGAGTTTTGCACGCAATGTTCTTATGAATAATGGTTCTGCGTGGACAAGTGTAATATTGGCTATGGTAATTCTATCGCTTATAGTAATTCTTATAAATAGTGAGGCAACAAGATAATTCCAGTAGGGTGAGTTTTTCGTATATTAGGGCTAATTTAAGGTAAGCATTTCTTATGTCGTAATGGTTGTAATAAGGTAGGAAAATATATCTAATTATTTGTTTTTTTTTCGGTCGTCGTAATGGGTGTAATAAGGTAGGAAAATATTGCTAATTATTTGTTTTTTCTCCTATTTGAGATCTTTTCAATCTTCGGATGAGAGTCAAGCTCTCATCCATTTGTTTTCACTTTGTTAAATTTTGTTGAATGGTCGTCATTTTTCTCAACATTTGGTATAGCCATAGCACACATAAAATGTTGTCTGTTGTGCATCATGTAGTTGGTTGGATTGGTTGGTAATTTATTATTAGCCGCGTGTCTTTTCGAATGCATTAAATAATGTGTGTTTTTATGATATTGTATTAAGCCTGCTCTATCGTGTAGTATGAATGATTGTGGGTGTATATATCCGGTATTTATTGACAAGATTGTTGAGGCGGGATTTACATTTAGACAGGAAAAAATAAGCAACTTTGAGGGATTTTTAAAACTAAGAAATAATTACTCTACAATTATCAAACTTTAGGTATACTTTAATAGTATATTTAAGTATACGAAACAATTTTTTTAAATTAATTCATCATCAAAATGGCGGAACTGTGGCAGAGTGTTACCGCAAGATCGTCGCGGGAGTTGAGGAACGGCGTGCAGTCTAGCTTCCCGTAGACTTTGATTTGCAAAAAAGTTCAAACATTTTTTCAGTTAGAACATGTATAGTTTCTGTGCGACGGTAATTAAAGTGAAGAAAATGGAAATTTGAGAAAATGGCACGCATTTTAAAAAAATCAACATCACACGCAAAATTTATGTAAAATGTGGATTAAAAAAGTAATTTTTTTCAATTTTTCGAAAAAAAAAATCCGTCAAGTAGACGGAGTATTATCAATATTTCTACCAAGTTTTAACTCAATCGGCTTGATAGTTCTGGAGTTATCGTGCACGCCAACTTCAATGATGCAATTTTGAGAAAAACGCGTTTGAAGTTCACGCCCTCTCCGAATCCGAGCGGTAAGGCACAGCGTTGACGGGCTGTAACGTTTAAAGTTTTTCGAATTTCGTTTTGAAACTTTGCGAAAATATTCTACATATATAGTTCTATCGTTTAAAGAAATCGATTTTTGTATCGTTGTAAATGTATATCCTACCTTAATATTGGGTCGGGAAGGCTAAACGATTTGATGGTGCCATTAGCTGATAGAGCGGTGTCGGAGTAGTAATGTCTAGTGAGTTTAATTATAAAATTGTCAATTTTTGGTATGATCGGCGTATACTATACTATCGAGTTTTTGACTCTATGTAAGGATACGTGATGTTGAGGAATAGGCTTTCATTTTCCGGGCTTTAAAGTGGGCGAAAAAAAATCGATTTTTTTAAAGAAAATTTAATTTTTAGGGGGGCTTGAGCGCCTAAATATTTTTGGACCACTCGCAGCTTCGGCGACAATTTTTTTTTTAAAGAACATAATTGGATGGTGAGAAAAAAAATAGAGCTCAAATTTGTGCCACCCTAATATATATACATATATATATCTGGACATATCGATATGTTTAACTAGTTAAATTATTAATTTAAGTTAGCCTGGGTATGTTCTTTTCATCATTTTTTAAATATTTCTGTAAACGATATGGCATTACATTTTTTTAATGACATATTTGCATGCAGAAAAGCATACATACGTATATATCCATATACAAAAACGACGGGGTTTACGCCAATTTCGTATGTATTATAAATTTACCAATCGTATTCAATCAATCGATTCCTTTCTCCAATATATACAGGGTGTCCCTCTTAGCTCTGCCACCCGAAATAACTCGATAATTATCGACGTCACAAATAAAATGTTCCAGCCAAAAGTTGTACGGTGTGAAGGGGGCCATCAAATGCGACCAATTATTTTTTATCTCGGTGGAGGCGCTGCCACACAGTGAAGGTCACCTCCACTTTTTTAAATGGAATGGTACATTTTTTTTCAACCATTTTGTGGAGTACATCAAGCTCTATAAAAATCATTAGGGGGTCAAAGTCGTTCAAGGTCATTTCGAAGATCTATTCAAACTTCTATAATCGATACTGACCTTGAATGACCGTGAACGACTTTGACCCCTGAATGTTTTTTATGCGGCTTGAGATGCTCCACAAGATGGTTGAGAAAAAATGTTCCATTCCATTCAAAAAAGTGGAGGTGATCTTCACTGTGCGTCAGCGCCTCCACCGAAATAAAAAACATCGGTCGCATTTAATGGTCCCCGTCACACCGTACAACTTTTGTCAAGAACATTTTTTTTACGACGTCGATAATTACCGAGTTATTTCGGGTGGCAGAGATAAGAGGGACACTTTGTATCTATATGTATATTCAAATGTTTAAATGACTCTTTCACATGCCTAAATACACATACGAATATATTATTCATTAAAACATACATTGAATCAATAAATTCATCGATTAAACTTGCATTGTATTTAATATGTTTATTAAATAAAAATATATTATTAAATATTTGCCAAATATTAACATTCCATGATAAACACTATGAAATTAAATATAACAAAAATGTATTACAATTGATATTGACGAATTTAAAAAAAAAATAAGAAATATATTTACCGCACATACGGATGCACAGCCCCACATTTTTCGCGGACGAGGGGCACATGTCCGTGTCACCACGGACCACGAGTGTCTCTCTCTCTCGTCCTTGCGTTCCTCCGTCGCGCGCAAACACGATCGTCGGGTGCGGGTGTTGATACAGCAGCATGGTATATGCGGCTCGTCTCCGCGTGCTTTTTTAATGCTAAATGCAGGCCTTTGTTCGTGTGCTGGTGTCGGTGTTGCTCGCATCTCGCTCTACGCCCACGTGTACAATGTGAGCACGATGGAGCACGCTGGACTTTCCAGAGTGGTGGCGTCGATGTCGCGGCAGGGGGATGCTCGCTGAAGGGTCGGCGGGGTGGCTGGAGGGACGAGCCGGGTTGGGGTCCATATACGGGGAAAAAAAATTGTGTTCGAGCTGGCGATCCAAGCCGCCAAAAGTCTGCACGGTGTTCCGTGTGTATATTGGAGAGCGTGAGGGAGCGTGTGAGAATTTTTTTCTTTTTTTTTTTGCAAATGCTAAATGCACCCCTCTCTCGTCTGGTTTTGCCGCCGGACGCACCCCACGACCCTCGTGGCCGGCAAAGGGACTCTCTGTAAATGTATACAGGATCGCACAAAAATACGCAGTCTCGCCGTCACTCAATTGACTTTGTACGCGAATTTTATGAGCGGCCAGATCGCGTTTTAAAAAGAACTTTTGATGGACAAATTTGCGTGGGAAAAAATATAGGTATCCTTTGAAGATTCATCATTCGTCATTTTTTATCACTTTGAAAAATGTCTCCAACGTGGTCGTCCTCTGAGGGTTGCGGAAAAATGATTTTTTTCATTTAGAAATTGAATTAACACCTTAAGGTTCCTTAAGTTGAATTAACACCCCCTTAAGGTTGAATTAACACCCCCTTAAGGTTCCTTAAGGGGGACGCAAGTGTTCATGATAACCTAGACTCTTGATCAAGTGTCCTGGACGCTTCTGACCGTCGTATCGATCCTTCGTGACTTCCCCAGCTCAACATCGCAGACCTAGAATGACCAATGAGATTTGCAAAAGAAAAAAAGTAGAAAAAGACGAAGCATGGATTTCGCGGCGCACCGGTGTCTGACACTGCTGGACGATTTACGACCGTGCCTCTTATGTATTCCAGTGTTTAGGCAGCTTAAACACCCCGTGCTCCATTGCCGCTGGCCAGAAAAGACAGCTCATCCGAGCCTCCGGGCTATGTGCAGAGACTGGATAGCGTGGAACCGGTGAAAGTCCCCAATAGACTCAGGTGGGGCGGCAACTCCCGCTTGCGTACGATTCTGGACTCTTGTACGCGAATTGGTGCGAATATGGACCACCTGCTTGCTTCGAGCCACTCGTCTGGCATGTCAGAATTTGGCGGCATATTTTCGTTATCAAGATCCTTTTAATTCGACACCGCCGAGGGGTTGATCAGCAAGCAGTTGTACTTTTACTGGTACCTGCTCTTTGTAGTCAACTATCCTCCGCAAAGCTGTTTAAGTTTGGAAGAGACGGCCACAATTTTTACCTTATGCGTTTTGATTCTGCAGGTTCTTGGACCTTTTTTTTCGTCCGGGAGCATTCATTGAGCTTGATAATATTCGGGCCTAATTTGGAGTGGGTGAGCAGCAGCTTTTTTTCTTGCTTTTAGGTACACTTTAGATATTTTATTCCGGAACAGTGCTGAGTTTGCTTCAGGTGTGAGTGATATTCATTCACAAATGTGAACAAATATCGTGGTTAATTGATTCATAAAAAATAAGAATTTTCGTAATTTTTTTCTGGGCAAACGTGTGCAGGTATTGAATTGTATTTTTTTTTTTTACAAAAAAGAGTATGGTTTTGAGTATCGTTTACAATTTTCGCACTGAAAAATATTTACAAATGTATTTTTTTATTTACGACGATTTGTGCAGAACGCTGTTTAATTTTATTTACGACGATTTGTGCAGAACGCTGTTTAAAAAACGTTCTTCGCGGGGACCACTGCTGCTCGGAAACAAAACATCCGAAATAAAAAAAAAACCAAACGCATTTGGATTCTGCTTGAAACTATGCAGTGCTTGGACGAAGGATTTTCTAAAATATTGAATTTTGAACAATTAGCTGCAGTTGGAAATGGAAGTATCGATTTTCGGTGAATCGAACATTCTATATTCGTTAAAAAAGACTGGGTCGGAAAAAAAATTGCTTCGTTCAAGCACTGCTTTTTTATCCGTTGGAAGCTTGTGAAATTTGAAGGTGATCGGTGCAGTGATTTTTAGGATATCTTGGCCATCGATCTTGAAAAAGTAATTTTGAGAAAAACGCATTCCAACTTCGCAGATTCGCGAAACCTACCTATAAATGCCCATAACTCCCTCAGCTTTGAACATATCGACTTGAAGCTGTCATAGAATATTTTTGTATATTTATATTTTGACAATCCGTCGAAAACCAAAAATGAGTATTTTCAAAAATGTCAACTACGTGTAAACCCTTACCATCAAGAATGTATTCATCCATGAAAATGAATATCCACATCAAGTGAGTATTCTCATCCTTCTCAAAGGAATGTATATGATGACTGAACTCATTCTAAAAAATGCATTAATATCACGGATGCATTCCTTCATGAAAATGCATGAATATCCTCATCATCTAATTATCGCTATTAGTGTTTCAAAATGATGCATGATTGTTACTATTCCAAAATATTGGCAAAATATAACCCAAACAAACTCACATTTCATCATAAACCAAGCCACGAAAGGTCCAAATGTCGTTTTAGAAAAATCGGTAGTTTCCGCGAGACCAACGAGACCAACGAAGTTCGCCCGTGGTCCACATTGCCCCACATTCCTTCTTAAAGGACCGATTCGCGCTTACAATCGTCTCGAATTAAGGCGGTAATACATTTACAACGATCAAAAAATCGATTTCTTTTTTTTCCTTCTTTAAACGATAGAACTATATGTGTCGAATATTTTCCCAAAGGTTCAAAGTGAAATTCGAAAAACTTCAAACGTTACAGCCCGTCAACGCTGTGCCTCACCACTCGGATTCGGAGCGGGCGTGAACTTCAAACGCGTTTTTCTCAAAACTGCAAGATCGAAATTGGCGTGTAGGATTACTAAAAAAAAAACTATTAAGCCGATTGAGTAAAAACTTGGTAGAAATATTGATAATATTGGTAACTTCTACTTGACGAAAATTGTTTTTGAAGAATTGGAAAGAAAACTACTTTTTAATCCACATTTTACAGAAATGTTGCGTGAAATGTTGATTTTTGAGTGAATGCGTGCCATGTTCTAAAATTTGTATTTTCTTCATTTTAATTACCGTCACATAGAAACTATACATGTCCCAACAGAAAAAATGTTTGAACGTTTTCGCAAATCAAAGTCTACGGGAAGCTAGACTGCACCGTGATTCGCAACTCCCGCGGCGACCTTGCTGTAACACTCTGCCACAGCTCCGACATTTTGATGATAAATTAATTTACACGAATCGTTTCGTGTACTTAAAAATACTATTAAAGTAAACCTAAATTTTGATAATTATAGAATAATTATTTCTTACAAGGAATATCCCTCAAGTGACACCCTTCGATTATGTTGAAATTTGGATATGTTGTGAAGCACCGAAAAGTAAGCGATACGTATTTTTTTTTAACGGCGGAAAAACGGTTTTAAGGGGTGAAACCACCCCTCGAAAAAAGGCATCTCTAGGGGTAATATGGCAGTTTCACATACAAGGAGTCCACCGATTTTAATGAAACAAAAACGAAAATTCTTCTATTCCGAAGCAACGAAAAATCCACTATAGTGACATTGCAAAAAAAATCAAGGGGTGAACCACCCCTATATTAAGGGGTGGTTTTACCCCTTAAAACCGTTTTGCCGCCGATAAAAAAAATACGTATCGCTTACTTTTCGGTGCTTCACAACATATCCAAATTTCTTTAAAAAGTAAGCAATATTGAGCGGTTTAAAAAAAATCCCTCAATATTGTTTATTTTTTCCCTGTCTAAATGTATATCCCGCCTTAAGCGGGCAATTAATTTATCTACTGGAAAATTCGTCGCGCAACGATATCTGTCGAGGCTCGAGAGCTGGTCCATATTCGCACCAGTGGTTCAAAAAAAAACGATACGTAGTTGCGGAGTAACGCGAAAGCACCACGAGAGGTGAGATATCGGGCTCACATCGTCGAGACGCGCCTAGCTAAACAGAAACGATGTCGCCTTCTGGTATCGGCAAGTTTCTCACGATCGGTCAAGTATATACCGCCGGTGTTGGCTCCTATATACTTACGCATTACCGGTGCTATACGTCAAAGACAGAGACAGAGAGAAAGAGAGAGAGAGAGAGAGAGAGAGAGAGAGAGAGAGAGAGAGAGAGAGAGAGAGAGAGTCTCAACACTCACGTGCGCACTTTTTTTTCACCTGAATTTATTTCACGTTACTGAACGATCGATCGATCGATCGATCGACGAGAGACACAGCGAGAGAGAAAGATCGAGAGAGAAGTCTGTTTTATCGCAACTAGGCCTATAATGATATCGTCGACTGGTATCAGGATCACAGTCGATTAGAGGCCCAGATGAGAGCAACTCTCGGCTCCGGTGTATAATGAAATCCAGTTAGAAAGAACTCCAAGAGATTTTGCTACCACTATTCGCTGCGCTCTTCACTTATACCGCCAGTCTCGGTTTTTATATCCTTCATTTATATGTATGAAGCATTTCATGCCAAGTCAAACAGCTTCTTGTTCCTCTCTTGCTCCTCTCCCTCTCCCTCCAGCCGCTGAAGTTTATACCCCATTTTTTTCATCGCCGTTTTTCACATCACTTTTTTTCATCGGGTTCACTTTTCCCCCCATTCTCATTATTAGACGACAATCTTCGATCGATCGAAACAGCATACCGATGTAAAATCGACAACCAGCAGCCTCGGACCCTCCAAGCGGCACGACAATTTTTCGCACTGAGGCGCCAGTTCACTTTGGAGCCACGAAAAAGGCTATTTTCGGGATTTTATTAAAAATATGAATATAAAAAATGATGGGCTTGATAAATAAAGTTTTGAAATACATTTAAAAAAAATTTAATTCTTTTTTATTCATTTTTAAGTACCAAAACTATAATTTAAGGGGTTATCCCCACTTGCGATTTTGAAAAAATCGATTTTTTTTATTGCATTTTTTTGAAGTATGAGTATCTGAGAATATGTTCCGAAAATTTCAAGTCGATCCGAACAAAATTGACTGAGACATGAGCGTTGAAAGAGAAGAATCCGTTGTATAAACGACCGGAAATTGAAACTTTAAACGCGTTTTTCTCAAAATGGCATTTCTGAAGTCGGTGACCAAGATTACTCGAACACTAATGAACCGATCTTCTTGAAATTTTGCCGGCTTATTTAATACATAAAAATGTAGTCTTTAACCATTAACTTTGACTGTCCGCCATTTTGTGAAAAATGAATATTTTTTAAAATCCTTCGATTAAAGACTAATTTATACTTATATTTGATTAAATCCATCCGCATTTTTTTTCAGATGATTCACTTCGCCGCAATGTTGGTCACCGCAAACCATGTATATAAAAACATTATTTCATTGACGGCCATTTGCCACTAAACAATGTAATATTTTTCAATAAAAAAATTACTGAAAATTCTTCAAGATGTGTTCTTTAAGGTGGTATATTGATCGATTAAAAAAGTTTTGTAGTTTTCTTTAAAAAAAATTCATGAAAAAGGCCTTTTTTGCGCTACAAGTGGGGGTAACGCCTTAAGGTAACGTCTCAAAAATTGATGGACTACGTTGTTCCATCACAACTCGGCAGCGGCTTGTCTGAAACCAAAAAATCAAAATCCATTAGATTCAATATGACACCAGCTACAAAATGACCCTCGGATATAAAATTTTATCAAGAAATTAAAAAATGGCAGATGAAAAACGAAAAAAGTAAAAAAACGCGTTTTTTCTCAGTTTTTCGCAAAAAAAGAGTAAAAATCAAAATTTTAAAACCATCGAGGGTCATTTTGTTGCGAATCGTGTTTACAATATGTGGTTTAAATTTCAAGAGGATCGGTTTATTAGTTTTAGAGATACGATGGAACTAGATTTTGAAAACGTTGTTTCGAAAAAAACGCGTTTGAAGTTTATGCTATGAAAAACTTTTACCAAAACTCAATCGGCAATTCCTGCACCGTACAAAATCCCTTCTGATTGCTCATCATCGTCCATTTCAAGTCTTGCTTGGTTTCGATTTTTTGAAATTTTCAATGTGGACTAGCCCCTTAAGGAGGTTGGAGCGGTTCAGTTGAGTCAAATGACGGTTTATTCATTTTTTTTTTTTCAATGAACCTCAAAAAAAATTCATACGAGGTACAGATTTATTCTGTATATGCTAATTTTTTAGCTATACAATTAAAGGGCAAAATTATGCATTTTAATATTATTATTACGTAAATTAAAAAAACGTTTGTGTTACTACCAGCTCGAAAAAGTATGACATTAACGATGATTGTTATAAAAAAAACTACGATAATGAATGTTTTATGCAATTCACAATGAAATTTTGAGTAATTTATAATCATGCCTATCTATATTTACGTCACAATATTATTGGCCCATAGTTTACGATGGACAAGAAGAGGATTTTTTTTCTAAATGTTTACAAAGGTTTGCGTTAATCTGTTGTTAGAAATGGTTTATCTTGGTGCTAAATAACAAAAAACATAACCTTTAGTCTAAAAGTCTTGCCCATCTAACCGCACGTTAAATTACACACATTAAACTATTTTTTATCTCTGGTGATTGGCGGTGAAAACATTTCAAAAAATTCATAAAAACTCAGTATAGCCTAAACAATAACATTTATTTTGTATTAAATTTAACCTCGAATTGTGGCTAACGCTGCAACCTCCTTAAACGATATGTAGGTATAAGGATGATACGTACGTGAGAATATAAATATGAGATAAGGACTTCGCGTTTTTCCACTTCCGATGAACATGAACAAATTCTGAAGCAAGATTAAAATCAACGATCGATCGTTATGTACGTACGAGTATACGTAAGCCATCTTCGGTTGCTCGATCGAGTTGAGTGCAAATTGGTATTGCGAGGATACGACAGCAATGAAATCTTCTTTGACCCTGTCTTACATGGGATCGTTTTATTTTTCTTACGGAGATGATATGACAAGAGAAAGAGGACAACGATACGTACATATGAGGTCTAAGCATTATGCGACCAGGTTCGCTACTTTTTGCCATGCAGTTCGATACTTGCAAACATCATATGGACATATACATGTCTGCATATATATATGGGGAATGGGCATTTTTTACTTGTCTTATCTATGGAACGTTGGCTATCAGCTCAGCTGGCTGTTGCAAGGACGAGCCTTGAAGACGGAGGTCTTCAGAATAATTGTCCCTATATATTTATATATACAGGGTGTCCTGCTATGAGTGGGTAATCCTACAAATGTCGATAGAGCAGATCATGTCGTACTGTATGCTGCAATATCAGTTTAGCAAAAGTCCTACGGTTTTCGAGATGAAAATCATCTGCTTTTGGTTTTTCGCATGCCATTTCTACAAACGATAACTGTTTTGACCCGGTTTTCTATAAAATACTCTTGGTTGTTTGTTTTATCTAGAAAAGTCTTCTGTTTAACCTTAAGGGTTACGGAAACTTTATGAAAAAAGATCTTATGCAGAATTTTCATACAAACCAATTCAAACATCTGCCTTCGATAGCCTGCGGTATAAAAAAATCTACTACGCATATCGTGCCAATTACGTCGAAAAGTTGCTGTTATTATCGATTCATATCATTTGTAGAAGTGCCATGCGAAAAACTAAAAGCAGATGATTTTTTTCAAAAAATAACATAAAGCCCAAATTCTCGAAAACTGTGGGACTTCTACTACACTGAAATTCCATCATATGATCACATCATGATGACCTATCGACAGTTGCAGGATTATCCACATATATATATATATATATATATATGGTGACCGGGAGAGTGACGTCGGAAACGAAAATCTAGACGCCATCAATACCTATCCGAATCACCCCTATCTATGTTTTACGATTTTTTTAGTATTCGAGCATAAAGCATTGAACATTTTTTTTCGAGTTTTCCTGTAGCTGGAGGTTTTAATTTATTTGACTATTTTGTGTATACATTCTTTTCTCAGAAGTTTTTTAATGCAATCGGGAGCAATTTGGAGAAAGTTAAATATTTTGTTTATAATCTGCATTTTGGTGACTGGTCCTCTTAAACCTAATGTTTAAACATTTCATGAAAATCTAAGGCATTTGTGTATAGTCATTTATCTATTGCTTAAGAGTTCACACCTAGTTAACATTTTTTAAAAGACCGGGTTTTTGGTTTTCAACGGATTCTCAAAATACAATGGTTCAAAAATATTCCCCGAAAATGTCAAGCTGATCCGTTCGAAATTGAGAGAGTTATGTGCATTAAAAGGTAGGTTCCGTGAACCGCCGAACTTTGAGGGGCCAGTCGACTTTGAAAATTTCAAAAAATCGAAAGCAAGCAAGACTTGAAGAAATCGAGGATGATGAGCAATCAGAAGGGATTTTGTACGGTGCGGGAATTGCCGATTGAGTTTAGGTAAGAGTTTTTCATAGTATAAACTTCAACCGCGATTTTCTCGAAACGTTTTCATAATCTAGCTGAATCGTATCTTTAAAACTAATAAACCGATTCTCTTGAAATTTGAACCACATATTGTAAACATGATCCGCAACAAGATGACCCTCGATGGTCTAAAACATTTTATTTTCATTCTTTTTTTGCGAAAAACTGCGAAAAAACGCGTTTTTAAAAACTTTTTTCGTTTTTCATCTGCTATTTTTTATTTTTTGATAAAACTTTATAGTCGAGGGTCATTTTGTAGCTGGTGTCAGACTGAATCTAATGGACTTTGATTTTTTTGTTTCAGACAAGCCGTTACCGAGTTGTAATGGAGCTACCTAGCCCACCTATTTTTGAGGCGTTAAGTTTTTGTACTTAAAATTGAATAAAAATGAATAAATTTTTTTTTATTTATTCCAAGATTTTATTTATCAAGCCCAACAACTTATTTATTCATATCTTTCATAAAATCCTCCAAAAAAATCGCGGAAATAGCTTTTTTCTTGCCTTGACAGTGGACTGGCCCCATAAAGGGGCCAGGGGCTTCTTACTTGTAAAAGTCGAAAAATCTCTTTTTTCACATGCAATATATTTTGACAGTATATTATCTTCTGAACGTTCCGTAAAAATGTCAAGATCATCAGATTAAAATTGACAGATTTATAGGCTGTTATGTGGATACCCGTCGGAACGCTCGGAGCGTCGTTCGAAACTTTAAACACTTTTTTTCTGAAAACTATGTTTTCAAAATCGGTGAGCACAATAACACAAAAACTACTGCATCGATTTTTCTGAAATGTTCAGGTCTGTTTTCTAGATGTAAACATGTAGTATTTCATCGGAGGATTTTTTTCCGATGTATACTTTCGATTTGACGAACGACAAATGCTAATTTTTCGCAAAGAAACAAGCCTCTCACTTTGACGACGCGCAATTTTTTATTTATTCGATAGCCTGGAAATTTCTTTTATTAATCATAGGATAGACTAGTATGCTAATTAAATCTGTATGATTTTTTTTATATTAGATGACCTGGTTCAGACGGGCTTTGCTCACCGCAAAAGACGTTTTCGAGAGGTGCTTCCCGGACGTCGGCTTTAAATCGAATGTAATCGAATATTTTTACACAAAAAAAATTAGTGTCCTTCAAATGATACTTTTTCAAATACCTAATTTCTGTAGAAACGTATTATCACGATTCTCCGTAAAAATTATTTAAAAAATGAGCATTTTTCGACTGTTACAACAAGGCATAAACCGTTGAGCGCGTTATTCTTAAAATGACTTTTTCGAAATCGTTGACCACGATATCTCACAAATAACTGGACCCATCAATTTCAAATTTCACGAGCTTCCTTCACATGTGAAATAGCAATGCTTGGACGGAGGATTTTTATTTGATGCATGTTTTTGTCAACAGAAATAGAGCGTTTTTGTTGACAATTGATACCTTTACATTGGACTACGGCCATTTCCTGAAGAATCAACATATTATTAAATCCTTTATCCAAGCACTAGATAATTTGATGCAAAAACTAAATGCTTTTGATTTCTTAAGGGGTCTTCTCACTTTAGCCACTAAAAAAACTATTTTTATAAAATTTTTTGATAGGTTTATACTATAGATATTGATATAAAAGTTGTTACCCTCAATAAATACACTTTCGAAATACATTTAAAAAAATTATTTATTTAAGTCACTATTTACAGAGAAAAATGGTGGTTAAAAAATGTCCTTAAAAATTGTAGGTCTGCGCTGTTGATTAAATCTCAGAGATGGATCAGCCGAAACAAAAAAATCGAACGGTTTTAGATTCAGTATGTTAATGACTATAGCGCATATCATACGATTTCCGATATATGCAAAATGAACAAAATGGCGGATATTTTTCGAAAAAACAAACAAACGTTTTTTTTCACCGTTTTTTACACAAAAAAGTAAACATTAAAGAAAATCCTTGACATGCGCTACAGCTATAGTTGTAAAGAATATGTAGTTAACATTTCATAAGGATTGGTTCAGTACTTTCGAAGATTGTGTCAACAAGCCGTCGAAAAACGTTGTTTCGAGAAAAACGCGTTCAAAGGTTGTTTGGGTAGCATAAGTACATAAAAAAATATTTAATATATTTCGAAAGTATATTTATCAAGTGTAACAACTTTTACATCAATGTCTATAATGTAAACCTATCAAAGAAAATCATGAAAATAGCCTTTTTAGCGTCTACAGTGAGAAGACCCCTTCATTTCGGATTAATTGTTCCCGCAAAGGACGTTTTTCAACCAGCCGTCTGCAAAAACCATTGTATCTGCCGAATTTATAAATATTTTTCAATAAAAAAATCGTAAAATCTACTTACCGTACCTTATCAAATAAAAAAATTGAACCTGCCCGAGTTTTTCAAAAAAAAAAAAATCTCGAAAATTCCTTTTTTCTGGCCGGCTGTGTAGCCCGTTGCCTCTCATAACGATAACACGAGTAAAAAAATCGCGCAAGCGATTTCGAACAAAATAACAATTTGAACATAACAAAATGCTTTTTTTCTCGAAAATTAAAATGAATCTCGTAAAATACACGGGGTTGGCGAGGTATCTGGATATTTATCTAGATTATCACTTTTCGGGCCACCCTGTACATCTATAAATAACAACAAAAAGTTGGTTTCTCGAAAAGTCAACTGGTTTCTTCGCCTCGACACCAAACGTATCACTGCGGATCCACGACATTTTCCCTCGCTTCTTGTCTCGCCATGAGTTGCGAGCGAGCAAGTCAGCACGAACGCCATCTCTCAGCCGATTCAGCACTGAGTGCCTAGCACTGAGTGCGTATCGCCATGTATAATGAGTTCGCGAAGAGGCTGGAAGAAGATATTGAGCAAAACAGCGGATTCGTAGCGATTGGTGCGTGTTGGATGAGCCGAACAGCCATCATGGCTTTTTTGACGAGCCACCTCGTGGACGACGAGGGCTGCATCCGGTTACAGGTGCACGTGAGTACAGCAACCCGTATGTTGAGAGTGCGATCTTGAGCTAGGCTACTGATTCGAGAAATCATTAGGGTGGCACAAATTTGAGCTCTACTTCTTTTTCTTTTTTTCTCACCCATGAATTTTACGCTTTATAATTTCTCAATTAATCTCGCGAAAGCTCTAGCCGACCAATGAATATTTAGTAGTCGCTCGAGGTTTTCGAAATTTACAATTTCCGCCAAAAAATAAATCTCGCATGCACTATAATTCCTTGTAGCATAAAAATAAAATAAGCAGCAACGTGTTACATTTTCCGAATAATTTATTATAATAATTTGTAACAAAACACCAATTAGACGAGATGTGTTATTATTATGTATTATTGTATTATGGCGTTGCTCGTCACAAAGTACAGCTACGATTGGTCCGCAGTTTGACTATAATCTATAATAAAAAAGTCGGTTTACTGACGATAGTTGAACGTGACAACGTCATAAGAAAATACTGATGGAATGGTTTCATTTTTCAAAAGAAAATTTTAATTTTGTTTGTTTGATAGATATTTTGTATGGATATAGAGAAGGAGGTAAATGGAAATCACAATTGAATTGATCAAGTTACATTTATTTGTACGCATAAATACAATTATGTCAATTTTTATTAATTTTTTTTACAATGTACATATTTTTTACAAGTATGAATGTGTTTGAGCAATTGTTTTACAACTTTTATTTTTTCATAAAATTCTTCGTTCAGAAAATCATTTTAAATTTACAAAATACTTGAATAAAATTTATTGTTTAAATTTCTACTCGACTGTTAAAATTTAATTTTTGATTTTATTATTTTATAATAATAAATTTTGTATTGACATTATTTCTTTCAGCAAGTGAACTGAATAAAAGTTGTTGTTCAATTAGTTTCTTAATTATTTTTGCAAATTTAATTGTAATTTGTTGTAAAAAAGTAATAATTTTGAATAATTTATTATAAGAATAAACTGTGATTAAATTATTGTTCATAAATCTTAAATTTAAAATTAAAAAATTGGAAACATTAAAATTTTTGTAACTCTAGCTTTTAAAAAGCCCGCCGCAATGTGTTTGATATAGGAGAAAATTGTTCCCTTTGATGGCTGGCTGGTCCAACCTGTCATTTCAGACACGTTGTTATGATATGTGGAAGATTTAACATTTATGTTTTAATTTTTTGAAATCATAGCTACGCTCGATAATTATTTCGATCGAATAGTAAAGCAATTGATTTTTACTCATCGTGAAATAGTTCTGTTAACTTATTGTTATAGTTTTGTCAATTATAGCATAACCTACAATCGCTGCACTAGCGGACCGATGCTATTTATTTTAATGATGAAAGCACGAATATTCGACAATATATCACTGAACATATATTTAATATCGAAAGAATCATTACCTTTATCGCCGCAATTATCGTTGCTATAAACAATTCACACCACATTCACTTTTCACTGCACTTCATACTTGACGAAAACATGTACATGTATTATTGTATAGCAGCTGTCCACGCGGACGCATCGCTCATGGCTTCTGCACACTGCGCGCGATGGGCGACAAACGATGAGCGATATCCAATGAGAGCTCGAGTATGACGGAAATGCTCTATGAGAGTGACGTTGCCATTGGATATCGCTGATCGCTCGTCGCTCGTCGCTCGCAGTGTACAGAGGCCATCACTCAAGTAGGAGAGAGACAAATGTCGAACGCTGCCGAACGCTGCCGAACGCGGAGGCCGATTGTACCTCTTTGTCGCTCGTTCCGCGCTCTCGCTTACACTTCAAGCCTTAAATGGAACGCCTCAGAGCGAGGTAACGGCGATGAGTCATGCTTTTTCGTGCGTGCAGCCGGCTCCATCGAATTATAAGACGTTGTCACGTCAAAAAGTGACTATAACATAATTTCAAAAAACGACCTATAATTTTGTTCACGGGTAAGAGCTTTAACGAATTATGTTGTGAGAACAAAGATTATAATTCTTAGATGAGAAATGTGAGGTAAATTTTAAAAATGTGTTTCCAAAGAAAAAAAGGATTAATTGTTTTGAAAATTTTGCAAAGCGTCAGATTTATGAGTGAGAAGAGACCGCTAAATATTCATTGGCCGGCTTGAGCTTTTGCGGGGTTACTTTAAAAATGATAAAGCATAAAAATCATGAGTGAGAAGTGGACGAAAAAAAAACATCGATTTTTCACTGATAATTTGAATTTTTGGGAGGTTTGAGTGATTTCGAATTTTCTTTTTGACCGCTCGCAGCTTTCGGGACAATTTTTTTTTAAGACGATAATTGGATGGTGAGAAACAGGCAAAAAAATAAAGCTCAAATTTGTGCATTTATAGGGAACATTTATAGGAAAAGTGGATGTTAAGGACATTCGACTTCGAGCACCTTCCTCATAGTAGCTTATGGTCTTCATACTCAATAATGAATGGGGATGTTGAATAAGTTCTCGCTGTTTTTTTTCGTTAAAATTAATGTTTTAATTTTTTAAAATTATTCCCAATGCTTTCGAACGTTTCGAAACTGTTGTGTAATCAACTCCTAATGATTCTGCAAGTTCAGCTAGCATCTGACATCAAGCTTCATGAAGTAATGCCTCCAACTCAACACATAAAAATCATTATTTTTCAACCGTATCAACCAATCTCTGCATGTTGTTTGCGACAGAGCATGGTCACTAACAAGGAACATCACTTTGGTGTCTTCCTCCGATTTTGTTGAAACTTTTTTATGTGGAAGAGTGTTAAAAACTAAGAGACACGTATTTTTTTATCGGCGAAAAAACGGTTTTGAGGGGTGACACGCACCCTCGAAAATAGGGGTGTTTAACGTTTTTCGTCGATAACGTCATGGTTCTGGTCTCCAATGTATAGTACACAAAAAAACATTGTTGCAATTCGATTTTTTAAAATATCTCGTACCGTTAAAACATAGGTTATAGTATCTAATTTAATAATCTTTTTGGTTTTTTTTTCACATGATTTTTGAAGAAACGCCAGTGGGTACCGTATACGCAGATTTTTTTACGACTCTCCAAGGATCATACAATATCCTTGTATATTTTTGATATTTTTAAATAAAGAAAATTAAACATATTTTTGAATGTATATACTTTTAGATAATTAAGACCCCAATCCGAAATTTCGAATAGTTTTCCTTGAAAAAATACACAAAAATGACCTTTTTCCGGCTCCTAGGTGTATACCTCCCCTTAAGGTAGACTGGGTATAGAGTCTGAGTTGGTTGGATGTCACACAAAACTAATGCTACCCTCACTCCACTGTCACTGTGTTGTAGTGGAGTAGGGAGAGCTGCACCATGCTGAGTGCCGGCGATCGGTTGAAAAATTCCATCTCCCCACCTAATTTTAATCGGGTTATTAATCAAAAAATATATTATAAAAATTATACAACAATTATTATATAAACAAACCCAATTATGTACCTCGATGTAACAATATTTTTCGAAAAAAAAATCAGAACCACCTCATATTATTTAAATGTACGTGTTTTTTATTACCAGAAAAGTCTGATTACATTTTCAATGCCATGTAGAAATTGCACTTTGTTTAATATCTGCAGATTTTTTGAATAAAGTAGCGCAGTACAATGACCCACGAGTACTCTTTTTTGGCACGAAATTTGACATGTTTAAGACTATAAAAAAACGTTGTTTACACTTCGGCAAAATGACATGCACTAAAGTTTAAGCTTGCTTATATTGCTTCTTTTTAGATGCATTGCCATGTCAAACTACACGCACGCAATTCTGGTAACGCTATCTGTTGGAAAATCGCGATAACTTGTTCAACGTCCTAATATAACAACATCGTTTTCATAGTCACCCTGAGGTGAATGGAGAAATGTTAATAGAAATGACACTCCAATGATCGCTTGACTTAAAATCAACGACTCGATCAGACCAATTTTCTCAAGAGCAGTCCTCAAAACAGCCACATGTGCTGGTAGCCATTAGTACACGTATAAAACGGCTTTGAAGCCGGATTTAGGCGGGGAAAAATTAACCAATTTTGAGGGTTTTTTTAATTAAGAAATAATTATTTTTCATTTATCAAACTGTAAGTATCCTTTAACAGTAGATTCAAGTATACGAATCAATTTTTTTAAATTAATTTATCATAAAAATGGCGGAGCTGTGGCAGAGTGTCACAACTAAGTTGCCGCGGGAGTTGCGAATCGGCGTGCAGTGTAGGACTCCCATAGACGTTAATTTTCGAAAAAATTATAAAAATTTCAGTTGGAACGTATATAGTTTCTATTCGACAGTAATTAAAAAGAAGAAAATCCAAATTTAATAGAACGGTACGCACTAATTTAAAAAAATCAAAATTTCTCTAAAATTTTGATTTAAAATGTAGTTATTTTGTCTAATTCTTCAAAAACAATTATCGGCAAGTAAAAGGTAGCGATATTATCAATATTTCTACCAAGTTTCAACTAAATCGGCTCACTAGTTTTTGACTAATCCTGCACGCCAATTTCGAAAATTCAGTTTTGAGTAAAACGCGTTTAAAGTTTACATAAAATTTGAATTCATTTTCATTCGGTTTGGAGCCGATTTGCATTTTTTTTTTTTTTTTTTTTTGAAATTCCAGTTAGAACGTATATAGTTTCTATTCGACAGTAATTAAAAAGAAGAAAATGCAAATTTAATAGAACGGCACTCTCTAATTTAAAAAAATCAAAATTTCTCTAAAATTTTGATTAAAAAAGTAGTTATTTTGTCTAATTCTTCAAAAACAATTCTCGTCAAGTAAAATTTAGCAATATTATTAATATTTGTACCAAGCTTCAACTGAATCGGCTCACTAGTTTTTGACTAAACCTGCACGCCAATTTCGAAAATTCAATTTTGAAAAAAAAAACGCGATTAAAGTTTACATAAAATTTGAATTAATTTGCACTAGGTACTTGTGGTAACTAATTACTCAACTAGCCTACTACAAAGTAATCAATGGATCAATTACAGTAGCAAACGTAATTGTTGATTTTTAATTTAATTACTTTTTGCCGATTTTTTCCTGCCCCTCTGCGTTCTCGCGTCTACCTGCGGCGCGCGCTCCGAATCCGAGCAGTGAGGCATAGCGTTAACCGCCTCCAACCTTGGAAGTTTTTCAAATTTCGTTTTGAAACTTTGCTTAAATAATCTGCATATATAGTTCTATCGTTAAAAAAAATCGATTCCTTGATCATTGTAAATGTATATTCCGCCTTAAAATGACCTGGGTTACATGTATAAAGCTATACGAGCTCTTTTGTGTCGGGTGAAGTTTATTGGTATTGGTTAGTGCTCCATTCGTGCACCCTCTCATCTAACCCACCCCCGCATTGGTGTAATATTTTTTTCGAGCCCTTTTTTCCCTCTCGCTCCTTCCGTGGCCCTTTCTCTTATCCTCTCTCTCTCTCTCTCTCTCTCTCTCTCTCGCTCTCTCTCCCCCTCTCTCTCATACATGCACACAAATGCCACACTTCTCGCTAAGCCATCTCCATTCTCGTTCTCCAGGGTCCAGCGACCTGGACCAGAGGAATAGCCCTCTCTCTCTCTCTCTCTCTCTCTCCCTGTCTCCTTTCCTCGTTGCGCTGAGCGCGGAGAGCACAACATCGCGCGGACGCTAACGCGATTCATATATAGCACATGTCGCAAACCGAGTATACTGCACCGAGACTGCCCCGACTGCCATTCTCTCCCCTGACGAAAAAAAAAGTCGCGAGAAACCCCTCTCCGCAAGCCCTCGCTGAGTACAACGCACAGAGGGAGCGAACGGTCCACCTCCGCGCGCGCGAACACACCCCTCCCCATATCTCCTCTTCGTTTACAACCCCCAACCCTCCCGTACCACCCCCTCGTACCCTCCAACCCTCGGAACTCCGCTAGCGAAGCTCCAGCGCTCTCGTATGCGTGGCTTCGATAGGTATTGATATATTATTCCCAATAGTTCGTGCGTTCCTTTTTTCCTCTCGCTTTTTTTGTCGCACCCTCGCGCTCCCTCGCGCACCCTCGCGTATCCTCGCGCTCCCTCGCGCACCCTCGCGTATCCTCGCGCTCCCTCGCGCTCCTGCAGCCTTCGCGCACAGTACCCCTGACAATCCCGGGCTTTTTTTCAATTATAATTCTTTTTCGTATCCAATCAATCATTAGTATTTCCATTGTCCTTCGGTATTTTCATTTGGCGTCGCGCTTCGAAAAACGAACGGATACCGAGCAACGCGCGCCACCGTACAGGCGATTTTACACGTAGGTATTGGGGAAAGGACATTCCAAAGCCGTCGTATCTACGCAAGGCCGATATCCGGAGCAGTTGGCTTCTTTCAGGACAGTCCTTAATTTTTGCGTTGGGCCGATCGTTTATTTTGAGGACGGGAGGGTCCATAATGAAGGCGCGTAGAAGAAGGATGATTTTGAAGGCACTAGGGTCGACGTGATGAGAAGTATCAGGACCGTTGGCTACTCCTGGGACAGTCCTCGAAATCCAGTGGCTTCGAAATCTATTTTTCCTATTGATGTGTGTTCTATATTTATTGTGCAGGATTTACACGCTATACGTATTTTGGGACGAGATAAAACGTGAGGATACGGAGATACGCAGTCCTGCCGAATTGGAGGGATGAAAGTACTTATATGTAGATACATGTATATGTGAGTGTGTGTTTGGGGGTGTGTGTGGGAACGTTACTCATCTACGTTTCTCTGTTACTGATGGCGTCGCCACACCGATTCGTTAATGCGATTGAATATTAATTTTCACTTTGTTTCCCGAAGCTGAGAGCGTGTGCGAATCCTCCGAGGCCATCCCCTCGGCACCCCCGACGCCATCGAGACTCTCCGGATTTCGCGCTACCCTCTGCCTTTCCGCGCTTTTTCGCGAGGCTTTTCGCAATTCCGATGCGACTGGACGCTTCTCTCTCTCTCTCTCTCTCTCTCTCTCTCTCTCTCTCTCTCTCTCCCCCCCCTTTCGTTCTCTTTATCCGCCGATAGACATGAGCGATATCGTGATAGCGCGCGAGAGAGTGGAGATAACTTTCGGGAACTTATACATCGCGGAAGCGTTTGGCATTTGTACGTGATTCGGAAAAGATCTCTGGCACCTGGCTGAAAATTGTGGTTATTATTGTTTTTCTTAAGGGGGAAGATGCGTCGCTAAATTCCGCAATTTTTGAGTTAGAACAATTTTTGAGTTACATTAAAAACAAAGTAACTAACCCCAATTTTAGGATTTGTTACTTTGGCATTTTGCAAATTGCCATAAGATGATTTGGCATTGTTTTTTATTTGGCAAATCATCTTTATCTCCAAAAAAATTGGCTGATTTTCATAATTTTTTTTTCGTGGAAAGATATCTGCACCATTCTGCTACTTGGGGTATGTATTATTACTATAGTTTTGGCTGTTACATGGTATTTTGTGATTTATTTATCTTTGAAAGTGGCGAACGTCTGCCACGGTCTTCTAAACGACATTTTCAAAACTGGTGTGATGTATAGCTGTTACATTCTAGCGAATGTGCCTTCTCTCGGTTATTCCCAATATCCTCATTTGCCGTTATAAGCTACATACATGTATAAATCTAAGAATAAGACGCGTGACGGCGTAAAAAGGAACGTGCGTGCGTTTCGCATGCATATTGACCACACAGCGATATATATATATATACGATAGCAGCAATACCACAGTCATCGAGTTTTCCTATGCCATTGGCTGTCAACAAAAACAAGATCTCGGACGCATATTCCAAGAGCTGACGAACGAAAAACCAACCATCAGCTCGATCAACAGGCTCCAAAAATCCTACGCCGGCCCAACCGCATGGGGACCAAGAGAAGCCTCGACCCTAGATTATTCCAACACAACATATTGATAGACTAGACGGCTCCGACGAACTTATAACTTCGACTAAATAATAAGACATCCGGTCTCGCAGCGTAGTCCGATATACAAACTTCTCGATATGAGAAGTCACCGTAGCCATAAATTGACATAACACAAAACATGCGAATGCTTAGGTCTCTGATATCGAACTCTATATCCTATGCGCTTTTTCGCCGAAACACGGGACAAAGGTCTCCTTCTCTTCACACGCATGTCAGTCAGAACCGATGCCCTAGAATAAGGCCACGCACGTGACTAACGAATCTGTAAAGTATTCGCACCCATACCGCGACCAATCGCACTAATCAACCGATATCTTCACGACCAATGGTCCAATCCCTGCAGAAATAGATGACCAAAACCGCACTCTCCCTAAGGTGCCGTCTCCCACTATTGAACCCCTCCTAATTTTCATATCAAGAAAGACTTCCTACCTGACGTCAGTCTCCCGTCACCTACCATCAAATCAAGTTCTTCTATTGAGTCACAATCCCAGTCTCCTGTCAACTACCATCGACTCAAGTTCTTCTATCAAGTCTCAACCCAGAAGCCTAACGAATATCTCCAATTATCCTTCATACGAACCGTCTTCATCTTTCGAGTCACAAAAGTTTTATATTACACTTGTATCATTTCTATCATCGGTCCGCGAATATCAGTCTCAATTCATCGACCTTGCGCGCCGTTCATATTTCCATCTACGCGTAGTGCCCGTCGTAGTAAACACGTCGAGTATACACACGACCAGCGTAAAATCCTGCGAGCGTCTTACCAGCGAGCGCACCAGACCAAGAGCGAAGGCCCTTGTAAGGCAAGCGACAACAAACATCCACGCGAGCGAGTGAGCGAACGTCCCAGCGTCAAACACAACCAATGTAAGCTGACCATACCTTTTTTTGTATCATGCATCGTAGGCCTGATCGCTCCAACCCGCCTAGTAATCTTATAATAAATAACATAGTGTCAATCGTACACCAATTCTGTCGAGTCATTCCTCAATACCGAAATATCGCGTCAATTCCTTTATTCTATTCTTTCCCACGCACTACCTCTTTTTACCCTCATCCCGTGCTATTGCGCCAGGCGTAGGCAACAAAGAGGGAAACGAAAATATTATGCTCGCATACCTTCCGGATGTGACATAGCTAAAAAACTAATCGTCCGATTCTGATGAAATTTGGTAGAAATCTTTCGAACCTTATTGTCTAAGACATGACTTTAAATGTTTTTTTGGAAATTAATTGAAAAAGTATTTTTTATTGCGGACAGTAGCATTTTTTGGGAACAATTAAATCTTTTTTGTTTTACAGTGTTGCATGTCATCGATTTTCAAGATTTCTCACTTTTTCTTGGTTCATATTCTGCGTATGAGTGTTAGCGAAAGAAAAATTCTCGATGGTTCTTTTTCAGATTAACTCCGCCGACGCTACGTGCCACGGCGTCTGACAACATCCACCGCAACCTGCTTTGGAAACCGTGCCATAACTCCGCCGTTTCTTAAAGTTAATTTAAAAAAATACGATATAACAGCCAAATGTAGTAATAAAACGTACCCTAAGTCTCAAAAATAGTGCAGAAATATTTCCTTTAAAAAAAGTAATGAAAATCGGCAATTTTTTCCTCGCCTCAAGGTATCTCTCCCCTTAAGCGTGTCGATCTCATTTGAAGCTGATAGCGAGTTGCAGCTTAGTTGGTATGTATTAGGTAGGCAGAGAAACAGAGAGAAAGAGAGTGAGAGAGAAAGAGAGAGAGAGAGAGAGAGAAAGAGAGATACACTCAATATCCCCATAAGCTTGGAATTGAGAAAATATCATTTTTTGCATAATCTTATAGACTAGCGTTTAACTTTAACTTCATTTTGCAACAAAGGGGGTTTAACTTTCATTTTGCAACAAAGGGGGTTTAACTTTCATTTGCAACAAAGATGTTGTGAAAATTCGAAAAATTGACCGAGTTGTGACAACTTTTGTGAAAATTCAGATCGCCCACTGCACTGCGGTGAGCTGGCCCGCTGCGATTAACGGTTTTTTCTTTTAGGATTTTCTCGAAACTACCGGTCTCGAAATATGTTGAGAAGGCTCCAGATCCTACCACATCACTAAGGGGTCGAACACAAATTACGTAACGCCAAATACCCCAATTTTAGACTTCCCCTCCCCCCACGTACCAGGACCGTAACCCCCCCGATATTCCATTACGTAACGGGTGCTTCGTCGTCAATGATTGCGATTTTTTTCATAGACATAACTAATTATGAGTAAATGGAGTTTATATTCATTTTATGAAATATATATTTATCTACTTTTATACCTATTTTTATGGAAAAGTGTTTTAATTGAATTTGAGGACTTGAATTGAGGACGAAAAAAAAAGTCTCTTCACTGTCCCATCGATATATTTATGAAAGGTTATCTGTAAATAAAAAGTCAACAATTTATCGATATCTATACAAATATACCTATCGTTATGCGTTACAATTATATATATCGTTATGCGCTCACAATTTTTCTTCTTTATTCTAGTTCGACTTATACGCAATATTGTACAAAGTAAAAATATGTTTGATTTTTTTGCTTCAGATCACCCGTTCCGGACTTACAAGGAACATCACTTGAGTGCCCGACGTCGATCTTGTTGAAACACGTGTACCCATGTGATAAAGCATTGAAAACGATTAGACACGTATTTTTTTTAATGCGGAAAAACGGTCTTAAGTCTTAAGAGGAAAAACAATCCCTCTAAGGATGGCGTGTCGGGGGGTGGTGTTGCAGTTTCACCCACAAGCAGTCCACCGATCTGATCGAAATCTGATCGAAAACCCAAAATTCTTCTAATGTATGAAAAATTCGACATAGAATAATTGAAGAAAAAAAATCAAATTAAGGGATCGTTTACCCCGTTAGAATGGTTTTTTTCCGAAAACAAAAAAAAATAAGTTTCTATTTGTTTTCAATGCTCTATCACACACATGAGTTTCAACAAAATCGAAGGCGGACATTTAAGTGATGTTTTTTTGTTAGGACTTTTACAAACGAAGCTCCTCCCACTCCCAGTATCATTTTTTTTAAACTTTAAAAAATATTATCATGTTTCCTAAGGACCGCTTAAGGCGTGATATACATTTAGACAGGAAGAACATAAGCAATATGGAGGGATTTTTTAAACTAAGAAATAATTATTCTGCAATGATCAAACTTTAGGTGTACTTCAATAGTATATTGACGTATAGGAAACAATTTTTTTTTAATTAATTCATCATCAAAATGGTGGAGCTGTGGCAGAGCGTTACAGCAATGTCGCCGCGGGAGTTGCGAATCGACGTGCAGTCTAGCTTCCCGTAAACTTTGATATGCAAAAAAGTTGAAACATTTTTTTCAGTTAGAACATGTATAGTTTCTATGTGACGGTAATTAAAATGAAGAAAATGAAAATTTTAGAAAATGGCACGCATTTACAAAAAAATCAACATTTCACGCACCATTTCTGTAAAATGTGGATTAAAAAAATAGTTTTTATCCCCATTTTTCAAAAACAATTTCCGTCAAGTAGAAGGTACCAATATTATCAATATTTCTACCGAGTTTTAACTCAATCGGTTTAATAGTTTTTGAGTAATCCTGCACGCCAATTTCGATAATGCAGTTTTGAGAAAAATGCGTTTGAAGTTCACGCCCGCTCCGAATCCGAACGGTGAGGTCTGTAATGTTTGAATTTTTTCGAATTTCGCTTTGAAACTTTGGGAAAATATTCTTACTATATAGTTATATCGCAAAAAAAAAAGATATCGATTTTTCTATCGTTGTAAATGTATATCCCGCCTTAATAAACATACCAAATTTCAACATTCTATATTCAATATTCCTCGCATAAAAAATTGGTGGAAAATCGAACATTTTTCAGCCCAACAAAGTAAAAGTCTCCCTTAAACTACTTAAATTAGGCTAATACACTCGATATATTTGATGATGATATTTCGACAAAAAGGATGAAAAAGATAAACGGAGGTAGAGAGGGAGCGAGAAATGGAGAGACCGCCGTGTAATTTACAGAGACGCGATAAATATAAAGAAACGGGAGAATAAAGGAAGTTGTGTACTCGCAGCCAGTTTTGCGTTCATCCCCGCGTTATCTGCACTCGCTTTAACACCTGCAAATTGCCTCGTGCTTTTTTGGCACGGGGGTGCACGCGAGACGTACTTAATAAAACATGCACCCGCTCTTCTGCCCACCGCGTGCGACCACACAGTTCTTCCCAGCTCGACGACCGACCCTTTCTCTCTGTCTCTCGTCCTGTACATACGTATCAAAGGAAAAGGGCATTTCGAGCCCGTTATAACCGTGCAATGTTGACTATCAGCACATCTGACTATTTTGAGGCCGGTCCTGAAATTGTTTTTCCAACGAACTGTCAGTTTTGGGGACAGGATCCTCCTTGAAATGACCTTCATATAAAAATGGTGACATTTATCTAAAGGTCCTTTCGAAGTCACTGGAGCTTACGTCATATAGCGTATAGGAACGGTTACTATGAGGACGGTCCTCGAAGTTGGGTGTCGTCAAAATCACTCGTCCCCATATTTGTATATAGCTTTATATCTTTGCCTTCCGGGGTTTATGGTCCGTTTATTTTCGTTCTCTCTCTCTCTCTCTCTCTCTCTCTCTCTCTCTCTCTCTCTCTCTCTCTCTCTCTCTCTCACCCTCATCCTTTCGTTGTCTTATTTTTACCGTGACTTCGTTGCGCTTTCGCACCTCTCTTTGACCTCGTTATACTCTCATTTTTTTTCTGACTCGATCCCCACCGCTTTTTATTCACGCCTTCCCGGTGCCCCTTTGCGAAATTAACCCTCTGTGTATTCCAGTCAAAGCGTTCTGCATCGATCGAAACAAATGGTAGTCGGAAGGGGCAAGGTCTGGGCTATAAGGCGGGTGAGCCAGAATTTCCCACCCGCTATTTTCCAAATACAGTACTACCTCTCTAAGAGAGCGGTCTAGGGCGGTTAGGGGAAGAAATTCTCGAGAAATTCGTCGCCGAAGCCTTCCCCCACCGCTAGGTTAGCGCGCTCGAAAATCGCGCATGTGGTAGCGTGTATGTGTTTCTCCACTCGAACTCGATAAGAGAGCGCCAGCTGATCACGAAAATGAAGCCGTCTCTACGATTCTTGCGGACGTCAACAGGACTCTATCCTCTGATGTATAGTATATATGTTATGATACATACATATTGTATATGCTGTACGATATTTGCATTTATTACTACTACTCATAAACATATCTCTAGTATAATGTAGCCTCGATAATTTTTATCAATATCAATAATAGTCTATGCTGTATTAATGTCTATTAAAATATATTTTACTTGCATTAAATTACTACTTGAAATTTAATTATGGTGCATGTTTTTTTCGCCGACTTTACGGCTTAAACGTATATATTATTATACAAAGGAATATTATCCATTTGACAATCGTGCGACGTGCGATTTTCGGAAATCGCTCGCGATCTCTTATCGAGTTGTCCGCGACAAACTCGAGAGGCCTCGGGTACACTGGACAGCTCGAGCTAGGTGGGGGAAGCCATAAAATGCGCTCAAGCGGAACGGCGGGGAAATTCTCTCTTAGCGAGGGCTCTCTTAGAGAGGTAGTACTGTAGTTTTTAACCACAATAACAACGGGAGGCCGAGCGTTGTCATGTTGAAAGATTATGGACTCGTGTCTGGTCGCATATTTTGGATGTTTTTGGCCTATAGCTCGCTTTTAAACGGATCAATTGTTGCCCGTAGAAGTCTCCCGTGATGGTTTGACCAGCATTCGGTGGGCTTCAGCTGCACTTTTCTTCCAATTGAAACAGAAAAAAATCACTCCCCGCGAATGGTGCTTATTTGGGACGAAATTCGACATTTTCACCGCAGTAAAAATTAGACTAGATGCGCAAAACTCGAAGGTCTGTAAACGATATTTGGTTAAGAGATGTTCATACTTCACGATACAGCAAAAATCAGCTGTTGCCGTCAACCATTTATAGCATATGGAGCCATCTTTTGAAAACGGACCGAACTAAGTTGTACACCTAATAGTTATAATAATGGGGTTCGAATAGGGGCGAGTGGGGTACAATGTATCACGGGGCACTGTGAGTTAGATGTGATTTCTCGGAGGTTTGTAGCTCGTGAATTCCGAAATTTGTTGTGTTGGACTGCGATTTATATTTGGTTTCGTCAGGGCTGGAACAAAGTCGACAGCAGCTTACAAAGAATTATTGAAAATTAAAAATTGATTTGAGGCTTGGAAAAAAAATATTTCGCTCGCCGGAAAAACGTAAAATATAACGCAATTTTCTGTAGTGGATCGGGTTTTCGGTCCTAATCGATAGTTTTATTATTCATGATGAGTGCAGTCACTTGTGTTTTTACATTCGTCGTTTCATTAATAGTTATTTTTATCAATAATCAAATATTTAACTAGTGGGGTACAATGTATCACGGAGATGTGGGACACAACCCCCGACTCCCAATGAGGAAACAAAGAAGTGACGACGCTCCGAAGAACCGTAATGTATCATGGGCCGCTGTCAACGACGTGCGATTTGTAAACATAAGACGTTTCTGTGATATTACTGATTTCATACTGATACTGATATACTGATTTTGTTTGGATTCGTCCTGTTATGTGTAAAAATCTTTTATGTATGTTAGAAAAATATAAGAGTTTCAACCGCCTCATTGTACCCTACGTTTCGCAGTAGTTGACACACTGTACCCACCTATATGATACATTGTACCCCACCTATGGCGTACAATGAGCCAAGCCGTAATTTTTTTCGATCCCATTATTTTTGTATTTTTAATCTTTGGCAAAAAAATATGGGAGCTTCATTGTACGCCCAAAGGTCTATAAAATCGGTTATGACCTTTTTTTACCCGACTACTTTGATTAGAGTAAAAATTCGTTAGAAAAAAAGTAACACACTGTACCCCACCTTCCCCTATATCATAATATTCAAGGTAATAATAACTATATTGATAATATTATAATGCCAATCAAAGGAATTACATGTATCACAATATTTTTAATTACAACGACAAAAATGATAATATTGTAATTATAATAATAAGTATGTACATCATGATATTTGAAAATACTACAACAATCATAATAATAACGTTGCAATTATATTAAAGCCTTAGGCCACTCTAGAGGCCGAAAAAATAGGCTATTTGGGGATTTTTTTCTCAGAAAAACTACAGGTTATTATATACTAGGAATTTATTTTATATTGCATAGTTCATTTGTTATTAACAATTATCCGACGCTTTTTTAGGCAAATGTTTGGAAAGTCAAACATTACCTCAGATTTGTTGTTTCAGATTTGAAGTTATTCACTTTCCAAACATTTGCCTAAAAAATCGTCGGATAATTGTTGACAACAAATGAACTACGCAAAATAAAAAAATAAATCATACGTACTTCCATAGACAATGTATTTTTCAAGATATATTCAACATTTCAAGTGAATGGGTTGAAAATTGTCTGAGTTATGTTTCCGGCCAACTTAAAAAATGCAGTTTTGAGATAAACGCTGCACGGCTGCCATTTTGAAATTAATCGCTTCAAAAAAATTATTGTATACAGTCACTGATATGTATGATAAACACCCTTTTTGTAATATCGATTCATTTGTAGTTTTTCTAAAAAAAAAAAAAAAAATCCCATCATGCCTATTTTTCGGCCTCTAGAGTGGCCTAACCCCTCAATGGGGGTTACATATATCATAAAATGGAGGAAAAAACGATAATAATAGTAATATCACAACTATAACAATAAGTGGCACATATATCATAATCTTGAAAATAATAATAATACCAACCACAGCAATGCTCGTAATATTAATAAAAATAATAATAATAATTATACGAATAATAATTTGGCAAGTAATTTATCAGTCTTCGGTCTGGAAAATAAGTCTCCCATCCAAGAGAGAGAATGAGAGAGAATATCTGCGATTACGATCACGGTTAGGATGACCCAACTTCCCCGTTGATGTGTAACCCGCGAACGCTAGCGCAATTTTTCCGCAAAACAATAGAGTGGAAAAGTGGAAGTGGACGATAGCCCGTTGCGCGTGAGAGCGGTGGTTGTGTTCGCCATGCGGCGTTATTTTCGCGCCGAACAATGCGACTTTTCCACTGGCAAAGCAGACGACGAGAGTTCCAGTTGTTCTTTTCTCAGGGGAGGAGAACGCGAGCAAGAGGGTGGAGGAGAACGAGCGAGGACAGGGTGCAAAATGACATACGACAGGTAAATACGCGCGAGGAAAGCGTACAAATAAACGAGGAAAGAGAAGGGGTGGGGGGGTCGAACGAAAGGTTGGTGTAGGAGACGGGTGAAATTCCATATCCGCGTGGGGTGGAAATGAGAGACCGCATCAGGTGAAGGGAGCCAGTGAGAGAGGGAGGAAGAGAAAACTCGTCGGGGTCAGCTCCACGCGGAGTCCGCTCCTCGACGGACGCGAGGACAAACGAGCGAAAGGAGAGGAAGAAAGACGAAAAAAAATATGGCGCTTATGGGTGAAAGGGGATGCGGGCAAGAGGGTTTGGAAATGAGATTTGCTGGTAAACCGACAATTTATCGTAGGTATCCGCGAACGAAACTCTTGACGTACCACCGACCAGAGTTATAATTAATACGCTCTCGTCAGCGGAGCTTCCAGCCAATATTGTTACGTTTGTCGTCCATCGGTATGCACGCAATACGATGGCCATACGTACACATCTACCGGTTATGCATCGGTAGACGGTACATGAACCGACGACACCACGTGTGTGTTCACATGCATTTTGGTTCTGTCGTCGCTTCTCACCGCCAGGCTACAAACGAGAAATACAAAGAGGACATGGCCACTCGTATATACAAATTTATATACATATACATGGAAAGAAAAACTGAATCGCCACCGGAAACAGACCTTTAAACGATTGCTGATTAGGTCCGAATGACTGACGCCGCAAAAACACATTAAAACTTGAATGAGTGGAGATGCAAAATTCAGTCGGTCAGGAGATTCGAGCGACCGCATGGAGTCAAATAGCCCGGCGGTCAGCATTTCGTTCTCCGGACCGAGTATTACCTCTCTTGGGCGAAAGCCCATCGAAATATCGCGACGCCCGAAAAACATCGGAACGTCAACTGGGATGGAGCACCATCGCGGGCACACGGGTGTACATGTGCACATGGGGAAAGGTGATTTTTGAGTGATTTAACTTCAAGGACGGTCCGCGTAGCCACTGTCCCGATATTCGATGCCACGATGAGCTGAAGGGTTTCGAAATGTCCCTTAAATGTAAGCATATTTATATTAAAGTCATTTCGAGGACTGGCGTGTCCCCGAAATTGGCAATTCGTTCGAAGGGTCTGGAGACTACCGTCATAATGGCCAGATAGCTGATAGCCATCGATAGGTAGGTATACCGGGTTCAAACTAGACATTTCGTAGGTACATGTGCATGTGTTGCACGTGTGTGTGAGATTTTTCTTTGTGGTGCAGGTGTGTGTGAGAATATTTGCATTGTTGCAGGTGTGAACATTTGCAGGTGAGTGTGAATATTTGTATGTGATATAGGGGTGTGTGTGTGTGTGTGTGTGTGTGTGTGTGCATACCGGGTTCAAATTGAACATTTCGCAGGTAACATATTTGCATGTGTTGTACGTGTGTTTGAATTTTTCTTTGTGGTGTAGGTGTGGGTGAAAATGTTTGTATGTATTGTAGGTGTGTGTGTGAATATTTGTATGTGATACATATGTGTTTGTGCATGAGAGAGAATATTTGTATGCGTTGTAGGTGTGTGTGAATATTTGTATGGGATGCAGGTGCGTGTATGCGTGTGTGTGTGTGTGGGTGTGAGTGTGTGTACTGGGTTCAAATTGGACATTTCGTAGGTAACATGTGCATGTGTTGCACGTGTGTGCATTTTTCTTTGTGGTGCAGGTGTGTGTAAGAATATTTGCATTGTTGTAGGTGTGTGTGAATATTTGTATGTGATATAAGGGTGTGTGTGTGAGTGTGTATACCGGGTTCAAATTGAACATTTCGCAGGTAACATATTTGCATGTGTTGTACGTGTGTTTGAATTTTTCTTTGTGGTGTGGGTGTGTGTGAAAATATCTGTATGTGTTGTAGGTATGTGTGAATATTTGTATGTGATACAGATATGTGTGTGTGTGTGGGAGAGAGAATATTTCTATGCGTTGTAGGTGTGTGTGAATATTTGTATGGGATGCAGGTGCGTGTGTGTGTGTGTGTGGGTGTGAGTGTGTATACTGGGTTCAAATTGGACATTTCGTAGCTAACATATTTGCATGTGTTGTACGTGTGTGTGAATATTTGTATGTGCTGTACGTGCTGTGAATATTTGTATATGCCGAAGATGTGTGTGAAAATTTTGATGTATTGTATGTGTGTAGGGGTGTGTGTGTTTGTGTGTGTGTGTGTGTGTGTGTGCGCGCGCGCGCGCGCGCGTGTGTGTGTGCGTGTGTGCATGTGTGTGTGTGTGTGTGTGTGTGCGCGCGTGCGTGCGTGTGTGTGTGTGTGTGTGTGTGTGAGCGTCTGTGTGTGTGCGTGTGTGTGTGTCAATATTTTATAGTAGCGAGCTCCGGTTGTCGAAGAGCGTATATGCGGTTGATCGCGATCCGGTTCGTCACTGACCACAGAAATCCCCGGAAGATCGTCACAGGGTGATTTTTCCAGTCGATCTTATACCACTATGTTACCGGCGAAAAGCACGATCGATCTGTAGAATAGCCGCTCTATCATCGTGCTCCACGTCGTACAGCCCGCAAAACCATATGACCGTATCGGTCTTCCGCGACCTCGCGGGAAATCCTGTGAACCACGATATTTCGATGAACACACATACAGAAAGACAGAGAGAGAGAAGCAATCACACGCGCACATATGGAGGCATGCGCAAGGCCGACGATACCGCGAATAAATCTAATGTCGTTTGATCTCACTTCATCGATAATTGGCCCGACTCGGACGGAGACTACAGCGCCATCCTGTATCGAAGCCATCACAGCTAAATCGTTTCGCATACCATGTGTGAGGGTGTGTGTGAGTGCGTATGTATGTATATCGGTCCGACAGTCTATGTACTGTTGCCGAGAAAAGGGATTCTCGATTGTTGGGTAATAAATACGTCACCGAAGCGCGGTGGGAAGGAAGAAAGGGTCGGAGGAGAGGAAATAAAGAAGAGCGGAGCAGAGGGAGGAGGGAGCTTGGTGTGTTGTCTGCGCAAACGAGAGATCCACTCTTCGATGAACATCCGCCACGAGAGATGTGTCTAGTGTCTCTCACTCTCGGCTCACCATGTGTGTGCGCGCGTGTGTGCGTTTGTGCGGGAGGGAAGAGGGAATGGACCACTTGCCCCGACCGCAGAACGATTTCGCCAAATTGAGCGAGGCAAATATACAAAGTCCTGCTATCCCACCGCGGAGTCATCATCGTAAATATATACACAGAGAGAAGCTCGTGTGAATTTGGACCAGGCTCGCTTCGCCGCGAACAATTGCCTGGAAAGGCCTTGGTCCGAGAATTCATCACTTGCGAGGCTGATCCTTGCATCCGAGGCCGTTTCTTTACTGATCCTTGAATTCGAAGCCATATATTTGGATGTACTGGATTGGATTACTTTTCGAATCTGCTAATGTGGAAGATATTGGGATGTTTTCAGTTGGCGAGTATGCTGACATCATAAATGTAACGGCTCGGTCTAGTAAAAAATACAGGATTGATCCACTTCTTGGAGCTCCATGTATGGCAGATTGTGGAAAGTCATCAGTAAGCAATGATGCTGAAATCGTAGATGGAATGGATCAACCCAATTGGGTAGACGAGATCGGATCAATTTTTGGCGCGAAATGTGTCGCCGATTTTAGAAAGTTACCAGTAGGCAATTGTCTTGATCACGTAGAATGGATAGATCAGCTTACTATGGGAGACTGGATTAGATCAATGTTTGATGCTGCATATGTAGCAGTTGTTGGATGGCATCACGTATCTAATATGTTATCTACCAATCATAGCATAAGCTGATCAGTATGCAACCATGCCATCATAGATGTAATGAATGAACCTATCAGTATAGACTGGTTTAAATGAATGTTCGCGCTGCAAATGCAGCAGTTTTCGAGAAGTTATCAGCGGCCAGCCATCCTGCCATCACTGGTCCAAGTCAACCTACCACTTTTGATTTCCTACCGATTTCTTCAAGAATTTGTGGAAAGTCAACCCCAAAAAATGGACAGGCAAAAAGCCCGGGGCGTACAAAACATGTTCCTTGACATCATAACCCAGCAGAGATGTCATATCACCCCATGCACATCCTCCACAACATTTTATTCAACAATATACTCTACCTGAGGGAGGGGTCCAAATTGGCACAAACTCCCGCATGTATCGTATACACCAGAGAAGAGTCTTTAAAGAGCTTACCTTCGTCCTTCCCGTTGCAGCGTTCATCGAGGACTCCCGTCATAAAACAATCGTTCTCGCGACTCTTCGCCTTCACATACGTACATACGTATATAAGTCTACGGCTATTCGTCTGGTGGAGGATTATCGGCACATAGGGACTGCGTCGATCTCAAGATCGTAAAGACATCAGCAGCCCGATGGGGGGAAAACGCGAATGCGATTTAGCCGCAAACGACAATCCCGGCGCGCGCTCATCACCGTTTTAAAACCAATATGGCGAGACCGAGTATGTAGCCCAGGCTAGAACTCAACAGTTGATGCACTGCCTCAAGCGGCATCAGGTATCCATCAGCGGCCAAGGGGAACGGAGGGAAGGTTGCGCGAAAGCCAAGACGATCGTTTCCGCAATAAAAATCGTCAACCAGATCGTAGCTCACATGCATCCCTGGAATACGATCGTACGGGGGTATATATAAATGTTTATATATACGCAAGTATATTATATGTGCTTGCATACGTGTTACCATACATACGCTCTCGCGCAGCGCAGCCAATCAGGGTATATAGGTCCCAACGAACACCTTAATGTATTCAAATGTAAGCGGTAGCAGTGTTTATGTCTTGACATTGCAAATTGTAGCGGCTACACTATAACTTATAGTAATTGCTCCGGAGCTCGAGTAATTATTTATCCTCCTGATATAGCGAGAGAAAGAGAAGGGCACTTTCTTGCCGCTTCTCTCCTCGCTCTCGACTTAAACTCGGCTCAAACCAAGATCTCCTCTGCATGTTGATTCTCTTGGTGTACTTCGCGTATGGAGATAAATATTGTTCGGACGCACGTCGGAGTCTACTGACACCAGCAGCCTTTGGGAAGTGAAAAAAAACAGGCGTCTTCGAAATCTCAGATTCCTATCTTTTGCATCCCTTTATCGTTACCTTGCGTGTGCGTCGAATGTCGCGAATGGAAGGAATCAAGATTGTCATAGTAAATCCTGTCGGGATTCTGCTCAGGTTGGCAGTCTTGGTTTTTAGAGCTAGGGTTTTTAGAGGGTTTTTAGAGCTGGCTATACCAGCAGTCTCGTCGGGCTGCTGGTATAGGTTTGCTGTTCAGTGATGGTATCGTATGACGGTTGTTTATTCACACTTCTTTGTGAGGTCAGTGAAAAGGTGATCATTTATTTGATCAGTTAATTATTAGTGAGTACGTTCCTTGTTGCAGATGATGAGTGGTCTTGTCCGGTCGTTTTTTGTGGTGCGTTGATGTTTATAAGGAGCCTGATTTAGAGACTGGCCGACCCTCAAGATCATCATTCCTGGTGAAAGTGACAGACGTTTGGGTCTGACATCTTAATTTCTTGGATCAAGATATGTAACCTATGCAATAGACCAACGTATCCTCAAGATCATCATTACTGGCGGAAGTTGCAGACGTTTTGGCCTGAAACTTTAAATGCTTAGACGAAGATCAAATAAACCGAAGCTAATTTCACTTCAAGCGAATTTCCTATAAGTAAGCTGCGGTGTGCAGTAGAGCTACCACTTTTTCGCCTGTTCGGACTACCCGAACTATCCGGTCTTGACGAACTCGATACTTCAAACCCGTCCAGCCGGATTATTCGAACA
>OZ023317.1:20834031-20909743 GCA_964007375.1 Ophion obscuratus
ATCCATCCATCCATCCATCCATCCATCCATCCATCCATCCATCCATCCATCCATCCATCCATCCATCCATCCATCCATCCATCCATCCATCCATCCATCCATCCATCCATCCATCCATCCATCCATCCATCCATCCATCCATCCATCCATCCATCCATCCATCCATCCATCCATCCATCCATCCATCCATCCATCCATCCATCCATCCATCCATCCATCCATCCATCCATCCATCCATCCATCCATCCATCCATCCATCCATCCATCCATCCATCCATCCATCCATCCATCCATCCATCCATCCATCCATCCATCCATCCATCCATCCATCCATCCATCCATCCATCCATCCATCCATCCATCCATCCATCCATCCATCCATCCATCCATCCATCCATCCATCCATCCATCCATCCATCCATCCATCCATCCATCCATCCATCCATCCATCTATCTATCTATGCATCTGTCCATCTATCCATCCATCCATCCATCTATCCATCCATCCATCCATCCATCTATTCATCCTTCCATCCATCTATTCGTCTATCCATCCTATCTATCCATTCATCCATCCATCTATACATACATCATCTATCCATCCATCTATCCATCCATCCATCTATCCATCCATCCATCCATCCATCCTATCTATCTATTCATCCATCCATCTATACATCCATCCATCTATCCATCCATTCATCCATTCATCATATACATACATCATCTATCCATCCATTCATCCATTCATCTATCTTTCTATCCATTGATCCATCTATCCATCCATCCAGCCATATATCTATCAATGCATCTATCCATCTATCCATTCATCTATCCATCCATCCTTACATCTATCCACCCATCCATCCACATATACATACATCATCTATCCATCTATTCATCGCTCTATCAATCCATCCATCTATCCATCGATCCATCTGTCTATCTATCCATCCATCCACCTATATATACATCATCTATCCATCGATACATCCATGAATCCATCCATCCACCTATATATACATCATCTATCCATCCATCTATCCATCCATCCATCCACCTATATATACATCATCTATCCATACATCCATCCATCCATCCATCCATCCATCCATCCATCCATCCATCCATCCATCCATCCATCCATCCATCCATCCATCCATCCATCCATCCATCCATCCATCCATCCATCCATCCATCCATCCATCCATCCATCCATCCATCCATCCATCCATCCATCCATCCATCCATCCATCCATCCATCCATCCATCCATCCATCCATCCATCCATCCATCCATCCATCCATCCATCCATCCATCCATCCATCCATCCATCCATCCATCCATCCATCCATCCATCCATCCATCCATCCATCCATCCATCCATCCATCCATCCATCCATCCATCCATCCATCCATCCATCCATCCATCCATCCATCCATCCATCCATCCATCCATCCATCCATCCATCCATCCATCCATCCATCCATCCATCCATCCATCCATCCATCCATCCATCCATCCATCCATCCATCCATCCATCCATCCATCCATCCATCCATCCATCCATCCATCCATCCATCCATCCATCCATCCATCCATCCATCCATCCATCCATCCATCCATCCATCCATCCATCCATCCATCCATCCATCCATCCATCCATCCATCCATCCATCCATCCATCCATCCATCCATCCATCCATCCATCCATCCATCCATCCATCCATCCATCCATCCATCCATCCATCCATCCATCCATCCATCCATCCATCCATCCATCCATCCATCCATCCATCCATCCATCCATCCATCCATCCATCCATCCATCCATCCATCCATCCATCCATCCATCCATCCATCCATCCATCCATCCATCCATCCATCCATCCATCCATCCATCCATCCATCCATCCATCCATCCATCCATCCATCCATCCATCCATCCATCCATCCATCCATCCATCCATCCATCCATCCATCCATCCATCCATCCATCCATCCATCCATCCATCCATCCATCCATCCATCCATCCATCCATCCATCCATCCATCCATCCATCCATCCATCCATCCATCCATCCATCCATCCATCCATCCATCCATCCATCCATCCATCCATCCATCCATCCATCCATCCATCCATCCATCCATCCATCCATCCATCCATCCATCCATCCATCCATCCATCCATCCATCCATCCATCCATCCATCCATCCATCCATCCATCCATCCATCCATCCATCCATCCATCCATCCATCCATCCATCCATCCATCCATCCATCCATCCATCCATCCATCCATCCATCCATCCATCCATCCATCCATCCATCCATCCATCCATCCATCCATCCATCCATCCATCCATCCATCCATCCATCCATCCATCCATCCATCCATCCATCCATCCATCCATCCATCCATCCATCCATCCATCCATCCATCCATCCATCCATCCATCCATCCATCCATCCATCCATCCATCCATCCATCCATCCATCCATCCATCCATCCATCCATCCATCCATCCATCCATCCATCCATCCATCCATCCATCCATCCATCCATCCATCCATCCATCCATCCATCCATCCATCCATCCATCCATCCATCCATCCATCCATCCATCCATCCATCCATCCATCCATCTATCTATCTATGCATCTGTCCATCTATCCATCCATCCATCCATCTATCCATCCATCCATCCATCCATCTATTCATCCTTCCATCCATCTATTCGTCTATCCATCCTATCTATCCATTCATCCATCCATCTATACATACATCATCTATCCATCCATCTATCCATCCATCCATCTATCCATCCATCCATCCATCCATCCTATCTATCTATTCATCCATCCATCTATACATCCATCCATCTATCCATCCATTCATCCATTCATCATATACATACATCATCTATCCATCCATTCATCCATTCATCTATCTTTCTATCCATTGATCCATCTATCCATCCATCCAGCCATATATCTATCAATGCATCTATCCATCTATCCATTCATCTATCCATCCATCCTTACATCTATCCACCCATCCATCCACATATACATACATCATCTATCCATCTATTCATCGCTCTATCAATCCATCCATCTATCCATCGATCCATCTGTCTATCTATCCATCCATCCACCTATATATACATCATCTATCCATCGATACATCCATGAATCCATCCATCCACCTATATATACATCATCTATCCATCCATCTATCCATCCATCCATCCACCTATATATACATCATCTATCCATACATCCATCCATCCATCCATCCATCCATCCATCCATCCATCCATCCATCCATCCATCCATCCATCCATCCATCCATCCATCCATCCATCCATCCATCCATCCATCCATCCATCCATCCATCCATCCATCCATCCATCCATCCATCCATCCATCCATCCATCCATCCATCCATCCATCCATCCATCCATCCATCCATCCATCCATCCATCCATCCATCCATCCATCCATCCATCCATCCATCCATCCATCCATCCATCCATCCATCCATCCATCCATCCATCCATCCATCCATCCATCCATCCATCCATCCATCCATCCATCCATCCATCCATCCATCCATCCATCCATCCATCCATCCATCCATCCATCCATCCATCCATCCATCCATCCATCCATCCATCCATCCATCCATCCATCCATCCATCCATCCATCCATCCATCCATCCATCCATCCATCCATCCATCCATCCATCCATCCATCCATCCATCCATCCATCCATCCATCCATCCATCCATCCATCCATCCATCCATCCATCCATCCATCCATCCATCCATCCATCCATCCATCCATCCATCCATCCATCCATCCATCCATCCATCCATCCATCCATCCATCCATCCATCCATCCATCCATCCATCCATCCATCCATCCATCCATCCATCCATCCATCCATCCATCCATCCATCCATCCATCCATCCATCCATCCATCCATCCATCCATCCATCCATCCATCCATCCATCCATCCATCCATCCATCCATCCATCCATCCATCCATCCATCCATCCATCCATCCATCCATCCATCCATCCATCCATCCATCCATCCATCCATCCATCCATCCATCCATCCATCCATCCATCCATCCATCCATCCATCCATCCATCCATCCATCCATCCATCCATCCATCCATCCATCCATCCATCCATCCATCCATCCATCCATCCATCCATCCATCCATCCATCCATCCATCCATCCATCCATCCATCCATCCATCCATCCATCCATCCATCCATCCATCCATCCATCCATCCATCCATCCATCCATCCATCCATCCATCCATCCATCCATCCATCCATCCATCCATCCATCCATCCATCCATCCATCCATCCATCCATCCATCCATCCATCCATCCATCCATCCATCCATCCATCCATCCATCCATCCATCCATCCATCCATCCATCCATCCATCCATCCATCCATCCATCCATCCATCCATCCATCCATCCATCCATCCATCCATCCATCCATCCATCCATCCATCCATCCATCCATCCATCCATCCATCCATCCATCCATCCATCCATCCATCCATCCATCCATCCATCCATCCATCCATCCATCCATCCATCCATCCATCCATCCATCCATCCATCCATCCATCCATCCATCCATCCATCCATCCATCCAATTTCCGTTATTCATTACATTGGATTTTGTAATTTAAACAAATTCCATTACTCATTACATTATATTTTGTATTGTAAAAAAATCCATTGCCCATTACAAGGTAATGTGTAATGAATTTTTTTGTCATTACATATTACATTGCATTTTGTATTACATATTACATTGCATTCATTACTTTTTAAAAAAGTAATGAATAATGCATTACTTTTTCATTACAAATTTCGCAACCCTGTATCTCAGCTATCCGAATTCTCGAACTACCCGGATTCCCGAACTGTCCGAATACTCGAACTACCCGGATGCCCAAACTGTGCGAATACTCGAACTACCCGGATGCCCGAACTGTCCGAATACTCGAACTACCCGGATGCTCGAACCGTTCGAATTTGAAGTATCAGATTTCACGTATTCGGATATCACGGATATTCGAATAGTCGAGTAGTTCGGAGCAATATGCAAGCCCTAGTGTGCAGCCTACCCTAAAGATCATAATTCCTGTTGGAAGTAACAGGCGTTTTGGTCTGGAAACTTTATTGAGGAACGGATAAACCAAAACTCATACAACTTCGCACGAATTCGAAATCTCCATATCCTCTGAATCAAATGACATGGTCCTCAAAGGCAGCTGCCTTATCTGGATTAAGGGGTAACGCCCCAGTAGAATTTTCAAAAAATCGATTTTTTTTCGCTAAACCGGTGCTTCGGCATCATATGAATAAATTACCATTCGATTTATAGCAAGACATTTTTTTCGCCAACTTTGAGTGTATAACGTAAGCTCACCTCTGGCACGGCCATAGAGTACCTAAAACTTTAAACGCGTTTTTCTCGAAACAGCTTTTTTCCAATTGACGTGACAAATAACTTCAATAATTTTCACTCGATTTACTTCAAATTTAAAGGTTATGTTCCTAATTGCATTTCGCAGAGAAGTACGTACGGAATTTCTGATTAATCGAAAACTTTTCATTTTAAGAGCAGTTTTATATTAGGTGTACAAATAAGTTTTAGGACAGTTTTCAAAAAATTCAAGATTTATTAAAAAAGAAGTAAAACACAGTTATTCATCAAAGTAATCTCCATCCCACTGAATGACCTTCAGCCATCTCTCAGGTAACTCGCGGATGCCTTTTGCAAAGAAACTTTCGTCTTGCGAGGTGAGAAATTTAGCGACCCATTTTTCCACTTCTTCAAATGTTTTGAATCGCACGTCAGACAAATCGTTCTGCATTTTCCGGAATAAATGATAATCGGATGGGGCTAAGTCTGGTGAATACGCCGGGTGTGGTACAGCTTCCCATCCAAGCGCTAGTAACGTATCCTTGACCGGTTTACCCACATGAGGCCGCGCGTTGTCATGGAGCAGTTTTACTGGACGTTTTTCTTTACCAGAAAATGGACGTTTCTTCTCAATTTCTTGATTCACTTGCATCAATTAATGACAATAGCGATCGGTAGTAACTGTTTGACCAGGTTTGAGAAGTTCATAATACAGTACGCTTTTCATATCCCACCATATGCACAGCATGACTTTGTTACAATGAACATTGCGCTTTGGCGTGGATGTTGTCGGCTCGCCGGGGTCAACCCAATGATATTTGCGTTTCGGATTATCAAAATAAATCCACTTTTCATCGCCGGTGACAATTTTCCACAAGAAAGACTTTCTATGTTGCTTGTTGTAAAGACTCACACAAATGTTAAGACGGCTGTTTTTATTTTCTTGAGTCAGAAAGTGTGGTACCCACTTTGTGCCTTTTCGAATCTTACCCATTGCTTTTAAACGATAAGAAACAGTTTGTTGAGTTACTCCAAGCTGTTCCGAAAGTTGTTTCTCCGTCTGACAAGAGTTTTCATCCAGCAACGCTTGCAGTTCCTGATCGTCCACCTTTACAGGAGGCCCCGTACGTTCACGGTCACTAACGTCGAAATCACCTTCTTTGAATCGCTTATACCAATACTCACATGTACTTTTAGATACAATGTTGTCTCCAAGAACAGAACATATCGATTCACACGCTTTCCTAACACTTTTTCCTTGATGGAATTCATAGCGAATGCAGTGTCTAATAAATAGCTTATCGGTCTGCATGTTTAATTTACAGAATTTATAGGTTATGTTTATGACTCCTTTACGTTTCGATACTACATATCAAGCGCCATCTATGATAAGTGAGCGGAACCTTTGAATTAATTTAGAATAGCTGTTATGATACAAAATCGAAGTGTCCTAAAACTTATTTGTACACCTAATACGAAATGTTTCACTGAAAATTCATTCAAATACCTACAACTTTTGAATAAAACAATATTTTTTAAATTCTAGGTATTCGAATGTAGATTGACGAGAATTTTTGTTTTATATTCTAGGTAAAAACATGTGGATGCTAAATGTCACGCCGCGGAGCGCCTAAAAAGGAAGATAACAAAATAAAATATTAGTAGTCGGCCATTTTGTACATCGAAAAAAAAAAATATGTTTTATAACAGCTTGATATTCATAGTAGATAGATGTGTAATTAATTTTACGAGTGAATCACTTTTTCATACGAGAAAAAAATGTTAAATTCGCATATAATTTGATACCCGTTACTGTGGCCTAACCCCTTAGTGAAAGCAAGCCATAGCTCGCCCGCCTCGGTTTCCATATGTTGGCCAATGCCCTCAACCTCTGAGCAGCGATATGAGGAAGTGACAAGTGACCGGAGAGAACCGAAACCGAGTTAATCGAAAAGAAGAACATCCACGCACGAGATCTTGGGCAGAAGTGGGAAAAAAAATGTTCACCGCCGGTTATGATTAATCGATCGATGTAATTTGAACGTCCTTGATATTCGCGGATAAGCGAGTGGTACCGAGGCAAGGATATCACGGCTGGGAAATCACTTGTTCTATAAAAGCCGCACGGACGTATCCCCTTCGTAACAATATTTCATGTTACGACGACCAAGTTCACCGGCTTAGTCGATAAATCAGCCGTTGCGCTTAGTCGTAGAATGTGCGCCGGGGTAGTTTTACCGCGTAACAGGTGGTTGAAATTCTTGTTCTCTTTACCGCTTACCTTCCCCCCCTTTTCCTTTTTTCACTTCCTTTACTTTTTCCCTGGAGTTTTCCTTCTTTTTTCGCCTTCTCTTTTATTCCTTTATCGGAGAAAAGAAAAAGAGCACTCTCCGACTCACGAAGTCGGTGGAAGGGTGGGCGGCGGGTGGTGGTCGCGCTTAACGCCTCTTGAAAGGCTAAAGCGCGCGCAACCTACCCCCGGCGGCACACCGATGGGGAGTCTTTTTTTTATCAACGCCGCAAAACCGCTTAACGCTTTACCGGACTAGATCCACAAAGGCGTTTTATATCTTATTTTCCGGAACCTCGAGTCCCGCGCGATCGCCAATTCACGGATTCATCCGCCACACCGTTTCATCGTTTTTCAAAAGATTCGCTCTCTTTTGCCCCGAGCCCGTGAGAAGCTTCGTTTTGATAGGAGAAAAAAAATGATCCGATACTTAGCCATTGCCTACTCGTCTATTTTTTTTTCTTCGCAGATCTTCGTCCACGATTGGAGGACCTGCTCGACTTTGCTTTTGTGCCGGAAACTGTGTGTATGTTCGTTTAGGCTGCTCAATTGATGCCTGTAATGTATGAATAAAAAATTACCTTTATTCGTTTACAATTTTTCTTTATTCACAGTGAAAAAAGAAAGTACTTAAAATTCTAGCAACGTTACATCAATTATCACAAACTCGTAATACTTATATTGGCTACAAAGTGAAAACGATGGAAACCAAAAAGGATCTCAGCCATACATGTAATCCTTGATTTTGTTCACCTAATCTACCTTAGATTACAAGAAAGAAGGAAAACGATTTTATTTACAAGGATGTATTTACAGGACGCTCGTGTCCTCTTAAGGCTAAACGGCACTCTCGTTTTCCTTATTTAAAGCTTAGGTTTAGTCTTTATACTTTGGAAGGATGCAAATCGACAGGAAAGTACACCTTTTTCGTGCTTCGACGTGACATCAGGAAGCAACACGTGTGAGCCTGGCGACTCCTAATAAGAGCCACCAGGTGCAATAGGAAACTGTATTTTCTATTTCACGCTTCCCCGCTCTTGAAACGCCGTTGCGATTTGCTTTGCCGCGTCATCGACGCGATTTTAAAGTAGTAATAAATAAAAATCCAAACAATTGTCTTACTGGCGCTCCATCAGTCAATATAGTGTTCGGAAGAACAGCCTCCAACTGGGTGTTCGAAAGGAGCATCAAAATTTACGTTCGACATCAGCCAAAGAAAAGTCACTGTACATTCGAAGCCAAGCGTTGAAACATTTATCGTCCGTGCTGTCTCAATCTTGATGTCATTGGTGATCATTCATCCCCAGGGTCTCCACATGTCTCCATTGGCTTGCGAAGTGCCAGCATCGGCAGGTGAAACTTGGACGGTCGCCTCGGCATTGCGGTTTCTATCAAACGATGAATTCGCCGTCAGATCATCAGCCGACGAGTAATACTGATCATCGCGTTTGCGCGACGCGCCAGGCCCTTTGGGATTCGTGGAGACACCCGAGGAGCTCGATGCCTCGTTGTAGCGCGGTCTCTTGTCCGACACAACCAGAAGTCCATCCGAATGATGACGTTTGAGGCTTTCCCGTTTTGGCAACAGGGCTGTCCGATTGTACGTCTTGTCTGTGATAACCGACAACGGTTGTCTGATATTGGTGGAGGAGGGTGCATTAGGGAGATTCGTGACGTGGGGTGCGTCAATGTCTTTGCTGGCTGGCACGGAAAATGCCAAGTCCGTACGAAGTTTCGTTGGTTCGACGAATATTGAGGGTGATTGGGAGGTTTTCCTGTCGCTGGACGAGCTGATCTGGGGCTTCTGCGTTTCCGGCGATGACGAGGAAAAACTCTTGTTCGATGCGGAGGGGCTTTGTTCCGGGATCTTGAATTTTGATTGATGATTGGGCGAGTGCGACTGGGGATAGGCTTCCGAGTGATGACTCTCCTCGCCGAAGCTGGACGTTGACGTTGACGGGCTTAGTAGGGGGCTGTGTGATCTGTTGACGGCGGTAAACGCCGAGGTGGATGAACCGCTTCGCGTTGGAGGCTCGGGTGCCGGTGGAAAGAATGGAAAGTTGGCTGATAAGCCGGCCGATTGAGGTACCAAAAGGGCCAACTCACCGGTCGGCAACCTGCTCGGTATCAGCTGTACACCACTGGGTATCTGTATGCGCGTCGCGCTACCGTTGTTGTTCTCGTCGCCGCTCTGGAAGTCATTCTGAAAGCCGACCTTGACCTCCGGATACAATCTTTCGGGCATGTACGGCACGTAGTGACTGTAGAAAGGTGCCATCTGTTGAAGATTCGTCACGCAACTGTTGAGATGCGAAACTAGCCTCTGCTTGACCGCCGGCTCGACATTCTCCAGACGTGACACGTAGCGAGATACTTCACCGGCGCACTCCGAGAAACCGGATCGAAATTTCGTTAGTACCGCGGGATCGGTCGCCACTGCCGTACCCAATTGCTGGCGCTGTACCGTCTGCAAGTGTTTTACCGTCATCTCCAGGATATCTGCCTTTTCGAGCTTCGAATGACGGGATGGCTATAACAAACGGAAAATACTCGTTAGATATCTGCTCGAATGGGTATCTACTTTGTCGAATTATCACGAATTACCGACTGCTGGTCAGACAAATATGCAGCCTACTCGCGTGGTAATGCCTACCGACCGTCGGTAAGATTAGGTACTGCCGGTAAGTTACCCTCGGTCGATCTCATTACCTTATACCAAGCTTTGGCGACCTTCGTTGCCTCATTTCAAATACTTTTTTGTCTAATTTTTCACGTTTATCCTTGCTCCAACGACAATTTACATTGTATAATGCCACATAAATCGTGGAACGGTCATGGGACATCAAAGATCGATATTAAAAAAAGGGTGCTACTACTCGCGTCGTAAAGCCTGTCGACCGTCGGTAAGTTTTCTACTGCCGGTAAGTTACCCTCGGTCGATCATGTTACCTTATACCGATACTCTTTGGCTGTCTTCGTTGCCTCATTCCAAAAACTTTTTTGTCTACTTTTTCACGTTTATCTATCCTTGCTCCAACGAAAATTTACATTGTATACTGCCACATAAATCGTGGCACAGTCACGGGACATCAAAGATCTATATTTAAAAAAAAGGATATTCGGAACTCTTTGTTTCTATGTAACGTTGGCCATCGGCCAATATGGCTGGTTTGAGGACGGTCCTTGAAATTTGTTAAATGATTCCTACATTTTCGGAACGGGACAATCCTTGGTACGACCCTTATCTAAATATATTTAAATTTATCTAAAGGTTATTGTGGAGAGATTAATGTTAACATAATGTTTAGCATGGACGCAATAGGCTCCCGTAGCGACGGTCCTCGACCTCTTCCAAATCAGCTTTCCCCATATGCAGATGCAAATTGCACCAAGCCCTTGCGGATCTTCGGGTAAATCGAGAAATTCACATTACGTCAGGAGGATAATCCCCTTGAAAGGGAGCAACAGGTAGAAGGTGTATACCCGACCGCTCCGCATGAATGGGGATTCCTCCATCGTGGGAACCCCGTTACAGTTTTTTTTTCTTCTTCCAAAGAGGGAGAGAAAGAGAGCACTCCAGTATACGGTTTTTCCGAATTTCACCACGAAAAACTCCTTTTCCGTCCCAAATCGGGGGTTATTCTTGAAAAATCTTGAACGCCCAGCCCTTTGGCCACCAAATAACTGAATGGTGATTCGACAGTTCTGAAAGTCCCATTGTCCGACCTTGTGGATCCGTCTAGGATAGCGAACGATCTGTATACCGGTCTGGACAGCTTAACATCCTTATACTACTGTATTTTTATATAGATGTATATATATATTTTTTTACGTAGTTCTTTTCGTATCTCACTCTTTCTCTGCGGTGCTCGAACACGTACACAATAGGCGTGGGAGTCGGGAATCGTCTCGGTTACACACGCAGAGGCCACACGATAAAGAGTTACTCTCCGTGTGAGCTCTTCATGCCGATATACTCTGTGGGAATTCCGCCTCATTCATAATGACGTATCTCCCCTCCTCTTTCTCTCTCTCTCTCTCTCTCTCTCTCTCTCTCTCTCTCTCTCTCTCTCTCTCTCTCTCTCTCTCTCTCTCTCTCTCTCTCTCTCTCACTCTATCCATATATCTATCCCATTTTCCCTCTCTCGCTCACCACGAGGGGCGTGCATACATTTCGCATGACTCTTCAGCCGGAGAACTACTTTAGGACATTTTCTCAGGATGCCAGTGTCTCCTAATATACTACCGGGAGTTCAGGCTTCGCGACTTTCATTGCCACATCGCTTGCCGTCACGTTCTCGACCGTTCGACCAAAAGAATCCCTTTAAATGTCGAGTCCCAAAATTACTGAGGGCAACGAACCTGCACGGCGATAATCGCGCATGCATCCCGAAAATCTTTCGTCTTGGTTTTTTTTGCAAATGAGGACTCGACTTTTGATATTAATGAATCGCGACAGAAGAACTTTTTGCAGTTTCGAAAAAATCGTTGACTCGATTTATAAGTAAGTCAAAAGGAACGTCGATTTTCACATTTTTATCTAGTTCTTATTGGCAAATGATTAAAGTTGTTTTGTGGGCGGAAATCGAACTTTCTTTCTACAGCTTGCCATTTTTGTAGTTTTCCAAATTTCAAAATAGTAACCGGTCGTACGAAAATGTTATTATTACAATACGAGTTCATTTTTTTTATTTCCATTTCGGAAGACCCTAGTTGCGAGCACCACCTACACCGACTGGTCATGCAGAAACGCCAGTACTTTGTTTTATTAATAATGACTTCATTGTTTATCAATATTTCGCAATGAAAAAATAACTGAAACTTGGCCAGACCATGTATCAGTAGTGTGAAAAATCCCGACCTCGACATAACAATAGTTTCATCAGGAAAAAAAATTAAATATCGACCTGTTTTTTGGACCTCAAGCTCATGCAGACATCATTTTGTATTTGTTTTTTCTGCTGATGTAATGACTAGTACGTATTGAGCAATATGGAATACGTATTTTTTTTTAATGTAAATAAATTATATTGTTAAACATATATACAGGGTGTTTGGCGCATGAACCGACACAATATTTGGAGGATTAGGAGAGGGGATCATTTGCTACTTTTTCACTCCTAGATCTCACATTCTAAGTGCCACGGCAATTCAGATGTGAATTACAGTTGATTTTAATTACCCGAGGCAAAATTACATTTTGCCTTTAAATCGCCATAATTTTTTTAGTGTGATTGTAATTGCACGAAATAACTTTTGTTGTATTTTGCAATGACTGTTTATTATACATAAATCATTATATGATACAATATGTTTCAAGAAAATTACTCATGAGCTTCGAAAGTCTTAAAAATCCGTAAATGTATGAAAAGTTGCAACTTCTGATCGTTTTGAAAAAAAAAACTAAATGGTGTTTTGAACTTAGTTTTATTTTAAAAAGTTCTCTAGTTTATACCCTTTCCAACGGTATGCAACATGCCATAGAAATCATTCATTATGTGATCAAAATAAAGAGAATAAGTTTTTTTTTAAATTGTTGACATTTTTAGAAGTTCTCAATTTAAAAGTTGAAATTCAAGTTTTAATTTAGAAGTAGAAATTTTTCAAACTTTTGCACTGTTTTTAAGACTGGAAGCTCAAGAGTCATTTTCTTGAAACTGTATCAAATAATAATAAACATATATCGCAGAATACAGCAACACTTATTACATGCTTTTACAATCACAAAAAAAGAGTTATGACGATTTAAAGGCCAAATTTCGGGTAATTAAAAAAAACGTAAAAAAAATCATATCTCAATTACCCTGACACTTAGGCCATAGGGTAAAAGGGTGAAAAAATTAGCAAATGACACCCCCCCCCCCCCCCCCCAAAGTGGTGATCCATGTATAACAAATCATGTAAACACCCTGTATAACATTTACTTTATAAAAATAATTATTCTCGTCGAAGTTCGAAAGCTCGAGACAAACAATAACTCTTTCTTACAAAGGAATCCTACATGTATCGGCTGAAAATTTAGTGGATATTGCGTGATAACCGCGTATGGAAAAAAGAGTGAGAGAGACAGAGAGAGAGAGAGAGAGAGAAAAGTCTTTCGCCCATCGGGAGCGATAATCCCGTGGGATTTTTTCGGCCAATGGAAAATCGATATAATCTCGGTGTGTTCGGTGATGAACTCGACACCCTGTGAAAGATCGTAAGATGCCCCCGCGCGGCACCTGTATGTACCTCCTCTGTTGGAGCCAGCATCGTGTGAGAAAGAGAAGTGAGTGCAAGGAGAAGATGATGTGAGCGGGGGTGGGCGAGAAAAAAAAAATTAAGAAAAAATAGCGGGGTTGCCCAGAGTTCGCCGAGGATCAGGGAGACGAACCCCAGAAGCGAAATGCTTCACGGGATCCTCAAAGATGATATGGTCAACAAAAGGAGGCTGTAACCCGAGACGGTTTCTTCGCGTTTTCTTTTTTCGTTTTTTTTTTTTTTTTAATAATTACTTCACGGAGGTTCCCACGGACGCGGGGGGCGTTACGCGAGGACCAACGCTGGACGCGAGTGTGTGCGTGCGTCTGCGTGGGTGCCTTGTGTGCGTGTATACGCGAAGGTGAACGAGAACGGACGGACGAGCGGACACTGCGGGAGCTGAGCAGGTAGCGGAAGTCATCTGGACGGGGAAAGAACACGGCCGTGGTAGAACAAGACAACACAGTCGCTAAACGAAGGTGGAACAGAGAGATAAAGGAAAGGGCAAGAGGGGCGGGGGGGGGGGGGGTTCCGGACGCTCGAGAGATCATTCTCGCTGGATAGAACTACCTGCCGATACCGGATCTTCTCACTCGTCATTCACCCAATCGACTAATTATGGGCTCCAAAACTTTGCAAAAATTCAACAAATACGTAAACAAAAGACAAAGGTTCCCGGGTGGGAGTCGAAATATCGATGGATCAATATTTGGATGGGCTGAAATATCGAATTAAAAAATGTCGAATGTTTGAATATAGATAGATCAATGTTCGGAGGGTTTATATAGTCGTAAATAAAAATTCCGAATACGAATATCTCGAAGTTGAAATATAGCGAAAAACATAAACCGATTTAAAAAATATTGAGAGACATAATATCGAAATGCTTATATAAATAACACCGAATAATTCGAGAAGACGAATCTTCGAATTGTAAATATAGCGACGGGTCAAAAAACAGAAAGCATTAAATCGAACGGCCAAAAAGTCGAGTGGTTAAAATAGCGAAGGATCAAAATGTCGAATGGCCCGGATGGCGAAAACTTGTGATCGAGGCAGATAGCGTTAGCGGTCGGCCGGGACGGCATCGATACTATGTTCGCCATTTTGGCATTCGCCATTTCGGACCATCGATATTTTGCGTCTCGATATATTGCTTTTCGCTATAGGCGGTATTACGAATATTAGATACTCGTTTTTTTCTGTTTCGGAGATATGGATGTTATAGATCGTTCCAATCTATATTTGTATGTCTCAAATTGCAGACGATCTGAATATACGTTTTCAAATAAATGATGCTTTGCTTTATAGTCATTCGATTTTTTCTTCGATCGAAACATAACATTTCGAATAATTAAACCTTCGTTATTTTGAGAGTTCATAATTCTGTCGTTTCGAAATATTTGTCGATCTATATTTGGTCCTTCGATATTTTGATCCCCACCCCTATTCGCGAACTCTGATATTCGTGGTAAACCTAATATTATTACTTACGATAGCTCTACCATCAATAGTAGATTTATTTTCTTACTATTCGTGGAAGAACGTCCACTATTCATTGCAGGAGTTCTACTGTGAATATTTGAAGCTCTACCATTAATAGTAGACGTTCCACAAGACTTACAAGGAACATCCCTCTGGTGTCGTCCTTCAATTTTTTTGAAACTTATATATGTTATGAAACATTGAAAACCAAGCGACACGTATTTTTTTATCGGCGGAAAAACGGTTATAAGGGGTACAACTAGCCCTTGAATAGGGGTGATTCAATTCTTTTTAAATTGAATTATTAATTATTTACTTGCGATAACTCTGTAGTGGATTTAATTATTTTTTTGTGTTGACTCTGTAGTGGATTTTTCAGCGCTTCGGATGAGAAGAATTTTCGTTTTGTTGCGATCGGTCGAGTGCTTGTGGGTGAAACTGCAATATTACCCCTTGACATACCTCTGTTCGCGGGCTGGTTTCACCCCTTAAAACCGTTAGTAAAAGTTCTACTAATCGTGGTAGATGATGTTGGGCAACAATTGCTTTTATTTGAAGACGTATTCATGGCCTTCGAAGCGATAGTAATTTCAACTTCCATTATTCGTGGAAGAAATTCTACTATTCGTAGTAACTTCTGCATGAATGAATAGTAGTCATTCTACGATAAATAGTCGAAGTTCTACTATAAATAATGCAAGTTCTAGGATGGATGAATAGTAGTCATTCTACGATAAATAGTAGAAGTTCTACTATAAATAGTGCAAGTTCTAGCGGACTAAGCGGTCTACTACGAATAGTAAAAGTTCTACTGTAATTAGTAGAAATTCTACTACGAACCGTAGACGTTTTAGGAGTAGGATTTTTACTACGGATTGTCGAATTTCTACTACGAATAGTCGAAGTTCTACTACGACGAGCCGAAATTGTACTATAAATGGTATGAATTCTACTATAAATAGTAAAAGTTCTAGTACATGGTAAGAGTTCTAGTACAATGGTAAGAATTCCACTGTAAATAGTAAAAGTTCGACTATAAACGATAAACGTTCTACTGTGAATAGTAAAACTTCCACTATAAATAGTAGAAGTTCTATTACGAAAAGAGCCGGTTCTATTAAAAATAGTACAAGTTCTATTATGAATAGTGCAAGTTATATTACGAACGGTAGACGCTCCACTACGAATAGTAAAAGTTCGACTGTAAATAGTAAAAGTTCTACTACGAACGGTAGACGTTCTACTACGAATAGACAAACTTCTACCACGAATAGTCGAATTTCTACCACGAATAGTAGACGTTCTACTCTCAATGGTAGTATTTCTACTATAAAAGGTAGAAGTTCTACTACGATTAGTCCTATAATGTTCTAACATTATGAACATTTACTATTATGAATACCGTAAAATCTCTCACTTTATGAATAAAGTGGCGCTACTCTCTTTCTACTATAAAAGGTAGAAGTTCTACTACGATTGGTCCTATAAATTTCTAACATCATAAACATTTACTATTTATAATTATTTTACTTTACTATTATGAATACAGTAAAATCTCTCACTTTATGAATAAAGTGGCACTACTTTCTACTTTTATAAAAGGCTCTCCTACTTTTCGATCCTCGATTTTTTTCGTTAAAACGGTGCTTTATCATCATAAGAATAAGTTACTATTCGATTTATAGGAAGAACATTTGTTTTTTTTTTCACCGACTTTGAACGTATAACGTAAGCCCACCTCTAGCACAGCCATAGAGTACCTAAAACTTTAATCGCGGTTTTCTTGAAACAGCTTTTTTCAATTGGCGTGACAAATAACTTCAATAATTTTCACTCGATTTACTTCAAATTTAAAAGTTATGCTCCTAATTGCATTTTGCAGAGAAGTACGTACGGAATTTCTAGTTAATCGAAAAAATTTCATTTCATGAGCAGGTTTATACGAAATTTTTCACTAAAAATTCATTCAAATACCTACAACTTTTGAATTAAACAAAAAAAATTTAATTCCGTACGTACTTCTCTAGGTATACTAATGTAGATTAACGAAAAATTTTCTTTTTTTTTCTAGGAAAAAAATTGTGGATGCTAAATGTCACGCCACGGAGCGCCTAACAAAAAAGATAACAAAGGAAAATATTAGTCGGCCATTTTGTACATCGAATATATATATATGTATATATTTTCTAGCAGCTTGATATTCATACTAAATAGATGTGCAATTAATTTTACGAGTGAATTACTTTTTCATACGAAAAAAAATTGTTAAATTTGCACATGATTTTATACCCGTTACTGTGACCCCCTCAAGCAGGCGTTCCACTATTATAAATACTACCGTCTACTATTGTGATGATATCGTCAACGGTAGAGCTTTGACGGCAACCTCGAGTCTTCTGCTGAACGGTAAAATGTCGGATGCAGTTTTCTCACTCAAGAGGCCAAGTACGATGAAAAAGAAACAGAGCAAGAGTGAGAGGGAGAGGTCGAATAGTGTCGAGCAATTAATCTGGATCCACTCGACATTTTTTTTGTCGCCGGGCTCGTTTTTTTTTCTTACTACCGGTCGAGCGTTTAGTGCCATTGTGCGATTTCGTCTCTGACACGGCAGTCGCGGACTCGCTCGAGGACCAGCGGTCTGTGCGAAGGGCGAGTGTGCACGAGACCCAAAGAGTTCCCACGACGTGTGGCATCTAAAATACTAAAACAAAACAATCCCTCCGGTTCTTTGCCAACGTCCTCTCTGCCCTCCCATTCTCCTCTTCCTGTGCTCCGAAAGAGCACGAGTATCCGCGATTGTCGTGGCCTCGACGAGAGAACGGAAGTACCCTGCCCTCTTCCCTCGGAGAGGGGAAACCTGGCAAACCTGATCAAACATTCTCTGGGCTTGTTACCCCCTTAAGACTGTCCCTGTTTCGTGATACTTGCATGCACTGTATCCCTTGGACTCGGGGTACGACGTTCAACGATACGACTTTATTATTTTACGAGCTCGCCTTTCATCCTCAGCAGGTATGTACGAAGAGCGTATAAGAAGTGTTCCGGATAATTATAGCACGCCACGTGTCAAGAACTTTTCTCATCCTTTCTTTTTCGGTGTAATAATCTCTTTTCGAGGTTTCTCATGCCAAATTGTTCGCAATGTTTTTTCAGATATAGGGACAACATTTTATATAAGATAATATAAGGCTATAATAAGATCGCTGTAAAATTTCAAAGTGTGCGGTATGGTTGGAAGAAAACATATATTTTTTTAAACATGAATACTTTTTCATTGATGAACAATGTTCATTGATTTTTTGAAATATCATACGTGGTACAAATAGTATTTTGAAAGTAGATCTTTTTTATAATTATTTAATTGAGCATAAAATTGGCTAACAAATATGGCAGCTGTTTCTTCATGTAAAAATTTAGAAAATTACTGTGCAATTTCGGTAGGAGAAATTATTTTTAAAAAAATTATATTTCAAGAAATATTATGAATATTGAATTATGTGAATACTGTAAAAAATACCTGTATTTTATACCCGAGTACAAATGATTGTATATACTTAGATACACTTATAAAAATGATACATAATCACATATATTTATATATAATTGTATGTAACTATACATTTGTATATATAACCCGATATAAATGTACTTCCATAAAATTTCATTTGATAAAATTATACATAGTTCTGTACATAATGATATATAGAGATACTATTTTTATAGGGAGTTTATATAATTAGATATAATATCATATACAGTTATATATAATTCAATATAGTGTTGTATATAATTATATATATACGTGAAAATTTTATTTACGGCATATAAAATTGTATATGACTGTATATGAGTACTATTATTTTCTTTTGAAATACATATAATTGTATATATCTTTATATGGCTTCATATATGATTAGATATAGAAAAAGTTTTCTTTGGTTTTATTCGCGTATGGAAGCAGGTAAATCAAAAGATTGTTTATTAAAAGTTCACGAATTATGTATTGACGCAATATATTTATCAAATGCAATTACAATTATTGGGTTTCTTACAGAGATAATTTCCAATTCTGATCAGTTGATTAATATCAGTTTTTTCTTGATATTTTACTAACAAAATGTCATCGCTTTCTTCGAATGGTATAATATGTGTTACAATAGCTTTTTTTCTACATGACAAAACAGATCACCGTATTTTACATTGAAACGTTTAATTATAAAATATAAACCTGAGTAAAAATGAATATATATGTATATAAACATATATAATTGTATATTAATTGATCATATACAATTGTATACAAAAATTGGCCCGATAGAATGTTATATATTTGTATATAAACGTATACAATTATATACGTTTATATACAAATATATAAAATTCTATCGGGCCAATTTTTGTATACAATTGTATATGATCAATCAATATACAATTATATATGTTTGTATATATTCATTTTCACTCGGGTAATGAGTGGTATATAATTATATAAATGGACATTAAATATGCAGACTGATACACAGTTCTATTTTTTTCTGCGTTATAAAACTGTAAGAACTATACTGGGATGAAACGTTTGCAAAAAATATCAATAATTTAGAAAATATTACGAAACGCAAATAATTATATTTATCCATTTGAGAATATTAATCTTCATAATTATCGTTATATAATAATATGATTTAAAAAATCTCACTATACAATAATCGAAAGAAAAAAATCAAACAGACTTTGAGCAATCATTAGGAGCGATTGAGTCTCCGAATAATACTCGAATTACGAAAAAGTTGGCATCAAAACCGTCGGACTCAGCCTGTTGACAGTTACGACCAATTTTACGAGTAATATTTCGACGCAAATACTCACGTCTTTTTTCATGGCTTCGAGTATGAGGCTCTTGAGCTCGTCGAGGCATTGATTTATCCGAGCACGTCGTCTCTTCTCCATTATCGGCTTGTTACTCTGTAATCATTACAACGTACGTGAGACCACGTGTCGCCACGCGTTGCCTTTGGCAACGATATGAGTAAGGCTCGTAAATTGCGATTCGATTTTAGCACGACGAAAATTGAATACAATGGGTGGGGGGGGGGGGCGGGGAGATGGAAACAATCAAAATGCTCACCCGTCTTAGTTCGGCTTTTGACATGCCCGATTGGCTCTGAGGTTCGAATTCGTCGTCGCTTCCGGACATCTTGTAATTGTAGTAATCCACCATTTAAATAATCCAGTTGTCGTAAATCGAGCAATGATTATTGCCAGTCGATCGTTCGACGTATCGCCCTCGTATATTTTCCAATCACGTGAAATCAAACGCGATTATATTTTAATTCGTCACGTATCGAATGATTCGTATCGTCGATTAAACGATCAGTTACAAACACACACACAAGCACATAAAACACTGTGTTCCCTCGCTTATTCGCGAGTCTCCGGGGATCGTTGCACTTTCACTCGTGAAGATAAAAAAGGAGGAAAAAAGATTGCTTCGAAGTTCCCTCGGGGATGTTTATACCGAGCACGAGATTAAGTGTCTCGTGTCGAGCGGCTTTCGAGGGTAACTGTTTGACGTTTTACGAATTCGGTGCCCGCATGCCGATGCATCCAAATATGCCCGCGGTGGGGATGAAAGTTCTGAAGAGTGGGAAGGGGGACGCGTTGAATATTCCCATAGTGAGGTGGGGTGGGGGGGCTTTCTCTCTTTCTCTCTCTCTCTCACTCTTTCCCTCGCAAGCCCCACTGCTGAGGGACCTGTTGATGTGTGGGAATTCACGCCGAGTCTGTACGGAATATTGCAGCTATCGAACAATTCAATGGCGAAGAAAAAAAATTTCAATATTCAATACAATTTAACATCATGATTATTATTGAATCTTATCTCATTGAAATTATTTTTAACTTCTTATTATATTTACGTTGTATTAATTAGCTCATTTTTATTATATTTTTTATATCTCATTATTTTATAAATTAAAATAATTTTTATTATTTTATAACTAGATATTTATAATTTGATTAGTATTATATTTGTGTTGAAATCATTATTGTTCGTATAGTTTATTGTTCTCATAATATTATTATCGTTATTAGCTTGATTTTTTTTATCGTACCATTATAATTGTTTTTACTGTTACGTTATTATTATTCTTTTTATAATAGATTTTATTGCTCCGGGCGACGTACTTCCTCAGCTTGCACTGGGAAACATTCACATACTCCCGGGGGTTAGGCTCGGTCTTACTCGGGTTATTATTATCATTATTATATCATTAAAGAGAATAATCATTATTTTCCAGGATTTGTTTTCACTGGCCAGATGTAAATATAAAAAGGTTCGATTGTTTCAATGCGGCGAATCAACAATACGAACAAAAAATTGTTTACATCGATTAATATTCACCTAACCAAGAATTGAAAGGAAAAACATTTCCGTGGTAGATGAACAGCAGGGTAAAGTATTTTTTTTGAAAGAGGACACCACTGTGACGGGCGGAAAAGGTCGTTATTCCGATTTTTTTTTGGCTACTGGATTATTTATTTGGCGTTTGGAAAAAAGGTATATCATTAAGCATACATCGAACTTGTTTCGTGTAAATTTTCATTTAAAGGAACCGAAAATGAACAATGTTATTGATGTATTGGAGCCTCTACATAAAAAAGTAGTCCATCGGGCGGATCGATAGCTTGACAATGGTTGGGCTGAAAAATAAAAATGAAAGAGATTTATAATACATTTGTATTAATGTTCGGGGACTGAACAAATCCTGAATTCCACAAAAAAACGACTGCGAAGGTGGAAATATCCGTTTTTTTTAAATTGAAAATCGGACAATTATAGCTAGAGTGATGATTCCGGCCAGGTCGAGAAAAGTCGTTTCTAGTAAAACGGGATTGAAAGTTTTAATATGCGGAAATCGTTGCACTACCTGCTCTCACTAAATTTTCTGTAACTTGATCAATTTTAGTATTTTATCTTGAATATTTATTCACATATTCTTGAATATGTATATTTTGAGAACGTGAAAAAAATCGATCTTTTTCACCCCTTACAGTCCCGCCTCAGCTCACGTAAGCCAAAAGAATAATAGCTCGGTTATTAAGGGGTTACCCCCACTTGCGATTTTGAAGAAATCGATTTTTTTATTGCATTTTTTTTAAGTATAAGTATCTGAGAATATGTTCTGAAAATTTCAAGTCGATCCGCACAAAATTGACTGAGATATGAGCGTTGAAAGAGAAGAATCCGTTGTGTAAACGACCGGAAATTGAAACTTTAAACGCGTTTTTCTCAAAATGGCATTTCTGAAGTCGGTGACCAAGATTACTCGAACACTAATGAACCGATCTTCTTGAAATTTTGCAGGCTTATTTAATACATAAAAATGTAGTCTTTAATCGTTCGATTTTTTTCGAAAAAAATGTCCGTTCTATAGCAAAAAAACGGCCGTTTATTTTCGTTAAAATCGAACCATTAACTCTGACTGTCCGCCATTTTGTGAAAAATGAATATTTTTTAAAATCCTTCGATTAAAGACTAGTTTATACTTATATTTGACTAAATCCATCCGCATTTTTTTTCAGATGATCCACTTCGCCCAATGTTGGTCACCGCAAACCGTGCATATAAAAGCATTATTTCATTGACGGCCATTTGCCACTAAACAACGTAATATTTTTCAATAAAAAAATTACTGAAAGTTCTTCAAGATGTGTTCTGTAAGATGGTATATTGATCGATTAAAAAAGTTTTGTAGTTTTCTTTAAAAAAATTCATGAAAAAGGCCTTTTTGCGCTACAAGTGGGGGTAACGCCTTAATAATTATTCAATTTTATCGTGTCATAATAGTAGAGTAGAGGCCCGAATGAGAACAAATTTAATTTGCTTGATGTTCTGCATCAATATAACGAAATGGTTATTTTTTTGAGTTTTTTTTATTATAACAAATTTTCAATTTTTCGATATTCTATTATTATCGCAAGGACAACTCGTTGTTCTTTCATCATTATTGTAGGAATATTAATACATTTTTATCATCACGAAGATGTTGATACGATCGTTATTGTTATTCTTATACAGACATTCATGTTTTTTAGTATTTTAATATTGCAATAACGGAAGACATTTTTTTTTTCATTTTTATTATGAAAAGTGCATTTATTAGAATCAATTCTCACACGATGTCGCGAATTAGCGTTCAGAATTGGCGGTGACTCGGCACGAAGACCGTACGAGAAGCGGCATAGCGTAGAGGCATGTTGTACGGAGGCATCCGATAGAGTGGGACAAACATACCATTACAGGCGATCAGCGCGTACGTGCATACGTGTACGCGCGTCATAAGTGTGACTGGCGCGCGCAATGCGATCCTATCGCATGGTCGCTTCGTATGCATCGGAGCGATGAAGGGGGGTGGGGTGGAGTCAGGATCACATAAATGAGACCCGTATGAAAATTCCCATGAACGAGACGACTGTTTATATCGCCCGGTACTTTTTTCATCTTTTTTTTCTCCTAAATTCACTCATTTATAGTCCTTTTTTGTTTGGGTTTGTTCCCTCCAGTGGGAAAGCACATTTTTTTCGTCTAAACCATTCTTTGATATATACTTTTGCGTCTATAATTTTGGCGATCGAATGATACGGTGGGAAATTGATTTCGTTTAATCACATTTTTTCCCCTCAAATCGCGCATTCTTGGACTTTTCTGTTCGAAATTTGTGTCAGTGGAAAATAATTTGCGAAAAATATTTTTCGATGTATAATAATTCATCCCAGTGGGTGTTTATGTAGTATCAAAAATCTTGAGGATCGAATTAAATTATTCAAGACACTTATGTAAAATCCCGCATTTAGGGAATTTTTTGTTCGTAACTCCTGTGTATGGAAAATCGTTTTTGAATAATATTTTTCTGTGTATAGTCATTAATTCTTGTCCCTGTTTTATAATATAAATCATTTTGACGATGAAATTAAATTATTTAAAGTCGTGCATTGTTGGGTTTTTTTGTTCGTAATTCCTGTCAGTGTAAACTAATTTGTAAAAAACATTTTTCCATCTACAATAATTAATTTCAGTGGGAGTTTTAGTAATATAAAAACCAAAATGATGAAATTAAATGGTGCGAGAAAGTTATGTAAAATCGCGCATTCGTGAACTTTTTCGTTGGTAATTTCGGATGAAGTTCCGAAAAGGACATACCTCCGATTAATTTGGAATTTTGTGCACCCATGTATCTTTACTCGCTGATCACGCATATGGTAGTGAAAATACCCGCAAATTTGATGTTCAAGGTCAAAACTCACAAAAAGTGTTTTTTTTTAAGTTTTTCTATTTTATTGTAATAAATGTTGATCTTAGAGGAAAATGTTTCTGACAAAAGTTGTAGCCTATAAAAAGATTATTCTTTTATGTTTCATACAAGTTTTGTTTCAAGCCAATCTGCTTAGAGAAAAATGGGATAATGCTCCAAAACGTACATTTTCCTAAACTCCTTTAATTTTGATATTATGTGCTTACGCACTTCACCGCGGGAAGGTAGCAGTTTGATCTTTAACACTATACGCATACCCAAACAACAAACAACACACAACAAACAAACCCAAATAAACAACACACACCAAGCAAATCTAAGTAAATCCAAACAAACAAGCCTAATCCAAACAAACAAGTCAAATACCAACCTTCCCGTGGTAAAGCGCGTAAGTCGATAATATCGAAACTAATGGAATTTAGCAAAATGTACTTATTGAAGCATTATCCAATTTATCTCAAAACAGAATGGTCTTAGACAAAAGCTACTTAGAACATAAAAGATCAATATTCCTATAGGCGGCAACTTTTGTTAGAAACATTTTTGTCTAAGATCAACATTTAATAAAATAAAGTAGAAAAACTTTTTCAAAAATCAGTTTTTGCGAGTTTTGACCTTGAAAATCAAATTTGCGGGTATTCTTACCATCATGTTTGAAATCAGCGAGTCAAAATACATGAGTGCATGAAATCTCAAATTAATCGGAGGTACGTCCTTTTCCGAACTGCACCCGTAATTTCTGTCAATGGAAAACAATTTTTGAACAACGTTATTCTATGTATAATAATTAATTTGAGTGGGTGTTTTTACAAGATGAGCAATTTTGATGGTCAAGTTAACTTTATTCACGAGATATTTAATTCATTTGACGGACATTTTATTTTTGTAATAATGACGTCTCGTCAATGAGCAAAGGGCACGCTTACCGGGTCCTTAAGAAACATCACTTCAGGGGAAATAAAATTACAAAAAAAAACTTAAGCTTTCAAGTGCTAGTACACGTTTTTGTGTGTATGTGTATATGTTGGCGAATACACGCGAGCCATTCAATAAAGGAGGAAGGATATTTGTACTGTTGACAAAATTGGTTACTATATACAACCATTTGAAGCGGCACTCGCGGCCGCAATAAAGAGATAAACTTTTACGACGTGCGATTAAAGCACCCCGGGGAACTTTTACTTTTAGAGAGGCATAGTTGCGTCCCGCTTTAACGCGTCTCGTATTGTTCCGGCTCGTAACACTTCGTCAACGTGTTTACCTCGCGTTACCTTCCTTCGCTTCTATCCTCGTGTAAAAGTTCTACGATACCGTCTCAAATACCTAATTATTGAGCATCAATTTGTTCTTTTTTCAGTATGGTTTGTTCAATGTCATTGAAATAGAGGAAAATGGAGGAAAATATTTTATTTTAATTAAAAACTGCTAATTACGGACAAAAGAATCAAAACTTAATATTTTGCATCGAATGTATATATATTTTTTTAATGCACATTTTTATTCAGAATTTTCTGAATGTTTTATGCATTTAAAAAATGAAATATTGGAATAATTTCACTAAATGATTAAATTAATAAAAAAAAATCGTTGATTAGCGAAAAATGATTGATATTTGATATTTATTAACTTGATATTTATTTGATGGATTTTTTTCTTTAACATTTTTCTTTCGAACTTCATTAATATTTTGTACATTATTTCAATTGAATACTGGAATAATTGCATTAATAAAAAATCGTGGATTAGCAACAAAATAATTGAAAATTGATATTTATGTGATCGATTTTTTTTTCATTCAAATTTTAACATTTGTATCAAATTATTTGGATAAAATTTGGATATTTCGATAAAATGATTACATCCATGGATCCAAGAAGATGGAAGATGGCCATAAAAGTCAAGTATATTTAAAAATAATTATTTATTTTTTAACCAAATGTTTTTTCAATCGCCTTTTACAAGGATCACACGTGTTCTGGTTTGGCCAGATGTGCGCACTCGACAACCAAGTAGTTTTTCGATGTGAAATTCTGCCGCTGCTGTGGCACCTGAAAAAAAAACAAAAAAATCCCCGATATTGAGATCGCGCTGTTCGATAATGCACACAAGCAAGTCGGAGAGATCCGCGCGGATAAAACTCGATCGTCGAGGGCCCACGCAAACCCCATAAATATTTCTGTGACGTTCAAGTCCGTTCGCGCCCACAATCGTAGGCGACGATCTTATCTCTTTGTTGTTATTTATTTTTTTTTCATTGTTTTCATTCTTCCGTCATGACGAAAAATCGAGAGCGAGGGAGTGAAGTGATTTTCCTATGACTCCTGATCCTAGAGATCGCACGATTGCAAAATCATAAAACACACCATTTTTTTGGACGCGTTGGAGTTCCGGAGCTGCTTCGCGTGTGTGAAGAAAGAGGAGAAAAAAGCAGCTGCGTTTTTTTCGTGTATAGAGTGACGGCATATTTTTATTCGGAGCGAAAATTCGTGATCGAATAATGGCACGAAAATAACCAACGCACAAATTCGAGTTGCTGTTGGTCAAGATTATTTTTAAATAAGTTTATTATCTGATCAATAGTTTTATTGTGTACTGATTTGTTTATTTATTTTACATAATTCGAGTACGTTTTTAATTCATTTATTTCATATATTTAACATAATATCATCAATGTGTGATTTATTTAAATAATTAAACTGTATTTATTTACACAACGATGTTATTGAATTCCCAATTCATTCAATGAATTTTAATTAATTAATTATTTATTTGTTCGAGTTTTTATGATTCATTTATCTGGGAATTGATTGTCGGGGTTTCTTAACAATGCTATTGGTTATGAACTTATTTAACGTATTTTCTTTTATACGTCTAATTAATTGTATTTAATTTATCTATCAATTTATTTATATAACGTGGATTCCCAACGATGTTTTTTTATAATTTTATTTACTATAATTACTTTCAATAATTTTTCGCTTACACAATTAATTTTAGAAAAATTTTCAATGTCTTCATTCACCCAACGCGAGCTCTTAACTATGCATCAAACCTTTTTTTGAAGTGACGTTAGGAAAAGTTCAGAAGGATCGTGCCTTATTCCATCAACGTGAATTCTTACCAATTCGTCAAACTAATTTTTGTACTTTAATTCATTCCAAATCTTTTTTTCACCTAATTAATTTGATATAATTATTTTTTTTATTTATGTAACGTTAATGGCTAAAAATATTTTTCCGTAATTCCTCTACTGTGATTTATTTCAATCAATTTTTCATCCACTCTGCTAATTTGCCAGAATTTCATGATCCATCCATTGACCCACCTATTCACTATAAAACAAACGTTTTTCAAAGCGACTTTTAGAAAAAAATCAGCAGGGTCGTCCCACTTTGACGCACCGACCGATCGATCCCCGATAACAAGAAATCTCTTACGAAGAGCCTGCCAATATCAGGCCAGCTAATCGAGAAATTCAATGAAATTTCCAACAACTTAATGCTCAGGAGACTTTCGAGGCGACGAAACTCCGCAGGATCGGTCGTTCCCAAAGTCCTCGTCCGATACGATGACGAGTCCGTTATATTCCGTAAAAAGGATAGTACCGTCATAACTACGTAGTTTATGGTTTTATTTAGGTTGGGCCGTACTAAACGCATAATGTGCCACGTTAAACTGCATCTTTGTCCCTGGAAGACTGGTATATTATTGCGTATGGCCAAAAGTGTTTTTCACGAGGAAAATATCGGCCCGTTTCGCAAAATAAGCTCGCAGAAATATTTCAGAACAAGAGCCATTGTCCGACTGCGACAAGAGCTCTCTCTCTCTCTCTCTCTCTCTCTCTCTCTCTCTCTCTCTCTCTCTCTCTCCCCCTCTCTGGGGTGAATACACGATTAACGATGACCGTTCTCGTTTCCTCGCATCTGCGGCCTCGATTTTCCGAACTCGGAAGTCGACCGAGAGAATTTGCCTCCACGAGGAGAGGTCCTGCGTATCTCCCCTTAACGGTCACCCGAAAACCTTGAACAGTTTTTCGAGTGCAGCCCCCGTGACGAGACACTTCAATATACGCTGCATGGCGAATACAGGTTTCTTCGCAATGTCCAGTTTACCGTTGCTATAATTTATTAGCTTTAGCTCATTTAGTTATTACCGTTAATTCAATTTTCACAATGGCTCCTTTAATCGTTGCGACTCAGTAGTTTCCGTTTATTCAGTTATTGTCGTTAGTTTAGTTATTGCAGTTACAATTGACAATTAATTTTATTACTACAATGGTTTAAATTTTTTTAGAAAATACAAATTTCAAATTTTACAAAATATAAAATACGAAATACAAATTACAAAAATGTATACATTTTTTTTTATCGATTATAGTGGATTTAAATACTGCTGTTGTGCCGTTGTTACGATTCACGGAGAAGTGATTTATTTGTTTTGGAAAACGTCTTTTTTTGAGTTCTTACTGCTCGGGTGGAAAATTGTGAATACTTGGCGGGAAACTTGACATTTTGTTTCCGGTGGGAAAAGGGTAACAATTGGACGAAGGTGCAGGAGCGCACGCGGGGAAGGGAAAATTGTTCTTCTGGTCGACGCGAGAGAAAAGCTGTCAAAGTGGGAGAGATATTCCGGAGATATATTGATAGCAATATTTTGTTGGTTCGAGACATATTGATAATTTTGGAAATACTGTTAGTTCTGGAAAAACATGTTGGTTTTGAAAAAAATGTTCTGGAAATACATTAGTTTCTGGAAATGTGCTTTGGTTCTGGTAATGTGTGTTTTAGTTCTGGTACTATTGCTGACTCTGGACATTTGTTTAGTCTTAAAAGTATGATTAGTCGGGGAAAAATTGTCAGTTGGAGAAATGTTATTACGTCTGACGATATTTTCAATGCAGGACATATATTTTTTTTTTTAAAAGTATTATTAGCACTGGAAACTCTCTTAGCTCTAGTAATATTGCTAGTTCTGGTGACCTTATCAGCCCCGGAAATATTTTTGACTCGGGAAATATTGTTACTGCTGTAAAAATGGTTAATTTTGAAAATGTTGTTAGCACTGAAAATGTTGTCGGTTCTGTGAATATTGGTCTTGCGGGGAATATTCTTAGATCTGGAAATATTATTGGTCGTTGACATATTCTCAGATGTAGAAATATTATCAGGTCTCAAAATATTTTTAGTTCGGAACACATATTTAGTTTGAAAAAAAAAAATGGTTAGCACTGGAAGCGCTTTTAGTTCTGGTAATATTGGCACTTCTGGTGATATCATTAGCGCTGGAAATATTATTGATTCGGGAAATATTGTTACTTCTAAAAGAATTATAAATATTTAAAATATCTTTAACACCGAAAATGCTGTTAGTTCCGTGGATATTGTTATTTCTGAAAATATTTTTCGTTCTAGAAATATTGTTAACTCTGAAAGTATTATTAATTCTCGAAATATTATCCGGCCTGGAAATATTTTTAGTTCTAGACACATGTTTAATTTATTTTTATTTTCTAGTAATATTAGTAATTCTGGTGGTATTATCAGCCCTGGAAATAGTGTCGATTGGGAAAATATTATATCTAAAAAAAAATCATAAACTTCGAAAACATGGTAAGCACTCGAAATGCTGTTAGTTTTGTAAATACTGTTAGTTCAGGTAAACTGTTCTGCAAAAACTGTAAAAAAATCCAGTAAAACAAAAAAAATGAACAATCATTATAAATTCACCACGCTTATTCTGTGCACACAAAAAGAAATCCACTGCACACTAAAATTTCTAGCAGTACACCAAACTCAAACAAAAACGAAAAAATAAATGCTGAATTTTTCTGCATGACCATTAAGGAGCCAGTCCACTTTGAAAATTAAAAAAAAACGAAAGCAACCAAGACTTGAAGTAATTGACGACAATGAGCAATCAGAAGGGATTTTGTACGATGCAGGAATTGCCGATTGAGTTTAGGTAAGAGTTTTTCATAATATAAACTTCAAACGCGTTTTTCTCGAAACAACGTTTTCCAAATCTAGCTCCATCGTATCTTTAAAACTAATAAACCGACTCTCTTGAAATTTGTACCACATTTTGTAAACATGATTCGCAACAAGATGACCCTCGATGGTTTAACATTTTTTATTTTTACTTTTTTTTGCGAAAAACTGCGAAAAAACGCGTTTTTTAAACTTTATTCGTTTTTCATCTGCCATTTTTTTATTTTTTGATAAAGCTTTATATCCGTGGGTCATTTTGTAGCTGGGGTCATACTGAATCTAATGGACTTTGATTTTTTTGTTTCAGACAAGCCGTTGCCTCGTTGTGATGGAGCTACCTAGTCCACTCATTTTTGAGGCGTTACGTTAAACTATAGTTTTTGTACTTAAAAATAAATAAAAATGAATTTAATTTTTTAAATGTATTTCAAGACTTTATTTATCAAGCCCAATAACTTTTATATTCATATCTTTTATAAAATCCAAAAAGAAAAAAAAATCGCGAAAACAGCCTTCTTTCGTGGCTCCAAAGTGGACTGGCTCCTTAATAATCTGCAATTATTTTCGTCTCCGTTCTGTATTCAATATCATTCAATGTTCAAACAATTCATCCCATCGATATCCGATGCGTCTGCGATATTTTTTTCCCCCCACAAGAATCTATAAATTAGTCACGACTTTAATTTGTACCACTTAATTAATATTCCCTTAGCGAAAAACATCCACGCTCGAGGTGAAGAAAAATTTGAAGATCAAAAGTCCGCGAGAGGGCAATTTGAACTGAAAAAGATGATCGTCCAAGCTCGTCCAGGAACGCGAAAAAAAAAATTCCCAGGCCTCCGATACTCTTATCGTCACGCTGGACCGTTTCCCATGATACGTAATTTCCCATAAATATCCGAGGATAGCTGTCATAACGGAAGGCGTCCGGTCAGATGTCACGACCTCCTCATTAACCCTGGATGGTGAAGAGGAGGCTGCTGGATGTACGAGCTTCGAATAGCTCTCCCAAGTTCTTGCTTACTTGACCACCAGCCTCTCTCTCTCTCTCTCTCTCTCTCGAGAGAGAGAGAGAGACGAGAAGCTTGGCCTCTAAATTTGAAACGCGCACCCTCACGCTTCAAACTCTCTCTCTCTCTCTCTCTCTCCCTCTCTCTCTCTCTCTCTCTCTCTCTCTCTCTCTCTCTCTCTCTCTCTCTCTCTCTCTCTCTCTCTCTCTCTCTCTCTCTCTCTTCTTCCCTACGATCCCCTAAAACCTGATGATCTTCCTCTCGGGGTATACACCTGCAGCCTGACACCCCCGCTAGTCTCTCTAGTGGAGCTCCGTCATGGGATCCTTCAGGAAGGAAACGTAATCCTGTAGAATCTGAAATCTTCACTTCCGCCCACAAGTCACAATGTATAATGCCATATACACTATACATCCTCATGGGGAGTATATTACACGGCGAGAACCGGTTTTTTAAAAGACCCCCTCATTTTTAATTTCCCACGTATCCATCTCCCTCGCGCTCTTTCTCTTCACGCAACATAAGTTCCTCTTCCGCAGTTTTTCACCGCTACCTTCGATGGCATTTCATTGGGCTACGGGAAACGCTTCCAAAATTTTTACCCGGAAAAAGAGGTTTTTTAATCCGAAGAGAGGGTTCTACGCCCCCGAAAAAAAAAATTCAACATCTGTGGTGATGAGCTCGAACGTGGCAGTTCATATAAACGTGGAAAAATCATTTTAACGGGGGTTGCCCCGCTTCCGTGAGACTTCCCTCCGTTTGTTCGAGTTTTTTTTTCTTTCGGAGATGGAACCATGTAAAAATTAGAAAAACACATGGTTTTTTTGGATTGACGAATTTTTCTATGAATTTTTTATGGTATACCCCACGCGACTAGGAGACGCGACTTTTCTCGCCCTCGTCTTCACGCGTCCCAAGAATTCACAGCGTTTTAATGAGCTCGTGAGAGCGATACGGGCGAGAGAGAGAGAGAGAGAGAGAGAGAGAGAGAGAGAGAGAGAGAGAGAGATATCCTATTCCTCATATATATATATATATATATATATATATATATATATATATATATATATATATATATATATATATATATACACAGGGTGTGCTGTTATGAACGGATAATCCTGCAACTGTCCATAGGTCTTCTCATGTCCTACTATATACTGGAATTTCAGTTTAATAAAAGTCCCACGGTTTTCGAGAAAAAATCATCTGCTTTTGGTTTTTCGCATGTCATTTCTACAAATGATAACTTTTTCAACGCATTTTTTTTAAATACTCGTGGTTATTTGTTTTATATAGTCTTTTGTTTATATATATCCTTCTTTGTTTGTATTGTTTATATATTTAATTTGTTTATATATTTATATACAGGGTAAGGCACTAACTGTTGCCACCTTGAATATCTCTGTAATTATCGACGTCACAAAAAAATGTTTTAAACAAAAGTTGTACCGTACGAAAGGGGTGATCAAATGTGACCATTTTTTTTATCTCAGTGGAGGCGCTGTCGCATAGTAAAGGTCACCTCCTCTTTTTTAAATGGGACGGTACATTTTTTTCAACTATCTTGTAGAGCATCGAAAACTGCATAAAAAACATTTAGGGATCAAAGTTGTTCAAGGCCATTTAAGATCAAAAAGTGACATGAACTTTATTTTTATGTGAAGTTACCTTCATTAGGAGTAGATGTTCAAAGTGATTGCCATTGGAATCAATGCAGTAGTGCAATCTCCTCATCACGAATTTCTTATGTCATGAATTTCTTATGTTATGAATTTCTTATGTATCGGCACTCATCGCCGAAGCCTTGCCATTGTCTTGTATGTAAACAACTGCACCAAACCTACCATGTACACGGAACATTGTACAATGTTTCGCCCAAACAAACCCAAGATAACGATAGTAAGAATGGTGAGACTAGTATTAATGAATCAAGCGACTGTAAATGATGTATTCTTTTGAAGAGCAAACTGATATGCTTCTAATTTACGGAGAATGTCAGAAAAATGCAGTGAGAGCTAGAGACTTATACGCTGAAAGATTTCCTGAACGTTCTCATCCTACACACCGTACATTTCAAATTTTGTACACTAAACTGAGGACAACTGGATCCTTAACCTGTCGGAAAAGTAACCGACCAAATCGAGTTACTAACGCAAAAACGGAAATTGGTGTTCTTGCCGCCGTTCATCGAGAACCTTGTGCGAGTTCTCGTCAAATTGCGAGGGAATCTGGCGTAAGCCAAAGAAGTATTCCACGTGTTCTACATCGTCATAAATATCATCCTTACCACATCAGTCTCCACCAGGAATTAACTCGTACGGATTTCATGAATCGCACTGAATTCTGCCGATGGGCTCAACGCCAGATTCAGAGAGATGACTCATTTATTAATCGGATTTTATTTACTGATGAGGCAACATTTACGAATTATTGAAATATTGACATGCATTTGCGGTCAACTGAAAATCCACATTGGCTGCGGCAAGCTGCACACCAAAGACCGTGGTCGGTTAATGTATGGTGTGGGATTATTGGGGATAGAATCATAGGCCCTTATTTCATCGAAGGGAATTTTAATGGTAGGAAGTACACCACATTCCTTCAAGAAACGTTAGGTCCGTTATTGGAAGAAATACCTTTAGAAACAAGAAACAGAATGTGGTATCAACACGATGGGTGCCCGGCACATTTTTCACTGATAGCTAGAAATGAATTGCAAAAGAGATTTCCACATCGTTGAATTGGACGCGGAGGAGCTGTATCGTGGCCGGCGCGCTCGCCAGACTTGACGCCTCTGGACTTTTTCTTGTGGGGATACTTGAAAGATCTTGTTTATAGAGAACGTCCAACTACGCCGGATGATATGCGTGAGAGAATTCTTCGAGCCTGTGATTCGATAAGTGCCGAAGTGATAAGGAATTCTACACAATCCGTGATGAGGAGATTGCAATACTGCATTGATTCCAATGGCAATCACTTTGAACATCTACTGTGAATAAAGGTATTTTCCCATAAAAACAAAGTTCATGTCACTTTTTGATCTTAAATGACCTTGAACGACTTTGACCCCTAAATGTTTTTTATGCAGTTTTCGATGCTCTGCAAGATGGTTAAAAAAAATTTACCATCCCATTTAAAAAAAGTGGAGGTGACCTTTACTGTGCGACAGCGCCTCCACTGAGATAAAAAATGGCTGCATTTGATGACCCCTTTCGTACCGTACAACTTTTGTTTTAAACATTTTTTTGTGACGTCGATAATTACAGAGATATTGAAGGTGGCAACAGTTAGTGCCTCACTCTGTATACAGTTTATATATTTAATTTGTGTATATAGTCTTCTTTTCAACCTTAAATGTTAAGGGAACTTTATGGCTAAAGATCTCATGCAGAATTTTCATACAAACCAATTCGAACATCTGACTTTGAGCCTGTAGTGTAAAAAAAAATGTACTACGCATATCGTGCCCATTACTTTAAAATGTTGCTTAGTTATTTTCGATTCATATCATATGCAGAAATGGCATGCGAAAAACCGAAAGAAGATTTTTTTTCGAACAATAATCTAATGCCCAAATCCTTATAATTTTTGGGATTTTTTACTAAACTGAAATTCCAGCATATAGAGTAGGACATGATCTGACATATCGACAGTTGCAGAATTATCCATTCACAACACACCCTGTATATTTATAAATATGAGTTATTCCAGCTTAGTTCGCGGCAGACAATTATTTCCCTCGCCATCGTAGATTATAGATTTCCATAGTAGAAAACCTCACTTCTGATGTGAAAAAATCTACTTTTTCCCATTTTTTCCTCACCCCGTGCCGTTCTGCAACTGCAAAAAATAAAAAAGTCAACTCGGGCTGTTTTTTGAATTCAGAAAATTTTCAATACGTTTTAGACTTGCTTTGTGCATTTTTCACTTAAGCTCAGCTAGTACTCCCAGTGTTTACTATTTTTTCTTGCGAAATTTCAATTTTAGGGATAATCCGACTGTTTGGAAGTCAGAATAGTACTTTTTATGTCTTGCTGGTAAAAAAACGTCAAAGATGACCAAAAATGTATTTCCAAAATAGAAATAATATATGTAAACATTGATAATGATCGGGGAAGGACTGGGATCCGCTCAAAAACGTTATCGAGGCTCTTTCCGTTCAGGCAAATTTAAATTACTAGCACAACGAAATAGTGAGAGAGGGGAGTGAACTGTGTAACAAAGCATATATGACATATGGATGTAAGATAACCAAAGAAGAATTCAGAATGGAAAACAATCCATCCGAATTGAATTTCATCTAAAACTATATTTTTCAAGTTTTTTTTTACTTGCAAAACAGAAAAAGTACTCATGCCACTGCCAAACTGTTGACTAATCATCCTCAAAATCGAAATTTCACAAAAAAATAGTCAATATCGGAAGCACAAATTGAGCTTTGGCGGAAAATGCACTGAAGACGTCTAAAACGTATCTAAAACGTATCTAAATTTTCTCTGAATTTTTATAACGGCCCACGTGCACTTTTTGATTATTTTGCAGCCGCCATAAAGTAAGAGGTGGAGAAAAATATGAAAAATACGTGTTTTTTGATACCAGAAGTGGGGTTATCGACTATGGAAATCTATAATCAACGATGGTGTGAGAAATAGTTGTCTGCCTTCAACTGGAATACCCCATGTGTGTGTGTGTGTGTGTCTATATATATATAAGGACATATATACAGTGTATCCCAGAAGTGAATGCGCTCCCTGAAATGGGGGGTTGGGGATAACATTCTGAGATGATTGATATAAGCATGTGTGGGTCTCAGATCAACCCCTGAATTATTATTAATTTTTAAAGGCGGGCCAATCAGGTGCGCTCGATGAGCCGACGCTCGCTGGCTCATCGAGCGCACCTGATTGGCCCGCCTTGAAAAATTAATAATAATTCAGGGGTTCATCTGAGACCCACACATGCTTATATCAATCGACTCAGAATTTCACCCCCAACCCCCCATATCAGGGGACGCATTCAGTTCTGGGACACCCTGTATATCCATTCTCAACGTGGCCCGTATCAGAAAAAGACGACGTTCGTTTTTTACCCCCATAGAACGACAACCGCGACTAGTTTACTTATTTTAGCCACGTCGTATAAACAAAGAGAGTACTTTTTTTACGAGAACTAAACATTTTTTCAACCCGAATATAAATGGAATAAATTTCCACATAAAATAAAGCAGTACGTAAAATACGGAAATGTCAACGGCGGACGGAAGTCCACGGTTAATGCAACGAAAGGTAATTTGTGAGCCGCTTTCATCTACCATGATGAATTTCGATCTAATATTATTGTTTTCAACGCACGAAAATGAAGAGCAATATGAGCCCTTACCGATTTCTTACCTAAGATTCAATGATTAAGAAATACGGATGAAATTTGTTTTTTGTTTTGCTTTCGTCGTTAATCCTGAGCTTTTCTGTCTATGTGTAAAATAATGTGTAATAGAGGATGAAGAGTTTTCAGGCTGTGCGTTGCATTCAGCAAACGCCCTCACGAGGGTTAAATATAAAAGGCGGAAAATTTTGGACAATGTGACACGTATAATGGCGGTGCAAAAGAACCCAATCATAAAACGAAATAATCCATTCAGAACGAATTGGGTCAGTGGGTTCGAGGATATCGCTTTTGGGACCCATATACATGTATATTTGAGTATGGGAACGGGGTCGTGTGCTGGACGCACGCATGGAAAAATCGCTACAATGATCTCTCTCTCTCTCTCTCTCTCTCTCTCTCTCTCTCTCTCTCTCTCTCTCTCTCTCTCTCTCTCTCTCTCTCTCTCTCTCTCTCTCTCTCTCTCTCTCTCTCTTTCGTCGACCCATGAGCAGGTAATTCCTGTCGTGTTCCCGCGAGAGCGAAACGCCCACGAATCCTTTCAAATACGAACTGAGGAGACAAATTTTTGACTGGCTCGACTGAATGAAATCAGAGACTTTGTGCTTGTCCGGGACAAACAAATCACGAGAGCTTTCTCTCTCTCTCTCTCTCTCTCTTGCACTTTTTTCGCACAGCTCTGCGAGCTTCTTCCAAAACGAACCTTTTCCTAGCACTGTTATTCTACGTATATAAATATGTATGTATGTATGTATACTATATGTATATAGTACACATACATACATACACACACACACACACACACACACATACATAGTATGTGTGTGTGTGTGTGTGTGTGTGTGTGTGTGTGTGTGTGTGTGTGTGTGTGTGTGTGTGTGTGTGTGTGTGTGTGTGTGTGAGTGTGTGTGCGTGTGTGTGTGTGCGTGTGTGCGTGTGTGCGTGCGTGCGTGCGTGCGTGCGTGCGTGCGTGCGTGCGTGCGTGCGTGCGTGCGTGCGTGCGTGCGTGCGTGCGTGCGTGCGTGCGTGCGTGTGTGTGTGTGTGTGTGTGTGTGTGTGTGTGTGTGTGTGTGTGTGTGTGTGTGTGTGTGTACACACACACATATATATCTTAGGAAATAGGTGTACTTCCTGTCGCAGCAGCGATAACAATACTTTTTATTGCCAGTCTCAGGAGATAGGCTGCGCAAGGTTGTAACTGCACAACATAATTATTTTCCTGCCCATCTGGAATTTGCTTTCGAAGCGTCGTATTTTCAGCTCTAATCAACGCGCATCGAGAAATTTACCATACGGAATGTAAAAAAATGGCGTGCTTGACTTTTCAATTTTTTCAAGTATTTTCCTCTGTTTAAATATTTGTTTAAATATATCCCTCACTTAAAATTTAAAAAAAATATATTTTCCGCTCGTTAAATATTTTCCCAAACATTCTCCCCTTTGAATATATTCTCAAATATTTTTCTCTCCACAGATAATTATTCAAGTTCACTGTATTAAACTGATTTTCGATAATTAGTGAATCTAGTTGCTTTCGGTTAAATTTCATTCATTTGATATATTTCACGTAATAAAAGCATCGCAAGAAATGACACTTTTAAAACATTAAATAAACAATACGCACCGTTTACGACATCTAAGCACCAATTAAATAAACCATTAAAATATACTAAATCCTTAAAAAATAATAAGGAAATAATAACCACAATGCGTAATATAGCCTGTACTTTTATTTTATAGTTAATTGTATATTAATTATATAATTAATAATTAATATACTATATGCTATATACTTTTATTACATAATTAATTATATATTAATTGTATAAATCATCATTAATAATTTACAATATAACTGTTGCATAATACTGCCTATATCACGAACTTGCTCGCCCGGCCCTTCCGATACGGGCCACCCCGAGTGATCCAACCCTACACGTACGTCCTTCCGGAACAATTCTCCTTCCTTCCTTCCTTCCTTGCGAACTTCGCCACCGCGTACCTACGCACAGTGAAGCGCACGCTGAGAGAGTGCCAGAGGGAGAGGAGGATAGAACGACGACGAAGGCAACGGGATCACCTGGCGACGGTTCCCACGTTTCTGCGATTCGCGTTGCCTTCACCCTTTGGCTTATTCCATCTCGTCCTGATGATGATTCGTACGTGTGTATGTGTTTGTGCCTAAGCGGACGGTGTTTCCCGTAGTACGTGGGGTTTGCGCGTCGCGCACGCAAAAGGGAGGAAAATAAAATAAAATAAAAAGGGAGGAAGGGAAAAAGTGTGTAAGGGCCAAAAACGAGGAGACTCGGCCTCGTGCATCTATTATGACCTGACCGCCGCTGGATGAAGTGCGCGTGGCTGACACACGAGCAAAGGGACGCGGGATTCTTTTTATTGGGAGGCAAGAGAAGCGGCAGAGAGAGACAGAGGGAGAGAGAGAGAGAGAGGGTAGCGAATACGAAGGGCATCAGGGTCCCAAGCCGTCTCTCCTAGCCTCTCTCTCCTTCATTCTCACTCCGTCTTCCCGCCGCCCTTTTTTTTGCTACCTATGTCCAGGTATTTACATAGAAAGGCTGAAGCGTCGACGTCGTCGAGTTAGCCTAACTGTTTCGATGCTACGCCTTGGCTGAAACATCGACGAGGCGAACGTGGGAGGCTTCAGGACCAATGAAAGGGCAGCGTCGTCTGTGGGAATGTTTTAGGATCGTGGACTTAAAAGCGCGGGTGTCCTTCGAGAAAAGAATTAAATTATACGCAGGCCCCTCTCTCTCTCTCTCTCTCGCCCTTCTCGATCCTCGCCTTTGACTCCGAGCCTCCCTCGAACCGCGACTGCTGAGCGATAAATTTTTAGGGTTTTTTATTTTAACGACTCGCTACTTGCCGCTCGCCCTTTTTTCGCAGTGGCACGAGCGATTTTTTTACTCAACTCTTCGTGTCATTAAGAAAATTTTCCAATTTTTATTGACGCTGTGCTCGTTGGAGAAATAATAAATACGTACGGACGCGAAGGGCGAAGAAAAAAACAACGAGGGTGAGAACCGGAGGAAAAAAGAAGAAAAACAAACGTTTGGAAGTCCGTGAGGCCAACGGGGATAGAGGCGAATACGCACAGTGTCGCCTGGGTAATCTCAGCTCTTTTTTTTCCAACGCCCGAAAGGGCATAACTCAATGTGACGGACCTATGGTCCTGTAGCTAGATTTCTGTCTCGACTCACAGAGAGCGAGAGAGAGAGAGAGAGAGAGAGAGAGAGAGAGAGAGAGAGAGAGAGAGAGAGAGAGAGAGCTGTCCACAGCTTCGTAAAAATCATTCGGCGCGCGGCCGATCTTTTGGGAAACACGATATGTTTAGTCTTCGTCAGTCGAGAATGGACCCCTGTCGTTCGTTCGGCCGTGGGATCAAAACTTCACTGCGCTCCATACTACCCGTTTAGTTGTTTTAACCGCCCGTAAACGAGCGTTTAAGCACCGCTTGGAAAAATGACCCAGCCCCCGATTTTATTTTCTAATTGCTTTCGGAATTGCCATTGGGCTATCGAACCCTCAAAGGATTCTGAGCACAGATGCACGGCTATTTACTCATCCGAGCCACTTTCCGTTGACAGCATCGAAACCCGTTTAGTTGCGATATGTACAAAGGGCCGGGGAGAAAAAATCGTCGGCCGAACGGATACGGCGAGGCGGGGGGCTGGTTGGGAAACGAGGCAAAAAATACGAGAAAAAGAAGCCACGAGAATCGTACGAAGCAAGATCAGCATCAAAGAACTGATCTCTACTTCTCCAGCAGCTAGAATAGGAGAGAAGTAACCTCAGAGCCACACGGTCATACGGACCAGATCTCATGTTTTTTTTTCCATCACAGATCTAGAAGCCTCTGCACGTGACCAAATCCCCTTCATCATACCTACACATCAACTGGGGTAGCCTCTCCCTTGTCGGTCTCTATAAACGATTAGGACCGGTCGCGTGCGTCTCGGTTCAACGGGGCCTTCCTATCACCGATCTCGACTGTCACCAGAACGATCCTGCTTATGAAGAATTAGTTGAGGAATTATCACAGTGTAACATTATCAAAAAAATTTTTTTTTGTATTATTCGTTGGTATACACGGTTATAAACGATCTGTCCAATTTTTAGATCGAAATTCAAATTATTTCGGTCACAGCCTTTCTTAGAAAAAGTTGAGCCTTTCTTAGAACTCTAAACGCGTTTTTCTCGGTGTTTTTGAAAACGGTGGCCACTCTCAAAGGAAGAATTTTCAAGCTGTCCGTTTGAAATTTTAACAGAACATTTTTCACGTCATTCCTTATGTTGTTATGGAAGCTTTTTTTTGTTCTTCCTTTTTCTTTTTACCAAAAAGTGTCGAAAAAGGCTAAATTTCATACTTTTTGTTCAAACCGCCGCCATTTTTTTTCTTCAAATTTCACTTAAAAGAATCTCTATAGGAACACAGCTGCTTTCCTACGGATTAAGGGAAAGTACCTGAGTAAACGGCGAGAAAAACTTCGGGAATTTTTATCCCAAAAACTAATGTTTCGATTGGATTCGGTTTTTTTAAATTGGAAATTATGTACAATGAGGTATGTTCAGGAATTTAAAAAAATAAATTCCTTGACTGGAAACGATTCGCACGCGATTATCTCGAAACATAGTTTTCGAAGTCGGTCCCAGATGTATCTCAATAACGACTTGTCCGATTTTGGCCAATTTTTTTTGAAATTTTCATTTTTTACGGAAATGCGACCGTTTAAATTTAACATTCGTTTTTCGTTCACAATTTCCAACGATTTTGGATTACATAAACATTGCATAAAAAAGCAATGGTTCAATCAAATGAAAAAACCCTACGGGGTGAACGAGAAAAGCTATCGAAGTATATTCTATCCAAATTTGGACAAAATCGGACAAGCCGTTTTCGAGATACATCTGGCGCCGACTTCGAAAACTGTGTTTCGAGATAATCGCGTTTGAATCGCTTCCAGCCAAGGAATTTATTTTAGAAAATTCCTAAACATACCTCAATGTACATATTTTCCAATAAAAAATAACCCGGATACAATCAAAACTTTAGTTGTTGAGATAAAAATTCCCGAAGTTCACCTATTTTTCTTGCCGTTTACTCAGGTACCTCCCCTTAATAATAATTTTGAAATTTTTGTTTCAGATAAAATTTACAGTCGCGATCCTGGCCACCATTTTTTTCCACGCAATTTTCAGCAAATAATAACAATGTTAAACAATGAATAAAGAAATAAAAAATAATAATTTTGTATTCTTTATCAATGCTTGAATTTGTAAAAAAAAATTAGACCGATTAGCTTATCCGATCCACCTAAAAAAAATCGCGAAAATCGCTTATTTTTCGGGCGGTCACACAGTGATGATTCCTTAAACGTGGTGAAGTACTCTGGACCGATGATCATAAAGGAATCATCAAGAAATGGATTAGATGCCTTCATCAACGTTCTGGCCAGTTTGGTCATGGATTCATTAGCGATGCTTTCAGGGAGATCACCATAGTCTGGTAGGTCAGTGGACAACACCATCCAGGGAGTTTGATCTCCACGGCTGTTTTGTAGCAATGGCTTGTCGATAATCCAGCAAGTTGCGCAGAAAAGCAGCGGAGTGGTCAGGCGAGATAGCCCAAGGTTGGCTCTGTAGCAAGTCCGAGCGTGAAGCGGAAGCTGCAAACCTGCATATAACGGAGTGCCCGGAGAGTCTTCGGCGCCTTCGGACCGATCGCACAACCACCTTGCGTTGTCGTCGTCGATCCGCGGAGAGGGCCAGGCTCTCGTAGAGCTCGCAAGCAGCGGAGCTGTGTGGTGAGAACACTCGGCGCTACGCGTTCCCACCATCGTCTCGGCTGTCTCCGTGTTACTACTCGGCTGTGCTCGGCTCTTCGGGAAAAGGACGGCTCCCGATATCGGGCGCCAACCCGAATGGGGGTCCCCGGTGGATCTCGGTCTTCCTCTTTCTCTCTCTTGCTCTCGGTCTTGTTCCTTCCATCGCTAAGGATCCATGCAACTCAAGTACATGCACCTATGTGCACAGAATCGGACGGCTCTTCTCCCACTCTTCGAATGGCCAGCAAAAGTATCCGTAGACTGATAGGCAGCTCAACACAGTGGTGCTATTGATGAGCTCCGTCGCCTTTGCAAAAATCACTGAGCAGTCTGTTGCTTGGAGCATTGAGATCAGCGAATGGTTGAGTCCATGCAAAGGAGGTTACATGTTTTTGGCAATTGGTAACTGAGTGGAACTTCCAAGATTGCCACCATCATGGAGTGTTACGAAGAACTGTCAGCATCCAGGGATGTTGCTTGGGTCAATTTTACACCCGTACCCAATCATCATTTGTACACATTTTCCAATGAGAATTGAGGCAAACTGCTTTCTTTATCACCTATCGCAAGTTTGGCGATTGCCTCGTACTATCGTCATATTGTTAGTCTCCGTCATTCATCCACCATATCGCATCAAGTATCGAACCCAGGAAGGTCTCAGCTGTTTGCTCTTCTGATTCCTTAATCCGGTTGTCCGTCGACGCCTGCGATCTTGTATGTGAGAACCGGTGAATGCCGCAGGAGAATTTATTGCCCTAGATAATGGGAAAAAAGGAAGTCCTTGTAGGGAGGGAACCGCCGATAGTTGAATCAGCTGTTACAAGACGACGCGCATGTGACCATCATGAGAAGTTAGGGGTAGCGGACAATGGGCCTCGCACATCTTGCAGCACACACGTTCATGAGGGTCGATCGTTCTTATAAGGGGCCCGAGAAGCCGTAGTACAAGGGGGTCTCAGCAAAGACTCTTGAAAAAAAAACGTGGATATCGTGGCACGCGCCAGACGTCACCTGCCCCTAGTCGATTTATTGATTTCTCAGGGGCAGCTGATGGCATCCTTTTCGCGCCAAACTCCTTCTAGATCTCCAGGACAATTGCAATGGAAACCGTTTTTCTTGGCAATACACACACAGTCAGATTTCTCATAAGTAGGATAGTTCGGACCATCGTCCAAACTCTTTCCATGAAGCAACATGTTGATTCTTCAGTATGAGTTTACATCGAACTCGATCAATTGTCACCAATCATTGAAGAACGTATGTGGCATGTGACCCAGTTTATCGTTGATCAACAGTTGAACCGGATGAACGGATCGTGGTTGATCTCCGATAACTGGCATTCGGCTTATCGATGTTCGTATCCGCAAAGAAGCATGGATCAATTTCCGGTCCGGTCTTGGATGTTCCGGTCTCCCATGCTGGAGAATTCCCCGAGGCAAATCCGGTCCTCGCACGGTATACGAGGATGCTTGTTCCACGTGAAAGAAATGAGTTCCCCTCCTTTCTCATCGTTGGGTAGTAGACGGAAGCAACGTGTGCAAGAGGCAATACAATGGTGTGTGTACGCGTAAGGAGCGTGGAAGGACAATGCATTGCGCGCCCGATATGCTTTCCTTGCAGACATTTCGTTTGGCTGTGGAGAAGAGGGGAGAACTGGCACGCGACCAATGTCACCTGCCCCGTCGTCGTACACTACGTGTATGAGAAACCCCCGTACGATGTGCCGAGAAAGCCGCACCACCAAGCAAGAACCCTAGATTCTTACAACGATTTTCTCCTGCAACTACACGCAGCTGCACCCCATCGTCACGCTACGGGGGCTGCTTATCGAACCGAGTCGTCTTCGAGTCATTACGGTGTCCCTGGTAAGAAGACATATGGCGAGAACGTTGAGATTCCTTCTACCTTTTGCTTGACACTCATTTTGCTCGTTCGACTCGCTTTACACGCTCCAAGTGAGAACAATGCTGGAAGCGTTAACATCCGGTTCAACGAGGACCTAGCGAAAGCATCGGGAACACGCTTTCTGTCTCGCAATATCTCTTGCCCAAGATTTCGCTTTCGCGCTTGACCCTAGAACGCATGGGTTGGACACAACCGGGTTCAATCTCCACGAAAAAACTTTGGATGACTGCGTTGATCTTCTGCCATCTTCAATGGATTTTCCATCAAGTTTGATCCCATTGAAAGTGCTTATCAGCAATGATTAGCATCATGTCCCGTTGGGTGTCTTCATATCTGCAGGACTTTGGAAACCGGAAGAGCTCACGGCCATTCCGAACATTGATGAGCTAGAAGATTGAAGTGGTTCATCAGGTCTAAGATCGTTACCTACATAACAACACCGCAAGACGCAGGCTGGTTGTCCGTTCGTCGCAGGCCTCCCAAAGACGTCAACAGCCTCTTCCAGAATTCCACCACAATCAGCACCATGTCCCGTTGAGTATTTTCATCTCTGCAGGACTTTGCAAATCGGAAGAGCTCATGGCCATTCCGAACATTGATGAGCTGGAAGGTTGAAGTGGCTCATCAGGGCTAAGATCGTCACCTACATAACAACACCGCAAGACGCAAGCCAGGCTGGTTGTCCGTTCGTCGCAGGCCTCCCAAAGACATCATCAGCCTCTTCCAGAATTCCACCACAATCACTCTACGCGCACATCCTATCACGTCACTTTCGGATCATGGAGACGATGCAAAAAAATGACATTCCATGATTTCTTAGGAATTTCGCGCCCACGGATCACAGAGACGCGTGCCACTTTCCCACGTACTGTGGGGTAATGCCAACTTAATCTCGCATGTGTCCCTATACGACGTCATCCTTCGCGAGGAATCTCACCCCACGGCAGCCCTCTTGGCTTCTAGTCGTCACAGGGATCTTGGCCATCGAGCCCCTACCGCGCCCAATATCCGCACCCCCCTGGCCCTGCGGCTGCTAGAATCTGGGACCCTGCCAGGCCCTCGACGTCATTCCAGGTGACGTGTGCCTCGGCCTGACGTCAGGAGCATGTGCGGAAGACTCCCGCAAAGGGGAGCAAGGACCACTGGCGGGAAAACTCACCACGTGTTATGCAAGAACGTATGTGAAGCCCCACTCACCACCTCGTGGCTGCCTCTTTCTCTCTCATTGGTACACGTATGGATACCCATACCCATGAACTGCTCCCGGATCAAATATTACAGGTAATGATTCCTTTGAACCTCGCTCCCTAAGAACGATTCATAATTTTCGCATACAACGCGCGCAAGGGTCGCCTTCGTATGGAGAGTCGTGAGAGCCGAGAGAGACGACGAGAAACATGCGCAGATGTATAGTCTTATTGTGCCAGTACTAGATCTCACGATCGCGTGCATATCGAGAAACAGCTGAGATTTCGATTGTTCCCTGCGCAACCTCGATATAAATTATCGTCGGGGAAGGAGTCTGGACTGGGGGGGTTGATTTCCAGGGATTATTATTTTTTTTTTCGACACGTGTGGTATGGGAACTTTTCAATTTTTCTCTTTGTCATTCGTTCGAAGAAGGAGAAAAAAAGAAAAATATCGGCATCCGTCGCAAAACCGTAGATCACGTGGAGAGAACGGTTCACACGTGCCGGACATGAGACCTGCACACGTGACCGGCGCGATCCGTAAAACGAGCGAAATTCGGCACTATTGTCAGTCGAATTTTTACGGTTTTAACCTAAAGTGGGAGGCTTAAGACAACGGAATTTAGGTATAAGTTTGGATGTTAACCAAAAACAACACAATTGTTGAATATGTAAAAATAAAATTATTGTAAATTAATGGTGTATAATATATTATGTAAAACCAAGAGCAGTGGGCACTCAGTTGATGTGTGGCTGGCCGGCGTCAGTACTTGGATCGGTGACCACTTGGCTGTGCATGGGGTCAGAAAAAATAATCATGATCATTCTTTAGGAGGATACAATTATTACAATATACGAGAACTTCATTGCAGTACTAAAAATAATGTAATTTTTTTATCAAAACTTGTGAAAAGAATTAGAAAAGACGAAAACTTCGTGGCAAGATCGTAGCTGCGGGAATTAAAATTCCCAATTTTATCCTCACGTGTCATCATTGCAAATTTATTGGAATCTATACACCAAATATTATCGTAATTTTATAAGTAAATTATATCAGTAAAAAAATCTATTTCTTTGCATTTTCTTAAGGGGTTAGGCTACTCGAGAGACCGAAAAAATAGGCTTTTGGGGATTTTTTTCTCAGAAAAACTACAAAATAAATCGAGATTACAAAAAAGGGTGTTTGTCATACATATTAGTGACTGTATGTAATAATTTTTTTGGAGCGATTAATATCAAAATGGCGGCTGTGCAGCGTTTATCTCGAAACTGCATTTTGTAAGTTGGCCGGAAATATGACTCACAAGGAACATCCCTCAGGTGTCCGCCTCCGATTTTGTTGAAACTCATATATGTGATAGAGCATCGAAAACTTTGAGACACGTATTTTTTTTTATCGGCGGAAAAACGGATTTAAGGGGGGAAACCGCCCCTCAAAGAAAGGCGTCTCGAGGGGTGATTTTGCAGTTTCACCCAGAAGCAATCCACCGATCTGAATGAAACAAAAACAAAAATTCTTCTAGTGAAAAGCGATGAAAAATCCACTATGAAAATGTTAAGAAAAAATTAAATTAGGGGGTAAACCACCCCTCAATTTGCCTTTTTTCCACCCCGCACTTAAGAGGGTTGTATGCAAATTAATAAAACAGGTATCATTTTGAAGGGCAATTAAAATTAAAGTTGACGGGTTTTTGCGTTTTGGCGGCATAGCAAATTTAAGGGGGTAAACCACCGCTAACATAAATTTATTTATCATGGTCGTTTTTTCTGTGTTTAAAGTATATCCGCTGATTTTAAATATTTCTATAAGCTACAATTTAATGTTTCTCATATGTCAAAATTATTACATTCGTCTTAAGGGGTAACTACCCCTCTGACGAGAAACATGATTGAAGTATCCGCTTTCGATATCGTTGAAACTCATATATGTGGTAAAGCATTGCAAACTATTAAACATGTTTTTTTTGTATCGGCAGGAAAACGGTGTTAGGGGATGAAACCACCCCTCAAAGTTTCTCCCACAAGCAGTCCACCGATCTGAATGAAACAAAATTGAAAATTCCTCTAATATTAAGCGATGAAAAATCCACTATAAGAGTGTTGATTAGAAATATAATTAAGGGGTAAACCACCCCTCCATTTGCCGTTTTTCACCCCACGCTTAAGAGGGTTGTATGAAAATTAATAAAACAGGTATCATTTTGAAGGGGAATCAAAATTCAAATTGACGCATTGTTGCATTTCAGCGGGGCAGCAAATTTAAGGGGGTAAACCACCCCTAACATAAATTTGTTCATTTCCATTCATTTAAAAAATCAGAAGATTTTGAAAATCCAGTTACCTTTGGTTTTGGTGAATCGAACACACATTGTGAAATACCCGGTTGCAATAATTTGGCCATTATCAGATGTGCATGGTGCAAAAAGTCGTTGTGTTTAAAGCATTTTTTTGACGATTATCATTATTGCAGGAATTATGAGCTATGATTGTTGATGGTTGATAGTTGATAGACTAGAAAAAAAGTATGTATCACAAGAAAATGATTTGACGGCATATGACTGCAATACTGTTCACAAGTACTATTAATTAAATCAGCTAATATGATTACCAAATGAAATATGTCAAAATATATTAAAAACATGTTCGTTAACCTACTGTAAAACCCTCGGTTCCATTAATATGTTTAATTAAATTAACGATAAAATAATAAAAATATACATTCCTCCACAAAACTACGTCGCCGGCTAAATTATCGCTTGATCCAGGCGCATCATCGTTCCGAAATATACGAAGTGAGCCTTATAACTTATTCTGGAAATTATTATAATTAATGATATAGTAGAAGTGTATGTTTATTCCTATGGAGATGCTTAATGGACGTGCATATTAAAATCGGAAGCGTTTCGACACGAAAATATGAGTCTTATGGAAGTCTTATGATATACCGATGGAATGAAAACAGTTTTAACGAAATTCGTGAAACCTTTCGCGAAACTTCAAATGAAAAGCAATTAGAGGGGGTAGTTTACCCTTAAAATGTAAAAATTTAAAAACGTAATAATTTAAAAACGCGGGAGAATAATAGTGAATCCGCGGATACATGTTAAATACAGAAAACACGACGGTGATGAACAAATTTTTGTTAGGGGTGGTTTACCCCCTTAAATTTGCTGTCCCGCTGAAACGCAAAAACGCGTTAACTTGAATTTTGATTCCCCTTCAAAATGATACATGTTTTATTAATGTTCATACAACCCTCTTAAGCTTGGGGTGAAAAACGGCAAATGGAGGGGTGGTTTACCCCTTAATTATATTTCTAATCAAGACTCTTGTAGTGGATTTTTCATCGCTTAATATTAGAGGAATTTTCGATTTTGTTTCATTCAGATCGGTGGACTGCTTGTGGGAGAAACTTTGAGGGGTGGTTTCATCCCCTAACACCGTTTTTCTGCCGATACAAAAAATCATGTTTAATAATTTGCAATGCTTTACCACATATATGAGTTTCAACGAAATCGAAAGCGGATACTTCAATGATGTTACTCGTCAGAGGGGTAGTTACCCCTTAAGACGAATGTAATAATTTTGACATGGTAAAACATTAAATTGTAGCTTATAGAAATATTTAAAATCAGCGGATATACTTTAAACACAGAAAAAACGACCATGATAAATAAATTTATGTTAGGGGTGGTTTGCCCCCTTAAATTTGCTATGCCGCCAAAACGCAAAAACCCGTCAACTTTAATTTTATTTTCCCTTCAAAATGATACCTGTTTTATTAATTTGCATACAACCCTCTTAAGTGTGGGGTGAAAAAAGGCAAATTGAGGGGTGGTTTACCCTCTAATTTAATGTTTTCGTAATATTTTGATAGTGGATTTTTCATTGCTTTTCATTAGAAGAATTTTCGTTTTTGTTTCATTCAGATCGGTGGATTGCTTCTGGGTGAAACTGCAAAATCACCCCTCGACACGCCTTTCTTTGAGGGGCGGTTTCCCCCCTTAAATCCGTTTTTCCGCCGATAAAAAAAAATACGTGTCTCAAAGTTTTCGATGCTCTATCACATATATGAGTTTCAACAAAATCGGAGGCGGACACCTGAGGGATGTTCCTTGTCAGACAATTTTCAACCGATTCACTTGAAATGTTGAATATATCTTGAAAAATATCGCATAGTCCATTTGCTATTAACAATTATCTGACGATCAATCGTCACGAAGGAATCGTGACGAAAAATCGTCAGATAATTGTTAATAACAAATGAACTATGCAATATAAAAAGAAATCCTACGTACTTCCATAGACAATGTATTTTTCAAGATATATTCAACATTTCAAGTGAATCGGTTGAAAATTGTCTGAGTTATGTTTCCGGCCAACTTACAAAATGCAGTTTTGAGATAAATGTTGCACAGCCGCCATTTTGAAATTAATCGCTTCAGAAAAATTATTGCATACAGTCACTGATATGTATGATAAACACCCTTTTTGGTAATCTCGATTTATTTTGTAGTTTTTATGAAGAAAAAAAATTCCAAAAAGCATATTTTTTCGACCTCTAGAGTGGCCTAAGGCCTTAAAGTATACGTGGTCAAGAACATGTGGAAAAATGTTCAAGTGACAACATTGAAAATTAACCAAGTTACAGACGATTCTATTGTTCGATATAATTGTCCGATATTCAGTTAAAAAAAAAAAACTTCCATAATTGCACTAGCTATCGTCAAACGTAGCCGTTTTTTTAATTTAGTATTTTTTAAGCCCTTGTATATAAGTAAAAATTTCGGCAAAATTGAAAATTAAAAATTTTGCAAAAATTAAAATTTTTTATTAACAACCGCGATTTTGCCAATTTTTTTTTTCAAACGTAGCTACGTATAACGAGAGTTACATTTATGTAGATTATGAAACTTTCTAATATTTTTTCTCAGACCATCGTCAAATTATCAGTAACGATCGGGCGTTGGACCAAATTTTTTATGCAGAGGTTCTATTATACCGCAATAACGTTGGTAATTTTTAATGCTTTGAAATAAAAAATTACACGAAATAAGTTCAATGTATGCTGAATAACATACCTTTTTTCCAAATCCCAAATAAATAATCTAGTAGATTAAAAAAAAATATCGAAAAACAACCCTTTTTCGGACCGTCACAGTGCTGTCCTGCCTTAAAGTCAACGAATGCCCGAGATGTCAGTTAATTAAAACAGAATTACACCTGAGTGATGGGAGCGTCCGTATCATCGTGCGTCCAGCGAACGATCACTCGACCATGAGAAACACAAGCGTGGAGTTGAGTTAAGGTAGCCGGACCAACCCAGGTGGCTACGTTTGTACGGCCAACGCGCGACATGTGTCTGATTGCCGCGTTACGTTTGTGGGAACGCTCTCATTCCGATAAAGTATACACCGTTGTGTCAGTCGCCTACGGAGCTCGCATCCGTCAATCAAAGGGTCAAACACTCCCATTATATTTAATAAACCGAGCCGAGAACTTTTGCGGTCATCGTCGAACAGTCTTCGAGCGTTTAAGTTGCCAGTATTCAGGAAATCCTCAACGATTATTGTAATTCAGTCGGGGGCAGAGAAAAATGAAAGCCTACTTTGAAGCCTAAAGTTATGCTGAAAACCGTTGAAGGAATCCTGCGAATGCGATTGTCCTGGAGAAATACGTACACCGTCGATTAAGGGGTCTTCTCACATTAGACGCTAAAAAGGCTATTTTCATGAATTTTGTTTTATAGGTTTATATTATAGATATTGATATAAAAGTTGTTACACTTAGTTAATGCACTTTCGAAGTTTGCCAAAAACAGTGAAAAAAACACGTTTTTTTTGTTGCGTTTTTTTCGAAAAATGTTCGCCATTTTGTTATTTTGCATATATCAAAAATTGTATGATATGAGCTATAGCCATTAACATACTGAAACTAAAACCGTTTGATGTTTTTGTTTCGAATGTTCCATTTCCGAGATTTCATCAACAGGGCAGACCTACAAATTTTTAGGACATTTTTTCAACTACCATTTTCGTCTATAAATAATGACTAAAATAAATAAATAAAATTTTTAAATGTATTTCGAAAGTGTATTTATTAAGTGTTATATCTTTTATATCAATTTCTATACTATAAGCCTATCGAAAAAATTCATGAATTTAGCCTTTTTTAGCGTCTAAAATTAGAAGACCCCTTAATTACATTTGGAAAACACCCGAATTGGCAGGAAAAAATGCCAGGATATAACAAGCCACTTTCGTAATGAACATTTTAATGCGGAAGTAATTCTTTTGAAAAATGGTCCGTCCATCATTTTTGTAAGTGTTTTCTCAACGTAATTTTTTAAATCAATACCCGGTATCATAGTCATACAAATCATAGCTTCGAAATTTGTTTACATGAATAATATCAAGACAACGAAAAATATGAAACATAAAACATATATAATGGTTAATTTTCCGTCCAAGTATATTATTTTGTTATTTTTGGTTTTACCAATTTTATTTTTGATTTTATCATCTAGCGATAATTTTTCATGAGAATAATTTAATTAATTATTATATAATTAAAGTGTCATTGAATTAATTATCAAAGCATAATATCATCTTATGATAATATTATATTTCAATTACATTATTGTATCATTATATTTTATATTTATTATATTGCATACCTTAATATAGTATCGTATTATTTTATAATAATACAACAACATTTAATTAATATTCTACTAGAAGAATTTCATTAAGTCACGTAGAATTATTAAATTCTTAACATCAATGAATACTGACAAAACAAACATCGAAAGAATAATGAGATGACAATTGTCACAAATACTTTGACATTGCTGTCTCTGGACGTAATACCACAAGTAGAAATAAATACATCGTAATACCGGATGTTAGTCGTCATAATATGTACTGTACTGAAGCAGCATTATTATATAACGCAATAAAAAAAATATATATAAAAAAATGCGCGTGTACATTTCTTCGTATTGTCGCATGTTGGACCACCGTGAGAATAGCGATGAGTTATCAGCATAATTCCCATGGATGCTTCAACACCTGGCAGAGAGCCTACCTGCACCTTAAAAAGTTTTGTCCCCGCGAAGGTGAGCCGATGCGCTACCGGCCCAAGCCGTAATACCCCTCTAGTTAGACAATAGTTTTACCGTAATGACGTCCGGTGTGAGCCACTGACACATATGGTGACTCCATTCGCTCATTGTGACAGATGCCTTCCCCAATAATGCTCGAATTAAATGTGTATTATTGGCCACTCAACGATACAACTTATAGTAATTAATATTCCACGAGTAATTTTGCGAGCAATGTAGGTGAGATCGAAGTTCCTCCTTTTTCATGCCACGGTTAAAAACTTCGGTAATTATGCAGTTTGGCGCCTTTTCCGAAAAACGGCGGGAAATTTTTTTTTCGCCACAAACTGCCTCTATTAGTCCTAACTAATGATATTTCGTCGGGGGAGGCTGACATTTTCCATAATTACCATGAGTTATGGGGTTTTCAAGTTTGAGAAAACACATGATGGAATAGGGCATTTTCATGCATTTTGGCAGTGTGTGTCGGCTCTGGAACGACTTTCAACTCAAATCCACTATCCAACGCACCCTCTGGGGGGGTTCAAGGGGCCAAGGGGTTCGACGGGGTCGAGGGGCAGCGCCCCTGCGGGGGCGGAGGGGGCGGGGCCCCCCAAGATACTGGAAAGAGTGAATTTTTTTTTCAAGCGTAAATATCCAGACCATCGTGATCGATTTCACGCGATTTTCAACATCATCGGAACCCTAAAGGAGCTGTGACTTTCGACACTGATATGAGTCTTTTTCAAGACTGTCAACTATATCAGTATTTTTCAAGATTTAAATCGGTCCTTATCAGGACCACAAAAATTTTGAACGTATTTCGACTGTTTACTAAACACACATATACACACATGCACACGCAAACGCATTCGCAACAAACAAAAAAAAAAATCTCAAACTTCAAAACCCCATAACTTATGGAGTTTATGGGAAATGTCAGCCTCCCCCGACGAAATATCATTTGTCATGATGGAATAAACAACCCCATGGCGAAAAAAAAAATTTCCCGTCGTTTTTCGGAAAAGGCGCCAAACTGCATAATTACCATTTCCAAGACGTAATATTGAGACTTGTAACAAAATATGATTATGTATCAAAAATATATTCATATATTAATTATTAATTATATAAAATAAGTGTTAATATCTTAAAAATCAATAGTTATTAAAAAATATTATATATTATTAATATATTAATATATCATAATTAATTATATAAAATAAGTATGAACATATCATAATGATAATACTGATTGAAAAATTAATAGAAATTATATTAATACGTTTGAAAAAAAGTTGAAGTTCAGATATGCGTAGCTATACATAGTTATGCATTCCTGTACTTTGATATTTTTTCAAAAGTATTTTTACGTGGCACGGAACGGTAAAGAAAAAAAACCACGAAAACGGGACAAAAAGTTGCTGCCGTGACGGAACAGGAGCGTATTCAATGAACTTTGGCGAAATACCACAAATCGTTATATAATTATATGACACTCGCAACCTCGCGGCATGGGAAAGCTACAGAAATCCCAATTGAACTACTTCCGTTTTTTTTTTCACAGAAATTCCATGCAGACATCTGTCACTAGCGATACGGGCCACTTTGGTTGTGACACCCACACCCACCATTGGCAAGAATATAATTGGATGTGATTTGTGGGTTGGAGCGTGTATTGTATTTAAAAGTAGATAAACTTCGAGTGGAATCGGATAAAATAGTTGCGCAACAGGGAAAATGCTTATTTTTTATTTGTCACTCGGAATGATCGGTGCTGCCATAAATTAATTGGTCGTCAGTCCCGTCGGTTTTATGAAAAAGCGCAATGGCGAGAAAGTTTATTAGACTTCACTAGGAACGGTTATGAAAATTAAAAGATGTATCTTCTGCTTCAATTATTTCTTTGGCTAATGAAAAACAATTTCACGATGTAACTAAAAAGTTTATCAACTCGATTTTTTTTATTTTGTCCGAAAAATTATTAAAGATAAAAAGAAAGAAATGATGCCGATGAATTCACGCGTCGACGCCTCGGCAAAGCCCAAAACAAGCATAATCGAATGATCAGTTATCGACGGTGCAGGGAAGATAACGTAGAAGCATTTTTCTTAGGGTGATCGGTGGGTATTTTCGGAAGTAGCACTTATCTTCACCCGACTATGAAATTCCCTGCTTTACCTACAGTCGAATATCTTATGGCACCGGACCATGAGATTCCTGTCTTACCTACAGTCGGTACCTTATCTTCCTTCACCGTGAGATCTACATTACCTACAATCGATACAATCAATGCCATATTCATTGACCCGATGAAATGGTCTGCTACATCGCCTGAAGAAAACAAAATAAGTTGCACCTTCTTGAGGTAACCTCCACGAAAATAAACACTAAGTCTGATGGGCAACCAAAACCCTCGAAGATTTGAAGCGCATCGGCTCCGCCGGTAACTAACTCCTTTCTCCCTTCACATGCTTGCCATTGACTCGAAAAACCAACAGTAGTTACGCGAGGATTAAGCTAAGTAAGATATGCAAAAATCGATACGAATTCTTGGGATTCCATAATTGATGCAGACTTAATAAGATGTACCAACTGATTCGAAAAGTTAGCTCGGGAAATTAAATTGGGAAGGAAGTGAGGATCTTGGTCAGTCGAAGGGCCTTTCGCGACATATCCCATGAATCGGTCAAGTAGGATGTATTCGTTCAGTTACTTGCTCAACCTCCAATTCAAGACCATCATGTCAGCAGCTGGTGAAATCTAGCTCAATTCACATAGTACAAGTTAACAAATAACGATCCAAATGTGCCCGCTGGGTTGAACGAAAATAGGGTGTACGAGAAAGTTCCCCTTGGATGGACCTGGTGAAGAGTTACTTGGATCGGAACCTCGAATATCCGAGTGAGGTCTCTCAAATCAAGAGCTCCTATCCATCAATGGCCCTTACCGCTCAAGACTTCCGCGAAGACGCCGTCGAGGGTTTCTCAGCTCTTGGCTTGCTTGACTACAAAAACCATTGTAGTCAAGTGAGATTCAAGCGTTCACCTGCTGGAGGGCCTAACCGAGTCAGAATTCGGTAAATTGTTTTATAACGAGGATTGCAGTAGTTCAAGGTATTTGACATCACACAATACTGTGGTGACGTATGCCAATATGCAAAAAGTTGGGGTGTTCTTCGTTTTTAGAATAAAATGGAATGAGCAAGTGGACAGGCTTCTTTAAGGCACAATCTACCAAACGGTCATATAAAGCAAACGTTCTGAAAAAGTGCTGAGGAGCCTTGGAAGGTCTAGTAAGCCATGATTATTACTCTCATCCTACCATGGTGGAACGAGCAATGATGTTGATCATTCTCATCGAATCTAGATCTTCTCCCGGTCAGGAGTGTCTTATCTGCAATGTTTTTGAAGCTTCTTTTATCACAGAGATGCTCACTTCCAATCATTAACTTGGAATGGATACCAATGGATTAAAAAAGTTGAAAAGTTATACGTCCTTAGCTTATAAACAAAAAATGGAAAAGTGCCGAAGAAAGCAACTCCGGACAAGTCAATTGATGAAAAACTTCGTGGTGTTCAGACACGAAAGTTGCCCTCCCACAGTTCATTCGAACAACACAAGCTTCTTTAACTTTTCTATCCACCATATTCTCAAATGGTAGATAAATTGCCAATTGGCACTTCTCTGACCTCTGGCAGTTCATACGTGGCATTTTAGGATAATATGGAATCATCAAGTGGCCAGGCTGCTTTCGGTGGACCACAAGCTACCAAACGATCATACAAAACGTACGTCCAGAAAAGGTGCGCAAAAAGCAGCTGACAATTATTGCCGGAGTCTTGGAAGGTCTAGTAAGCCACGATTGTTACTCTCATCCTACCATGGTGAAACGAGCAATAATGTTGCTCATTCTAATCCAATCTAGATCTTCTGCCGGTCAGGACTGTCTCATCTGGAACGTTTCTAAGGCTCCTCTTTTTTCCAGAGATGTTCACTTCCAATCATTAGCTGAAAATGGATACCGATGGATAGAAAAAATGAAAATTTGAACGTTCTTGGCTTATAAACCAAAAATGGGAAAGTTCTGAAGAAAGGAACTCCGGACGAGTTGTCAATTGATGAAAAACTTCGCGGTGTTCAGGCACGAAATTTGCACTCCTCTCAGTTCATTAGAACAACGCAATCTCCTTCAACTCTTCCATCTAGCATATTCCCAAATGGCGGAAAAATGGCGAATTGGCACATCTCCGAATCCTGGCAGTTCATACATCCAGATGTAGTCCAATTTTAAACAGGTGGTAGGTCCAACGCAGCCTGCCTGCCTCATCAAGTCCAGCGGCGTGATGACAGGATATTGGGCTACATGTGAATGTGCGCACTCAATGCGAGTACACGTGTGGCTGCGATTTGGTACAACGGCCTTCCACCTGACACCAGGCTTTTATCGCGTCCCTTGGTAGGTGCTCGTGCGGGATTGGTGCGCCTGTGTTCGTGCGACGGGCGCGCCCGTACAACCGGAAGTCGATTTTACAACAATCGGAATCGGAAGTGATTCCAACAGCGGGACGATGCTCGAGAACCGTGCACATGCATTGTCACGAGGACCGAAGCGTATTACGACGCTTCACGAGCGAGTAACTTTTGTCCCTCAAGGTTTTGTCTGACAATAATTACCAGAGGACAGTACTTTTTCCCTCGTAAATGTCCCCAACTGCGTATACCAAAGTTAGGCGTGTATGTGCGGGTGCACATGTGGAAACTTCACTATGCCCGGATTGCTCCACAAAATACAAAAATCATTCAGTGTACATCGTTGTTCCGTTGGCGCGAGTTTGTTACCTTTTTGCTCTTTCGCACACCACCGACGGTTTCATTGCTGACGGACTTGTAAATTCAGGCAACTCGATCGACATACACGTACCAACTCGATTCGCCGTTTTATTCACCGTTTTCGTGACGTCCAGATGAACAATACGCGATTGTGCACTTTGTCCAAAGATCCAATTGGGGGGGGGGGGGGGGAGGGGGGAAGCAATCCGCTTTCATCGACGGGATTGTTTTTTCCTGGTCGAACGAAAGTGTTTTCTGTACAATAAACATTGGTGAATTCTTACGTGAATGTGTACGCGATGTTCTGCGATCGAACGAATCGATAAAATCTTCCTCGATTGCTGCAGGTAAGCGCATTCATTCGGAGGCCATGATGTTCGTGATTATCATCGATCCTGGAATGTTTGGTGCTCTTCCCTGAATGGGGAATATCCTTTTACAGAGATTGCAATGAGCCCAAACAAATTCGCAATGATCAAGTTGGAGGCTTTTGACATTCGAAGCTATCCAAAAATATCTGTTAGGAATATTTCAGTCGAAAACAAAACGATGTTTCTTGAATGATCATCAAGCCTGCAATTTTTGGTGATCTTCTTCGGAGAAGAACACCATCAGACCCAAACAAATTCATATTGATCAAATTGAAGGCTTTTGGCATTCGGAGCTATCCATTAATATCTGGTAGATGCTGCAGGCAATTGTTGCTTTCAGCTAGGGATGTTCTAATCGGAAACAAGATATTTTTTAAAAAATGATCATCAAGTCTGCAGTGTTTGATGTTTTTTTCTGAATGAGAAAAATCATTTTTGTAAGATTCCAACAGACTCAAACAAATTCACATTGATCACGTTGAAGAGTTCTGACATTCGGAGCTATACGAAAATATCTGTCAGACGATCTCTGCAGCAAACACTTTTTGCGCTGAGCTTGGAATATTTCAGTCGAAATGAAGATGATTTTTTTTTAAATCATCAACAAGCCTGCATCATTGCGTGTAGTTTTCTGAGTGAAGAATATATTTTTTCTGAGATCCCAACAAACGCAAACAAATGCACTTTGATCACGTTGAAGGCTTCTGACATTCGGAGCTACACAAAAATATCTTTGATTTCTGCAGAAGAATATTTTCGCGCTGAGCTAGGAATATTTTAGTCGAAAACAAGATGAATTAGGTTAAAAATGCAGTATTGAAAATACGACCGGAAGTAACCAGGTGTATAATTCCAGTGTGATAAAAACATAAAAAAGTACATCATTTGGATAAATAACCTTTTCCGCATACCAAAATTCGACGTCGTAAAAAAAATCGAAGAAACCAAAACAAATTTGCCACTTTTTCCTACGGCTCTTTACTCAGCCACGAGCCCATTAATGCACTCGTTGGAATAACTGAAAATTCCTCGTGTTACGTGGGTACGAGGGAATCTCGCGTTGCATAACGAGCACCAGAACGTCCTTGTGACTTTTGCACGTATGTCCTTGGGACAGGGATGAGCGTATATCCGCGGAATTTCAACGAGGAATCCACCAATGTAAATTCCGTGGAGATTCCTGCTCGTCGCGGACTCCGGGGATCTTCACTGTCATCGAATCACGACCATTGTCAAGGCCAAATAACAGCTGTTTTTTTTTTACTATTAATTTTCGCCGACCTCGGCGCCTGAGGGAACATGCAAAAGTGTCAAAGTGGAAAAAAATGTCGCCTCGTGGCAGGAATAGACGGAAAAACGAAAATACGTAGGGAAAAAAGGCTTCAAGTCACGTCCTTTGCACGATCGACTCATTCACCGCGCGTACTGCATTTCCAGCCGCGACGAAGGAATGAAAGCGAAAAACCGGACTGAGAACTCTGGAAAATCGAGGGAATCCGGTAAAACATAATCCCGGGTTAAATTAGTCCTCTGTTCTCTGGCAAAGAGTTTCGTAGTACGAGAGCGAAAAATTGAGAATAAGCCGGTGGCTTGAACGAACCGGCAATTGAACGTAAAAAAGGTGTCATTAGTACAGAGAGCGATTAAATGGCAGGATTACCGGCCTCTCAATGCGACCCTGCGGGACTACTGCGAGCCGGAAAAATGCCGGCAAATTGGATGCCAGACGGCAAAGGAAAGAGAGAGAGAGAGAAAGAGAAAGAGAGAGAGGGAGGGAGAGATTGGAATTTATGAGAGCAAAAAATTCGATGCGCGGTCATCGGAACTGTATTTTTTGCGACTTGTTTGGGTATCAAAATTATACTTGTCCACATAGTGATATACTATATGAAATATCATACAATATATAATATTTTAATACAAGTATCTTATTTTCTTAAAAATTTTAATATTTATATATATATATATATCAATATTTTATATTTTAATATTAATATTAATCATTATTACGTGAAATACTATTCGATATATTTGTAGTTTTTCTTCATCCTTGCTGATTTGTTTACCAAAATTAGATCAGTATAATATATGTCAAATATATTTCATAAAATATATGATATTTTTCTGTTTGTGATTATTATGAAATATCATATATTGACAAATCTATTAATATTAATAAAAATTTATTTGCTATAGCACATCATTTGACATTATATTAGGATATAATGTCAAATGTATTTGACATTATATCCATGTGAAATATATTTTATACAATATTTGATATTTTACTATTCGTGGTGATTATAAAATATCAAACATTGAAAAATCTGTTAATATTAATAAAAATTCATTTGATATAACACATTGTGAAATATATTTTATACAATATATGATATTTTAGTATTCGTGATTATTATAAAATATTATACATTGAAAAATCTATTAATATTAATATAAATTCCTTCGATATAACACAATATTTGACATTATATTAGGATATAATGTCAAGTTATATCCTTGATGTAACTTGACATTGATATATATATATATATTTGATATATTTTATACAATATATGATAGTTTAATATTCGTGATTATTATAAAATATTATATATTTAAAAATATGTTAATATTGATATTCATTTATTTTATGTAACACATTGTTCCCTGCATTACATAAAACAGAATATTTTATTCTAATCTTAAGGGAAGACACCACTCTGACGGGCCAAAAACGTCGTTCTTTTCGTTTATTTGTCCGCTAGACTATTTCTTCGGGATTCGGAAAGAAGGTATGTTACTAAGCATACATTGAACTTATTTCGTGAAATCTATTATTAACAAATATGAAATATCAACAACGTTATTAAGGTATAATAGAATCTGTATAAAGAGTGTGGTCCAACGGCTGGTGGGATAATTTGATAGTGGTTGGTCTGCAAAATATAAATGAAAAAGTTTTGTAACCTATATTAATGTGGTTCTCAAGTACGTCGCTGTTTTTTAACAAAAAAACCATTCACGACTTGGCGGGTGTTCAAAAAAATCTAATTTTGGCGACATTTTTAATTATATTGGGGGCTTAAAAGATAGTAAATAAAAAAGGCTACGTACAACGATAGCTAGTGCAATTAGGGAAATTTTGGATTTTATAAATTGGAAATCGGACAATTATAGCTAGAGTTATGATTTAGACCATGTCGAGTAAAATCGTTTCAAGAAAAACGCGATTGGAAGTTTTAATATACGTGAATCGTTGCGCTACCTGCTCGCACGAAATCTTCTGTAACTTAGTCACATTTCAATATCTTAAATTAAATTATTTTTCACATATTGTTAAATGTGTATACTATGAAAAAATGCAAAAAATCGATTTTTTGCCGATCGTAGTGGTATCCCGCCTTAATTATTACAATGAATTACATTATATACTGTATTACATGACCTTTCATGTTTCAATATTAATTCCATCAAATGATATAACGTATTTCATAATATGATAATCCGTTAATTATCACAGTACGCAAAATAATTGGAATAATTATAGCTATCAATTTCTCGGGTACACAAAAATACACACGAAAAATTGATCACGAACGTATATACGAAAATAAGCAAACAACTTTATCCGCCGTCGATGAAATTATTTACTCGGAGTATAAATATTCTCGTTTTGTTTTCAAAAATACGATAATCGTATTTTTGTTTATTCTTTCGTAACATTTTTTTACTCTGTTTCTAAACGGTTGGTTCCGAAAAATCTACGTTATCGTATAATTGTGAAATCCGGAAAAATTCACTCGACGAACTGAGTTTAGGAGACTACGAAAGAGGAATTTAAAAAAAATTTCGCACACCATCGATCCGCGAATGACTCGTCGCTTTGGAAAAATGTGTCCGCATTCGCGCGAATATTAACGCCGAACAAGCTCGGGGGATAACAGATTTATTTGACCAGGTCGGGGCGATAGCCGCCCATTTTTATTCAATCAATTAATCAGAATTGATTTGATTGCTGCGTCTGTGGCTCCGGGCCAACGAAAATTCGGCCGCATACTCTCGCGAAACTACGCAACGCCCAATTTATGTCTATGTACAACGAGAATTCGAACACGCGGTCCTGCGTTTTCGTTACTTTTTTTTTGCAAAAAATGTTTTCCGCCGTGTATACCATCGCGATTTTCGGTGATTCAGCGTGTCGATGAAACGCAAATACTTTTCACGACCGAAGTTCCATTTTTCAGCGAAGTAAAACAACTACGCGTTTTTTACTGCACTAATTATACATTAATTAAGAGCCAGTTGATTCGAGCAGAGCCCTAGACGGAGCACGAAAGAAATCAAGATTTTTGAAAGTAATTACGATCGGGAGAGAATTTTTTTCCGCGTCATCTAGAGCTGTCTCGTATTCCGAGAAAGATGAAATCAGGGGGGTGGGGAGAGAAAGAGAGAGAGAGAGAGAGAGAGAGAGAGAGAGAGAGAGAGAGAGAGAGAGAGAGAGAGAGAGAGAGAGAGAAGAGTTGAAACAACAGGGCACTACCCAAAGCCAAAGCAAAGCTACTTGTACTCCACCAAGAGGTAACATTTATGAGTTTCGTGACAACTTTTATCTTTCAACCTGGACTTTTTTTTCGTTTGTTACTTTCGTTAAACGAACAAACTTTTTAGCATGCCCCAAAAATAGGGAGCATTATTTATTCACAGAGGTAAATCTCACTCGTTTTTAAACCTCTCTCTCTCTCTCTCTCTCTCTCTCTCTCTCTCTCTCTCTCTCTCTCTCTCTCTCTCTCTCTCTCCTCCCTCCGTCTTTCTCTCTTTCTCCCTTTTCTATTGCCCGAGGGAAAAAATTTATTTCGTTTAAATGAATTGGCTTCATTTATTGAAACTCCAGTCTAATGAGTAGCCTCGAGGCCCTGCGTTTTGCAAAATGTTGTTTAATTCTCGTAGGTACATTAATATAAACGAGGTGAGTCGGGTGCGGGACTGCGTCGAATTTACCAAACAAAATCTCTCTGTATTTATTCAAAATGAATAAAAAAGGAAGCTATATTTTTTGGAAACAAAATAAAATCTTGGGTACGAAGAGTTGGATCAACATTTTTTAATTACAAAAAGACACTAGTTTTCTTTTTTGTGAATTTATTGTGGGATTTTTTTTTAAATACAGAGAATTTTTTACAGAAATAATACACTTTACTGCAATTCGTTTGCACAAATCATTTCTGAATGTGTTAAAAAAAAAGAATAATGGAACAAAAACGTTGTAAAAATGAAGAAAAGCATTGACCATTGAGACATAGAATTATTGATATTTATTTGTAATTTAAAATACCTCGCAATAAATGTCTTTCAAAATAGGACAGGGTTTCCTGCCATATTTTGAATGAAAAATGTACGAAAATTACCTCGAGTAAACAAGCTGACCGAACAATTTGTTCTTTTCTTCGATCCACGTGTACGAATTCTTCGAAATTTCAGTAAATCCCTCGACAGTCGGATCGTCAAAAATAAAAATGGGTTGTGCGGCGAGTGGGGGCACGTGCAAGAGCGACGGCGCCCGACTGATGGCAACCAAGCTTACCTTCACGAAGGAACAGTTGAACAACCTCAATGGCTTCTTTCGTCAGGAGATTGAGCGCGAATCCATCGATGATAATGGTACGTCAATTGCAATTGTCTAATATCGAATTATGCGTTCGTTCTTTTCCAAACTCCTCAACGATTATCACAGTTGAAAAAAAAAGAAAAAAAAATTTCCCATACCGGGAATCGAACCCGAGCCTCCTGGGTGAAAGCCAGGTATCCTAGCCACTAGACCATATGGGACATGAAAGATGATGGTGAAATTGTGCATTATCACCGTCATTTTTAATCACCCTTCGATGAAATTAACCTATTTTGCAACCTTACACATAAATTAATGACAATTATTATTGATATTTGTTAGAAATATTTATTCAAATATGAAATTTTTATTTTACGACCTTAAAAATTTACATGATTGGTGGGTATGGTACCATTATTTTTATGCACAAACAAGTGCAATTTGTTAATCAAAAACGAAAATTGTGTTAATCGTAGGTAATGGAAATAAATGTTTTTTTAGATTTTCGGGCAAGAGCGCGATATCCGAGGCGCCGAGATTTAACGGTGAATTTAGAGTTATCGAGTCAGAATAAACAAAATATGAAGAGTGGTAAAAGTTGATATTTCACTTATTTTGTGTTCGAATTAGAATTCTTCGATCCTTATCGAAAAAGACGGTTTTTTCGAATTCGAAAATTTCAAGGAACATCAGGGCTAGTTTTTTGACAGGTGATTTTGTAGGTGCCGCGCGTGCTAAATCAAAGTTTGCCTAAACATCGGGGTGTAGGGTTTTTTTACGGAATGAAAGGGGATGGGGGTGAATTAAACCCAAACTACAACCCCTACGAGGTCGGCACTGTGAGATAAAATGTGCAGAAAAATCCGCGCTTCAGTTTTGTCCAGGGCGCCGAATTCGTGAAAGTTCACTTTGGGGGTGAAAAAGTAGGGTGAAATTTTGAAAAATCAGTTTTTCTTCAATAACTCTTTAGAAAAAATTCGTACATTTTTTGTTCAAATGAGAATGTTGTAGCCCTTGAAAAGATGCGTCGATCGAGTATTTGATCATCACTCTCCGATAACATCTTCACCCCTAAAAAAATGGTTGAAAAACAAAAAAAAAAAATTGTCCATCAAATAACTCAAAAACAATCGGTTTTTCAGGTATGGTTCAAACGCACGAAATGTAGAGAATAATTTTCTCTATATTTTCGTTTCTTTGGACCACCCTTGAATTTTCATTTTCCAACCCCTCTCGAGGGTTGAAAATTCAAAATGAAATTCTGGGAAAACTATTGACCGCACGAATTCGCCGTCGTGGAAGAATTTGTAGCTTGAACCCTCAGCTACATTTTTGTCCACAGTGCCAAACTCGTATCTCTTTATTTTCGGTCAATAGTTTTCCCAGAATTTCATTTTTAATTTTCAACCCCTGAGAGGGGTTCGAAAAAGCAAAATTCAAGGGTGGTCCATAGGAACGAAAATATAGAGAAGATTATTCTCTACATTTCGTACATTTAAACCACCCCCGAAATATCGATTGCATTTGAATTAATCAATAAACAACTTTTTTTCTGTATTTTAATCATTTTTTTGGGGGTGAAGATATTATTCGAGAGGGATGATTGAATACTCGATCGATGCGTCTTTTCAAGGGCTACAACGTTCCCATTTGAACAAAAATTGTATGAATTTGTCCTAAAGATTTATCGAATGAAAACTGATTTTTCAAAATTGCACCGCACTTTTTCACCCCCAAAATGAACTTCCACGACTTCGGCGCTGTGGACGAAAATAGAGCCCGGATTTTTCTGAACATTTTGTCTCCCGGCGCCGACCTCGTGGGGGTTGTAGTTTGGCATTAATCCACCCCCATTTCCTAAAAAAACCCTACACCCCGTTTTTTAAGCAAACTTGGATTTAGAACCCGCGGCATTTACAAAATCACCCGGCAGAAAACTAGCCTTTTTCTAATTTTTCCCGATTCCAATATACCTCAGTTATAAGTACGACTAGGTAGAGAGTAAAGTAGTACTTTTAATCGCTAGGAGTCCGAAGAGGGATTAAGGGCGAGGTAAGGTTAATTCGGTGAAAAAGGCGTGTTTTTTAGATTGTTTTTGGCGATACAGAGAGTGTTAGTTTATTCAGTTAATCTCTATATAATAATGCAATATTTGAACAATATTTTCCTAAATTTTCATAGCAGAATATTGAAAATTGAGCAAGTGACAGTGAATCTCCGGAAGCGCCTCGGAAAAAAAAGTTGTTTTGCGGTGTACATCATAACTCGCAACAGAATCATCTGAAACAAAAAAATCAAAATGCATTTGTTAAAGGAGATGTTTCTCGAGGTAACCAGGGGAGGATTTTTTCTCGATTTGTCAATTTTTCGTAGCACTTGGGAGTCAAAAAACTGATTTTCGCTTTAAAAAATCGGCTAATATTTGTTGTTGTAAAATTAATAATTATTAAAAAAAACTTCCGACATTTTCTGGTGAATTGTGCGAAGAAGTACTGTGCAAAATTTCAAAACGATTGGTCCAGTAGATTTTGAGTTATGGCGTACACGGACTTCAAACATGACAAGTTTCAGAAAAACGCTTCAACGTTTTACACACTGAAAAATTCAAAATAAAACTCGATAATTTTCTTATACTCACACAGAGTCGTCGATGCCAGGTCCGTAGAGCAAAAATCTTCCATTAACATGATATAGAGCATCTTTTTGCATTTGTCTACGCAAAACTCTTCCTTCTTTGCTGTTAGGCGCCGCTTGCTCCTCTGCTCTACTAATTCGCAATAAAAACCCGGCTTGGAGCAGCGGACGCTCAATTACTGATAACTTCGTGAATTTTGCTCCGATCGACTTGAAATTTTGACACAATATTCTTGAGATATTATGCATTCATTTTAAAAAATATAAAAAAATGCAAAAAAAGTTTTAATACCTTACCCCTCTCACTTAAAAGTATACGGTTCATCCTGATTCGGACTTGTGAGGCTCTAATTTTACGTAAATATATCGTTTAGTAATTTGCTGTAGTAATTATATGGAATAATTCTTATTGTTATAAATAAACAGAGAATATGAATAAATAAAGCATTATAATCTCGGAATTTATGTTGAAAATCATACAAATACCACGTTTAGTGGTATTTATGTGATTAACGTGGTATTTATCATATAAATTATCATATAAATATAAAAGTTTAGTGGTATTTATATGATAAACGTGATATTTATCATATAAATACCACGTTTATTGGTATTTATATGATTTTCAACATAAATTCCGAGATTTAACAACTATTATTCAAGAGAGATTCAACAATTATTATTGTTGAAATAAACAGAGAATATGAATAAATAAAGCATTATAGTTTCGGAATTTATGTTGAAAATCATATAAATGCCACTAAACGTGGTATTTATATGATTTTCAACATAAATTCCGAGATTATAATGCTTTATTTATTCATATTCTCTGTTTATATGAACAATAATAATTGTTCCATATAATTACTAAATTAATTAATAAATAATATGAATACCACTAAACGTGGTATTTATATGATTTTCAACATAAATTCCGAGATTATAATGCTTTATTTATTCATATTCTCTGTTTATTTCAACAATAATAATTGTTCCATATAATTACTACACAGAACTACTAAACGTGGTATTTATATGATACCACTAAACAAAAGCGAAGAAAGAAATACTTTTTGAAGCTCGTCCGGTCAATTTCTATTATTTGCGATAAAATAAAGATATTGTACTCATGAGCCACCAACAATCGTTGGATTTTGTCGTATTTTTAATTACCGCTAAAAGCGCTTTCTTTAAGTAAGCCAAAACGGCAATTTTTTTATTCTCGAAATTCTCATTGTTTTGGTTCAAATATCACGAATCAACGGTAAAAACTTGGCGCCCCGGATATCGTACTATCCCCGAAGTTTTGAGGGAAAAAATCCTGTTTTTAGCAAAACACAAAGTAATTATTTTACTTTTATTCGAATAATTTGTTTTCTTCTTTCAATTAACAGCTTTAAAATTATATTTTTATTTCGCTTATAAAAATATGACAAAGGCATACTTTTCCCTTTTCTTGCAGACTACAGTCGTATCGAAGCGAGTGTCGAGAGATTGGTTCAGCGTCTTGTGTCGGGTGTGGGTAATTTGGATGAACGATTCTCCAGCATGTTCCTCGTTTCTCTGAATGAACGACATCGAATAAAGGTACGGCAGAATGGAAATGTGTTGTATTCATATTACATCGAGCTACGAACCAATAAATATGTATGAAGAAAAAAAAGCTCCTCCCGGAATTGTTTAACATGCAAACATTTGAAAAACACAAAACATTGCACAGGCGAACAGGCTTGACGATGAACATAATTATTCTCGATCGGGTATTTTTTTTTCAATCAATTCAGTGGAAAAAATATTGGCAATTCTACACTCTTCATACAGCTTGTTCTTTACATATGACGATTAAAAAAACTTATGCAAAATTCTAAATATTATCGCTGATATTTTTGCAAATATACATATATGTGTGAGTGTATTGATTGGTAAATTTGATATTAATAAAAGAATTCTTCAACTACATGGAACGAGAGGGAAAGAGACAGACAAAGACAAAGCGAGAAAAAAATACAAAATAAAATATATACAAAACAAATATGAAATGTATACAGAGTATATATGCAGAATTGTTTAGACAAATTAATTATTTGCAACCATTTGTATATACCACACACACACACACACACACGCACGCACGCACGCACGCACGCACGCACGCACGCACGCACGCACGCACGCACGCACGCACGCACGCACGCACGCACGCACGCACGCACGCACGCACGCACGCACGCACGCACGCTCGCACGCACGCACGCACGCACGCACGCACGCACGCACGCACGCACGCACACACACACACACACACACACACACACACACACACACACACACACACACACACACATACACACACATTAGGGTGGCCCTTGATATGGGTAAAACAAAAATTGATCGCGGCGCTCTCCAAGACGGTTCCAAATAATGAAAAAAAATCTACGCGAAGCCCCAGCACTGTCCGTTAAGAGGAAGGCGTGCCTGTAAGCATGAACTTCAATTTAAATATCAATTTTTCTTCATGATTGGAGAAATTTCGATTTTATAAATCGAGTTTATGTGTCAATTTTTTTTTCCACCTTCCGAAGCTATTGTATATTGGTATTCAATATACAGATCAAATAATAAGGTCCTCCATACTAGATTTGATGAGCGTTCAGTTTCACCATCCTATTATTTTGGAACAATAGTTCGATCTAGCTGCTGTCGAAAGCTTTTAATGACATCAAAATCAAACTTTAAATTTGCATCTTGTCAGAAAAATCTATTAAGTACGAAGGATATAAATTCACGATAAACCATTCACATAGAACTTCCGGATTGGCCAGAATTGTTTTTTTTTTTTTTTAATTTTGTTAGAACTATTCCTTGCGTGCTGATATACAAACATATTAATTTTTCACTGAGATCAGACTTCCAGTGCTGTGGATAAAAAATGTATTTGAAAATTACTTTCGCAAAAAATGCATAAGGACATTTTAAACTTGGCGAGCTTGTTAGTTTTATTGAAAACAAAGAAATTGTTTATTCGCACAAGTCATCCAATTGGTCGGAAAAACATAATATTTAAAAAAAGTACACATAAGATATCGATACTATTTCGTTCAGTACGAATTTTTTATATAAACCACAGAAATATCGTGTTGAAAAATTGACAAATAGAATAGATTTAAAAAATCGACATTTCTCCAATCATGACGAAAAATTGATATTTAAATTTAAGTTCATGCTTGCAGGCACGCTTTCCTCTTAACGGACATAGCTAGGGCTTCGCGTAGGTTTTTTTAAAATTATTTGGAACCGTTTTGGAAGGCGGCGCAATCAATTTTTTTTTTACCCATATTAAGGGCCACCCTAATATATATATAATACGAGACAAAAAAATTGATATACATATACATTTGCAAAATGTCAGCTATGACATTCAGAATTTACATAACTTTCCAAAATGCTGGAAGTAAATGAAAACATATATATATATATATATATATATATATATATATATATATATATATATATATATATATATATATATGGAGAGAGAGAGAGAATTAAATAAATACGAGAAAAAAATATAAACAGTATACAGACAATATACGGAGAATGTGTATATGAATAAATAAATTAATAAATAAAAGAACAAATAAATGTTTATAGATCGATATAAAAAGTTTTCGTTATATTCTCAGTATATGTACTTGTTATATTTCTGTTTGGTATTTATTTGACGCCGTTTTATTCTCTCGCCCTCTACCTATTTTCTACATATAGGAATAGAGAAGCAGAGAGACAGAGAGAGAGAGAGAGAGAGAGAGAGAGAGAGAGAGAGAGAGAGGTGGGGGGGAGAAAAAGGTTGATTACAAAATAAAATAAATTGAACGATAAAAAATGTATAATATTCATGTTTTTTGGAACCTTCATTCTCCAACTCGAAACATTCAAATTGTCGAATCAAACAAAATCGAGTGCCTCCGTGGATTCGCAATTTTCCAGGCTACCGATATACCGAAGCGAATTTCAGGAGCGCCCATCTGTGTCACCGAATCGCAATGATTCTCGCGAATCCCCCATAACACACAGCTGCAAAACGTTTCTCGTATGGAAAATCGAGTAAATATGTTACCATTACAGCAATTGAAGTTCGAGTATCTCTTGCGCGTCGATGCTCTCTCGACACCGGGCGTTTATTCCGAGTGCGAGAGCGCCGCGAATGTCGAGGAAGACTCGAGTTTGCCGGGATTTGCGCGTCTCCGTATACGGGGCACCGAAGCCGAGATGTGGGCCGAATTTCTCGGTCCCGGTGGGCGACTGCGACGAGATCTCGTGAGAGCGAAACTTGTAAATCTATTGGCAGCTGTTACGAAACAAGGTGAGAAAAACTTGAGCCCGAGCGAGTTTCGTAGTATCGATGCAAATCCTATCCTCGATTGCGCATAATGCACGAAGGATTTTCGCGAGGCTTTTCGCGCAGCTGAGGATTCTGCCGTGTAGCGAAGAATTCCGCTTCGATGCGTGAAACAAAAAAAAACGTCGACGTTCGCGATCGCGGAGGAATTAATTTTCGTGTCAGCGGACTTGATCCTTCTGGGTCTCCGCAACTGTCGAGAAAAATAGACAAACTTTTTTATATTTGACAAGATTTGTATTTCTACCAATTGAATGTGAATTTTTAGATTTTTTTCACCATTGAATTTGATATTATGCATTGTTACTAATTGAATTTGAGTTTTTGGATTTTTTTTCGACATGGAATTTGGATTTTGGAAATTTTGCCAATTTTGTTATATTTTAGTGTCTAGTAAATTCGATTTCCCAGACTGGAATTATGTTCGTACGGTTGTGGTGCTGCGGTCGTGTATATTTTTTTGGAAATTATGTCTGTTGAGTGAGCATGGCGTAAAAAAGGGTGAGGCTTTTTTTGGGTAAAAGTAATATGTCAAAGTAAAAGCGTCCGGAATTTACCTGCACTTTGCTTCATCCGGATCTTTTAAGTAGAACCCGAGAAGCATCGATTTTCCGTCAGAAAGAACAGTGGCGCGTTCCCTTCAGAATTAATAAGGAAGCTCTTGAGTAAATACTCAATATAAAACAGTTTAATAAGCTTTTGACATCTCACTCAATTTTTTTTCCTGGTGATGTGACTTTTCTTATGTAGTAAACTATATATTAAGACGGTGAATAAGTTCTCGCTGTTTTCCAACAGATGGGGGTACCAGAACTGGCGTGCTTATAGTTTAAGGGGTCTTCTCACTTCAGACGCTAAAAAAGGCTATTATCATGCATTTTTAAAATAAGTTTATATAAAAGATATCAATATATAAGTTGTTACACTTAATAAATACACTTTCGAAATACATTAAAAAAGAAATTTCATGTAATTATGTAATCGATAAAAACTTTAGACGGCTCGTTGATAAAATCCTTCGAAACTACTGAACCGATTCTTATGAAATGTTAAGCACATATTCTGTACAACTATAGTTATAGCGCATTTCAAGAATTTTTTTTAATTTTGAAATGTTCGTTCCCCCCCCCCCCCCAGAAACGGTGAAAAAACACGTTTTTTTTAAATCGAAAAATGTCGGCCATTTTCTTATTTTTGCATATATAAAAAATCGTATGATATGCGCTATAGCCATTAACATACTGAATCTAAAACCGTTTGATTTTTTTATTTCGAATGATCCATTTCGGATATTTTATCAGCAGCGCAGACCTACAATTTTTAGAAAATTTTTTTAACTACCATTTTCGTCTATAAATAGTGACTTAAATAAGTAAATAAAAAATTCTATGTATTTCGAAAGTGTATTTAATAAGTTTAACAACTTTTTTTATTCATATCTATAATATAAAGCTATCAAAAAAAGCATGAAAATAGCCTTCTTTAGCATCTAAAGTGAAAAAGACCCCGTAAGTGAATATTTGAAGTGAAAAGACACCACAGCTATTCTACTGTGATGAGAAGGAAAATAGAATTGTTTATTTTTGTATTTTTCAGCTATTTTCCATCCTAGAATTGATATCCAATTGTTGGTAAAGACGATTTTCACTTTGTCGACTCAGTACAACGGTTTGAAGTAGATGCGCTCGGTGCGCGCGCTCTAGTACGGCTACCCGCTGCGCGTTTCTGGCAGTAGTTGGGACCAGCTGTTTGTAATTTATGATTAGTATACACATGTACACGTATACTTCTATACTGCTGCATAGAAGGAGTCTCTCTTTTCACTGTGTGTCTAAAAGGACGCTCTACCGGTCAGTATTGTATAGTATAGTATAATAATCTTTAAACGCTTTTTTCTCGAAATGAATTCTTTTCATCCGACGTTGGTGATTTGGGATAAACGGCTTAAATGATCGGGCTAAAATTTTGGCTGCACATACAGCATATCTATGACTATCGCCCGAACTAGGATTATTAAAAAAATATTACTTTCAACTTGTACTTTCGCCCGAATTATGACGAAAAAACGTGTTTTTCGAACACTTTTGCAAAAAACGACACCATTTTGATATTTTGCAATATAAAGTTATAATCCCAGTTCGGGCGATAGCAACACTCATACTGATTAACAATCTTTTTGAATTTCTTGTTTCCGATTACCTGGAGAGCGCAACTCATCAACGCCAGCAACATACTTTTTATTATGACGTTACACGATGATAAATTGTTAAATAAAAATACATTAGTATGCAACAAAGAAAATTGTTTTCTATTCTGCAAGAGTGTATCTTCGTACGAAAAAAAAATTGTACCGATACATGCAACTTAAAAAATAGCTTATTTTTTTAACCGCCACAGTAGAATAGCCCCTTAAGATAGTAACGCATCTATGAAGAAGTACTATAAGCAAGCTTGAAATTCAGTGTACGTCATTTCGCCGAAGCGTAAACAACTTTTTTTCATAGTCTTAACCCAAGACGGTCACATGGGATGTGACACACCCCAGGTCATCGACATCTTGTACATCATTTTGCCGCTGAAACCCGCATGTTCATAGTGCGGAATAAATATACTTTTTAAAAACCCACAAAAACTATTATACTCACCAGAAAGAGAATGCTTTCACAAATCAGACCCTGCTTGAATTTTGTTGATATGTCAAAAAACCAAAAAAATACAGCATCTTTTGTAAAAAAGGGCTTTTTCGCGAATTTTTTTTCAAGATTTTTTTAAACATACTCCAAACTAAAATTTTCGTTCCGTTCTTGGATAGGATAATAGAGAAACGTTTGAAATATGTTCTCAATTTTTGTTGAGCCCCCAAAGTAATTCTACGAAATGTTACAGCGCTCTAAAGGTCCTGGGGTGTGACACACCCCATGTGACCACCACGGGATTCTCATGAGGTGTGACCGTCTTGGATTAAATATGTCAAATTTCGTGTCAAAAAAAGAATATTTGCGGGGAAATTTACTGCACTCCTTGGTTAAAAAAAAAATTGCGACTGAAGCACACCGAATTTTTTTCGAGACTTACGGCGACCATGCGCTGTAGGAAAAAACATACAGAGATTGGTTTAGACGCTTGAAAAATAATGATTTTGATGTGTTGAATTGGAGGCATTACTACATGAAGATTCATGTCAGACGTTAGCTGAACTTGCAGCATCATTAGGAGTTTATCACACAACCGTTTCGAAACGTTTAAAAGCATTATAAATGATTTCTTTGAATAAAACATCATGTTTCACGAAAAAAACGGCGAGAACTTATTCAACATCCCAATAGAAAACGTGTTTTTTACGTATACAGAAAACGTGTTTTTTACGTATATAGAAAACGTGTTTCCTTTTCAAACATATAGAAAACGTATTTTTTTAATCAAGAAAGCTCTTATGTAGCCTCAATATGAACATCTGACGCAATTTTTGTTCTGTTGAAGTGATTGTGCTTTTGTATTGAGCCACAGATGAAACGCGCTTTCTTCAATATACATGAAACGTGTTGTTTTAATACATAGAACACGTGTTTTTCATAATTACCTTGGTATACAACATTGGTAAAAAAACGCATGTTCTATATATTAAGCAGAAAAACGTGTTTGGTATATTTGAAAAAACACATTTTGGATATGTGCTTTTTCCCAACACGTTTTCTACATAGTTCAATACATAAACGCAATCCCTTAACCAGGAAAAAAAATGGAACCAAAGATTAGAGGAAATGAAACTGTTTCACATTGAGTATTTGCTGAAGAGATTCCATATTTAATTTTGAAGGGACCGAGTAAAAGTCTGTTTTAAAGGAAAATCGATTTTTCCATATTCTACTTGATATATACGGAGGAAGCAAAGTGCAGGCCACTTCCGGTTGCATTGGCATAGGGAAGGTTCCGAAAAGAAGCTTCAGCTGTTTTCTCTGTTACCCTTAATACGATACGAACCAAAAATCGCTTCGCCGGATCCACCCCACTGAATTGCACATAAAATTACTGTATTCAATGTGTAATGACACTTATAGAAAAAAAAAAATTAAACATATCTTTATTTCACCAGACTCTGCTATTCCTACCGACATTTTTCGAGAAATGTCACTATAAATAAAAATGATAATTTTTCATAAAACACCATTATCCAATAAACAGCAAATGAATTCGCGAGCATTTCGGAACTATTCAAGTTTCGATTAAACACAGCATATATGCAACGATCCAAATTCAGAGACCGATTTCGACGAATTTGCAGAAATAGCAAACGACTTCGAGGAGGGTGTATGCCAAGCACCCGGGCAAGTGATGGACCCCGAAGTTCTGGACAAAGTACTCAAGCAGCCAGACCACTGCAGGATATTTTTCGGCTCCGGTAAGTGGCCCGGAGACAAAAGTCGGCGCTTTAATTATATTTTACCCGTTTTCCCGTTCCATTAAACCCCCAGGCGTCGCCCCTTTATATCCTCTGTACAATCGCGGCGTTGTACAGACCGATGTTCGCTTAGCCCTTTCTCGTCTGCCGTGCGCGACGAAACGACAGCCGGAGACTCACCCGCAGGTAACTCAATGTAGTCACTCTCGCAGCGTGGGCGTTCTATAAATCAGGAGCGTAAAG
>OZ023317.1:20909943-21159943 GCA_964007375.1 Ophion obscuratus
GTCGCACATCTTTATTGCGAGTAAAATCTTCCCAAATCGAGTTTCGTATACTCGTTCACTCACGCTTCGCGTCTCATCCTAGCATCCAGCTCCGCGTGAGCAAATTTTTCATCTGAAAATGCGATTCGACCCATTTCAAGACATCATACTTTCTTCCAGCGGTATGGCGCATCCTCACTAAAACAGCTCTGTTTTCTTGAAAAGAAAAAAAAACATGGCTGCATGCCGCAGAATTTACAGTGTTACGAGAGGATCTGGGGAATGTTACGATTTTACGGAATATCATTTTCTTGAAAGGGTTCCTTCGCGCTCCGCATGGTGAATGCGAGTATTACCTACCTTAGAAGTCTGTACAGTATATTCTGTAGATTTTTTTAACCTAAGAAGGAAAAATAGACACACGTTTTATTTGATTCCGTGAAATAAAATGTTAATATGTACAGTATACTCAATGTAAAAAATCATGTATTGTTGATAAGGCACAGTTTTTTTTACTGTGTGAATCACTGATCATCACTGGTTGAGTTTTTTTGGGTACTGGTTGAATCACTGGTTGAGTTTTTTTGGGTACATTCGGAATTTTGTTGCATTTATTGGCATTTGTGTGTGTATAAATGCAATGAACGCCGTAAAACGTAGAATTTAGTAAACAAAATTTTATACCCCACAAATTCGGAATTTATCGAAAAAAATTCAACCTGTGTTCAAAACTTAAATATATATATTTCAAAGTTGTAATAAAAAATTGAAAATTTCATTGGAGAATATATTAAATTCTGATTCTTTACATATGATATATATATATATATTGCTAAAAAAAATAATAAGACTAAAGATCGGAATTCATTACATTTGTTAACGGAAATTTCAATTTTTTTATAAAAAGTCTTTCGCCGAATAGAATGACTTATCTAGTAAAATAATTGCCACAAGCCCATAGGATTAAATATTAACAATTAATTACTGTTCACAATCTACAAATATTTCTTTGTAAATCCAACGATTGTTCTTCAAAGAAAAAGATGTTGCATTCGTTCGTTGTATATTTTTTATCTTAAAATGCTTGCTTTGCACTGCGCATAGAAAGTGTGAGTACAATACCTACAGAGTACAGACAAACTTTTGGATGTCGATAATATAAAAAAAATGTATTCACAATTCCATTGTACGGGGTTGTCCCCCTTATTACATTCTCCACCATATTCCACTACTCATCCCCACCTTGCCGGATGTCGATAATAATTTATGATAATCTAAAAAAAAGTAGATTATCGTGAATGCAAACACAAAAACCATCACGTAAGGATATCATGAGCATAGGACCACAGTTATACTTGATGAACGATTGCCCACACTGGATTGTAAGAATCCCGCTTCGTGTCCTGAAATATTCGAGAAAAAAGGCAGTATCATTCGAAAAAAAATCTCAGATCTTAGTCGGGCAAGTTTGACGTTTCATATCCCACGTGAGTTTAGCGCCTTGCTCTCATACATCCACACATAACATTTGATATTTATGGAAAATTATGCTGATACCTTCCTGAAAATATATATGTATTTTATGCATGCCATAGTAAAATCCAAGACGTTTGTCCCTTCTGCTTGTCCTCGAAAGAAGCTTCGTCTTAGCGTACAAAAAAAACTGAATTTGTTTTGCCCCAGACTGATTACATTTGTCGTAGCCGCAGTAGAATTATGAATAGAAAATATGTAGATGGCCATTTCTTTCATATATTAACAAAATATGAATGTTAAGTGAAAATCGTGAACATTAAGGACTTAAGCCAAGGTGAATTTTTTTTATTATCGGTTTTTAGTTTACGACGATTGCTTAAAGTATAACATTTCAAAAATATTATTTTCAAACTTCAAACGCGTTTTTCACACAATGACTCAGAGATCAGTTACCACGTTCAAGATCAGTTACCACGATATCTTCAAAAATCACTGCACTGTTCAACTTCAAGTTTTACAATCTTCTTTTACATATCAAAAAGCAGTGCTTGAAGGAAGGACTTTTTTTTCGACGCATAGTTTTTTGTTGTCAATGAAAATAAACCGTTTTTTTTTCACCGAAAATCGATACTGTCGCTTTGGACCGCAGCCATTTTTTCAAAAATCAATATTTTATTAAGTAAGGTACCTGCGGGTAATAAGGCCTAGCTAAGGAATATTTGAAATAAAATGAAGAATATCCAATTTAACCGACATATTTTAATTAAAATCATTATTCGTGTTTAGTTTTTGTCAAATATAAACGAAAAATGGTAGCTTACGCCATTAACAAAAACAAAATTAAACATTTTTAAAAACCTTTATCGTAGGCCTTATTTTACTATGGTAGGATAATAAGGCCTACGGCTCTAATACACTTGAATAATCAAACTATACGTAATATATTTGGTATTTGAGATAAATAATCCTCTGCGGTTTTGTACAAACTCAAAGTTCCTCTTTGCAATGCTTGGGCAGCTGACACCAGGTCGTTTTCTGACTACAACACTCGTTTTGGAGGCATCGGGATCGAGGCACTAAAAATAATGATCAATTACCAGGTGTAGAAGTATGAAACTGGAATTTTTTGTAAAAATTACACGTCTGTTGTTTGAAAATGATAAAAAAAATATTTTATTCAAAATAATCTCCATTGCTATTTAAACCTTTTTTCCGCCTCTCCGGCAGTTTACACGGAAAAAAAGAAACAGCGAAAATCACAGTATAAACCGCATAAAAAACAGGGTGCAATATTCAATTTTACAGCAAAACGGAGTAATGTAAATTCTATCCTACAAAAATGACGAATTTTCCTGTGCACACTGAGATTTTTACAGTTACACTGGTGTATTTGCAGTTTGATATTGTGAGTACATCAGTGATTTCAGTAAAAATATTCAACTGTAAAATGTAAATACGATCACTGATTTTTATACTGTACGCAAATGAGACACGAGGTCAGGACACAAAGGATTGCCAGTTAGTAGTGCGTGGTCGTTGGGACGCAGACATCAAAATTTGTGCGACAGAATTCAAGAAATTATAAAGAAAGAGAGAATTTTTTTTCAAAGGTACGTTCTTGTCTAATTAGGATTTGTCTCGCGCGTGGGGTGAGGGACGTGGCCAGGACACAAAGGATTGCCAGTTAGTAGTGCGTGGTCGATAGGATGCGAACGTTGAAATTTGTGCGACATAATTCAAGAAATTATAAAAAAGAGAGAATTATTTACAAAAAGATACGTTCTCGTGTATGTGACTGATTTTTCAATATTTTCTACACATTTTTTTCAAACTTCTTTTATGGATAAACTTTTTTTTGTGTGTCTACATGAACTCTGTCGATATAACTGGCGCATTCATTGTACATAATACAGATTAACAAACTGTCAAATTACAAGTTTTGTTAAATTTATATTACAGTGTTGAACTGTCAAAATTTACTTTTGACTACACTGTATTTTGGACTGTGTGTTCCAGTAAAAGAAACAGTAGAGCGGTTCGAGTCCAACGAGGACAGTATAGGAAGTGTAATAATTTACTTCGAGCACACTGTATTTTAAGCACTGCCTTTCAGTGAACATCGCTGTGCAATCGCTCGAGTCCAATGCGAACTGTGTAGCCCCTGCATTTTGTACTATTTCTTTTTTTTTTCCGTGTATGAATGCCACGCCAAGAAAACAGTTCTTCTTTTGAAGCGAATCAGTTGTCGAGCCATATTCGTACATTTTCATACGAATTGAAGCGTTGTTCAGCGAGAGCGTGTCCAATTGATGCGAATAGATGACAATAGGACGGAGCCAAGTCTGGAGAATGAGCCAGTGGTTCCCAACTGAACGCCTCGATCGTTTCCATGACCTGTTTTTCTGTGTGTGACGGAGCATTATCATGGAGCAAAATTACTTTTTGTTGCCTTTCTCCATATTCCGGTCTTTCAAACGAATGGGGACGGCTTTCTGCGTCACATTCAATTGATCCGCGAGTTCTTGTTGACTTTGAGTATCGTCTTCATCTAATGAGGCTTGCATATCGTTGTCTGCGAACTTTTTCGGTAGTTTCCCACGTGAAAATCACCACTTTTGAATTGTTCGAACAACTCGAAATACTGTGTTTTACCAAGAGCATGTTCATCGTGAGCTTCGACAAGCATTCGATGCGATTCTGCAGCAGTTTTCTTCAAATGATAACAGAAAACCAATGCTGTCCGCAAATCATAGTTCGTAGGCACAAAACTCGACATGTTTAAGGTTGTAGAAAAATATACCGGTGTATGGAACTTGGGTTGTTGTGTGTTTAAAATCTTCGTCAGTTGTTAGAGGGAGATGATGGCGCTGCATTAGCGGTCTTACGATCCCTAAACTGATGACAGCAAAAAACTGATGATGTAAAAAATATGCGTGCTACTTATTAACATTCGTAACATCTTGAAAGTAATGTAAAATACGTTATAAAACAAACAAACTTGGCTACAAGAAGTAAAAGGATCTTAAGAGGAGATATACACCTAGGAGCCGGAAAAAGGTCATTTTTGTGAATTTTTTCAAGGAAAACTATTTGAAATTTCGCATTGGGGTTTTAAGTATCTAAAAGTATGTATGAATGCGGTACCCACTGGCGTTTCTTCAAAAGTCATCTAAAAAAAAAAACCAAAAAGTTTATTAAATTAGGTACTATAATCTAGTATTTGTCATAGCCGATATTGAAAATATCGATTTATGACAAAATGGCGGACGTTTGAACATAAATAGTGATTTTTGGGCCAAAAATTACTTATTATTTTGCCTATAAAACAAAAACTAAGTAACGGGAAAAAAATCCTATGACAAGTACTAGATAACGGTGTATAGAATAACCACAAAAAACCTCAAGGCAATCGGTTGATTGGTTTTCGAGAAATTTTGGGTACCGATTTGAAAAACGTGGTTTTGAGAAAAACGCGTTTGAAAATTTGGGAATGAATAAATCATGAAATTTGTCAACTTACATGGAATCATCGATACCAGGCCCATAGTGTAGGTCTTCTACGGTCGACGGAATGTTCATATCTTCTAAATCCTCGACCTCGACCATCTAGGTGTATATCTCTCCTTAAGGCCTATGCTTAAATTTAGTAGCCCTAATAATCGTCGACCACGTATGTATGAAAAACAAAGTAAAAAATATTTGGACCACGATACGTTATTTAAATGTTTATGATTATCGAAGCTTGAATTAACAACAAATAAAGACTGTGATTTTACAAAGTGTAATATTACAAAAAATACTTACGATTTATTCGGGCCGATTTTTATTATTGATGTTGGTGAGGAGCGGGGTATCGCGCCTCCGCAAACTTGTAGCGACACATTCGTGCAATAGGCGTCTGTGAGTGTGGCCTTGAGGGTGAGCGGTTATTTTAAATACGATTTTCGTTACTTGCGGGGTCTTCTCACTTGAAACGCTAAAAAGGCTAGTTCCATGAATTTTTTTAAATAGGTTTATATTATAGATATTGATATAAAAGTTGTTACACTTAATAAATACACTTTCGTAATACTTTTTTTTTAAATGAATTTTTTTTATTGTCTCTGCTACGGCGACCGCTTCGCTCATTGTAGCTTCTATGTACGGGGTATTTCCCACCCTTTTCTCCACTCCACATCCCTAAACGATCCCTACCTTGCGGCCGCAGCCGACTTCCCCCTCTGTATTGTATTCACCATGACATATTCTGCCATGGGTATAGGGAAACTGCGGAAAACTTATACCACTAGACCAGCACATGCGTTTTTTTTAAATTGTATTTATTTAAGTCACTATTTATAGACGAAAATGGTCATTAAAAAAAGTCTAACGTAAATGGTAATTGAAGTCTAGGGTAAGTAAAGTAAGGGTAATTAAGAAAAAGTCTAACGAAAATGGTAATTAAAAAAAGTCTTAGATGTTTTTAGCGTCTAAAGTGAGAAGATTCATCCCTTATGCCTTATTACCCTCAGGTACCTTACTTCGTCCAATCACTAGATAATTTCATGCAAAACCTGAAGGCGTCAGATTTTGTTTATTTCCGATTATTTTTTTCCTACCAGTAGTAGTCACCACGAAGGATATTTTTCGACCAACGGTCTGCACAAACCCGCATATCTACCACATTTCTAGATATTTTTCAATCCAAAAATTGTAAAAAAAAAACTTAAAACCATGCTATTCAATGTAAAAAACAAAAATTTGAAAACCTGCGGACGTTTGACCAGAAAAATATTCCTCTTCTTTTCGGCCACGAGTTGGGTGTAGCCCATCAGAAAATCGACAAATTAATGTATTCCTTTCTTGTCAAGTTAATTTATTTGATTTGTGGTCTATTAATTTTAACTCAACTTTCTTGCTACGTTAATTAATTTTATTTATCACACGTTGTTTTTCTTCCTTTCTATTGTGCCTCTTGTTGCTTCCTGCAAGTTCCTCCCTTACTGTTTTTCGCTATTATAATTACGAAGAAACCTCCAATTAGCAGAAATTATTATATTTCCTGTACTGTGCTATTTCTTCATTTTTTTACTGTTTTTTTTCCATACTTGATTGATGACTCGAAGACGCGGCTGACGAAAAGCTCGAAGGTAGAGATCACCGTCTCGCACTGGTCGAGGACGCGGGTGGAATACTCCTGAGGATAGGAATGGACGGCGTTTCAAACGGCACGAGTCGCGATGTTGAAGTGAGGCTTTTAATCGGCGCGGGGGTTGCTTCGTGGTCGGCTCTCGCCGATTATCCACGCAGAGTGCCACTTTATCACTGTGACGCGCTAATCCATTACACGGCTGCCCAGAGTGTGAGTTCCCCGTACATTTTCCCCTGTCTCTCGCAGACGAAAATAAACAACGGAGATATATATAGTGTTATCAATTAAGCGCAAGCAAAATATAAATTATTTTCGTCATAATGGGAGTTTTGCGAACATTCGAGGAAAAAGTGACTGTTTCCGCTTACACAAAAATAAATCGGGAGGCTTACCCTCTCCACCGAAATAGGATACTGATTTTTTCAGTACAACAAATATATCTGATCAAAATTAAAAAAAAACATTTCCCGAGTTCCACGGCGCCGTTTGGGTGAAACAAATGTCTAGGCATTTTGCCACAGTTTGTTGAGAAAGTTGCGAATTTACACACACTTGACATCTCTCGTAAATAAATTAACGGCCACCGACGTTAATGGGTCTTCTCACTTTAGACACTAAAAAAGGCTATTTTCATGATTTTTTTATTGGTTTATATTATAGATATTGATATAAACCAGTGAAAAAAATTCATGAAAATAGCCTTTTTTAGTGTCTAAATTCACTTTAGTGTCTAAAGGAAACAGTCATTTTTTCCTCGAATGTTCGCAAAACTCCCATTATGACGAAAATCATTTATATTTTGCTTCCGCCTAATTGATAATACTATATATATCCCCGTTGTTTATTTTCGTCTGCTTTTATTGATATTTTCATCTGATATTGATATAAAAGTTGTCACAACAATATATTTCGCTGATATTTTCGTCTGATATTGATATAAAGTATCAATACTTATAGATGGAGGTATTGATACTTTTATATCAATACCTATATCTATAGGTATTGATATAAAAGTCAATTTTTTCATGTTTTTTAAAATACATGTTTTCGAAAAAAATGTATTTCGAAATACATTTAAAAAAAATTTAATGTATTTATGTAACCCAACCAAACTTTAAACACGTTTTTCTCGAAACGTTTTTCGACGGCTTGTTGATAAAATCTTCGAAATCACTGAACCGATCCTTATGCAATTTTAACCACATATTCTTCGAAACTATAGCTATAGCGCACATCAAGGATTTTTTAAATTTTGATATTTACTATTCTTTTTGCCAAAAACGCTGAAAAAACACGTTTTTATTGTTTTTTCGAAAAATATCCGCCATTTTGTTATTTTTGCATATATCAAAATCGTATGATATGCGCTATAGCCATTAATATACTGAATCTAAAACCGTTTGATTTTTTTGTTTCGAATGATCGATCTCTGAGATTTCATCAACAGCGCAAGCCTACCATTTTTTATGACAATATTTAACTACCATTCTCATTTATAAATAGTGACTTAGACAAATAAACAAATTCTTTGTATGTATTTCGAAAATGTATTTATTAAGTGTAACAACTTTTATATCAATATCTATGATATAAACCTGTCAAGAAAATTCATGAATATAGCCTTTTTTAGCGTCTAAAGTGAGAAAACCCCTTAAAACGCCAGCGCAATTTATGATTTTGATAAGGAACATTACTAAATTTTTCACATTTTGATATTTATTTTTTCAAATCGAAAATTACGTCGAACGTTCGGAAACTCCGTAGTCTCATTTTTATTAGACTTATTTGCAGTAGTTAAAAATACGTACCTACATGTACGCAACGCATTGCTGGAATAATGATTCGATCCGGGAGAATATTTTTTCAGATTGTGTTATTCAAAAGCTCATTTTTTATGAAAGCAGCTTAAATTAAAATATACATGCATATATACGTATTTCAAAGAATTATTTTTAAAAAGTGTTGGCCAGTTCTTTGAATACTCCCTATACATATACAGTGGGTAAAAAGTATTTAGCACCTCGCTGTTTGCATCCGCTTGTAGAAAAAAAATATGTTTCCACGGATTATTTCACTCAAAGGCTTATTCCAAATATAAATCCTATACGTTAATGGAAATACCCTTAAAAACGCACAAAAAATGCAAGATGTGCAACCCCAAACAAACTCACTGCACATCTTTAAAAAATCGATATCACGTAAAAATAAATTAATTTAAAAAAAACAATAGCAATCGAAAGATAAATGTTAATTAACAACAAATCAATAAGAAAAATAAATAGTAATTGAAAAAAAAATCAAAAAGAAAATTAATATCAATTGAAGAATTAACCAATAAGAAAAATCAATAACAATTCAAAAATAAATCAATAAAAAAATCAATATTGATTTAAAAATAAATCACTGTTTTTTTGCGATCTTCTTTTTCGATCCAAGGCTTCGAGGCTTCGATCTATCAATTCGAGGGTGTGACACCGTCGTGCCTGCTGGCCACGTTCTTCTGCCAATTGGTTATTCGGCTCCTCGGAACGGATAAAGCAAATGGACATTATATATATATTAGGTGTAGTAAAAAGAAATCCATTATTTTTGCCTTCAATTTCATACACAAATAATGGATTTATTTTCACTACACCTAATATATATATATATATATATATATATATATATATATATATATATATATATATATATATATATATATATATATATTAGACTGATTCAAAAAAAAAATTTCCTTCTGGATTCTCGTGCTATTGTTGGGCACTGATAAAACAAAATTTCTCTAAAAAGATGGGCGCGGTCACTCAATTTTTAGAGGTGGCTATCTCGACTTTTTTGTATTTGAATTTTTTTAACGATCGTATTGCATTTAAGCATAGTCATGGCTTCGGATTACGGATAAAAATCACATCCAGCAGCTTTTTCGTAACAAAAATAAACTCTAACAATTTGAAAAGGGTGCAATATTCACAATTTAAATCCAGGTAGATCAATAATGGCGTCTATACTACTCTCGTTATTCATGTAGATTTATTTATACGCATTAACATTTTGCACTTTTTACGAAAAATTAAATTATAAGCTTTTATTCATAAATCGTATATTTACATTTCCAAAATGCTACGCTTATATTATCTTCAAACTCATTTACATTTCTTCCCAGCCATTCTCAAGTTCGTTAACATTTTGGGCAGAAAGAAAATGTGCAACGTTGAACAGTTTGTCCAAATCTCTCTTAAATTTACGCTCCTTCGATATTTGTGACGGCAAATTCTTTTTAACTCGATTTTTTAAAAGTTGTTTCCAGACTAGATGGAGTTTTATTGATTTCAAGATTGCGTTATTCAATCGACGCGTTGGAATTTCAGCACATTTCCATTGTTCGAAAATTTCTTTCATCGTTTCGTGTGCACTTCGACGTATGGTCAGTTTTTCTCTGTTATGTTTGTAAAAGAACAAACTCAACACTTTTCCGATTTTTATCCGTAATCCGAAGCCATGACTATGTTTAAATGCAATACGTTCGTTAAAAAAAATTCAAATACAAAAAAGTCGAGATAGCCACCTCTAAAAATTGAGTGACCGCGCCCATCTTTTTAGAGAAATTTTGTTTTATCAGTGCCCAACAATAGCACGAGAATCCAGAATTTTTTTTTTTTTTGAATCAGTCTAATATATATATATATATATATTAGACTGATTCAAAAAAAAAATTATTTTTTTTTCCTTCGGGATTCTCGTGCTATTGTTGGGCACTAATAAAAGAAAATTTCTCTAAAAAGATGGGCGCGGTCACTCAATTTTTAAAGGTGGCTATCTCGACTTTTTTGTATTTGAATTTTTTTTAACGAACGTATTGCATTTAAGCATAGTCACGGCTTCGGATTCCGGATAAAAATCACATCCAGCAGCTATTTCGTAACAAAAATAAACTCTAACAATTTGAAAAGATTGCAATATTCACAATTTAAATCCAGGTAGATCAATAATGGCGTCTATACTACTCTCTTTATTCACGTAGATTTATTTATACGCATTAACATTTCGCACTTTTTACGAAAATTTAAATTATAAGCTTTTATTCATAAATCGTATATTTACATTTTCAAAATGCTACACTTATAATATCTTCAAACTCATTTATATTTCTTCCCAGCAACTGTACATAAAATCGCGCATACCACTGCGCAAGTCACTGCGCATCCGTGGCGCCATTTTGTATTGGCGCAGCGCATTTGTAAGTGGTGTTTTTTTTTCAATGTGGCTCAAGTAAAGACAATTTTAAACAATGGCTCGGAAAAACGAAGACAACATAATTTGGCTAATCGGCAAGGAAATTCCGAAAATAAGTACCCGTCATTTACCGTCAAATTGGAAAGTTTTCAGTTTGTTCTTTTACAAACATAAGAGAGAACAACTGACCATACGTCGAAGTGCACACGAAACAATGAAAGAAGTTTTCGAACAATGGAAATGTGCTGAAATTCGAATGCGTAGATTGAATAACGCAATCGTGAAATTAATAAAACTCCATCTAGTCTGGAAAAAACATTTAAAAAATCGGGTTAAAAAGAATTTGCCCTCACAAGTATTGAAGGAGCGTAAATTCAAGAGAGATTTGGACAAACTGTTCAACGTTGCACATTTTCGTTCTGCCCAAAATGTTAACGAACTTGAGCGGTTATTTTTGCTGTCACATGTTTCGATTATTTCTCCATTGTGACGACAACTTCTTTTAAACCCGATTTTTTAAAAGTTTTTGCCAGACTAGATGGAGTTTTATTAATTTCAAGATTGCGTTATTCAATCGACGTGTTGGAATTTCAGCACATTTCCATTGTTCGAAAACTTCATTCATCGTTTCGTGTGCACTTCGACGTATGGTCAGTTTTTCTCTGTTATGTTTGTAAAAGAACAAACTCAAAACTTTCCGATTTGACGGTAAATGACGGGTACTTATTTTCGGAATTTCCTTGCCGATTAGCCAAATTGTCTTGTCTTCATTTTTCCGAGCCATTGTTTAAAATTGTCTTTAACTGAGTCACATTGAAAAAAAAAACAACACCACGATGCGCGATGTTATGCACAGTGGCTGGGAAGAAATATAAATGAGTTTGAAGATAATATAAGTGTAGCATTTTGAAAATGTAAATACATGATTTATGAATAAAAGCTTATAATTTAATTTTTCGTAAAAAGTGCGAAATGTTAATGCGTATAAATGAATCTACATGAATAAAGAGAGTAGTATAGACGCCATTATTGATCTACCTGGATTTGAATTGTGAATATTGCAATCTTTTCAAATTGTTAGAGTTTATTTTTGTTACGAAATAGCTGCTGGATGTGATTTTTATCCGTAACCCGAAGCCGTGACTATGCTTAAATGCAATACGTTCGTTAAAAAAAATTCAAATACAAAAAAGTCGAGATAGCCACCTCTAAAAATTGAGTGACCGCGCCCATCTTTTTAGAGAAATTTTCTTTTATTGGTGCCCAACAATAGCACGAGAATCCCGAAGGAAAAAAAAATAATTTTTTTTTTGAATCAGTCTAATATATATATATATATATATATATATATATATATATATATATATATATATATATATATATATATATATATATATATACACACACACACACACACATATATACTGTTAAAAAAAGTCATTAAATTTACTATACTTTTATAATTGAACATTTCTAAACTTGGAATATGAAACGCAAATTCGCACTTCAGTAATGGAAACTTTCATAATAATACAAACATTTGTTTGATTAATGCAACAAACGTATATGATTTCATTATTTACACAAAAAGTATTAAAATCGCAATATGACTATTATTTTTAACTTCATTCTGTTGAAAAGTACAATACCTTGTACATTGAATATTACAACACGCTGTTTAAAGAAATATGAAATTTAAAATACTTTTACAATACTATGGCTAATGAAATTTCAAAACTTAGTATATGAACGAATATTTAGGCTTCAGTGTTGTAAAATTCAATACCGGACCGGTTTTACATTTCATAATACGTACGAATTGAATATTAATACACTATCTACAATTTTTCAAGGCGTCTCATAGAAAAATAAATACTCTTAGTTGAAAAATACATGAAGCGTTTTGAATATATAAAATGTAGATAAAATAAAAAAATTACAAACCGACTCTTAATTTTTACCATCCTTGGTTCAGGAGTATACAATTTTGTGTGCACTGAATATTATGATAGACTGAAGAAAATTAAGAAATGAATAGGACAGTTATAATACGAAGGCATGTTCATTTTCTGATTTAGTATATGTTTATTCCGATAGTCTGATTTAATATATAATTCAGTGCTGAAAACTAGAAATTCGTGCTTTAGTCAGCATGTTAAGTCAAATCATAAAAAACGTATCGAGTAACACCAAATCTAGAGTAACTGGTGAACACCCGGTGCGATGGTCTAGTGGTAAGCGTGCTCGTCAGTAAACCAGCTGGGCGGGAGGTCCCGGGTTCGAATCCCAGTCGCGTACAATTTTCGTCGTGAAATTGTTTTTCTTCGGCATTTCGCGGCGTTCATGATGAATATTGATAGAGAGAGGGAAGTCAGATGCGGCCGCAGGAGGGAACAGGGAGAAAAAGGAGAAAAACAGTAGAGGAAAGAAACGGGTCACAATGAGGAGAAAGAATAAATAGGTAACAAACGCGAAAAGCGTGTTTTTTTACCTAAGGAAAAAACAAATAAGTGGCGAATTATCCGTACAAGCAGCCAAGTCTAATTAAACCCAAACAAACTAAAATCTATGCGCATTAATTTTGATATACCCACAACTGATACTTTTGAATAGGTATATGATTTTTCCAGGGCTTTGATATTACAGCATTACTCCACATTACTCAGGCATTCAAAATATAGTGTATTAATTTTCAAATAACGATTATTAGTTTTCACAGACTGAATCAGTAAAAAGAATTCCGGAATTTCTATATTAAAATTCATACAGAGTTTATTAAAGACGCAGAAAGTAAATAATAGCAATTACACTAACCTAACACCGTAAAATTAATACACTTTTCTATGCCAAATTTACTTTTTTTAATTTAAAAATGGAATCTGTGCATATTAATTTGAATACGCTTATAATAGATACCTTGCGATACGTATATGATTTTTCCAGTACTTACGTGTTGCGATATTACTGAACTATTATTAGACATTCGAAAAGCAGTGCATTGATTTTCGAACGACAATATTAAAATTCACAAACGGTATCTGTAAAAAGACTTCCTGCACTTTTATATTAATTTTAATACAGATTTTGTTTACAGTGCATATAAATACACAGGGTGTCCCTCTTATCTCTGTCACCCAAAATAACTCGGTAATTATCGACGTCACAAAAAAATGTTCCACACAAAAGTTGTACGGGGTGAAGGGGGCCATCAAATGCGACCAATTTTTTTATTTCGGTTGAGGTGCTGACGCACAGTGAAGGTCACCTCCATAAAAAAATAGGGTGGTCCAGCATGACGGCCTTCGCGAACACTGAAACTTTTGTCTGACAAATTTTTGGATATGATCAATAATTTGAGTGCTATTGCTCTGTAACACTTTATGTGATACACACACACACACACACACACACACACACACACACACACACACACACACACACACACACACACACACACACACACACACACACACACACACACACACACACACACACACACACACACACACACACACATTAGGGTGTGCTGAAAAAAATCGATATATTTTTTTTTTCGGTTGCATCCACCAAAAACAGGTGAATTAAGGTAAAAAAAGAAGAATCCTCGAAGGAGAGCTCAAAAAACAATTATTTCGAACGGCGCATTGCATTTGAATACTTTCCATAAGAATAACACAGGAAAATATTGGCACTTCTGAACGTCGTAGTAAATCTCTTCAGAAAAAAGTCTCACAAAAACGTCATTAAGATATTCTGATATAGAATTGAATTCCCTACAAAAAAAGTTCCTACGAACAATTAGCTTAGAACATCCGTTCAAGTGGTATCGCTGTCTGAAATTAATTTTTTTATCTAAGCGGCGTGCGCGCCCTAGCACACGCTGCCACCTGGCGTCAGCATGCGGTAGCTCGTAGTGCAAAATTACAAGCTTCACGCTAGCGCCACGAACGGGAAATCGCGACATTTTTCCCCCAAATCAAAATCTGTCACTGCTACAAAATTTCATTCGTTATTGCGAAGTGCATCCTGTAGTAGGGGGGGCTGCCTCGAAAAAATTAGCTAGTCACTTGTGGTACTTTAACGAGAAAATTGTTGCTTTGTCATTTTTTGACAATGCTGCGCCGATAAGTGTGAAGGCAAAAATGGTACAAGCTCTGCAATATCGAGAAAAATAGAAATATCCTTCCGAGCGAGTATTTGTTGAAAAAAAAAATGATTGGGAAATGGTGCTGAAAGAAGACATAAGCGATTTCGTTACTCAAGAATCCTTATTTCTTTTCCAGCAATTAAATTTACCTCATGATTTTTTAAGAGTAAATATTGAATTATGGCCGGAAAATGCCACTTATTTGAGTTGCTTATATTTTTTTTTAATCCAAAAGTTGTTAATAACGTAGCCGAACGTGGTGTCACTTTGATAGAAGCATATAACGGTTCATTAACAAAAAACGAAAAGCAGCTACAATATTTATTAGGCGTAGTGCAAAATCATCGACAAAAATACCTTAATTGCAACAAACAGACTCTTGAAAAAAGGAACGATGATTATCAAGCATCATAATGTAAAAACAAATCATTTTATCTTATTAAACCAAATTAATTCAATAAAGCTTTTCGAAACACGATCAATGATGGACATCGTTTCTTTTATATTTCTTGTCGTACTTGATTCATTTTTGTATCAGAGAAATATTTTGAGAACGATTCCATGCAAATTCTATGTTAGAGCAGAACATTCTCTACAAAAAAAACCCAAAAAGTTTTTTCGTAAAGCGAAAAATTCGATTTTTACAGCCCCTGAATTATTTTTTTTCTATCAATTCAATTTCAGACAGCGATTCCATTTGAACGGTTGTTCTGAGTTAATTTTTCGTGAAAACTTTTTTGTTGGAAATTCAATTCTCCATGAGAATTTGTTAACGGCATCTTTGTGTGATTTTTTCCTGACGAGTTGCACTACCACATTCAGAAATCCCAATATTTTCCTGGGTTATTCTTATGGAAAATATTCAAATGCAATGCGCCATTCGAAATAATTTTTTTTGTGCTCTCCTTCGAGCATTCTGTATTTTTTACCTTAATTCACCTTTTTTGGTGGTTGCAATAGAAAAAAAAGTATCGATTTTTTTCCGCACACCCTAATATATATATATATATTTAGCGGTAGGCCCCGTCAGTTAGCTGGATTCAAAGAGCGGGAATAAGAGAGGACAAACATTTTTTTTCCATCCATTTACGAAAGTACAGGGGTAGAAAGAGTCAAGTGGTGGCTTAGCCAAAGGGTCCAGGAAACCGGAAAGCTCAATGAGAGAGCGAAGAGGGAAGAAGTCAAAAAAACGAACACTCACGAACCTGGGGACCTCCCCGAGGGAGGAGGGCAGAAAACGAGCTGCAAAAAAGTAGAAAAAGCTTCGCGCAGATCTCACGAAATTGTTCCTTTGACAGGGTCCAGGCAAAATCCGTTCGGCCAACTAATCGATATTAGCTATATATAGGGAGCACGGAAAGTACTAGTTTTATCGTGGCACCGACCACCGCAAATCGCACACTCAATTCTCCGCGGACACTTCGGCATTTTATTCTTATACTTTTTTTTGCCGCCTTCGTCGGGGCGATTTTTCGTCGTGTAATTTTTTTTTCGCAATCCCTCGATATTTTCTCGGAGCAGGAATAACATTCGCGACTGCGATATTTTTTGGTCGAACCCTTTCGAAGGTTTGATTTTTTGTTGTTTTTTTTTGTTTTTTTTTTCGTGGCAGGGCATGTACGCCGTGACCGTTGGACCTTATCCCGGTGCTCGTTGCGAGGATCGTGCCACTCTCTGGGGACTCCGAGCTCCCGCTGCCGAGACCATCATGACTCGGCATTATTCCGAGGAGAGCGTGCCCGCTCTCACGAGATCCGTTCTTATGGAGATTATCGAGCAGCTACGGGGCCGACGAGCCCTCAACGTACCGATGAAACAGAAGGTAAATTTCCCGTTACTTGTAAAGCCCTTACAGACAGGCGAGAATAACGACTTGCTAAGCGAGTCAGCAAAATGCCACCAATTAACAAGCGCGCCAACTCGGAAAGGAACACGAGACGAAGTCCAAACCCTATCGCTCGCGATTGTCGGATAAGTTTCGATAAAATTAATTTTATCGCCGTTAGGGACAGAGAGTAATTTTTGGTTGCGAAAAAAATGGAGAGGGAGAGTCTTGGAATTTTTTTTCGTTCATTGTGTCCTACAAATTTATTTTATTAATTCAATCGAATATCTGTCTATGAGGATGCCTCAGGAGAAATTGGGAACTAAAACACGTTGGCGGAAGTTTTTTTAGGAAGAGAGGGAATGTTTTTTTATGCGTCGAAAAATATTGTAGAATAATTTCTGTTTTGATATTAAGTTTTTTAAATTATAGAAAATTCAATCAAATAGTTATTTGTTATCAATGGTTCAGTGACTAAATGAAGCAATGAAAAAATGAATAAATAAATAAATAAACAAATATCTACGTGTATAGGTGAATAAATAAATAAATGCTGTTTGATTCGAATGCAGTCTTTTTCGTTAAAGTAAATTAATTCCATTTAAGGCCTTAGGCCACAGTAACGGGTATAAAATCATGTGCGAATTAAATTTTTTTTTTCGTATGAAAAAGTGATTCACTCATAAAATTAATTACATATCTATTAAGTATCAATATCGAGCTGTTTGAAATTTTTTTTCTTCGATGTACAAAATGGCTGTCTACTAATATTTTCTTTTGTTATCTTTTTTTAGGCGCTCCGCGGCGTCACATTTAGCATCCACAATTTTTTGCCTAGAACAAACAACAAAAATTCTCGTCAATCTACATTAATTTACCTAGAGAAGTACGTACTTAATTAAAAAAATATTGTTTTATTAAAAAGTTGTAGGTATTTGAACTTAAGAAATGAATTTTCAGTAAAAAATTTCGTTATAAATGCTCCTAAACTGCTCATAAAATGAAAAGTTTTCGATTAATCAGAAATTCCTTCCTTACTTCTCTGCGAAATGCAATTAGGAACATAACTTCTAAATTTAAAGTAAATCGAGTGAAAATTGAAGTTATTTGTCACGCCAATTGGAAAAAAGCTATTTCGAGAAGTTTCGAGTAGTCGGTCATGTCGTACATCGAAAAAAAATATATTTGTATTTTCTAACAGCTTCATATTCATAATAAATAGATGTGTAATTAATTTTTGAGCGAATCACTTTTTCATACGAAAAAAAAAATTGTTAAATTCGCACATGATTTTACACCGTTACTGTGGCCTAAGGCCTTAAAATACATTAAAATCTTTGAAATAACACTGTTTCATTGTTTACATTTTTTCGTTCTTTTTCACAAAGGATGCAACCTCCCTCATCAATGCAAATTAATTCGCATAAACGTAAATAAATGAATGAATGAATAAATATGTGAATAGATAAATATATATGTGTATAAATAAATGAACAAATAAATATGCAGTGTAATTCGAATGCAACCTTTTTCATCAAATTAAATTAATTTAATTTATAACAAGTTTTTAAAATAACATTTTTTCGTTTTTTTACACAAAGCGGCACCACAAATGAGTAAATCAATGAGGAGAAAATCATGCACTGAATTGGTTTTCTTAATTTTTATTCACTAGGCAGAGAACAAACAAGCGATGAATTTAAACCTGAGAAACTACTGTTCCAAAATGATTTTCGGAAGTTTCGGCAGATGTTGCACCACGTGTGAATACATATATTGTGTGAAGTTCATATATGAGCCAAGAATTCCTCGCGGCCAATTGAATCCCAAGAGAAGTGCAACTTCGTCGATTGGATTCGAATTTTTTCTTTCTCCGCCGCATTTTATCGTGCAAAAAAAGCATAACCGAGCATATCTAGGCACTTTTTCACGCTTCATGAGAACACACCAAGTGAAAAGCCACGTTTCCACTAACCAGTATATATTTTCGGTCCTCGGGTATATTCTGATATATATATATATATATATATATATATATATATATATATATATATATATATATATATATATATATATGGGCTTTTTACCTTGCATTGACTGAATTCGGTGGCACAAGGAACATAAGGGAAAAAAGCGCGCCAGGTTTTATTATAGATCAATTTTCAACCAAGGGATTTGTTCAATACAACAAGTATTACTGCACTGTATAAGTATCTCGGGTTACAGTTCTGAAAAAACCTTCACTGCAAAAGGGAGCCCGTAAAAATATGGAAATAAGTACCCAGCCACAGGGTAAATCCAAAATGTTGTTACTAGGACTTTCTCCATAAAAAATTGTCGCCTCCATATTTGTAAAGCAACTGAACATCATAATATGTTTGCAAAATCTGTTGTAAATATCACAATTGTAATCAATACAATAATTAATCCCTAGTCATTTATATTACATCGTGCATAATTTATTTAAACATAAAAATTAACAACCCAATTTGTCAAAATTAAAACAAAAATATTTTGGCATGGATAAGTTCCAAATCTAAAATGCTTTCTTAATCTATTGACAAATGCAATTGATATTAATGCTGTGATCAATATTTTCTAACTAATGTTACATTGGTCTTTCGTAATTGTTTTGTAATTCATATTACTTCGTATATAATTAATTTTGATATGAAAATACAAAAACCCAATTTGTCCAAACGAAAGCTAAAATCTTTTGGCGCCAATGCCATCTGAATCTAAAATCTATTTTCGATTGTTTACCAAATGGAGATCATAACTGTGATTAATATTTCGCAATAAAAATTACAAAGTAATTAGAGAATGTAATGCAACGGAATTACATCACGTACACGTCGAATGCATTATGAAAGGGAGCGATCGTAATTAATTTTGCAATAAATATATTTTTAATTTTTACCTGTAGAATAGTTAACGGAATATTGATTGCGGAGCTTTGAGGCATTGAATCGCCAGATTGTCAGGATATCCAGAGTTCCCGAGTTGAATTTGGCAGAATAGTACACAGTCGTGCTGTCGCTGAAAAACCCTGTAATCGGAAAAAAATAGAAGAAGGCCAGTTTTTCAATAGGTGATTCTGTAAGCGCCGCGGGGGTTAAATTCAAATTTGCCTAAAAATCGGGGTGCACGGTTTTTTAGGGGATGAAGGGGGATACGGGTAGATTGATGCCAAACTAGAACCCCTACGAGGTCGGCGCTGTGAGACAAAATGTTCAGAAGAATCCGGGCTTTAGTTTTGTCCGCAGCGCCGAAGTCGTGGTAGTTCATTTTAGGGGTGAAATTTTGCAAAATCAGTTTTCATAAAATAACTATTTAGGATGGATTCGTATACTTTTTATTCAGATAGGAACGTTGTAGCTCTTGAAGAGACGCATCCATTGAGTATTTTATCATCACTCTCCAATAATGTTTTTGACCCCAAAATAATTGTTGAAACACAAAAAAAAATTGTTTATTGAATAACTCGAATACAATTGATTTTTCGAGTATAGTTTAAATGTACGAAATGAAGAGAATGATTTTCTCTATATTTTCGTTTCAATGGACTACTCTTGAATTTAGCTATTTCCAACCCCGCTCGGGGGTTGAAAATAAAAAGATCAAATTATGAAAAAACTATTGACCGCACGAATTCGCCGCCGTGGAACGATTTGTAGGTTGAACCCTCAGCTACATTTTTGTCCATAGAGCCAAACTCGTATTTCTTTATTTTCGGTCAATAGTTCTCCCAGAATTTCATTTTGAATTTTGAACCTCCGAGAGGGGTTGGCAAAAGCTGAATTCAAGTGTGGTACATAGAAACGAAAATATAGTGAAAATGATTCTCTACATTTCGTACATTTAAACCATCCCCGAAAAATCGATTGTTTTTGAGTTATTCAACAAACAATAAAAAAAAATATTTTCACATTTTTTTGGGGGGTGAAGATATTATCGGAGAAGGATGATCAAATACTCGATCGACGCGTATTTTCAAGGGCTACAAAGTTTCCATTCGAACAAAAATTGTATGAATTTTTTCTAAAGAGTTATCGAATTAAAACTGATTTTTCAAACTTTTACCCCCAAAATGAACTTCCACGACTTCGGTGCTGTAGACAAAAATAAAGTCCGGTTTTTTTTTTTTAACATTTCGTCTCCCGGCGCCGACCTTGTAGGGGTTGTACTTTGGCATTAATCCACCCTCATCCCCCGTCATCCCCTAAAAAACCCTGCACCCCGATTTTTAGGCAAACTAGGATTTAGCACCCGCGGCACCTACAAAATCGTCTGTCAAAATACTAGCCTTCTTCTCATTTTTTCCGATTCCAATATACAGCACGAGTGTACTAGAAGTATTGTAATTCATCGTATTGTTGTCTCTGAGATTACAGGTCTTTACAATTGGCAAAACTTGGTGTAAGTTCGCCTTCATCCGAGCAAACGCACCCCCCCTCCCCCACCATTTCTCGCTGTCACCGCACACCGAATTCAGTACTGATATGAGCTTTGCGATGAGATCTTTTGACGCTCGGAGATCCTTATCGGCCTTAAGGGATTCCGCTCTTTGAGTCACATCGAACTCGCATTCCAAAGAGTCTTCTCCAGCTGTTTACGAAGTTTCTCAAAACGCGATCTCTTTCACTCCAGGCTGGCCGCGGCGAAACTTCGAAGCCTCCACCCCGGCGCCGCGTAAATGAAAGTTCTCCGTTCACTTTCACGTGTACTCCTTGAATTTTTATTCCGACTTCAATTAACGATGGTTCCTTCGTTCGGTGTTAATGAATTGCTCCGTCTCAAGGAAACGTCGCAACTGATTTTTTACTAAACTTTAAATATAGTCAGCTCCCAGCGTTCATTATAAATTCATCCCCCTTATTTTCCAACTTGTCGACCAGTCGCTATACATATTTCCGGGGCAGGGTTGAAATTCCGAACTTTGAATGCTCCGACAATTTAAAATTCCGAAATTCAAAATGGGGCCGGCTTGAAATTCCGAACTTTGAATGATGAGAACGCTCAAAACTCTGAAAGAATGCTGCCCCGAAAGATCAAAACTCCGAAAGAATTTTACACGAAAGACCAAAATTCAGAAAATCTGAACACCGTCAAAATAATTCGGTTATGGACGTTTTAAAGTTTCAAAATTTTCAATAAATCGACGAATTCTTTCAAGAATTTTTTTTTATTAAGAAGTGATTTTGCGCGAATTTTGGAATTTGTCTAGACAATGTTATACGTTCTACATCATTTTCAGTCAATTGTGCAGACTTTCGCTTCAAATGGAGGCCGGGTTGAAATTCCGAACTTTGAATGCGCCGACGGTTTAAAATTCTAAATTTTAATGTTTCGAAATTACAAGGTTCGTCAAGTTTATGGCAGCGAAAGTCTACACAGTTGACTGCAAATGATGCGAAACGTATAACATTGTCTAGACAAATTTCAAAATGGAGGTAAAATTACTTCTTAATGAAAAAAAATTCTTGAAATAGTTCGTCGATTTATTGAAAATTTTGAAAATATTCAAAATTCCATAGCCGAATTATTTTGACGGTGTTCAAATTTTCGGAGTTTTGGTCTTTCGTGTAAAATTCTTTCGAAGTTTTGATCTTTCGGGGTAGTATTCTTTCGGAGTTTTGAGCGATCTGATCATTCAAAGTTCGGAATTTCAACCCAGCCCCACATTTCCGTTCGCCAAAGCGAACGGTAGCAGACGGCGATCTCCCAGTGATGAGCGTTGGTTTGCGTCAACACTTGGTTAGGTGACCGCTCAGTCGTGGCCTGCCTCGCCGACTACCGAATGCAGTTTTACCGAGTTTCAATGATCGGTGAACATTCGGTCTCTATGTGCCCAGGATTTCCGCAGTTTCCCTGTGCCTTCGTGGCTTAATAATAAAACTTTAAGGAACTAGATCTACCTAGAAGCCCGACAAATGGCTAAGTTCCCAAAAAAAATTCTGAGGAACGGTTGGTGAAAAAGAAAGAATTTTTTTTTTTAACACAAAGGTACATATTTTGAGAGCCCTTAAAAAAATCACCAAAAAATACAGAAAAACATGGCCGCCGGCAGGTGATGACATTTTTTTCGCGAAGTTTGGCGGTGGACCCTCTCCAGCTTAAACAGTCCATCCGAAACCTTATTACCAAACAGACTATTCAAGATCACAATAAACACGAGTCGTTGACGATCGTCGATTTTCAAAATCATTTTTTTTTAACATCGTGGCGACGAACTGAAACTCGAAAATACAAAATCTTTGAAAAAAACTCGTCATTTTAACGTAACTTAAAAAAAAAATAAGATCAATTTCAACCATTCTGCTGCACACTGGGTCGTTTTAAGCCCATTTTTTGCAACTGACTGTATCGTAGAACGGGATAATTACCACCATAGGTGGACACTCGGCCCCCATCCTACATCCTGCCCGTGTACTGAGGACAGCTGACGAAAAAGGATATGGGGTCTCGTCGACCCCGTTTATGTAGTGAAAGTGAAAACATTTTTTGTTGTTGTGTAATTTGGCATTTCATTACTACATGTAAGTGAGTTACGATAGTAAATGCTCATATATTTTTTGTATTTTGCGCTACTATATAGTAAATTACCAGAAAGTCTCGCAGCTGTGTATCCCTTATGACTGCTCCCGTTGAAGTCATATTTGCATCACATGATTATTCACAATAATACATCCAAATGAAGCAAAGTTGTTCTCACACGAATATGCATGCAGTGAATTCATCAGACTAGCGAATTCGGCTCACGAATATCTAACAATAAGTGAGTGCATATGAGGCTCATATGGATGTCACGGCGTGAAGAAATTGTAGTGCTCATACGGAGCTCATATTAGCGGCATGGCGTGACGTAACTATGCTGTGCTCATACGGAGCTCACATTAGCGGCATGGCGTGACGTAGCTATGCTGTGCTCATGTGGAGCTCATATGAGTGTCATGTTGATTAACAAAATCTGGTAGGATTTTTATATCCATATGCTTTATTTATGTTCCTGCCTATATGATAAACGGATTAAAACGTATCCTGCCTAGTTAAATTTTGTACCTACCTACGGTTTGAACCTACGTCTTCTAAGTCGAGAACTGAGCGCGCTACCTACCTAGCCATTCTAACACTTGTGCAAACTTTCTTTTTGTCTGCCAATTTGTATCATTCTGGATTGGTATGCATATCGCCGTCATATTGCACTCATGGGATGTGTCACTGACAAATATACATATCGCCGTCATATTGCGCTCATCGAATGTATCACTTAGGAACATGCATATCGCCGTCATAGGATGTATCACTGAGAAACACGCATATGGCCGTCATAGTGCGCTCATAGGATGTATCACTGAGAAATATGCATATCACAGTCATATTGCGCTCATCGAATGTATCACTGAAAACATGCATTTTGCTGCCATGGAATATATTACTGAGAAGCATGCATATCGCTATCATATTGTGCTCGTGGGATGTATCACTGACAAAATATACATATCGCCGTCATATTGCGCTCAACGAATGTATCACTTAGGAACATGCACATTACCGTCATAGGATGTATCACTGAGAAACACGCATATCGCCGTCATATTGCGCTCATGGGATGTATCACTGAGAAATATGCATATCGCAGTCATATTGCACTCATTGAATGTATCACTGAAAACATGCATTTTGCTGCCATGGAATATATTACTGCGAAACATGCATATCGCTATCATATTGTGCTCGTGGGATGTATCACTGACAAAATATACATATCGCCGTCATATTGCGCTCAACGAATGTATCACTTAGGAACATGCACATTACCGTCATAGGATGTATCACTGAGAAACACGCATATCGCCGTCATATTGCGCTCATGGGATGTATCACTGAGAAATATGCATATCGCAGTCATATTGCACTCATCGAATGTATCACTGAAAACATGTATTTTGCCGCCATGGAATGTATTACTGAGAAACATGAATATCGCCATCGTATTGTGCTCGTGGGATGTATCACTGACAAAATATACATATTGCCGTCATATTGCGCTCAACGAATGTATCACTTAGAAACATGCATATCGCCGTCATAGGATGTATCACTGAGAAACACGCATATCGCCGTCATATTGCGCTCATGGGAGGTATCACTGAGAAATATGTATATCGCAGTCATATTGCACTCATCGAATGTAGCATTGAAAACATGCATTTTGCCGCCATGGAATGTATTACTTTGAAACATGCATATCGTCATCATATTGTGCTCGTGCGATGTATCACTGACAAAATATACATATTGCCGTCATATTGCGCTCAACGAATGTATCACTTAGAAACATGCATATCGCCGTCATAGGATGTATCACTGAGGAACACGCATATCGTCGTCATAGTGCGCTCATGGGATATATCACTGAGAAATATGCATATCGCAGTCATATTGCACTCATCGAATGTATCACTGAAAAAATGCATTTTGCCGCCATGGAATGTATTACTGAGAAACATGCATATCGCCATCATACTGTGCTCGTGGGATGTATCACTGACAAAATATACATATCGCCGTCATATTGCGCTCAACGTATGTATCACTTAGAAACATGCATATCGCCGTCATAGGATGTATCACTGAGAAACACGCATATCGCCGTCATATTGCGCTCATGGGATGTATCACTGAGAAATATGCATATCGCAGCCATATTGCGCTCATCGAATGTATCACTGAAAACATGCATTTTGCCGCTATGGAATGTATTACTGAGAAACATGGATATCGCCATCAAATTGTGCTCGTGGGATGTATCACTGACAAAATATACATATCGCCATCATATTGCGCTCAACTAATGTATCACATAGAAACATGCATATCGCCATCATAGAATGTATCACTGAGAAACACGCATATCGCCGTCATGTTGCGCCCATCGAATGTATCACTGACAAACATGCATATCGCTGTCATATTGCTTGCATGGCATGTCTACTACCGGTGCTTACCCAGTGAATTCATCAACACAAGTCATTGGATGACTTTCATATGATGTAAAATTTGCAGATATTAATTATGGACACTTGAGCACAGCGATATGAGTTCAATGTGCTCCAAACGTACGATGCATTTGTAAACGACATATTGAGATCACAATGCTTTGTACATTCACTATACTAAAAGAGTTCACGGCTTTGCATCATGACATGTAGTCAATATGCTGTAAAATTTGCTTCATCAATTATATGCACGGCGTGATGACCATGACTGTCTATCTGGGGCGTTCAAAGTTTGAAGTCCGGTGCTGCTACTGCTCGCCCGGCCTCCTGTTAGAAGCTGCAGCTCAATCAATTTTAGGAATGTTTCAATTACATTTTTAGGGAATATAGCTGAAATGTGATATGGAATAAAAATATTTTTGGAAAAATTGTTGACCCACCTAGGTAGCCAGCCCATTAAGAAAAATGCTTATCTTTTAAAACATTTCAACTCTCTGGGTTTGTAAAAATCTCATCTCTATAAAAATCGCAAAAATCTGACACAATACGCGCGAAAAATCTCAATCTTTGTGAAATTGTGTGATCCAACGACGCCTATCGAGTAAAACGTACCGATCAAGGGTCCTCAATAATTCGCAGTCCATGTGCGAGCAGGAAATCTCGCGGAAAAATAACAGCGAAGACGATCTCGTCGAGTGGAATATTACGAGCGATAAAAAAAATTGCAATTTAATTCGCGTCTTTACGTGACCTGTGACGCATAGTCCAGTAAAAGAGACAAAAACCCAGCACTATTTAGCCTAAAATATGAACCTTTGACTGAAGGTAGATGTTTGCATACTGAAAGTAACCCCAATACGATTTTGCCCCTCAACTCGCCCCAACTCTAAGAAATAGGGGTTGAAAACTTACAAATCGCCGTATCTCGATAATTAATAGCCCGATCAAAAAAGGTTTCAAACAAAAGTTGTTTGGAATCCCTCGCAGGCAAAGGCAACCCAGGCAAAGTCAATCTAGGCAAACCCAACCCATCCAGATTTTTACAACATAAATGCAACGATTATGGGATAATCAAGATGATTATGAAATAATCAGGATGATAATCAGATAACCCAGATGGATAAGAGAGAAACAAGATGATCATGCGATAATTAAGCTGATTTTCAGATAATCAAGATAATTATCAGATAATCAAGATGATTATCCGATAATCAAGATGATTATCGGATAACCGAGATAATTATCAAATAATCAAGATAATTATAAGATAGTTAAGATGATCATGATATAATCAAGGTGGGTTGAATTCGCATAAAGTTATCTGACGATCAACCCCATATCTTTAAAAATAGCGACACAAAAACGATTCGAAAGTTCGGGGTTGATGGGTGTGCGAGCGGGGAAGACATACCGCCGCGTCCTTGCCTGGGTGATGGTGCTCTCGTGTTTTTGTGCCGCTATTTTCAAAGATAGGGGATTGGACATTAGATAACTTTATATGTATTCTATTATTCCAAACAACTTTCGTGTGAAACATATTTTTATCAGGCTATTCATTATTGAGATACAGCGATTTTTAAGTTTTCAACCCCTATTTCTGACGGTTAGGGCGAGTTGAGGGGCAACGTTTTATTGAGGTTACTTTCAGTATGCAACCATCTACCTTCCGTCAAAAATTCATATTGTACGCTAAAAAGTGCTGGGTTTTCGTCTCTTTTACTGGACTAGCAGCGCGAAAAAAAAAAGAAAAAAACGAATGGCTCGAGTAGCCTGAGGGAACAGTTGACGTGATACACACATACTTTTAACTCGGATAAAAAATGTTCTCCTCTTCGTACCAATTGATATACTTTCTCATCGATTCCTGCAGGATTGCTTGAGGGTCGTGTCGCGTCACATCGTCGAGACGATACACTGGTGGTCGTTAGAGAGAGCCGGCCCGGATCCGCTGAGAAGTTGGTCGCCCGATACGCTCGCCCGTCATGTTCTACTCGCACTTGACGAGTTGGTCACAGCGCTCAGATGTCAGAATCTTCGATCCTACTTTTTTCCACGATGCAACGTAATGCTACAGTGTGCCAGAGGTAACGTTTTTATTTTCGCTCTCGTACAATTCCACGCTTCGGCGAATAACTCCGTTTAATTCCTTCGTCAGCGAGACTCGTATTTTTCATCGATAATACGCAATCTCGTGCTCGCTTTATGAGCAATAACGGCCTGAGCTGGGTACCGAGGTTTTATATTCGCCCTGCTGGAGCAAAAGATTTTTTTACGCTTCGGAGAAATATCAGATAGAAAAAAATTAACTGGTGAGTCCTGAGGTGAAAATTATTGTGTCCATATACAGGGTGTTAGGAATGTCGATGCAAAGCCTTTAGGGGGTGATAGGTCACCTCGTTAGGAATATATCTAACCTAGATTACCTTAGTCCAATGTCTAAGGATTTTGGGTTATCATGGTTAGTATGATTTTTGGAAAATTTTCCAAAATTAGGTACTGACGCGGTCATAATGTTCAAACAGACAACAATTGGTAACTAAAAACTTGATTGGGGTAGAATATCCATAAGTCGATTATCCATAAGTCGAATTTCCATAACCGAATATCCATAAGTACGAATGTCCATAAGTACGAATATCCATAAGTATGAATATCCATAAGTATGAATATCCATAAGTATGAATATTCATAAGTAGAATATCCATACGTACGAATATCTCAAACAAACCCAAACAAACCCAAACCCAAACAAACTCACTATATTTGTCTACTTCCCGCCATTTCTGGCGCTCATTTCTATTCTATACCCACTTGTCTCTACCTCCCGCCATTTGTGGCACTCATTTCTTCCCTATACTCACTTATGGATATTCGACTTACGGATATTCATACTGATAGAGGTTAGTACTTATGGATATTCGACTTCTGGATATTCGACTTCTGGATATTCGACTTATGGATATTCGACTTATGGATACTCGACTTATGGATATTCGACTTATGGATATTCGACTTATGGATATTTGACTTATGGATATTTGACTTATGGATATTCGACTAATGGATATTCGATTTATGGATATTCGACTTATGGATATTCGACTTATGGATATTCGACTTATGTATATTCGACTCATTGAGATTCGACTTATGGATATTCGTCTTATGGATATTCGACTTATGGATATTCGACTTATGGATATTCGATTTATGGATATTCGTACTTATGGATATTCGACGACAGTGGAAAACTTATTTGCGTCTTAGCTTAATGTGACTACACATTAAGGCAAACACCAATACAATCATCTGTATCCGCACAAGTTTTTAAATGGGACGTGTTGAAAAATTGAAAACTTGTGAAGAATATAAAAAAACCTTTCATAAGAGATAAACGCTAGCACCTAATTTTGGGAAATTTTTCAAAAATCATACTTACGATGATAACTCGAAATCCCTAGATTTTGGACTAAGGTAACCTAGGTTAGGCATTTTTTCAACGAGGTGACCTATCACCTCCTTAAGACTCTGCATCGACGTTCCTAACACCCTGTATATATAAGCAGAATAATTTTGCTATCGGGGGTTACTTTATATTTTTTTTAAACTGATATTTCTCTCAAGCGAATAAAAATGTGAATAAGTGAAATAAAATAAAAAGGACTCTGCCTATGGCGTAAAAATGACTCTGATTACTTATAAAAATAAAATTATTCTGCTTACATCTATAGATAAGCAGAGTAATTTTCATTGTTTTTATTTTTATATTTATGTCTATATATATCAGCAGAATATTTTTTTTTCGCCAATAAGAACTAATTGACTTTTTAAAGTTTACTTCCAAAGAGGACACAGAAAAAGGTATTGTTGTCCGATTTTTTTAAAATCTACTAGATCATTTATTTGGGATTGAAAAAAGGTAGGTTATTAAGTATACATTGAACTTGTTTCATGTGAATTTTTATATTTTTAAATAAAAAATCAACAACGTTATTGAGGTGTAATAGAGCCTCTGTATAAAAAAATGTGGTCCAACGGCCGAGTCGATAAATTGACAGTGTAGTTGGCCTGAAAAATAAAAATTAAGAAGTTTTATAATATATATAAATGTAATTGTCATTTTAAGTAGCGATTCTTGAGAAAAATTATTCACAAATTAGCTGGTGTTTAAAAAAAAAGAGGATTTTTGGCGGGACTTTCACTTATATTCAGGAGCAAAAAAAAATCTAAATTTCCAACAACAAAAAATTGCTACGTACAATGATAGCTACTGCACTTACTAAAATTTAATTTTTTCTTTAATTGATAATCGGACAATTATTGCTGAGCAATTCCGGCCAGGTCAATAAAAGTCGTTTCGAGAAAAACGCGATTGAAAGTTTTAGTATACGTAAATCGTTACCCTACCAGCCCTCACTAAATCGTTTGTAACTTAATCAATTTGGAAATCTTTTACTTGAATTTCTTTTCACATTTTCTTGAATATGTATATTTAAAAAAAATGCAAAAAAGTATCGCTTTTTGCCCGGCACGGTGGTGCCTCAAAACACATATATGTATTTGTGTGTGCATACAGTACATAAACGAAGTGTTTCTGCAATGACTTCTCGAAGTATCGAAGAAAAGACGAACATTTTTCCAGATTATTTTATACGACAGCGTATTTCAAATCCTAGTACTGTATGCACGCCTTACTTTTTTCTGCCCGTTTATATATAAGAATATATGTGTACTTTCTTTTCGTTTCAACATCCCAGACTTAGGCAAACTCATCATACCGTTTTGCATGTCTGTCACATTTCTGTATACAGAGGAAATCAGCTTAAAAAATACTCTCTTCAACAAATTCTTGTAAATATTCATCCAGTAAAGAGTACTCAGAAATGCACCCACACAATTTTGCCTTTAATACAGTTGATTCAATAATTTTCCATATAAAAAGATTTGCATTCAATATATTTCATGCTTTTTCACAGATACATATGAGGTATTTCACGTGAATCCGGTGGACTTTTTCCCTGACCCCCGCCAATTCGATTTATTTTTTTATCTGATTCCATTAACTCTAAAAGACACCATGATTTTTTAAATATTTTTAGAAACAAGCTTTTGTCAAAAAAAATTCTCCGAAAAAAACGCCCCGATTTAAAAATCTGAAAAAAATTCTAAAAATGCGCCATTATATGTAAAAAATTTGCAAGTTATCACCCGCAGTGGAAGTATGATTTTTTCTGTGCTTTCTGAGCGATTAACGTTAAAAAAATCCGAAAAATTCAAAAACCGCTTACTTCGGGCAAATACTTAAATATTTTGATGCCCACAATGAATTTTTCGGATTTTTTAAAACGTTAATCGCTCAGAAAGCACAGAAAAAATCATACGTCCACTGCGGGTGATAGCTTGAAATTTTTTACATATAATCACACATTTTGGGATTGTTTTTGGATTTTCAGATCGAGGCATTTTTTTCGGAGAAACAAATTTTTTTGACTAAGGGTTGTTTCGAAAAATGTATGAAAAAATCACGGTATCTTTTAGAGTCAATGGAATCAGATTAAAAAAAAATTAAATCGAATTGGCGGAGGTCAGGGAAAAAGTTCACCGGATTCACGTCAAATACCTCATATACTTTTCTTTCTGCCTCTTCTTCACTTGAAGATCGAAAACTTTTCGTAACAAAAAGAAGTCAATTTACTTTGGGGGACGCGTGAGATGAGCTCATTTGTCATGCAACCAAAGATGCATAATGTGTGTGTTTTCACCGCGGAGGGAACATAACCACGAAGAGAGCGAGAAAGAGAGAGACAGGGCGAGAGAGAGGGAAAGGGGAAGGGAGGGAGGGAGGGAGAGAGAGAGAGAGAGAAAAAGCTGATTAACTACAAGAAACTTGGTTCTCCAAAGTTTCGAGTGAATAAGACTGGCAGACTGGCAGTAACTTGATGGAACTTTGAGTAAAGGTACAAACTAGACAGAAGGACGACACTCTCCAAGTACATAGGATGTACTCACCTGTGATACCGAGGAATATATTTAATGTATGGACAATTATTCACTTGTGTAGAAGACTTTTCGCTGAATCATTCAACAAATTTCAATACGAGTACATCCCAACTTAAGGGGCTAAATGTAATCCAATATATGTACAAGGTACATATATTGGAGCCTTAAAAAACACCAAAAAATACAGACAAACAAGAAAAACATGGCTGCCGACAGATGATGAATTTTTTTCGCGACGTTTGGCGGTGGACACTCTCCCGATTAAACGGTCCATCTGAAATCTAAAAACCAAACGGCTTATTCAATTTAACAATAAATACGAGTGGTTGACGATCGTCGATTATTAGAATAATTATTTTCAACAACGTGGCGCCGAATTGAAACTCGAGCATACAAAATCTATGAAAAAAGTCGTCATTTTTACGTAACTGTTAAAAAATGAAGGTGGATTTTTTAAAAGTCAGACCGTCAACGACCTTCAAATGTGTCTCATCGTATCTCCTGTGAATTTGGAAACAATCCAGCAAGTGGTTCTCGAGATATCGTGTCCACCGACTCCAAAAACAGCGTTTCGAGAAAAACGCGTTTAAAGTTTGAAGTACAGTGCTGCTTTTCGATGTTAGGAACATTTTAATTACGTTTTCAGGGAATATAGATAAAAGGTGATACCATGGAATAAAAATATTTTGGGGAAGTGCCATTTTTTCCCTACCTAGGTGGATGGAGCCCTTTAAGAAGACCGAAACAGTCTCAAAGTTCGTCCGTAGAATTTGGTAAAGTAGACTTTGTACGAGAACCGAAGTATTACAGATTTTCGCCAGTGGAACATGACTCCAGACAACCGGCTGCTTTATTAAATTTATTTTGTCCGCAATACTTTTGGAGTAAAAGAGGAAAAAAATTCGACAATTCTCGGAACAAAAAAGAAAAACCTGTCGTTGGGAATCCGAATGAAATAGCGCATATTCGCTAATTAAAATTCTTGACGAGCCCTGTGGGAACGTACCCGCGGATATTTGCGTTTAACGTTTGCGTCCGAGGGAATTTGTTTCGTATATCTCTCGAGCGATAAATAGAATGTTGCTCCAGAGAGACATTTCGAGAATGGAGGCGAGTTGCCGAGTAAAGCGAGCAGGTCGAGGGCGAGATCCGGTATTCCGTTAATCCACCCTCCCTCTCTCTCTCTCTCTCTCTCTCTCTGTATCTCTCTCTCTCTCTCTCTGTATCTCTCCTCGTCGACGTTAACACAGAAAATAACAGACTCTTTACAGCATTTGTTACGACTTGTGTAAATAAAATAAGGGTTTATGTGCCCTAGTCTCGAGCAGCCTTGGCCTGGGTCAATACTTGGATGGGTGACCGCTGGATTATGACTAGACTTGCACATTATGACTACCCTGAGAAAAAAACCAATTGAATAAAAAAAAATACATTAGTTGACCCAAATAAATGTCTAAACACGGGGTGCCACCGATATATGACATTGTTACAATACTATAAAATATTGGGAAATGTGATTGATTTTAATGACAATATAATTGATTTTAAAATCTCTTCTGTTTTCTCAATAATCTATTGAAATCATTCTATATACAATCTGTAGATGTATGAATGAAATAATTAAGCGATTGCTACAAGATTTTTTTTTGTACAAAAATATAATCAATAGACCGAATTATTTCTTTACTACATCGAAACGAATATGCCGTTGTAACATTTTCGTACTCTGTACAATATGAAAAGTAGTTGCACGAGATAGAGACGAGTGTATATCATGATTGAAAAATTAACAATATCGATTCGAAATAATGGTATTTTTTGCCACAAAGTACAGGTGCCATCTGTAATAACTCATTTAGTCTCTTCTGGTAGAACAAAAATATAATATCCGATGAAATAAATGTTCATTGCAATTAAAAGAAGATATTTGTGAATTCGAGAATTCATGTTTTTAATATGATTCTATGTGCAGTTGCAAACATTTCTTGATTGATGGTTTAAATAAATGTACACTTGAGAGAATTGCTTAAAATATTCGAAAGAAGTTCGCATGCAGTTCTTTGGAATAGGATAGGATTTTCACAATGAAATGTTTGATCGAATTTGATTTATTTAAAAACTGAAAGATTTTCAATTTTTTTTAATCTTCAATAAAAAGTGAGCATTAGAACGATCATCAGATATTCAACTGATAATTCATTTAGTACAACTAATACAAATAATTCAGTTAGTACAACTAATAAATCAGATAGTACACTTTGATCTTAGCCACAGTCCGAGAAGCGACACTGTGGAGAGTTTCTCCGGCGCGTAAGTAGATTTTCGATTCGCGCTACGCTTATGAGAAACGAGCGCGCGTGCGGCTTCTAGCGGTTACACCTAGAACTACGAGTTTTCTTGCACCCATAATTTCGGTAGCGCTCGGCCACTATATATGATTTGGTTGAATTTTTTCAACCGAAGAAAAAAGTATTGAATCTATTGCTGGAATGTATTCAGTTCAATTATACACGTGTCATATTAATATCATTTTCTTTTACCTCCAATATATAATTTTAATGAACATAGATGTATTTTAGTCAGATATGTAATCAAAACAAGTACATATAGTTTTCGTTTAACGTGATTGTAGAAAAAAAGTTAAATAAAAATGACTACGATTTAATCGCTTCGTGTATGCGCAAGAATCAAATTTTACTTTCGCATAATGTTTTAACCAATTCAAACATTCGCTTAATATTTTTGAATCAAAATAAAATACTGATATTTTAACGAATAATGTACTTGAAAATCAATATCGGATATCGTGAAGACAATAAAATAATATATTTACTCAATAGAAATTTTATCTGAATCAAACCCGCGAAATTCAATTTTTCTTGTGTACTCGAATCAACAATATTCATGTTATGAATTAAAACGCTTTTTTTGTTCGTTCTAGAAAATGCATTCAAAACGATAGGGGTAGAATATCAATAAGTCAAATATCCATAAGTCGAATTTCCATAACCGAATATCCATAAGTACGAATATCCATAACTGAGTATAGAGTAGAAATGAGTTCGTTTAGGTTTGGGTTATTCATGGACTATCCTAAACAAATCCAAACCCGAAAAAACTCACTTATCTCTACCTCCCGCCATTTCTGACACTCATTTCTGCTCTATACTCACTTATGGATATTCGACTTACGGATATATGACTAATGGATATTCATACTTATGGATATTCGACTTATATATATTCGACTTATGGATATTCACTTATGGATAATCGACGACAGTGTTTAAAACTATATAATTTGTTCGCGATAATTTTTTAGATAGATTTAAGGCGTTAGGCCACAGTAACGAGTATGAAATCATGTGCGAATTTTACACTTTGTTTTTAATGAAAAAGTGAAAAGTTAGAAAATATATTTTTTTTCTCAAGGTACAAAATGGCCGACTACTAATATTTTCTTTTATCCTTTTTTAGGCGCTCCGCGGCATGACATTTGGCATCCACAATTTTTTACCTAGAAAAAAAAACAAAAATTCTCGTCAATCTGCAATAGAATACCTAGAAAAGTACTTACGGAATTTAAAAAATATTGTTTTATTCAAAAGTTGTAGGTATTTGAACTTAAGAAATGAATTTTCAGTGAAAAATTTCGTTATAACTGCTCATAAACTGCTCATAAAATGAAAAGTTTTCGATTAATCAGAAATTCCGTACGTACTTATCTGCGATGCAATTAGAGGTGGGAGTCGAAATATCGATCGATCAATATTCGGATGGGCTGAAATATCAAATTAAAAAATGTCGAATGTTTGAATATAGATAGATCAATGTTCGGAGGGTTTATATAGTCGTAAATAAAAATTCCGAATACGAATATCTCGAAGTTGAAATATAGCGAAAAACAAAAACCGATTTAAAAAATATTGAGAGACATAATATCGAATTGCTTATATAAATAACACCAAATAATTCGAGAAGACGAATCTTCGAATTGTAAATATAGCGACGGATCAAAAAATAGAAAGCATTAAATCGAACGGCCAAAAAGACGAGTTGTTAAAATAGCGAAGGGTCAAAATGTCGAATGGCCCGGATGGCGAAAACTTGTGATCGAGGCAGATAGCGTTAGCGATCGGCCGGGACGGCATCCATACCATATTCGCCATTTTGGCATTCGCCATTTCGGACCATCGATATTTTGCGTCTCGATATATTGCTTTTCGCTATAGGCGGTATTACGAATATTAGATACTCGCTTTTTTCTGTTTCGGAGATATGGATGTTATAGATTGTTCCAATCTATATTTGTATGTCTCAAATTGCAGACGGTCTGAATATACGTTTTCAGATAAATGAGCTCTCGAATAAATGATGCTTTGCTTTATAGTCATTCGATTTTTTCTTCGATCGAAACATAACATTTCGAATAATTAAACCTTCGTTATTTTGAGAGTTCATAATTCTGTCGTTTCGAAATATTTGTCGATCCATATTTGGTCCTTTGATATTTGGATCCCCACCCGCAATTAGGAACATAACTTTAAATTTGAAGTAAATCGAGTGAGTATTGTTGAAATTATTTGTCACGCCGATTGGAAAAAAAGCTGTTTCGAGAAGTTTCGAGTAGTTGGCCATTTTGTACATCGAAAAAAAATGTACATATATTTTCTAACAGCTTGATATTCATACTAAATAGATGTGTAATTAATTTTATGAGTTAATCACTTTTTGATACGAAAAAAAATTATTAAATTCGCACACGATTGTTTTTTTCGCCTTAATAATATATTGTTCTCGACTAACAATATATATTTTGAATGAAAAAACTTTCAATTTTGTCATGTTATTAAAGTCAATAGCGTTTTGTTTGGACTAATAAATCCAACTATTTACACCAACAAGTTTACAATTGAATCAACGAATTTTCATTCAATAACACCAATAACATTGGATCAATCATTTTTTTGAGTGTAAGCAACTGCAACCCAAATTACCTGTAAATACTCGAAATAGAAAGAAAACAAAATCTCCATCGTTTGTCCTAAAGCATACGCATTTGTGCAGCGACTAAATGTCCAACCAAACCCAAACACGTTTGTTTCGCTCGAGACGCGTCTACGCGGATAGTTCGCGGAATTTTTCATCTTTTCTGTGTTCACCAATGACATTCCACCGATTGACAAACGCGCGCAGTCAGTCGCCCCTCGTGAAATTTCATTTTTCTCGTCCGGGGCGTAAATTGGCCGATGCTTCCGTTCCCTGTATCTCGAAATTAATCATCGACGCGGAAGTATCGCTCGATTTCCACCTCGATGCACCCTCGTCGATTCTACTTGGTTGGAAACTCGTTGCCAACATTTTTCACCTCCGCGCGCATATTATGCGAGACATATTCATTACGGGAGCAGCGTAAAGCTCCCCCGATGTCTCAATCGCTGAGACTCGGGACGTCGGTATTTTTCTTCTCGTCGAAAACGAAAAAAAAAAAATGCAAAAAAGTTACAATTTTCGAAAAATGGAAAAGGTTTAGCCATTTACGAGAAAGAATGATAATTTTTGTTTCATCAATGACGACTGTGGAGTCAAAGTTACAGGGATGTCGTGAAAACCCTTAAGGCCTCAGGCCACTCTAGAGGCCGAACAAATAGGCTTTTTTGGTTTGTTTTTTTTTTTCAGAAAAACTGCAAAATAAATCGAGATTACAAAAAAGGGTGTTTATCATACATATCAGTGACGGCATACAATCATTTTTTTGAAGCGATTAATTTCAAAATAGCCGGAAAAATAACTCGGACAATTTTCAACCGATTCACTTGAAATGTTGCATATATATCTTGAAAAAAACATTGTCCATGGAAGTACGTAGGATTTTTTTATACTGCATAGTTTATTTGTCATTAACAATTATCTGACGATTTTTTAGGCAAATTTTTGGCAAGTGAAAAATTTCGTTATTCTACAATTACAATTATAATAAACTCAGGTCCAAATTTGAAAATGATCAGATTATTTTATCCCCTCTAAAAAAATTCCCGAAAAATACCGATTTTTCACGCTCCTAAAGGGATTTCTCGCCTTAAGGGTGTACCAAAGGAAGATTAGGATCGCGAGAAGGACGAAGGAAGTTCGAACGGGAGGGACGGAATGAAACGAGTGAACATTTTCAGGGGGTTTTTTGCATCACGAAGACTCGTACGTTTCGGATGCTCGACTCTTGGAGTCTTATCTGTCGGCCCTTCATCGCTTCTCCGTTGGCCTAGTCCCCGCTGAGCCCCGGCCGAGCGACGTCCTCGAGAACGAACTCCTTGCTCGGTGGAGACGCGTCGTGACGTCACTTCCGCGTGGTACGATGAGCGGTTATTACGGCTACGGTGGGCGACAATTGGACTACGTAAGCCTCATCGTCAAGGAAGTACTGCGAGCGAAAGAGAACACGCTTCGGGTGAGTGAGCCCCGGAAGGAAATTGCGCAACGTTTGGGCGTCCGGTGGCGATTGGATGGGGCGATCTAACGTTATTCGAATTTGTTTCACATCCTTTATCCGCCTGTACTTCCGTTCTCTTGATGTTTTTTGTTTTGCTATTCGAATTTGTTTCACATCCTTTATCCGCCTGTACTTCCGTTCTCTTGATGTTTTTTGTTTTGTTTTCGCGCTTACTCGGGATGATGATAAGGATGAAAATGATGATAAGGAGTGAAACTGGCCGTGTGTAAATATAATGACAGTAAGTAATGAAAATGAGAACAGTGGGGAATCGAAACGGCAGTGAGAAATCGAAGTGGCAATAGGAAATGAAAATTAAAGGGAGAAGTTAGCGTGACAGTAAGTAATCACAATGCCAGTAAGAAATAAAAATGACAGTGAGTAAATAAAATGACAGTGAGGCGTCAAAAGCTTGTCAGAAATGAGTATAACAGCAAGTGATCGAAAGGACAAGGAGCACTATAAATGACAGTAAGCAATAAAAGTTACCGTAAGCAGGGTTGCGAAATTTGTAATGAAAAAGTAATGCATTATTCATTACTTTTTTAATGGCTAATGAAAACATATTTCATTACCAATTACATTACATTCAGCAATGTAAAAAAATTCCATTACTCATGACATTATATTTTGTAATGCAAACAATTTCCGTTATTGATTACATTGGATTTCGTTATGTAAGAAATGTCCATTGCTCGTTAACATTATATTTTGTATTGTGAACATTTCCATTACTCGTTACATTACATTTTGTAATGTCAAACATTTTTATTACCAAATGCACTGCAATGTGTAATGAAAAAAAAATTCATTACACATTATATTGTAAGGGTAATGGAATTTTTTTACATTATAAAATATGAGCTAGTGAGTAATGGAATTTGTTCACATTACTAATGTAATGTAAAAAATTTCCATTACACATTACAAGGTAATATGGATTATTATTCGTTTCCCATCGGGCCAGATAACCCAGTGCAAAACCGCTGCCCCTAATAAGAAACGAACAATAATCCTCATTACATTGTAATGAGTAGTGGAGATTTTTTACATTGCATTGCATTAGTAATGTAAAAAAATTCCATTACCCATTACACTGGACTTCGTAATGTCAAAAAATTCCATTACCCATTACATTACTTTTGTAATGCGAAATATTGTCAAAAGTAATGCATTATTTACAACCCTGACCGTAAGTAATCAAAATGGGGCCGGTTTGAAAATCCGAACTTCGAATGCTCCGACCGTTTAAAATTCCAAATTTTAATGTTGCGAAATTCAAGATGGGACCGCGTTGAAATTCCGAACTTTGAATGACCAGAACGCTGAAAACTCCAAAAATCTGAACACCGTCAAAATAATTCGGCTATGGAAGTTTCAAAACTTTTAAAATTTTCGATAAGTCGACGAATTATTTCAAGATTTGTTTTATTTATTAAGAAGTAATTTGCCGTTAATGTTGAAATTTGTCTCCGTCTTTGAACTTTGAATGCGCCGACGGTTTAAAATTCCTAATTTTAATGTTCCGAAATTACAAGGTCGGTCAAGATCATGCCGGCGAAAGTCTACCGGTTGATTGTAAACGATGAAGAACGTATAACATTGTTTTGACAAATTTCAAAAATGACGTAAAATCACTTCTTAATTTAAAAAATTCTTGAAATAATTCGTCGATTTATTGAAAGTTTGGAAACTTTCAAAACTTCCATAGCCGAATTTCTTTGACGGTGTTTAGATTTTCGAAGTTTTGGTCTTTCGTATAAAATTCTTTCGAAATTTTGAGCGTTCTGATCATTGAAAGTTCGGAATATTAACCCGGCCCCATTCAAATTTTACGCAAGCACAGAAAGAAATTAACAGACAGCAAGCAATAAAAAGTACAGTAAGTAAACGAAATCAAATTGATAGTAAGAAAGCAGAATAACAGCAAGGAAACGAAAGGACAATGAGCACTCAAAATGACAGTAAGCAAAACAAATTACAGTAATACATCCAATTGATAGTAAGAAATTAGAATAACGTAAGTAATAAAAATTAAAGTAAAAATTCCAGTAAGTAAGTAATAAAAGTAAATCCAATAATCCAATAATAAAAGTAAAGTAAGAAACCAGAATAACGTAAATAATCAAAATTACAGTAGAAAACAGAAATTACCGTGAGTAATAAAAGTTACAGTAAGAGATGCAATTCATAGCAAAAAAACGGAGGAACAATAGGTAATCAAAATGACAGTGAGAGATCGAAATTACTGTAGGAAACAAAAATGGTCGTGAATAATCGACATTGCGGTAGGAGATCTAATTGATAGTAAGAAAGCAGAATAGCAATAAGTAGTCAAAATGACAGTCAGTCATCCAAATAACCGACATAAAACGAAATGTCAGTACGAAATCGAAATACCAGCAAGAAATCTAAATGATCGTAAAAAATCATAATGACAGTAGGTGATCAGAATGGCCGTAAGAAATCAGAATAACAGTGAGTCATCAAAATAATTGTAACTAATCAATTGTACAAAATTGTACAAAAATACACCAAATGCAATATCTTGCAACTCTTCCTTATACTAATTCCCCATGCTAATTGAGCAAACAAGCCAAACCGCGAGAATCTCAAGAAAATATTCAAGCTATAAATTACAACGTAAACGAACGGTTGGATCGTTCTCGCAGTGAGAAAATGTCTTTTCTTACCACCGGAAATTTACGATTTCCACTTTGGTCCCGATCCGCGAACCTCTCAGCCCATTCGAAGTTACAACTCGAGAGGTAAAGTTCAAGGGAGTAACAGGATTTTCCTAATCGATCGCAAAAAAACGTTTCTAATGTATGGATACAAATGATCTGGTGGGCATGTATTTATGTTCGTACTCACGGCAACTTGTGCTTTGTTACCGTAACAATGCAGAGATAGTCCAGTAAAAGACTCGGAAACCCAGCACTTTTTAGCGTAGGATATGAATTTTTTACTGAAGTTAAATGGTTGCATACTGAAAGTAAGCCCAATAAAATGTTGCCCCTCAACTCCCCCCAACTCTAAAAAAAGGGGTTGAAAACTTAAAAATTGCCGTATCTCGATAATTAATAGCCCGATGGAAAAATGTTTCAAACAAAAGTGGTTTGGAATAATAAAATACCTATAAAGTGATGTAACGTCCAATCCCCTATCTTTGAACTTAGCGGCACAAAACACGAGAGCACCACTGACCGAAACAAGGACGCAGCGATATCTACTTTGCTTGCACCCACATCAACCGTTATTTTCACAGATAGGGGGTTGGACATCAGGTAACTTTATACGAATTCAACCCACCTTTATTATCTCATGATCACCTTAACTATCAGTAAGGTGATCATGAGTTATCATATAATTATCTTGGTCATCTTATAATTATCTTGGTTATCTGATAATTATCTTGATTATCTGATAATTATCTTGATTATCTGATAATTATCTTGATTATCTGCACGGAAAAAAAATCCTGTAAATTTTTATGGAAATCCCATCAAAATGTACTGTGTCTCACATCAATAGCGCCTCGAGGGTACAAAATCTCCGATATTTGCTACGTAAAACTCTATAATTCACCTCATATAATAATCTTGGTTATCTTATAATTATCTTCGTTATCTGATAATTATCTTGATTATCTGATAATTATCTTGATTATCTGATTATTATCTTGATTATCTGCACGGAAAAAAAATCCTGTAAATTTTGATGGAAATCCCATCAAAATGTACTGTGTCTCACATCAATAGCGCCTCGGGGGTACAAAATATTCGATATTTGCTACGTAAAACTCTAAAAAGTGCACGCCACGATTCACACAAAGAACTGTAGGACTATTGAGTTTATGCTAAGCGATCGATAAATTTTCGCAGTGTGAAACTGTGAACAGTAGATGAACCGACTCACGACTTTTTATAATGTGGAACTGTTAAAAGTAAACGAGCGGACCCACGAATTTTTACATTTAAAAATGTTATAAAATGAACGACTCCATTGACACATTTTTACACTGTGAAATAGCAAATAATGCAGATAGTGAATAGCTTTATGTACATCAAGCATCATTATACGTGAAAGCGAGATAGAAAAGTACAAATAGAATACTCACTTCGTTTTTTCGTTCTCTTTTCAGCATCAACAAATCTTTCACGGCACTTTTTCTTCACTAACAGTTTGTCCTTGTTCGCTATAAGTGTGTCCGTTTTCACATTGATTATAAATAATTGTCGTTTCTCGAAGACACTGCGCAAAACTCTACGCCACGAGATCCAAAAGAGCACTGAGTAGATGTCGAGACTGAGGGCGACCACGCGATAGAATTTTTCTTTGTTGATTTAGGCCTGCAGGTTTGAATACCTTAACCCCCGAGTTGACGCGGTCACGCGTTTACAGTGCACATTGTAAAATTCGAGGTACACGCGGTGTACCGCGCAATGTCGGCTGTAACTTCTACTGAGCGCTTTGGAATTTTTTTCATGCATCACACTAATCAATTTAAATATCCGTATAAGTATTCAACAACCTGTTAGCAAAATATGCTTTGCCCGATTTGTTAAAAAATGACAATCGACTTTGTAAAAATTAATCAGTATGTATTGAACAATACCGAGCTACGATACAATTTGCAAGGTGTGCACTGCAGTTTTTAAATCTTACTCACACCACATTTTTCAGAAGACAATACCAAATTTCAATAGAATTTAATCTCATTTTTAACATTTGCTTGTTGAAGAATTTTATGGTTCAAATCAGTGATTACCAGTCTAATCTCACTTTTTTTTTTTAAGGTGCTCCGTATATTTTACGCATTGAGTACCGCGATATCTTATATTTAATTTGTAAATTCGACAGTTTACTTTATCGCGGTGATCATTATGATTTTTTTACAGTTTAAATCTGCATTTCCATCGGTTCGAATAGTAAAAAAGCACGTCTGGTCCATTCTTTTTTCCTAAAAGTGCTGTAACATGATTGGTTCACAGTGTGAAACTGCATTACGTTCATCTTTCCTCAGTAATTTATAAACACCAAGTATTAATTTTGACGAATAATTTTTTTCCGTGTGATAATTATCTTGATTATCTGAAAATCAGCTTGATTATCGCATGATCATCTTGTTTCTCTCTTATTCATCTCGGTTATCTCACAGTCATCTTGGTTATTTGAGGATCATCCTGATAATCTCGTACTCATCTGGATTATCTCATAATCATCTGGATTGTCCCATAATCATTGTATTGATATTGTAAAAATCTTGATGGGTTGGGTTTGCCTAGATTGGCTTTGCCTGGGTTGGCTTTGCCTGGGCGGGATTCCAAACAACTTTTATCATCAACCCCGAACTTTCGAATCGTTTTTGTGTCGCTATTTTTAAAGATATGGGGTTGATCGTCAGATAACTTTATACGAATTCAACCCACCTTGATTATATCATGATCATCTTAACTATCTTATAATTATCTTGATTATCTGATAATTATCTCGGTTATCCGATAATCATCTTGATTATCTGATAATTATCTTGATTATCTGAAAATCAGCTTAATTATCGCATGATCATCTTGTTTCTCTCTTATCCATCTGGGTTATCTGATTATCATCCTGATTATCTCATAATCATCTCGCTTATCCCATAATCGTTGTATTTATGTTGTAAAAATCTAGATGGGTTTAGGTGGGCTAGAAATCTAGATGGGCTAGAAGGTGAGTTTGCCTAGATTGACTTTGACTGGGTTGCCTTTTCCTGCGAGGGATTCCAAACAACTTTTGTTTGAAACTTTTTTTGATCGTGCTATTAATTATCGAGATACTGCGATTTTTGAGTTTTCAACCCCTATTTCTTAGGGTTGGGGTGCGTTAAGGGCCAACATTTTATTGGGGTTACTTTCAGTATGCAGCCATCTACCTTCAGTAAAAAATTCATATTTTACGCTAAAAAGTGTTGGGTTTTCGTCTCTTTTCGTGGACTGAGAGTCGCGAAGAGAGGAAAAGAAAAGAATTATCACGTCTCCACGAAGAATTCATAGTCAGCCGCGGCACTTTTTCATTCCGCAGGGTCGTTTCGACGAGTGCTCCTTTCTGAGCCTTTCGATATCTTCACGCACCTCCGAACCAACCGAAAATCTCCTCTATCTCGTGACCCTCGTGCTCAAACAAGCGAGAGATCAGATTTACGCGATAACGGATCGACGAAAAAGAAAACGCCAACGTCTGGCGTCTCTCAAGCATCGCGGAAGTTCCCGCAATCGCGAGGGATCCGCTTATTTCGAGAGGTCTTTGGACACGCTTATCGACGTTATTCGACGAGACAGAGAAACTGCCTACGCGGATCTCGAGAGCGACATTGTCATTACGAAGACGCTACTCAAATGGCTGTATTTTGGTAAATTACTAACCCCGCAGCGTAACAGTAGCTTCTGACGGCAGTAACATGGAGTGAGTTTCAGCCGACTGGAACTCGTGAAGATATTAAATCAAAGCAAAGTAGCCCGAACGCCGGGTCTCGGTGAAGGGTGCTAATGGCTTTGACATTTTATATTTTGCTACGGTCTTTCAAGGGATTCAAGTGTCAAGCCTAGATTATCAAGGATTCATGAAAGAAGACGTATCAGAGACAAGTTGATTTTATTATCAGGAGATTGTTACATCGCAAAAATCAATCGGGTCATTCAAGGGGCCTATTTCCGTAATTTTTTTTAGATAGGTTTATATTATAGATATGGATATAAAAGTTGTTACTCTTAATAAATACACTTTTGAAATACATCCAAATTAAAAAAAAAATGTATTTATGTAACCCAAACAAACTTTAAACACGTTTTTCTCGAAACAACGTTTTTCGACGGCTTGATGATAACATTTTCGAAACTACTGAGTCGATCCTTATGGAATATTAACCACATATTCTTTACAACTATAGCTATAGCGCATACCAAGGATTTTTGTTTAATTTTGATATTTACTATTTTTTTGCCAAAAACGGTAAAAAAACACGTTTTTTTTTGTTTTTTCGAAAAATGTCCGCCATTTTGTTATTTTTGCATATATAAAAAATCGTATGATATGCGCTATACCCATTAATATAATGAATCTAAAACCGTTTGATTTTTTTTTTGTTTCGGATGATCCATCTCCGAGATTTCATCAACAGCGCAGACCTACCATTTTTTAGGATATTTCTTTTACTGCCATCTCCGTCTATAAATAGTGACTTTAATTAAAATGATTTAAAAATAATGTTTTTCAAAAGTGGATTTATTAAATGTAACAACTTGTCTATCAATATCTATAATATAAACCTATCAAAAAATTCATGAAAATAGCCTTTTTTAGCGTCTAAAGTGAGAAGACCCCTTAACAACCGTGAGTTTTTTTGGAAAGTCCAAAAGTGAACGGAAAATCATTCCAAAACCGAAAGACATTTTTTCTTCTGCTACAGTCTTCCCAGGGATTCGAGTATCAAGTCTAAATTATCAAGGATTCACGAAAGCAGACGAATCAGAGACAAGTTGATCTTATTATCATGAGATTGTTGGATCGTAAAAATCAATCGGGTAATTTAACATCCACGAGTTTTTCTTGCAAGTCCACAAGTGAACGAAAAATCAGCCCAGAATCAAAAGCCTCAAAGCCGTTTTCCACATCAAATATATACAAACCAAACCCTCATTCACTCGCTAGCATAATTGTTTTCCGATAAACTCTGCGATAAAAACTCCCGGCGATCAAAGCTCCAAGACCGGAAAGTCTCCAATTGGGGCTTTGATTCCTGATGCTTTATCTCGCCGTCCGGACAAGCCCAACCAAGAACGATTGATGTGTTTCCGTCTTTGCAGCGTTGGACAACGACAAGAAGATCCTGGGTCCAATATTGCGACCTTACCTTGGAAATATCTTCAACGTATCTCACGAGAACGCGTGGCACGTTGAGTCCTGTCGCAAGAGGAGGGACATTTACAATTCGGAGATGCGCTCGCTGGCGCTGTTTTGCAAGCTCGTTACAGCCCAGGAGGTGTCACCGGCCAATGGGATAGTGGAGTCTTTGTCCAAGGGTTGGAATTGGGCTGAGCACGTGACCCGTATGATCGAACGTTCTAACGGTGGCCTGAGGCTCGTTTTTCTCACGCGCCACAAACTCCTCAAGTACAATCTTACGTTCGCGAACAACAAGGGTCTGAGCGCGTTCTCGACGTGGAGCAAAGCGAGAAATATCGGCAATGCAACGAGACGTGCCGTAATAGCTAGAACTAACATAATCACGGCGACCGATGGACTACCGAGCTGGAAGGAAACTTCGGCGAGTGTTGGCAAGCTAGACAAAGGTAAGCAAGAATGCGGCATATGGAGCAATAAGTGAGAGACTGATCTTCCAAGTCGTCCGTCTTAATTGAAGTATGTCTGGGATCACACCCGGGGCTGTGAGGAGATCTGCGGTCTTCCACCCTACAGGGTGTTATATATAAGCGATTTAACTCTCCGCTATCCTCCAAGGATACACCACCAACTATTTGCGGATATTCCGAATTATCCCCCGCAGCAATTGACAGGCCCGCCTGTAGTCGTTGTTTTCGAGTTTAGTGGCTTCGAAGTCGAGGAGAGCGTTTCAGTGATCTGATAGCGAAGCCTGTCGTTACGACGGGAAGACCGTGTAATGCTAAAGTTAAACGATGCGGAAGTATAGTACGATCGTACGGATCTGATCTTGTACATGAACCCGCGCAAGATACCCGGGACACCCCCCATCCGTATATCTTTCGAGCTAGGTGAATTACAATGAGACTCCACAAGAGCAAAAACGCTGAGTCGAAGAACCGATCTTTGGATCATGACGAGGGCGCACAAAGAGGAAGCTTGGGACGTTCGTAAAAGCCCTTATGCAGGAGTTTTCGATATGTCAACTAAAGTTCACCGAGTGGTCGTGTCCATCTGATAACTGTTCTTCCGTCATAAGTCAATTTTGACTGGCAATAAGGATTCCTGATCCAACGATTAATTCAGTAATTAGGGAATCTCTTAGTTGCCAGAAAATTGACAAATCTGTGAGAGCAAGTGGAGCTGCGGCAAATGGTCGTGGCCACGTGCAGGCTGAAAGCAAAGCGTACAGAGAGAACAACTTTCGGCTAGGGCGCAAACGATAAACTTCGAGGCTGGTGGATTAATTAGAATCGGGTCAGAAAGCTTGGCACACCATTGCCGAGTCTTAACGAGCTCGAAAACCTCCACCACCACTACCAGCTGTGTAATCTCTTAATTTCCTCTTTCTCTCTGTCTGTCTCTCTTTCGTCTCTTCTCCTCTTGGCCTGCCGTCACTCTTCCACCAAGCCTCGACATCCTTTTTTTTCCCTCGTCACCAAGCCGCACGGTGGCTTTCTGTCTCTTGGAGCAGGCACGAACCTCTCGTCCTCTTCTCGATGCCGTCCTGACAAGGCGCGTGCCTTTAACGCTCGTAAAAGCAGCCGGGACTAACGGTCCGCTACACGGTTTTCACGTTAGACTCTCCCGTGGCGAACGACTTTGCTCCTCTTGAAACTCCGATGGAAGATTCTCGTTCACTTCGACCCGTTCATGTACGTTTCGCTGCGAAAATGTGTTCGTCATCCGAGCAGTCACGAAGTAGTCGAAGTCGCTTCAATTCGAGTCTGCTCTGTGCCGAGCACAACATTTCTCCTCATTTCTCAGGAGCGTCATTAATATCAATAGGCGAGAAAGAAAGGGAGCAGCGGAAGACCGAATTCCATGCGGAAAGTCATTGGAGACGGGTTTTCAGCTTTTTGTCGGAAATCGTAGACGATTTGTCAGGAATTTTTCTCGTCCTGGGTCTCCATTCTTTTCACTTACGAACATTCAAAATTGAAGACCTCTGATAGGAAGCGATAAAGAGTGATAGCAGCATTAAAAACGGTAGTAGGGAAGGAACTATTCAACGTACAGTGAATTTTAAAGAAAGTCTGATCAGCTGGAACAGTCTGCTCAACTTGGAGTGTTTACTTCGCGATGGAGTCATCTCCCTTGCTCGAAACGACAAAATCATTCCAGTTGGGGCTGGCTCTTCGCTCGCAGCAGACCCGCAGTGGGTTGACATAGTCCGGCTAATCAAAGTTCTCTCTGTGATTAGGTATTGCAGGTCACGTGGAGTTGAGGGATTCGAGCCCCTTGACGTACGTCGTTTCGATGAACCGTCGACGTGGACGTCAGCGAGGTCCAGGTGGTTTAATACCCGCTCTAGTGGCACTCAACAAGTTTAGGGTAAGTTAATCTTCCGTTTCCTACCTCGTAATCGATCCATTCGAGTCCCATCAGGTCGTTTGGTGGCGAAACGTTTCATGATCAGGAAGTTTGATAGACTATGGCGCGGTAAATAACGGTGGAAAGATTGATAGGAGTGGCAAAGATCCTAATGAAGGTGGGAATCTCCGATAAGACGGATAGTTGGCATTTCGATGATTGCTTTGTAGTAAGACCGTCGGATCATCCAATCCTGATATGTTCAGACTTTGATGGAGTCAGGACCTTTAGCCTCACGAGATGATCAGGCACGGAGCAGTGTATCCGATGTAAAATTTAGGTCACAATACTCTTTCAAAGACACGAGGCTTTGGAAAAAAGACGCCCCGCCGCTGTAGCTGGTTTTCCGGGTTGTCGGTTTAGCGGGCTCCACCCAGCACGATGTCGCCAACAGACGGAAGACTCTCAAGCACACGGTACACCCATACTGGTGCAGTGATAAGGATTCCAACCAGTCGGGAGGTTCACCCCGGGTAATTCGAGATAGGAAACATAACTTCCTACCCCTCCCAAACCACTCGGCGGGAAGAACAAATCCACTCTCGCACCAGTTGAAACGCTGATCCTGTAAGTTGCGCTACGTAAAGGAAAGTGGGCCAGCGCGAGCGCGAAGATTTGCCTCCTCTGCTTCTCCGAAGAAAAGGGTTGAACGACGTCAAGTTAGCTGGGAAAAAAACCGACTTTCGTGTTTCTTTACAAATCCCAAGTGCTTCCGAAGAACAATGAGGAATACAATACGAGAGTCCTGACGCAGCCTCGGAGGATTCTCAGATCCAATTTTAGATTCGGCGACCAATGAATTTTTTTTCTCTTCGTTTGATTGTTCAACCGCTAATCGGCTCAATCTTGGATCACTCTTCCTCCCGTTTTCCGAGAGAAGAACGGGTCTTATAAGTTCCGGGAGGTTGCTACATTGGCTCGAATAAGCGAAGATCGCTTAATCTTCAGCAGCCATTAGCTTCGTGACTACGGGAGCGAGGCGGCGATATTACCGAGTCTTCGAGGAACGAGTTGGCGAATATGGAAAATGCGGGGCGACGGCTTTGGGAGTGGAGCCCACCAGGCAGTGAAAAGGATCGATGGCACGAGAGCTCAATGACCTAAAATCTGGACCACCCTGCTAAATGATACTTTCCAGGCAAAATTATTCCGACAATCAGTTTCGATCGCATCCAGACGACCGGCTGCCTTTGTCATCCTGCTATCCAAGGCCAATATACCAAAACCCACCCTCATTCGCGACAACCGTGCCCGGAGCAGCGTGAATTGTTTCGGACAGTTAGGAACACACACATAGGACATCGTCGTGCAAGTCAAGCTGATACAAGCGGCAATGGATCTTGACGTACACTACAACCAAGTTCTCCACGGCGTCGTGACGTCTCGAAGAGAGTCTAGCGGGCCGGGTGAGGTGTCCTTTCGAGTTTTCGGACTTCAATCATTGCTATGGGACTCTGTTTTCATACGTCATCAGAGAAATGGTTGCAGGTATGGTGCTGATGAGTCGCGTGGCATTCATGCGCGAGAACTCGGACAGCTCATAGACTCGACGTAAGATGACGGATAGTTGGAACCCAAAGAGCACAGCATCGTTATTCGGGAGTGAGTTCAGCGCTGGGAAGAGGAAAGTCACAAGATCCTGAGATCGACAGCCACGAAGGGTCAGGGCACACGTGAAAAGGCTGCCAGATCCAAAGAGGGTTGAAGTGCAAAGTGACTTTTCGCACATGCTGATGAGAACTGACTTCCCAAATCAAAATTACATTCCGGACAAAGGAGCTGCTCGTAGTTTGGACTTCACGTACCCAGCACATCTGGACTCGCAGCACGTAGACGTGGCGGGCTTTGGATTCCGTGGACAGGAGGAAAGAAAGGACGAAATTGGGAACGGGCGTTTGTTCCGTAGACGCTTGAAGGCTATCGTGAGATTCTACTTGGAAGAATTCTGACGTTTGAGAGATGGAGCAAATTACGAAAGAGAAAAAAACAACTGTCTGTAAAATTGGACATGGTGAAAAGGGAGAGTGGCTTTTTGACAGCTGGAGAAGAAAAGGGAATCTGCGATGAAAGGAAAGCAACGAACATTATTTCTATCCAAAGAGGCTGAGACCTTTTTTCCCCGAATCCACCTATATATGTCCTGTCCGAATGGGAATCTCTTCTGCCCACACCCCTTCGTTCTTCAACTCGTATCCTCGCTTCTCGCATTACTCGCAACAGATTGATACACATATCTGTTATTTTGGCTAATAATTGCTCAGTTATCGGCCTGTGCTTGTTTCACATTGCAGCCCCGAGTGCACCGTAATTCAATTTAATTATAAATCCGAAACTCTTCGGTGTTGCAACACAATCCAATTACATACGAAATAATGAGTGATTTCAGAATAATCAGCAACTCATACCTTGCAATACCGATGCACTTTTGTTATTGATGAATAATTCTCGTTCGATGAATATTGCCAGAATATTTCAATGTGCAGGCTCATAGTTGGATAGATGATGCCAGCCAAATGTAGCCACCCTTATTTGGTAAACATTGTCCATATCCTCCCATTGGGTCTTGAGGAGAAAAGTTATCTCGTTCCCAATATGGCACCTGGTACATGATTACCGGAAGTTCGTCCACGGTTCTTTTCTTCTGCTCTTTTATCGTTTTTTCGCACCCCCACTCACAGTACGATGATGTCCGTAAGAACCCGCGTGATCAGCTCGATCTTTTTCCAGGCGAAAAAGTTTCTCGCCAAGAATATGGTTTCCTTTATTGGTGCGCTCAATCTATTCCATTGTGGCTTGCCTTTAGCGCCAGTTTCATTATCAATGGACGAGGATCGTTAAGAGACAAAGAGCCATTCCGTGAGATTGATGCGCTTAACGTGAGACCGTCCGTTGAGTCTTACGGCAGCGATGCGACCTCGAGATCTGAGCGACGCTCAGAGGTAGCACTTCCAGATGTGCCGTGAGCCTCGGGGAATAATCGCAGGTTCCGAAGTCTGGTTTGGCGGTAGTTTAGCGCTAGCTCTCCTACTCGATAGCAAACCTCCCAGGGGTGCCTTGCCATTTTGGATAATTTCCGGCAAGAGGCTTGGCTCTCGAGTACATGACCTTCCGGATGTTCATTGCGGTTGTAGAAAGCAGAAGGTTCGCTTGGAGGATTGGACCCAAAAAGACTATCATTTGCTGAGACTGGACAGCCTGAGCGGTCACCCATCCGAGTATTGATCCGAGCTAATACTGCCACTTTCTTCTCGAAAAGCAGGCATCCTTGCACTTCTTATCTCACTCGATGACTCGATAAATTGAGGATAAAAATCCTATTGTCCATTCGTGAACGTTCGATGTACTATCATATCCTATTGCTATCAAAATTCATCATGTTCGCGCGATTTATCGAATCTCGACATTCTCGAAGCGTTTTCAACCCCTCTCGCTCTTATCGCTGGCTTTTATACGTTTGTACCATACCCCCTGGCCTCGTTGCCCTCCACGCCCAGCTCGGTTACGACACTCCGTGGACATGTACACCAAATGGAAACTCCTTTCTCGCGTATATCGAATTTCGATAATACGCCGGAGTCTTGGTACGACTTTGGTACGACGAGGGACGTACACGTGCGCGAAGTAAACGTCGCGATACTCGAGTGGGGATCAGACGTCATCCCGATGCGTTGCGATATTTTTAATCTCTCGTTTCCCGATTTGATTCCTCGAAATCGGAAATTGAGCACGGGAAATTCGTGACGGGAATGGGACGTTTTTTTATTTCGAATTTGATACAATGTGTCGTTGCATCCTGGGCTTGAAAAATTGCTCGAATCTCCAGTGTCCGTCTTTCATTTTTCGCAGCCGGCTATTCACCTGTGGCGCAGGAATTGATAAATACAAGGTTGAATTGAAAAAGAAAAAACAAGTAAAATTATCATCCCGGGGATGTACGGAGCACACCAGCTGATTGGGCCTATGTTCGAAGTATTAAATAAAGCTGCTTAAAATATTGCATACCCATTGTAATTGGCGAATTTAATTAAGACCGTTCGGAGTATTTCTCTTCGGTTGGCACTCACACATGTTAGGGAAATGGAAAGTACATGAGAGACCTACAAAAAGCAGTTTACCTTTACGAGTCCCAGTGGTGTCGAAAGTTCACAATCTTAATGTCAACTCAACCTAGACATTTTTTTTTTATGTTTCTTGTTTTTAGCAGCTCGTTCTCGTACTTCTGTGTTCATGTATGCTACGAGTGCGCATTAATGTACGCACATATATATATATATATATATATATATATATATATATATATATATATATATATATATATATATATATATGTATGTGCGTGTAAATTTGATTCTGTACGGACATTCCATTTATTTTTCATTTTTTCAGAATTTCGTATTTTTAGTTTTCTTTTTGTCTTTAAGAAATTTCGAAAAAATGTATAAAATAAGAACCAAATAAATAAAGCTAAATGAGATATTTAACAAAAAATAATAAACATTCTGTAATTGCATAACATGAGAAAGAAAAAAGAAACTATTTTTTACTGTATTCATTTTTTTCTCATTTTTGGTAAATAGCTTATTTTCAGGTTTCTTTATTTATTCCTTATTTCATACAATTTTTTCTTCTCCTTATAAATGTCCAATTTCCAACCGCTAAAAATAAGAAATTAAGGAGCAATAAGAAAAAAAAAAATGTCCAGCTTAAATTGACATTAAAATCGTGCAAATCTTTCCTAGTCTTCCCCAACCATACGCGACTGATTGTTTCAGCTCACCCGTCGCAGCTAATGCTCCCACAAGTGCAAAATACTGCACGTCCATTAACACACACATACGTACACTGCAACACTTATTTAATGTATGGCGTAACAAGTACGTACCTAAGCCACTGCGAAGCCTGAGAAGCCCGCACTACGAGGAAGAAAAAGTTTCGCACCCTTAGGCAGCGATATTTTATTATGGCACTCATTATTTTTCACGGACGTTCACTGCCCCCAATACTGTGAGCTTCTGCACCCTTGTATATCGCTTTTATTCGTGTGTGTGTGTGTGTGTGTGTGTGTGTGTGTGTGTGTGCGTGTGCGTGTGCGTGTGCGTGTGCGTGTGCGTGTGCGTGTGCGTGTGCGTGTGCGTGTGCGTGTGCGTGCGTGCGTGTGTGTGTGTGTGTGTGTGTGTGTGTGTGTGTGTGTGTGTGTGTGTGTGTGTGTGTGTGTGTGTGTGTGTGTGTGTGTGTGTGTGTGTGTGTGTGTAAGAAACTTGTCATATTGCGTGTAATAGCAATTCGTATTTTATGTACTCGGCAAATTCGTCTGTTTCTCCTATCTTCGACAAGCCCTTGCTCCTCATAATTTTTACGCCAAATCTGCGAAATCTCGATCACCATCATTTTCTCGTAATAACACGCGTCTCTCGGGTGAAATAAATAAATAATACATTCTCAAAGATGTCAATGTCCATTCCCGTTGGAAAAGCAGAAAATGAAAGAAAAGCGCGCCCCTTTTTTCTCGGCATTGTTTTGATTTCCTTTCTTTTTTTTTTCATCAAGATTTTGCAGGAGGCTGCGGCTGTTTTACCCCAGGACGAGAGGGTTGCCATGCTCGATATACTTCAAAGAGTATCGCGAGAGGCGTCCCGACGTCTGCGAAGAACCAGCTGTCCGGATCTCACTGCTCCTGGGATATCGAGACAAACTTACACGCCGAGGTACTCGTGCAAACATATAAATATATGTACGAACGGGGAACACAAATATTTGTACTCCACACACACACACACCTATACACATTTGCAGAGTGAAATATTTCTGTTTTTCGTATGGAGGAACTCGCCTCAGAAACAGAATGTCTGACGAGACATTTCACCCTGCTCATCCCCCGAACTCTCATCATACCATCCCGGTATCGAAAATTACTTTTCCCTCGGCCTTTCTGGCACATCGTCGTAATTTACGCGTGACGAAAAGCAGCGATGCGTAAAGTATCAATTACGGTTCTTTTTGTCTGGAAAAATAAATGTCTACAACAAATTAATTCTCGACGGGTGGCAGCATCGATTTTTTTGCAAATATATACATGTACAACTATATACATGTGTATATTTTTTTACGGCACGGATAGTCGCATAAAGTGAGGCGATTTGACGCGAGTCGCTTGCCCAATCACGGCGCTCAATTACTTCCGTCTGAGCGATGTCTTTGGTATCGTCTGAAGAAGTAAAAAATTATTTCTTATTTTCACTTGCATATTATTTAATTATGATCAATATTCGAATATATCGTTGACGTAAAAATACACACACACACCTAAATAGTGAAATATTATTATATTATTATATTAATATATTAAAATATCAATAGATTAATATATTAAAATATTAATAGATTAATATGTTCAAATATTAATATATTAATATATTCAAATATTAATTTTCGTATATATTGAAATACTAAATTATTAATATCATGCGTTAAAAAAAGATATATATAAACTTTTTTTCTACCGCTTCCGTGACCGTTTTCCGTACCGGATTCTTCCCTCTCCGATCACATTCGACAAGTTCGCTTTATACCCCGTGACACTTCCATCCTGGAGCAGCTTCTCTTTAATTTACTTCGGCCTTGCCCTTTCTCTCACTCTCTTTTTCCGATTCTTTCGTTATTGCTCTCTCCCCCTCCCTCTCTGTCTCTCTCTCTCTCTCTTTCTCTCTCGCTTCGTCTTCGCAACGAAGAAACAGCTCTCTCTTCCTAGATCGCACTCGGTGCTCGCGAAGGCGTTAATTAATCAACTAGCTTTACGGGGAAATTGACCGTATCGAGGGACATCGAAATAACGAGCATTACAGCTCCATGTCAGACAATTAAAACGCCGAGGATTGGATGGAGGGGCGAGGGAAGGGTGGCGCGTTCCGCCAAGTTTAATAACCGACGAAACGCGAAAACTCAACGAGCGATAATTGATGAGCTTGAAGGGGCGGGTGGCAGACGCTTGTGTCAGACAAGGACGACTAAAATATATGGGCGAGATGCGATGCGAACTTATATATATATATATATATATATATATACACACGCATACACATACACACGCGCGCACACACACACACACACACACACACACACACACACACACACACACACACACACACACACACACACACACACACACACACACACACACACACACACACACACACACACACACACACACACACACACACACACAGACACACGATTTCCTTCGCGGCTCGCGCACCAGTCACTGCCCGCCCAATCATCCTGAGTACCTTGCATCGCGAGCTTCCTCCAGCTTCCTGATAGATAACAATCTCGTCTCCGGCTCGTGTTGCCCACTGCCTTTCTTACCGTCCTGTACACACGAGCGCATTCCATCGCTCTCTCTCTCTCTCTCTCTCTCTCTCTCTCTCTCTCTCTCTCTCTCTCTCTCTCTCTCTCTCTCTCTCTCTCTCTCTCTCTCTCTCTCTCTCTCTCTCTCTCTCTCTCTCTCTCTCTCTCTCTCTCTCTCTCTCTCCCTCTCCCTCTCTAAAGAAAAACACAAATATTTTTTTTCTCCGTCACACAATTTTTCACTTTTCCTTGCTCGCGCGACATTCACGCCGCTACATTGTTTCCACTCGCGCTTGCTTGGTTAGGTAGCTCGTGTGACGCGTACGTAGGCCGACAGTTTTTGACTGACAATATGTAATTCAACTTTAGCAATGTACGTACGTATGTTTTACGTACGTAATTTATGGCTTTGTGGAGGTATCTATTAGTACTCAGCTATATGTGCAAGTAATTTCTCCATCAATGGATCGATTTTGACGGTATGTAAGTGAGTATATCTGTAAACGTATATATTAGATTTATATAAATATATCTATATCTATAGAATTCTCTTTCTCTCTCTCTCTCTCTCTCTCTCTCTCTCTCTCTCTCTCTCGCTCGCTCTCTCTCTTTCTCAATCGATTTTTATTTATTTTTTGTTATTTTTTGGCATTATGTAACAGCTATGTCTATGTTTTCATTGCGCTATTCCTTGATACGTTATTAATATATTACTTTTTATTGCGTTGTTTTTATTTTTCATTGGATTTTCTATCGCTTTTTTGCTTATATCTTTGATATGCTTCTGTGAGTTGGTTATGTTGTGCAAATTATGATTTTTAAGTTCTCAATATTGTTGTAGATGCTTGTTGTATTTTTTATTTTATTTTAATATTTTATTCTTTTTCCTCATCTGTACCTTGTTGGCTAACGACTTATACCGAGGAATGTAATAAACCATCAATCAATCTCTCTCTGTCTCTCTCTATCTCTCTCTCATAGAACCATTTGTTGTTCTTTTCTCTATTGACTTTTATAACATTTCTGTGGTTTTACGAGCTTTTCGATGTTCATTATCGATATTGCTATTTTGTTTTTCGAAGCAATCTTGTTAAAAGTGGTTATATCGTTTCGCAATGTGCAATAGACTTGTATTGTTGCGGTGGCTATTATCACGTATTAAAACTAATTGAAAAGTTAGTCTACTACTAAATAAATGAAATCAAATCACTATCTCTCTTTTTTCTACACCTTTCTCTACACTGACAATGAGAAAAAAACTGTTCTCCGAACAAATGCTGCGCTCACGTAATTGCGACGAGATCTTGGTTCGCAAAAAAAGTTTAAGATGTTTCCAACAATATTTCTTACTAGGGATAAAAAAATTCAGATTAAAGACAGATAATATTGTCGAGGTGAGAAAAAAATTTATGGTAGGTCCACGACCGTTTGTTGAGTCCATACAATATTTTTTTCCAGTATTTACCTATATATATATATATATATATATATATATATTTTAATAAATATATATATTGACATTTATCTATCATTGATCCAAATCCATATGGAGCATTTCACCCTAAATCGAACACCATTTAGCTTTCAATTTGGGGTGGAATCGAATTCCGATTTGCTCCATAATTTTTTGTCTTTTAGCTTCAATTAAGAAAGGCCTCCATGCCAATTTTCAGCTTTATTTGTCCAGCCACTTACGAGATATGAATTAAAAAACAAACGGTAAATTTCTTTGAATGCTCATAACTGTGAAAAATGATCCGATTGGGATGTTTTTTTTTCGTTTTTAGACGCACTTTTAGAAAAAAAAAATGGTACAAAATCATCAAAACCGTATTTCCATAAGATTTTCAAGTTCTAAATATTAAACGTTGATTTTTGAAAAAAAAACACGTGGTGATCGATTTTCTTCATATTTTTCCTAAAAATACTGTCACTCATTATGCAAATTTTAAGCCTGGCACGTTAATGGGATAACGTTGGGAACCATGTTTTTTCGAATTTACAAAACAATTTCTTGGTTCACTTTTATATGTTAAAAAATATCTGAAATCAAAATACTTTACATCAAAGCTACTCTCAAGGATTATCTGCCACGTAATAATTATTAATTAGTTTACAGATTGATTACAAGCAAAAGTCCAATGCTTTTCTACACGATGTGCAGACAAAATCATCCTTACTCAAATTATATAAATTTTGTTGAGTAACAGAAGCTCGCCGAAGACTTTTCTTAACTATGATTTTCTATTTGCAAATCATTACAGCACAAATTATAAATCCCTAAATTTGACATAGCCCAAAAGTTCACAATAAGTTGTGTTTCAAAACATATACCATGATATTACACAAATTTTTCTTTAATGCAAATTAGTAGAGGTTATTCACAGGACACACTGTCAATACGTGATTGAAAAGAAACTGAATTATTGTTCTGGAATGGAGTCGTAGACAAGAAAGATATTCAGCCACTAGGCTATGTTAACGAATTTTTTATTACCGACCGTAGTTAAAAGTTAAAATTCATGTTAAAAAGAGCCCACTTCTGAATACATATATTAACTAAATTCTTTTAAAATAAGTTTTGTTCTTTAGATAATACTGATCTTCAGGTACCTTTACTCTCCATACACATGAGATATTGACTCAATATAAAATTGAATAAGAATTAACACAAAGAACTTATGTTGTTATATATTTAACTAAAATGGAAGGGTCAATGTCCATTAAATTATTAAGACATACCGATTCAACTTCATGGATGCCAATAACCATTGCCCATAGGTCTAAAAAAATGATTATTATATACTTTTAGTGCGGATTACTAAAAAATAAAAAAATTAAAATTCGAAAGAATATGGATCCTAACGTTATCCCATTACCGTGCCAGGCTTAAAAGTTGCATAATGAGTGACAGTATTTTTAGGAAAAATTTGAAGAAAATCGATCGCTAAGTTTTTTTCAAAAATCAACATTTAATATTTAGAACTCGAAAATCTCATGGAAATACGGTTTTGATGATTTTGTACAATTTTTTTCAAAAAGTGCGTCTAAAAACGAAAACTATTTTTAAAAAACATCCCAATCGGATCATTTTTCGCAGTTATGGGCATGCAAAAAAAAATTACCGCTTTTTTGAAAATTCATATCGCGGACGTGGCTGGACAAAGAAAGCTTAAAATTGGCATGGAGGCCTTTCTCAATACATACTAAAAGACAAAAAATTATGGAGAAAATCGGAGACGCAAAAGCTAAATGGTGTCCGATTTGGCGTGGAATGCCCCATATACAAATAGATATTTATTGTATTTTCTTTTGCATACTTTTGGATTTATATACAAACATAATAACTACAAGTGGGTACAAAAGCATCCGAAATTACACACAAAATTTCCAATCGATAAAAAAATGGTACGTTGAAATTGGTATTCCATGAAGTTTCGCGTGTGAAAGCACACACAGTGGCCATCAAAGACGATGATCCCGGCTCGTCGTTTATGATGCGTCGATAGTTGAGTGGAGATTGCATTCGCGCGCTCGGGGCTTTGCCGAACGAAATTTAGAGGCTTTCGAAATAGCTTGAAAAGCTCACCAAGGACGGAAATGGAATGCGTTTCGCGTGGACTTTGGACCTTTCCCCTTGAAGATACTTTGCGGCACGTACGTGCGCGACGAGTAAGGGAGCATCGGGGGGGGGGGGGGGGGGGGGAGGCGTGGCATGGGAAATCGATAGCTAGAACCTTACGGCGCTTAACTTTTACTAAGGGATTGTTCTCTTTTTTTTAAGTCCCTTCTCGCGATGGGAAAACTTTCGAATTGAAGAGTCGCGGGAAAATCGCTTTGCCACGAAGGATAAACCGGATTTCGGAACTTTGGCGATCGGTTAATTCGATCTGGGAACGGGGCCGATTGATTTTGATGCGGTCAGTGAAAGGGAGGGAATCTTTTTTTTTGTAAAGTACGCGTGACGTTTTATGGCATAGTCAGTGCGCAATATAGAAAGCATCTAGGCGGTCTCCCATCCGAGTATTGGCCGGTGCCAATACTGCTGGTGTCATAGGGGAAGATGTTTTTTTATTTTAAGATGTGGCAGAGAAATATTATCGTGCTGCAAATTCCTGGGCTAATTATTGGGGACATTTAAAACGTGCCAGATTTGGGGCACAAGCCAAATTGGTCGGTAAGGCTTTCAATTAGGATCTACCGTGCCCGATCCTCCGTGGATTTACTCAGATTTGCGATAACCTCCCTCTCGCCGTTTCTTAGTGGGGAGGGGGAGAGAGGAAGAGAGAGAGAGAGAGAGAGAGAGAGAGAGAGAGAGAGAGAGAGAGAGAGAGAGAGAGAGAGAGAGAGAAGAGAGAGAGAGAGAGAGAGAGGGAGGCAGAGAGAGAGAGAGAGAGAGAGAGAGAGAGCGAGAGAGAGGGAGGGAGGGAGGGAGGGAGGGAGGCAGAGAGAGATTAGAGAAAATGCCACACAAAGACTCTCGGTGGTATAACGTGCTCAGGAACGAGAGACAAATTGAATCCAGTCAGCCCAGCGGGATCCGCAATATTAAATCTCTCGTGGCCCTGCTCTGTGCGTAACGTCTTTTTAATTGGATCTCGGCGTTTGCTCTAATTGATTTGTTTTCTTATACATCGATCAATTGCGCCATGTTTGTCAGGCTGGAAAGTTTTATTCGGAATCAAATGAAATCAAGAGATAACTACCCGAAAACAAACCCAAACGAACCAAAACGAACGAAATAAATCCTCACAAATTACACAGGCCGAAACAAATTCGAACAAAATTCATCGAACGCAACGACCCCGAGCAAGCCAAAAACATCGAAAGACAAACCCAAACAAACACCAATTACCCTTAAGGCTGATAGTAAATACCAAAGATATCTAAAGGATGGAAAGACCCCGAATAAACTTGGAAGCCCTAGAGGACCGTGAACAAAACCCAAAGAAGTTTAGAAGATAGAACAAAATCAATGTACTGGAATCAAATGGAGCAAATCCAAACAAACCGAAAAGCCCGAAAAAAATCCCAAGTAAACAAAACTTCAGCAGTGAGAGATCACCAACCAGACATGAGAAAATGAGAAGAATTTTTTTTTAATGTAAAATTAAAATGGTAATTAATGTCAATTGTTAGATCAGAGAGTCAACTTTTGGATACGCCATCCGAACGTTCGTCGCCGAGCGCTTGTCAGCGCAAAATTATCGCCGAACGTCAGGAACAGCTGCGCCGTGAAATGCTCGAGATAAACGACAGTCTGGCGAGAGGCTTAAGATCGAGGCCTCGATTGCCAACCTGGGACTCGTCGTCGATCGCATCGTGGACGTCGTCGATCGGCTCGACTGGCAGGAGCCGATTGAGGAAAAACCGTACACCCATATGGGAAACTACGCGAGGTGAGGGACCCTTCTTCATTTTGGATTTATTTAAAAGATTTCACAGCTACTGGGGACGAAGGTTTACAATTTGAAATAATTCATGGAAGTAGCGCTCGGTTTAAGGGCCTGAAAGTGCCTGCCATAAAAGGGATCATCACGATACTGCATGACTAGGTCCTGATAGAAGGATTCCAAGTTCCTGTGGCTTAATGATAAAAACGTTGAGTTGGGATACCGATAAAGCACCGAGACAGATATCATTAGGGAGCCTCGACAAAAAATAAAAAGACTGGATTTGGCGCGTAGCAATCGAAAAACGATTTTCATATTCAAATTTTAATTTGCTGGTGTGATTTTTCGTAATACAACGACAAAACAAAATTGATGAGTTAAAAAAAATACTTTGGAGTAATTTTTATACTGAACCTTGCCAACTAGGGCCCTGACAAACTTAGGAAAAGTTCCCAGCTAGGGCCCTGACAAAGTTAAGTGAAGTTCCCAAACAAACCCAAACAAAGTTAGGGAACTTTCTCAATTGGGGCCCCGAAGAAGTTCTAAAAAGTTCCCATCTAGGGTCCCGACAAAGTAGGTCAAGTTCTCATCTGGCGATCTGACAAAGTTGGGTAAAGTTCCCAATTAGAGCGCCGACGGAGTTAGGGAAAGTTTCTATCTAGGGCCGCGACAAAGTTCAGGAAAGTTCCACACTATGGCCCCAACAAAGTTACGGAAAGTTCCCAATTAGAGCCCCGACAAAATTAGGGAAAGCTCCAAGCTACAGCCCCGACAAATTTACGGAAAGTTTTAAACTAGGGCCCTAACAAAGTTAAGGAAAGTTCCCAAGTAGGGGTCCAACAAAGTTGGGAAATGTTCCTAACTAGGGCCCCGACAAAGTTGGGAAAAGTTCCCAACGGGGGTTCTCGACGAAGTTTGGGACAGTTCTCAATTTGGGCCCCGACAAAGTTAGAGAAACTTTCCAACTACAGTCCCGACAAAGTTAGGAAAACTTTTCAACTAGGTCCCCGACAAATTAAGAGAATGTTCCCAGATAGGGCCCCGACAAAATTAGGAAAGTTTCCCGACTAGAGCCCCGACAAAGTTCGGGGAAGTTTCCAACCACGGTCTCGATACAGTTGAGGAAAGTTCCCTACTTGGGCCCCGACATAGTTCGGAAAAGTTTCCAACTAGGTCCCCGAAATAGTTAGGGAAACTTTCCAACTGCAGCGCGGACAAAATTAGGAAAAATTCTCAACTAGGGCCCCGAAAAAGTTAGGGATAGTTCCCAACTAGGTCCCCGATAAATGAAGGGAATGTTCCCAGATAGGGCCTCGACAAAGTTCGCGAAAATTTCCAACTAGATCCTCGACGAAGTTTGGGAGTGTTCTTAACTAGGGTCCCAACAAGGTTAGGAAAATGTCTTAACTAGGGCCCTATAAAAGTTACAAAAAGTTTCCAATTAATGCCCCGATAAAGTTTGGGTAAATTCTCAATTAGGGCCCCGATAAAGTTCGGGAAGTTTCCAACTATCGTCTCGATAAAGTTGGAAAAAGTTCCCAACTAGGGCCCCGACAAAGTTTGGAGAAGTCTCCAACTAGGTCCCCGACAAAGTCACAGAAGTGTCCAACTAGGTCCCCGACAAAGTCAGAGAACGTTCTCAATTAGGGCCCCGACGATGTTAGGAAAAGTGCCCAATGGGGCCCCGACAAAGATCTAGGTCCTCAACAAAACTAGGGAAAATTGCCAACTAGGGTCCCGTCATAGTCAGAGGAAAAAAGGCAAATTTCCATTCAGCGCTAATATTTCGAGCACACTTTCACCTAAAATCGAGTCTACAAATCGTCGCCGTCGTCGCTCGGTCAATACAGCGTCGCAAATGAGTCGAGGCCGCCGAGATTCGAAATACGTGAAAAAGTTTTGTCGCAGGCACGTCGCCTATGTGGGATCGCGTAAGTATCGACGAGAACTTCACGAAGAGTCGTTCGGAGGAGATGATGAGTCGCGAGGAGTCGCCCAAGTGGAACTCGCAAGACTACCGGCGGCAACGTCGTAACGCCACCCTTGATCCTATCGATGACGTCGAGAGGCTGCCTTCGTGGGACTTTCTCGAGACCGCGCTCAATCGTAAACTCGCGCGTTACGAGAATCAACACGAGAATCGTGAATCTTTCGATTCTTCGGCTTTTCCCACGAGAAAACCGCGTATCGATTATCCCCTAATGGCGAACGCGAGGAACGATTTTTTCCCGGATAATTCACGCGGCGACGAGGATACGAGGTTTGCGAGGCCAGACACAACGAACGGATGAAACGAGGAGACTTTTTTTTCCCTTTTTCGATACCACGAATGAGAGATTCGCGAAGAGTTACTGTACGTTTTTACAAGCCTCTTCTTATCTTATATTTTTTTTCTTCGGATATCATCGACTTCGATGAAACTCGTGTTTTCGTTCGATAAAATAAAGATGCTTCTGACAATAGTGCAATTTTCATTTATCTTTTTTCAGCTGAAAATTGGAATTGGATACTTCGATTTATGATGTGCGTATTATAAATATATTAATTAGCCAAATGTAAATTTATCGATTTACCAAACAAGTTTTAAAATGAATATATTTCTTTTTCATCAATTTTACTGATTTGTGCGAGAATAAATTTACGACCGGCTATCTTTAGAACTTCATCAAGAAGAAAGGTTACGTATTTCAGGCTTACTATGTTCGGCACATTTCCGTATCAACGGTTTCAATGTTTTCCGATCATACCCCATGCAATATATATATATATATATATATATAAAAATGATTTTACACCAAAATATTTTGGTGAAAAATTATTTCAAGGTCATGGTATCATACGTCATTAGATTCATCTGAATATCAGCTACAACGTCTTAACAAAAAAAAACATGTTTCTGTTTGAAAAACCATTGATGACCTTGAGAATGCAAGAACGATGACCTTAACGAAAATGAATTTTTCACTACTGTATCTGCCCTTCGAAATCAATCAAATTACTTCCCGACATTTATTTCGTTACCCTAAAGGCAACGGAGATATTTGGGGTGGTCACGTTAAATGGTCCACCCTGTGTATATATACAGGGTGGACCATTGTCCCAGAAGTGTCCCAGAACTGAACGCGTTCCCTGTAGTGGGGGATTGGGGGTGGAATTCTGAGTCGATTGATATAAGCATGGGCGGATCTCAGATCAACCCCTGAATTATTATTCATTTGTAAAGGCGGGCCAATCAGGTGCGCCCGATGAGCCGGCGTACGCACCGCACCTGATTGGCCCGCCTTTAAAAATTAATAATAATTCAGGGGTTGATCTGAGACCCGCACATGTTTTTATCAATCGACTCAGAATTTCACCCCCAACCCCCCATATCAGGGAACGTATTCACTTCTGGGACACCCTCTATATGTATATCAAGAAGCAGCAACGCGGCCGGAAAACTCTTCATCGTCTATTACACATTATTTTACACATAGACAGAAAATCTCAGAATTAACGACGAAAGCAAAACAAAAAACAAATTTCATCCGTATTTCTTAATCATTGAATCTTAGGTAAGAAATCGGTAAGGGCTCATATTGCTCTTCAATTTCGTCACGTGTGTTGAAAACAATATAGATCGAAATTCATCATGGTAGATGAAAACGGCTCACAAATTACCTTTCGTTGCATTAACCGTGGACTTCCTTCCGCCGTTGACGTTTCCGTATTATACGTACTGCTTTATTTTCCGTGGAAGTTTATTTCATTTATATTCGGTTTGAAAAAATCTTTAGTTCTCGTAAATAGTACTCTCTTTGTTTATACGACGTAGCTAAAATAAGTAAACCAGTCGCGGTTGTCGTTCTATGGGAATAAAAAACGAACGTCGTCTTTTTCTGATACGGGCCACGTTAAGAATGGATGTACATGGTGTCCCAGAACTGAATGTGTTCCCTGAAATGGGGGATTGGGGGTGAAATTCTGAGTCGATTGATATAAGCATGTGTGGGTCTCAGATCAACCCCTGAATGATTATTAATTTTTAAAGGCGGGCCAATCAGGTGGGCTCGAGGAGCCAGCGAGCGTCGGCTCAGCGAGCGCACCTGATTGGCCCGCCTTTAAAAATTAATAATCATTCAGGGGTTGATCTGAGACCCACACATGCTTATATCAATCGACTCAGAATTTCACCCCCAATCCCCCATATCAGGGAGCGCATTCACTTCTGGGACACCCTGTATTAACTGTGAATACCGGCACTAAATACGAAACTTGAAATTTTGCGCCTTGCAATGCCTGAAGCCCCACGAAAGCTCGACAATCCTTCATCCACCCACGCGTACCTGGTCATTTATTCTTATTGCGACGATCGCGCGCGCGCAAAAGTGAATCCTCGCTGGATTAAATCCACGGACGAGCACCCATATGGCCTTGAGTCGGGAATTAAGTGTAATAAATTTGTACAGGAGTTGCGGAGATTCCACCGTGCCCTCGCGTATACTCAAACGAGGACGTTCCGCGTGACCTGGATATGAGATTTCGATTTTTTTTATAGTCGATTTATATTCATTCTCTCCACTTCGAGATACCTGACTACCAGAAGTAATAATTTCCAAATTGACATAAATGAAATCACGAGATCTACCGCAGTAGATGCATTTAAGAATAGCGGCTGTCCGTTAATCTTCCAAGGCAGGACGGATGTGAACGATGAGAGTGAAGTGAAAAACGTTTTCCTTGAGGACACGCGAGACGACGGAGCATTGAGGAAAATAATGCCATGGCTAATCCTGGCAGAGATTCCGAGGCGGAAATAGCATTGTGCAGAGCTTACGTGTATGAACGATAAGATCAAACGGAGATTTCCGAGGGGAAAAAAATGTTTGCTGCGAAAGAATTCTCGCAGTTTTTCCGCACGGGAAAATAATTTCGCTATTCTCCTTATTTTTTAGCACGGTAGAATCATTCACGCGGCTGTACACCTATACATATATACGTGTTTCGACCCTCAAATCAAATAAAATTTAATCGAAATATATTTATGAATTTTTTATTTTACGCACATTTATCAATATGATTTAAGTAAAATAAATTGATTTAATTTAAGTTATTGTAAATAAATGTATGAATAAATTTAAGAAAAACATATAATCACATTTTGATGAAAATGTTTGGTTTATTCGGATCTTGTGAATATCCCGAAGTTTTTTGTGTAGGGTCTTTTTGGAAAGCCAAAAGCTCGATGTACACTTATTGTTTTGAGGGCTTACACCTCATTGAAATTTCTAAAAATATCGATTTTTTGTTAGCGATGGATTTCGAAAATACAACATTTGAAAAGTGTTCTCTAGAAACTTCAAGTCGATCCGTCCAAAATTGAGAGACCTATGAGCGTTTATAGGTAGGGTCCGTGAATTGGAGAACTTTAAATGCGTTTTTCCAACCCTTTTTAAGATTGGTGACCACGATATCTAAAAAATCACTGCACCGATCAACTTAAAATTTTACATATCTAGGAACAGTGCTCGAACGAAGGAATTTCTTTCCGATGCACAGTGTTTTTATATCAACAAAAATAGAGGGTTTTTCTTTACCGGAAATTGATACTTTCACTTTGGACTGCAGCCATTTTTATCCAGAAATGAACATTTTATTGAATCCTTCGTCCAATCACTAGATCATTTCATGCGAAAACTAACAAGGAAAGGTTGCGGGGTCGATCCTCCGATTTTGATGAAATTCGGCATGCTTGTAGAATGGGTAAAAATAGGCGACACGTATTTTTTCATATCTGCGGAACCCGATTTTCAAGGATTGAAAGGCACCCTCGCGAATAGGGGTGGTTTTCCGTTTTTCATCGATAACGTTTTAACGGTACGAGGTATTAAAAAATTTCACATTGCAACAATGTTTATTTTTTCGTGCACTATACGTTGGAGATGAGAACGGTAATGCCATTCACGAAAAACGAAAAATACCCCTATTTTCGAGGGTGTGTTTCACCTCTAAAAAATCGGGTTCCGCAGATTTAAAAAAAAATACGTGTCGGTTATTTTCCCCCATTCTATAAGCTAGCCGAATTTCAACGAAATCTGAGAGATCGACCTCGCAACTTTTCCTTGTAAATACGTCTGATATTTTTATCACGGGTGATTTGTTTTCGAGCAGCTTTGGTGACCGCACAGGACGTTTTTCATACAGTGCTCTGCACAAATCATTGTATCCACCCCATTTATGAAACCACTTCAATACAAAGCTTGTAAAAGATACGCCTAATCATACCCTTCAGGGTCAAAAAAAAATTCAAACCTGCACGTTTTTCCAAAAAAAGAAACCGCAAATATTCCTTTTTTCGAGGTCACGAGCTAGATGTAACTAGTGAAATTATATTTTTTTTGGTTCTACCTATTCGCAAAATTTCCGAAGCTTTCAAGTTTTTAGCATTGAAAATGCTTCTAAAACTGTATATATGTTTGTTGAGATAGGCTGGGTAAAATGTAAAAATTATATTACAACTTATATTACAAATATATTACAAAAATTATATAACAATTATTGTACAAACAAACCCAAAACAAATCTAATTATATACCTCAATGTATCAATATTTATTGATAAATAATAAAAACCAACTCATATCATTTGCATGTACCTGTTTTTTATTACTCGAAAAGTCTGATTACATTTTCAATGCCATGAAGTCGTTGCACTTTGTGTAATATCTGTAGATTATAAAATATTTTTTTATATATATGCGTATATTCGAGTATGCCCACAGATATATATACGCTCCCGACAAACTGTAATGAGGCTCGTGCTAATTAAATGGGACTGCGAGCACTCGTAATGTCTTCGTTTCGCTACACGATCCGATAGTAAATTCTACTTTGTACTGTGAACGCTCCTCGCTAAGAGAAACAGCAAGAGAGGGAGGAAGAAAAAAAGAGGCGCAGGGTGGGTCAGATTCGAAGAGTAAGAGAGAGAGAGAGAGAGAGAGAGAAAGAGAGAGAGAGAGAGAGAGAAAGAGAAAGAGAGAGAGAGAGAGAAATCGTGGGTATAATATTATTGTAATAAGGAAATTGTACGTGGTGGGTTACGTTGGCTGGAAGCCTTTAATGAAACTGTTCGCCTCACGTACAGCCGTTGTGTCTGCGGATGTGCCCGCCACGATACGGACTCGTTCTACTGTACCGCGTTGCGAAGCATCCACACGAACGATCGATTCATCCGCACCGCTCGCCTGTACCCCGGGACTGCCGAAGGCTACGTGAAAAATTGACGCTTCGCAAAATAAAAGAAAGTGAAAAAAGAGAGAACGATAAAGGGGATAGTGTGACGTAGCCCGATAGTATCGAGGCGTTGCTGCAGACAAGAGCTTGTTCGTAGAAAGAAATCCAAGATGAAGCGCGGGAAGATATATATGCGGATGAATTATTCATTCGTAGTACTGGAAACCATTCGATAGTATTGTGATTGTAGAGTGAATTTTTGTATGTTGATAGGACTGTTGAATGCTATCGGTATCGTATTTTATTCAGCTTTGTATAATGTAAAAATAAATTATAGTCATAGCAATTGTTGTAACATTAATATTGCTTAATAATCATTTTTAGAATAGTTATAATATTAATAAATAGTTATAAGTAAATGTATAAGTAATTTAGAAGAAAAATTAATAAATAATGATTATATCAGTAAAATCTCTATGGTTATAATTATAAGAATCTATGTGCTAATGTGTTATATTCTGAATGTGAAATAAAACAAAAAGCTACATGTTTACTCAACAATGATTTCCAATAACGTTTAGGTATAAAATATACTATATTAATATAAGGTCCTACTTTATGTTGTATAGCATTCTATTTTCCCGTACACAATATTTTTATATTATTTCATATTATAACATGGACTATACAATAAAACATAATAACCTATATAACCATCGTATAACCAATCATGTAGCCAAATATTGCATAACAGTATAATATTTAAAGAGTATAATATTTCAATTTAAGAAATTTATTTATTTTTTCAATTTATTTATTTTATATTTATTTTTATATATTTTGTACTATTTTATATTTATATATAAGAACTTTATTCATTTTTTCAAGTTAAGAATTTTATTCCAAGAGTATAATAAAACAGTATAATATTTCAATTTCTGATTACAAAATATTCTACATTTGATTGCATAATACTCTACACAACATTTTTTTCTTCGATCGAATACCACATAGTAATGCCATCCGGTGTACTACATACAAAATATGCTACAACAGTTACAATTTTTAATTGGCCCGATTTTGCGCATCTGACTACTCAACCCGAATTTTAAGAACACAATTTTGAAAATACCGACGAAAATTCTACTCAGCGCGAATTGAAGATACGTGCGAACATTCTACTCAACTGGAGTTAAAAATACTGACGAACATTTCACTCCACCCAAATTTAAAATACTGGCGAACATTTTGCTCAACCCGAATCAAAAGTACCGACGCACTTTCTACTCTACCCGAATTAAAAATACTGACGAACATGCTACATCACTCGTGTTAGGACGACAGTAGGCTTTTGAAATGCTTTGCGCATGGAAGGAAACAATGTAGCTGGAATCTCGAGGATCGCTGCTTTATTTCGAACCCAATCAAGGGGGAGAAAACTTTTTGTTGACCCACGAATACGGGTGACCGAGGAGTGAACAAACGGTAATTGGTAGCTGGCCCGTAGCCAGTCACTGTGGGTTTATCGGAACGAACAAGCTCTTCAACGAACCGTTATTAGATTTTGCTTTTAGGTACAGTAAGCCGCTTATCGAAGTTTGGAAGGATTTCGATCTCTCTTGCCTCATCCTCACCTAATGCTAAAGGCGTGTATATATTGATATATATGTATGTATATATAAATGTATAAATATACATACATACATCGCATATATATATATATATATATATATATATATATATACACACACATACACATATCGGAAAAGGATATTTTGAATCTGACACATCTATGTAGTCTCAGCGATCAGCGCATCCGGCAGTTCTGAGGACGGTCCTCAATGTTTGTCAGCGAATCGGTGCTTTTGGAAACAGGGAAATCCCTGAAATTACCATTACATAAATATGCCTACACTTCTGCCAATATCTGCAGGTGTTTTTGAAGACATTCGCGTTAATATTGTTTTCGAATATCGGGACATTAGGCGACTATGAGGTTGGTCCTCTCGGCTCCTCTTCGTAACATTAATAATGGAATTAAAGCTGGATTTGTTGTTACGAATTTGTAGGAGATTCTCGCGAAAGGATGGTCGAGGGACTCAATGAGGGATTGTTCGTTGTCGATGCGGCGCATCAATAAGTCAACAAGATTGGAAATAAAAAAAGGGTTCAACACTTCGAGAGTTAGAGAGAGAGAGAGAGGAGAGAGAGAGAGAGAGAGAGAGAGAGAGAGAGAGAGAGAGAGAGAGAGGGAGAGAGCAAATTCATGCACGAGCCACGAACTTGGACAAAGTTCTCAGCGCGCTTTAATTTATAATTTCATCAAAAATTCAACATATCTTATGAAAACTGCAATTACATTTTGCCCCGGGCGACGAACTTCGTTAGGCTAATGCGCGAACAAAAGTCACTGGGAAAATTTGAAATTTGACGACCAATATTAATATACAGGACCGCAAATTTTAAGAAAAATGTTCTTTCCCTTATTATTGTCGTGAGTGCTCGTGTCCAAATTTTTCTAAAAGCATAGTGCTTCTGGTGACCGGTTGTCGTTTTATTCTGCCCGGTCCTTTACAAGCAGTGAAGACAAAATTCTTTAATTTAACTTGGTTAATATTATCAACTTTGTGTATATTCATTTTCTCGATTCACTTTGTGAATATTTCAGAATCGAATTATAAATCGTATTGTCGTCAATTAAGGCGATGTGCCACATGCCTCCGACCGCTTCGAAATTTTAACAAAAGAATTCTCCCAAACGGAACAACCGATTGGAATGAAATTTGTTGTGTGCATGCAGGATACTTGCTGCGAGGGGATGACGCCCTCCGTTGTCCAAAATTTCCAAAAAAAAATTACAGTTCGCGGTTACCCTGCGAAAAATGGTGAATTATCAACCATTGCATCGCATTTTCGGTAATTTTCTGACCGTCATCCTCTGGACCGTGAAAAAGCACACATTTTAAGCTTTGTTTCACCTGTTTTCATGAACAAATGGCGGAGATAAAGCATTTTGAAATTTTTACATAAATGTAGCAAAAATGTACCAACAAAGCTCAATATATCAGTTACCGGAGCGAGCGCTCAGTTCATCCGTATTCTCACTGGCGGCGCGCAGCTCGCTTCGTTCTGTTTATACCGACCGCGCTCGCCTCCTTTCGGAACAATTTATTTTTTGACAGGTCGAAAGCAGGACCTATAACCTCGCACATTCGTTCGAAGTATATTTCATCACACGATGTGTGTGATAAAGTGTAATATAGAATGTGAATAGTGTGTCATAGAGTGAAGTTTGTTTTCGTCGCGTTTTGGTGAGTTTTTTTTTGCTGTGAAGAGAGCCTCAGGACGCCGGCACACCACCGACGAGAAATCCCGACGAAACAATAATCGACAAGAAAACCGCCGCGGCCGATTACACGAAGAAGATCGAGGAACATAGTAACAGCGAGAAGCCGAAGGAAAAAATGCTGGAAGTCAAGGTACGTACGTGCTATAACCTCATAACCTCAATTTACGTAGTTTGTCATTTGCCACGATCTTCCATCGCATTGTTTTCTCGCTCGCCTATGTGTCAAACAGCCAACGGCTCCGGTGCAAGAAATTCAAGCTTATTTGCTCTTCGCAGAAATACCGCGTTATTTATTCGTGAAAAACCGCAGATAGCATATTTTCCTATGATCCGTAGCCATTTCCATTACCCCTTGAAATCCTCGATTTCCTGATCAGTGTGCGACCAAAATAAGGCACAAAAGTTCAACACCCTTTGCCTACGAACGCAAAACTGTCACGTCTCAAACACGGTTGATTTGTGGACCTGTGGCTATTCCTCGATACCTTCACCCTGATGGCCGAGAGTACTATTGGTATGGCGTATAAAGATAAAAGACCCTCGGTATACCTGTATGGTAGTATACCGCTACACGCAAATGTACGTGTTACTAGTATGGTACTGGTATACCGTGCAATAGTAAAATATACTGGTTCCGTATCCTCACCATACTAATACTCGTACCGAAAGCGTATACATATACATGCTAGGTACGGCACCTGGGCTAGCATGTAGAAGCTAGAACTAATGTAATGTCGGATTTACCATCTAGATGGACCATCGGATTTATCAAGGGCAGCAAGAACGCACTGTCGAGGATGAGAAACCGTGTCACTCGTCACGGCCACGGTATAGAGTCCCAGTGTCGGCGAGGATATCACCGCTGTCTTCAATCTCTCCGAGAGCATCTCACCATGGATCGCACCACCAATCTGTGCAAGGCCTTTCGCTTACGTATGTACGTTTTAGAACAAAGGGCGAGGACCGTTGCATCTCAATGGTTACGGCTACCATCATCTCATACTCAGAGTCGACGAGACTAAACCTCCAGCCCAACAGCATTGAATGGTCAACGGTTGAATGCGTTAAGGTAGAACAAGCGTGCGCTATTGATTTTTATAGATTTTTTTTAAATTTTAACCAGATATTGTTCGTATCATTATGCATGTTTCAGTGAAATGTTAGATCAGTCGACTATTTAGATTCGGAAATTATTGATTTAAAAATTGCAACATTTAACACTGTACAGTCTGCATTGAAAGGCCATAGCCGGGTAAGTAGGGAAAAATTGCCCCCTCATTTTTTCCAGCGAAATTCGGAGTATATTGGAGCTATAAAAAAAGAGGAGTATATTGGAGGTATAAAAAAAAAAACAAATTTTCTGAAAATTTCATGCCCGTCAACGCAATTGTTTTAGAAAAAAGATTTTTTTTTAAATATCAAAAAAAATATTTTTTTCCGGAAACGGTACAGTGGATCGATTTGATTTTTGTTTGGTACTTGTTCCGATCAAACGTGTTACGAAATAAAATTATAGAACATCTTGCGAAAGATTAAGAGTAGTGTACCTATGCTGGTTCCCCCCCATGTAGGAATCTACTTTACCGACGGTCGGTAAGGTAGATTCCAGCAAGTCCCCAGGAATTTACCGACGGCAGATTCTGATCCAAACATGGTACCTATGGGAATCTACCTTACCGACGGTAAATTCTGGCCCAAACATGGTTCCTGTGGGAATCTACCTTACCGACATACCGACAGGAAATCGGCGGGAAATTCAAAAAACCTTTCGGCGGTTGATTCAAAGCGGATACTTTTCAGCGGGAAGTTCGGGAAAAACGACGCTCTTGGCGGGGGGGAAATTGAAAAGACCGCGCGGAGACCTTTTGGCGGGAAATTCAAAAGGGGGGAGACCTTTCGGCGGTTGATTCAAAGCGCGCGGATACATTTCAGCGGGAAGTTCGAAAAAAAACCTCTTGGCGGGAAATTCAAAAGTGGGGGCCTTTTTCGGCGGGAAATTCAAAAGCGGAGACCTTTCGGCGAAAATTTCAAAAGCGGAGACCTTTCGGCGAAAATTTCAAAAGCGGAGACCTTTCGGCGGGAAATTCAAACGGGGAGACCTCTCGGCGCGGGAAATTCAAACGGGGAGACCTTTCGGCGCGGGAAATTCAAACGCGCGCGGTCCGTGATACCGGCGATCAGGATACTTGACAATCGGGATTGCTGTGACACTCACGCTTGAGATGTTTTTTTATTAAGAATTCAAGATACATTGTTTACATTCTCTTTTGAGTGGCAAAATTTTGTCCGCGTGTTCGCGGCATCGTTGACACTCGCCGACTTCGGGGTCATTTTTGAGGAATTCGGGTAATTTGTCCCAGGCGAGATCGACGCTGTGTGCAGCGAAGGTGACGATGAATTCCTTGGGTAGATGGGCGATGTCGATGGGTTCCATGGCAGAGAGGGATCCAACTTGATGAAACAGTTTGAGCGATCGTCCAACGGACGAGAGGCTCTCTCGAAGAAACTTCCTCAACAGCAGGACATTTCGAAGTGCGCAATTGGGTGAATCGTGGCAAGGGCAGAATGCCGCCACTTTGTTGGCTCTCCTCAGCGAGGGACACGCCACGACGTCTCGTGCATCGAATCCGAAACGTTCGAGCCACTGCTGCTTCTGCTGTCCCTTCACGTAGATGGCGCTGGCGTTGTGCAGAACCGATCGGAGCACGTTTTCCACCTCGCAGTAGGGTACTTCTCCCGTGCTCCAGTCGAGATGATGGTAGTTGCGTTCGAGCCAGGAATTTATGCTTTTGTACCTGGCCGGAAGATCGTACCATGGGATCGGTGGTTTGAAGAGGAAAATCAGCGGCTGCACGTCCGCATTGAGCGGAGTCACTGCCAGTTCTTTGAGTACAAACTCGTCCTACTGGAAGCCCTGTGTATCCACCACGTACTCCATTGCGATTAATGACGATGAACGCTTTACTCGAGCCGCATTTATAGGCGGATTCTTCATCCCCTCCACTCTAGAGGCGTTTCCTCACATCCCCACTTATGGGATTGTAGTCTACGATGCGATCGTGCAAGATCAGGCAGTAGGCTGTAGTTCCCGCGGGAAAATTGGATTGAGCCTCTAGTTCGATACGAACGTCAACCGGTGCCTGCTTGAGGGCGTCGTTCTGTCTCGAGCAGTCAATCACAATGAGTGGAGCATGCGCGATGAAGTCTGTCTTTGTCAGCATGGGTTCCGCCTCCTTGGCGTAGTACGCAGTCTGGAAGCTGGCGTACATCTCGTACAACTGAGCGTACTGGTTGCGCGACAGGTCAAGATTGAGGTTACCGTAAGGGTAGCACTGCGAATTGAGGAACAGTTTCACATTGGTTATTGCGCAGTGATCGAAGCGGCTAGCGTTTGCCGTTCGAACGCCTCGTCGATTCGTTTGCAGCGCGAGAATGACGAAGCGCGGTTTCTTCAGCTGATTCGACGTCTTGACCGTCCAAACGTGTTTCGTCGTGATTGGGAGCATGGGGTATTCGTACAACTCCCACATGCGAAACGACATACTGATGTCCTTCTCAATGTGACTGAGCAGACGTATCTTGTGCTTAGTTGACAGCATCATGTAAGGCATCAACCACTCTATTTTAGCGATCTCAATCTTGAATTCCTCGGTGGCGCCATTCTCGAGGGCTGTTTGAATAACTGCATTCGTGTCGTTCCTCGATCGCGTGAGAATCAGCTCGTGCTTCGTGTTGATGACGATCTTGCGGTAGTCCTCGGCGAAGCCGAGAATCATGGCCAGCGGTATGCACACGTCGAAGTATCCCCTGTCGTCCGTCAGTTGCTTCGGCTCTTCGAACCAGCCAGAGTTTTCAACGCTGAACATCTGACCGGGGCTCAGTGATGCGTAGCCCTTCATGAGACTCGTCAGACCAACGTTCTTGCTTCTGTCCACCTCTATGGCATTGATCTCGTAGCGAATTTCCTCAAGCAGATGCAAGATGGCGTTGTTAACGAACTGTGTCGCCGTGACGGAATTTCCGTTCATTTTGCTGAGTCTACCGCAGACGTGTAGGGAGCTTCGCGCCGGCAGAACGCACAGGTCCTGATGCTGAATGGATATGCGAATCTCATCGCTGTTGGCGAAACTCGATGAAGTATAGGGTTGATGCGCGTGAATCTCGTAATGCGTTACGGACTCGTCGAAAACGACGGGCGAGTGCACGTTCAAGGCCTCTTCCATTCCAGCAGCAAAATATCACGCAGGTTACTCTCTTCCACCAACGACAACTTTGAGTCCGAGACTTCTCAGGAACTGAATGTTCCGACGTGTTAGCGTTTTCGACACTCGTCGACGACTGATGCTTGGGCGACATGGTAACGCGCTTTTATAGCCGACCTTGTTGTACATGATACCCAATCTACTTGGCTTCCTTGATGTGCAGTCTGATAGTGATGATTTCACCGCGAAAATTCACCAGTTCTCCGTCCTGATCGACTATGCGCAATTGCACGTGGTCAATTTACGTGGTTACTTTGACGGTGATCGGCAGGTAAATGACTTGCGAGGGAACTTCGATGATCTTATATCCTGGCGGTACTGCCGGGAAGAATTCGTGGATCGTGTGCGCTCTGTGCTCGTTGATGTACGCCCCGGACGTGATGTTGCATTCGACTCGCAGCGCGTTGACTCTGAGAATAGCTACCGGCAAGTCCGAGCTGTGAGTTGTATCGGGTGACAGCTCGCGCGCAGCGAAACCCAACAGGTTAGCGATGGAGTCTGCCGGTCGAAAATCCACGCTTCAGTTGCACTTGAGCAAGCTACGCAGCGTGTTGTTGTTGGGCTTGAGGTTGAGGGAGATGCCTTTTCGCCCAAGCACATCCTGCAAGTACTTCTCGATATCTTCGATCTCGTAACTTCCCGTCGGCAACGCAATCACCTCACCACCCGCGTAAAACTTGTTTTTACCGGTATCAATGTTGGGTACGGAGTTGAACGAGAGGAATTCCACTAGCCCGAGAACGTAGTTCTTGCTGGGTGAGAGTTCGATCGGCGGAAAGTACTGCGCCTCCAGTAGAGACGAGCGTCCCGACAGGCTGAGAGTCAATGGCTCTTCCATGCTGATGCGTGACTGACTCCGCGGAAACTCTCACAACTGCTTATATAAGAATTTCAGACAAAGATGGCCGCACTCGTTCGTGTCGAAATCCTGATATCTCGCGTGATTGTACTTGACCTCGGCGACTCCGAGGTACTTCAGGAGTTCTCGAGGTGGTGGTAGATCGCCGAAACTGTCAAAGTAGACGACGTTGTTGCCGTGCTTTCGATAGGCCACCCAGTGCGTGCCCGGTCCTTCCTTGTCGTCGAGATTTACGATAGCCGATTCGCGATAATGCGGTCCATTCCTCGGCAAATCGTTTCTCATGAACACACCGCGAAAGTGCGGAACGTCCTGCGCGTATTTCAGCAGGTCGGCGTCCGTTAGAGGACGCTTGGGATAGTTGAACTTTTTTTTTTCGCCTCCACGTGTATACCAAATCCCTTTTTGTGAGGCTTGAGGTAGAGCCCCTTACCGAGAGCGATAGCTTCCATCGTCTCGTTGTGTCGGCGATTCTCTTGCAATTGACGCTCGGCGGCTTTAGCGGTATTCACAGCTTTTGCCACACCCGCAGCGCCACCTACCAGCGCTCCCGTAGCACTCAAGCCGGCAAACACGGGAATGAGGAACGGCAAAACTCCGCCCACTTTCTCCGGGATGGGCAGTACGCGTGGCACCAACACCTTCTTCCTTCCGCCAGCTTGCTTCACAGCTTGGCGAGCCTTCGTGAGCGCCGATCGAATGACTTCGCGAGAATTACTTCCGGTCGATCGCGAGGCGGCTCTCACTATTTTGGCAAGCGCGATGAGGGGCTTTCGCCTCTTGTTCTTCAGCCCCATACCGAGTTTCGACTTGGCTTTCATGGTGTTTGCCACGACGTAAGCGGCAAGTTTCTCGTCAATAGCGGCGTCTCTTGCAAACACCTGCTGCCAGGCCCTATCTGCCAAAACTGGGTCGGCCGAATTGCGCGCCGCGACGTCCTCACGGTTTTGCGAGTACGCGATATCGTGCTCCTTGCAGGCTGCGTCCAGAGGATTTACACCGGGATCACCGCGAGCGACGCGTTCCGCTAGCTTCGTGCCTGGCCCGCAGTACTGATAGCCCGGTATGTGCAACTCGATTGGAAGCCTGTTGATGAGCTTGTTCAGGACACCTCGACCTGTGTGCATCACTACGCGATCAGTCAGCGAATGAAGTCGAGGGGTATATAAGCGGGCTATTTATACCTTGACGGCTCAGTCATGGATTTCCGAGAGCAAGTGCACAAGCTACCGGTGATGAATTTCGATGCGCTCGTTGAGGGCGGAAAGCAGGGCACGCGACACGGCGATCTGCTGCCTGCCAGTATTCGCGCAGTCTTCTGCGGTCCGTCAAATTGCGACAAGACCAACGCGTTGCTAGCCCTCATCACGCATCCCAATGGTTTGCGATTCGAGAACGTCTACGTGTACTCCAAGTCACTGAATCAGCCAAAGTACAAACTGCTCGAGAAAGTGCTCGCACCGCTCGAGGGTATCGAATACTTTGCATTCAGCGAACACGATCAGGTCGTATCACCCGCGGACGCTCGTCCCAATTCCATCATCGTATTCGACGATATAGCCTGCGAGAAACAGGACAACGTCAGAGCCTTCTACTGCATGGGTCGACACAAGAACATCGATTGCTTCTACCTGTGTCAATCGTACGCTCAAATCCCCAAGCACCTGGTGCGTGACAACGTCAATCTGTTGGTCGTCTTTCGACAGGACGAGATGAACCTCCGACACATCTATGACGATCACGTGAACACGGACATGCCGTACGTGCAGTTCAGAGACTTGTGCTCGAGCTGCTGGAACGACTCCAGTCACGGATTTCTCGTAATCAACCGTGGCAGTGGACTCGACTGTGGCAGGTACAGAAAGGGCTTCGACCGCTTTGCCATAAATATATCGTGCGCGACGTGATCCCCGCAGTGCATTATGGATGGTCGAAGCGACAGTGTGACGGCTGAGTTCCGTCGCGAGAAACAGACGCTCAGCCAGATGGAGAAAATGAGGGATGCGATTAAGCGCAAGTACATGCTTCTCAAAGCGGACAAGCAAAAGACGGAGAAAGCTCTGGACGAAACTTTCAAACCAATCGTCAAACCTCTCGAACGCCTCGTGAACGCCAGGCACACGTTGCCGAAGAAGGAGGAGGGGTCTCGTGGTGACGATGATGAGATGGAAAGCTCCTTCAAAACTGCGTACGACGCGGAGGAAGAATGGCCGAAAATGACACCCGACGAATGCGTGTAGCAGCAAAAAACGAGCCCCGACGAGTACGTGCAGCAGCAGAGTCCCGACGAATATTATAACATGCCGGAAGTGCCTGCGCTCGACAAATATCTTCACATGCTCAACACGAATCGGAAAAAGTATCTCGATGTGACTTATGGTGTTCGAAAGTTACCAGACGGTAGCATGATGATCGGCGACTCACCCATACGTTTCGTGAACGACGACGTGATTGTGGGTGACAGGAAGTATCGATCGAGCGTCGGCTTGCTCGAACTGCTCTTCAGGAAGGAACCCAGTGCGCATCTCGTGAGCGCGGAAGACAAGAATGTCTATGGAAAAATCCTGCAAACGACGAACGCACACAAGAAACACTACAGGTCGGACGAGGTCATTCACAGGCAAAGAAACAGCAAGTACAGGGACTGGGTGGCGCCCTTGGTCGGTGGTGGTACATCCACCGGTAGTGGTATATTGCCTCGGTTTAAGATCGCGCGAAGGAACACGCGAATGGACTACGTGTACTGGGACGACCCGAATGAGCTCGTTGATCGACTGCGTCTGCTGATGGCTGAGCGATCGGCCGGCAATTCGAGTCACGTCAACGAGATCATCTCGATCATCGAGGAGCTGCGTGAGGCCGGTATTGTCATATAAGCGGGGCACAAGGGGCGCTGCAACCACACTTGAACAATGAGCATCGACGTGTTCGGACGTCAGCTAGGACGAACTGAGGGCGGTACGCGAGGTCCTCCCGGATTCGGATTCAAGCTCACCACCGACGGACAGTAGGACGTAGAGGGCAAAAGATTGTGCAACGTTGCCGACGCGAGTGAACCTCGCGACGGGGTCAACCTGAGTCTCGCGAGACGTCTTGTTCAAAGCACTCTGAGCGAATTGTTTCACATCACAACTCGGCTGAGAGAGGATTTTGACGATCTGCAACTGAACATACATATTCTGCAGAATCAAGTGAACGACAGGCTGAGAATTATCGAGGTAAACGTTGAAACGACTCTGGAGTTGGCCACGCGCAACTCCGAGGCCATTAAAACGTTGGACACGCGGCATGGAGCATCGGAGATTGGTGGAAGAGCTGCATAAACCCGCACGACGCAATTATCCACGACGCAAGTTTGACGTGCGAGGACTGGATGAGACGTGGCAGGCCGATCTCGTGGAGATGCAACCGTACGCTCGGGAAAACCGGGGTGTCAGGTATCTGCTCACAATCATCGACGTGCTGTCCAAGTTTGCCTGGGCCGTTCCCGTGAAGCGGAAGACCGGCAACGACGTCACTGCGGCCATGGAACTCGTGCTACGACAGGGTCGAGTACCGAGGAATCTGCAGACTGACCGAGGCAGAGAATTCTACAACGCGTCCTTCAGGAGCCTCATGAATCGATATCGCATCAATCACTACTCGACGTACAGCAACCTCAAGGCATCCATCGTCGAGCGGTTCAATCGCACACTCAAGAACAAGATGTGGCTGCAGTTCAGTCTGCGCGGTTCCTACAAGTGGCTCGACATTTTGCCCGATCTCGTAGCTACATACAACAGCAGCAAACATCGCACTATCGGAATGAAGCCGAACGAGGTGGCCGACGCTGAAACTTTGTTGCTGCAGCCGCGTGATTGTCAAAAGCGCGAAGCGCCAAAGTTCCAAATCGGCGACAAGGTGCGAGTCAGCAAGAATAAGCACGTTTTCGAGAAAGGCTACACGCCCAACTGGACGACGGAAATTTTCACGGTGAGTCGAGTGATGGAGTCGACCGTTCCGGTGACATATAGACTGAAGGACTACCGAGACAAGCCCATTGCCGGTGGTTTCTACGAGGAGGAGCTTCTGAGAGTCAAGTACCCCGACATGTATCTCGTGGAAAAAGTGTTGAGAAAGCGTGGCGACAGAGTCTACGTCAAGTGGCTGGGATTTGATGGTTCGCACAATAGCTGGATAAACAAGACCGATTTGTAAATGGGTTTGAACATTTATTGCAATAAAAAACATTTCACGTTATTTATGATCGATGCTGAATTCTATTTGATTCATCTTGGCCTTGCTGCCGCCCAAGTACTTCAGGAGCAATTGCCCGTCATCTTCGGATCCTTCACGAACGCGTCCGCGATGCGTTTAGGCAGAAAGACTTGGCACTCGTCGTCGATAGTGGCTACGGTTCTCAGGCCGTATTTCGTTGTGACTTGTCTCAGGTCGGTGACACGGTAGACGCTGTTTATACTCAGCGCTGCCAGTTTCTTCGTGGGCAGGAAATCCTCGAGCAGAGCGATTTTGTTGAGCTTCTCGATGCCTTCCATCGTGCTGATGAGGCAAACGGCCGCAAGCGCAACGCTCATATACCCGCTATCCCCTCCACTGCGCGCGGTGGTGGGGCTCTGAAGTGCCCCCACGGCAACGTATCCGTGGTGTCGGGGAGGAGGATACGTTTGTCGTCGTGAGCGCTGAGCGCCACCTTCACTTGCCTCTCGGTAAACACTTTGTGCAAGCGCGATCTGATCACGCACTGCTGCCTGCGTCAATTTCTCCCGCAGGCAGTGCACAAAGTCATCGAAGGTGATGCTCGCCCTTCACCCGCTTCACACGATCACGGCCCTCGACTCGGACGCTGTACATTTTGCTGCGCAAGCCAACGAATTCCGTCCGGGCACGCACTGGGTGGCCTATCGAAAGCACGGCAACAACGTCATCTACTTTGACAGTTTCGGCGATCTACCACCACCTCGAGAACTCCTGAAGTACCTCGGAGTCACCGAGGTCAAGTAAAATCACGCGAGATATCAGGATTTCGGCACGTACGAGTGCGGCCATCTTTGTCTGAAATTCTTATATAAGCAGTTGTGAGAGTTTACGCGGAGTCAGTCACGCATCAGCATGGAAGAGTCATTGACTCTCAGCCTGTCGGGCGCTCATCTCTACTGGAGGCGCAGTACTTTCCGCCGATCGAACTCTCACCCAGCAAGAACTACGTTCTCGGGCTAGTGGAATTCCTCTCGTTCAACTCCGTACCCAACATTGATACCGGTAAAAACAAGTTCTACGCGGGTGGTGAGGTGATTGCGTTGCCGACGGGAAGTTACGAGATCGAAGATATCGAGAAGTACTTGCAGGATGTGCTTGGGCGAAAAGGCATTTCCCTCAACCTCAAGCCCAACAACAACATGCTGCGTAGCTTGCTCAAGTGCAACCGAAGCGTGGATTTTCGACCGGCAGACTCCATCGCTAACCTGTTGGGTTTTGCTGCGCGCGAGCTGTCACCCGATACAACTCACAGCTCGGACTTGCCGGTAGCTATTCTCAGAGTCAACGCGCTGCGAGTCGAGTGCAACATCACGTCCGGGGCGTACATCAACGAGCACAGAGCGCACACGATCCACGAATTCTTCCCGGCAGTACCGCCAGGATATAAGATCATCGAAGTTCCCTCGCAAGTCATTTACCTGCCGATCACCGTCAAAGTCATTGACCACGTGCAATTGCGCATAGTCGATCAGGACGGAGCACTGGTGAATTTTCGCGGTGAAATCATCACTATCAGACTGCACATCAAGGAAGCCAAGTAGATATGGGTATCGTGTACAACAACAACAAGGTCGGCTATAAAAGCGAGTTACCATGTCGCCCAAGCATCAGTCGTCGACGAGTGTCGAAAACGCTAACACGTCGGAACATTCAGTTCCTGAAAAGTCTCGGACTCAAAGTTGTCGTTGGTGGAAGAGAGTAACCTGCGTGATATTTTGCTGCTGGAATGGAAGAGGCCTTGAACGTGCACTCGCCCGTCGTTTTCGACGAGTCCGTAACGCATTACGAGATTCACGCGCATCAACCCTATACTTCATCGAGTTTCGCCAACAGCGATGAGATTCGCATATCCATTCAGCATCAGGACCTGTGCGTTCTACCGGCGCGAAGCTCCCTACACGTCTGCGGTAGACTCAGCAAAACGAACGGAAATGCCGTCACGGCGACACAGTTCGTTAACAACGCCATCTTGCATCTGTTTGAGGAAATTCGCTACGAAATCAATGCCATAGAGGTGGACAGAAGCAAGAACGTTGGTCTGACGAGTCTCATGAAGGGCTACGCATCACTGAGCCCCGGTCAGATGTTCAGCGTTGAAAACTCTGGCTGGTTCAAAGAGCCGAAGCAACTGACGGACGACAGGGGATACTTCGATGTGTGCATACCGCTCGCCATGATTCTCGGCTTCGCCGAGGACTACCGCAAGATCGTCATCAACACGAAGCACGAGCTGATTCTCACGCGATCGAGGAACGACACGAATGCAGTTATTCAAACAGCCCTCGAGAATGGCGCCACCGAGGAATTCAAGATTGAGATCGCTAAAATAGAGTGGCTGATGCCTTACGTGATGCTGTCAACTAAGCACAAGATACGTCTGCTCAGTCACATCGAGAAGGACATCACTATGTCGTTTCGCATGTGGGAGTTGTACGAATACCCCATGCTCCCAATCACGACGAAACACGTTTGGACGGTCAAGACGTCGAATCAGCTGGAGAAACCGCGCTTCGTCATTCTCGCCTTGCAAACGAATCGACGAGGCGTTCGAACGGCAAACGCTAGCCGCTTCGATCACTGCGCAATAACCAATGTGAAACTGTTCCTCAATTCGCAGTGCTACCCTTACGGTAACCTCAATCTTGACGTGTCGCGCAACCAGTACGCTCAGTTGTACGAGATGTGCGCCAGCTTCCAGACTGCGTACTACGCCAAGGAGGCGGAACCCATGCTGACAAAGACAGACTTCATCGCGCATGCTCCACTCATTGTGATTGACTGCTCGAGACAGAACGACGCCCTCAAGCAGGCACCGGTTGACGTTCGTATCGAACTAGAGGCTCAATCCAATTTTCCCGCGGGAACTACAGCCTACTGCCTGATCTTGCACGATCGCATCGTAGACTACAATCCCATAAGTGGGGATGTGAGGAAACGCCTCTAGAGTGGAGGGGATGAAGAATCCGCCTATAAATGCGGCTCGAGTCAAGCGTTCATCGTCATCATTAATCGCAATGGAGTACGTGGTGGATACACAGGGCTTCCAGCAGGACGAGTTTGTACTCAAAGAACTGGCAGTGACTCCGCTCAATGCGGACGTGCAGCCGCTGATTTTCCTCTTCAAACCACCGATCCCATGGTACGATCTTCCGGCCAGGTACAAAAGCATCAATTCCTGGCTCGAACGCAACTACCATCATCTCGACTGGAGCACGGGAGAAGTACCCTACTGCGAGGTGGAGAACGTGCTCCGATCGGTTCTGCACAACGCCAGCGCCATCTACGTGAAGGGACAGCAGAAGCAGCAGTGGCTCGAACGTTTCGGATTCGATGCACGAGACGTCGTGGCGTGTCCCTCGCTGAGGAGGGCCAACAAAGTGGCAGCATTCTACCCTTACCACGATTCACCCAATTGCGCACTTCGAAATGTCCTGCTGTTGAGGAAGTTTCTTCGAGAGAGCCTCCCGTCCGTTGGACGATCGCTCAAACTGTTTCATCAAGTTGGATCCCTCTCTGCCATGGAACCCATCGACATCGCCCAGCTACCCAAGGAATTCATCGTCACCTTCGCTGCACACAGCGTTGATCTCGCCTGGGACAAATTACCCGAATTCCTCAAAAATGACCCCGAAGTCGGCGAGTGTCAGCGATGCCGCGAACACGTGGACAAAATTTTGCCACTCAAAAGAGAATGTAAACAATGTATCTTGAATTCTTAATAAACATCTCAAGCGTGAGTGTCACAGCATTCCCGATTGTCAAGTATCCTGATCGCCGGTATCCTGATCGCCGGTTTCCTGATCGCCGGTATCCTGATCGCCGGTATCACGGACCACGCGCGTTTGAATTTCCCGCCGAAAGGTCTCCCCGTTTGAATTTCCCGCGCCGAAAGGTCTCCCCGTTTGAATTTCCCGCGCCGAAAGGTCTCCGCTTTTGAAATTTTCGCGCGCGCGCGTGGTCTTTCGATTTCCCGCCAAGCGGTTTTTTTCTCGAGCTTCCCGCTGAAAAGTATGCGCGCGCGCGCGCTTTGAATCAACCGTCGAAAGGTCTCCGCGCTTCGAATTTCCCGCCGAAAGGTCTCCGTTTTTGAATTTCCCGCCGAAACAGGCCCCCACTTTTGAATTTCCCGCCAAGAGGTTTTTTTTCGAACTTCCCGCTGAAATGTATCCGCGCGCTTTGAATCAACCGCCGAAAGGTCTCCCCCCTTTTGAATTTCCCGCCGAAAAAGGTCTCCCCCCTCTTTTGAATTTCCCGCCAAAAGGTCTCCGCGCGGTCTTTTCAATTTCCCCCCCCCCCGCCAAGAGCGTCGTTTTTCTCGAACTTCCCGCTGAAAAGTATCCGCTTTGAATCAACCGCCGAAAGGTCTTCGCTTTTGAATTTCCCGCCAAAAGATATTCCCCCCCCCCCGGTCTTTTGAATTTTCCGCCAAAAGGTTTTTTGAATTTCCCGCCAATTTCCTGTCGGTATGTCGGTAAGGTAGATTCCCACAGGAACCATGTTTGGGTCAGAATCTGCCGTCGGTAAATTCCTGGGGACTTGCTGGAATCTACCTTACCGACCGTCGGTAAAGTAGATTCCTATATGGGGGGGAACCAGCATAGGTACACTATTATTAAGGTTTGAAAAAAAATAATGTTCCTTGTTTTATTATTTTTTACTATAATCCACTTGCGGTACAATAGCGAAAAATTTTTCATATAATCTTTGGGCACCTTATTAAATTATATAAATTTTTCAAAATGATCGGTTTGGTACGCCACAGTGAAAAAAAAAAGAATCACACTTTACTGATATATTTTAGTTATATAGATATATAACTAAAATATATCAATAAAGTCTGTTACTTTTTTTGTCACTCTGGCGTACCAAACCGATCATTTCGACAAAAAATATATAATCTAATAAGGTGCCCAAAGATTATATGAAAAAAAAATCGTTATTGTACCCCAAGTGGATTATAGTAAAAAAAAGAAAACAAGGAACATTATTTTTTTTAAACCTTAATCTTTCGCAAGATATTCTATAATTTTATTTCGTAACATGTTTGATCGTATCAAGTACCAAAAAAAATCGAATCGATCCACTGAAGCGTTTGCGGAATTTTTATTTTTTTTTATTAAAAAAAAAATCATTTTTCCAAAACCATTGCGTTGACGGGGATGCAATTTTCAGAAAAGGCCATAGTCGGGTAAGTAGGGAAAAATTGCCCCCGCATTTTCTCCAGCGAAATTAGGAGTATATTTTGAGTTATAAAAAAAAAAAAAAATTCTGAAAATGTCATCCCCGTCAACGCAATGGTTTCGGAATTTTTTTTTATAAAGAATAACAACAATTCCGGAAACACTTCAGCGGAGCGATTCGATTTTTTTTTGGTACGTGTTACGATCAAACGTGTTACGAAATAAAATTATAGAACATCTTGCGAAAAATTAAAGTTAAACAAAATAACGTTCCGCGTTTTATTTATTTTTACTATAATCCACTTCGGGTACAATAACGAAATTTTTTCATATAATCTTTGGGCACCTTATTAGATTATATAATTTTTTCAAAATGATCGGTTTGGAACCCCACAGTGAAAACTAAGAAACACACTTTATTGATATATTTTAGTTATATATCTATATAACTAAAATATATCAGTAAAGTGTGATTCTTTTTTTTTCACTGTGGCGTACCAAGCCGATCATTTAGTCACATATCACACTTTATTCATATATTTTAGTTACATATCTATATAACTAAAATATATGAATGAAGTGTGTTTCTTTTTTTTCACTTTGGCGTACCAAACCGATCATTTTGAAAAAATTATATAATCTAATAAGGTGCCCAAAGATTATATGAAAAATTTTTCGCTATTGTACCCCAAGTGGATTATAGTAAAAAATAATAAAACAAGGAACATTATTTTTTTCAAACCTTAATCTTTCGCAAGATGTTCTATAATTTTATTTCTTAACACGTTTGATCGGAACAAGTACCAAAAAAAATCAAATCGATCCACTGTACCTTTTCCGGATTTTTTTTTTTGATATTTAAAAAAAATTCATTTTCTAAAACCATTGCGTTGACGGGTATAAAATCTTCAGATTTTTTTTTTTTTTTTATACTTCAGAATATACTCCAAATTTCGCTGGAAAAAATGCGGGGCCAATTTTTCCCTAGTTACCCGGCTATGGCCTTTAGACAGAGTAATTTTCGGTGAAAAATATTTGTCCTCTATAAAAAGACAAATAACATAAACAATATAAAATATTAATGTTTAGAACGCAAATCTTTTTCTTCACGCTAAAAGTGTTTAACTTGAGGAACACAATAATTAACTTTTTTCTCGAAATATTAAACAATACTGTTCTGCGGTGTTGCATAATGTCTTCTTATTATAGAGGATAAATATTTTTAACCGAGAGTTATTCTGTCGTTACTGAACGTCTTTAGCAAAACTGATTAGTAAAGACAATTCAAACTTTTTCACGCGTTCCCTCACTAGTTTACTATCTAATCATATGTTTTTTTCTCAAAATTCATAAACACAATAGAATGGTACGCCGAATTAAGTGACCTGACTTTCGGCCAATGCAGACCCCGTAGGGTTAAAAGTTGCTATTCAAAAATCCATTATCTCCCAATCTAAATGGTCAACTGTTCTGAAATTTAACTCAAACTTGCATGATAATATGAACAATGTGTGGTTAACATTTGAACAAAATCGATAAAAATCAAGAGCGCACGCTCGTTTTACCATAAGGGCTTACACCACTCTAAACGTCCAAAATAGAGTAATATTCCGCGATTTTTTTTTTGCAGAAGGACAAATGAGAGAATATTAATATTCAAGGATATTATTAGTCATATCCTTCAGTGAACAAAATGAAATGTATATTAAAAAATTATGCCAAAAGGTTAAAAGGTGACGCAGTATCGCTGACGCAAATTTGATTTTAGAATAAAATAAAAAAATTTCTATTAATTTACACGAGTATAGCTAGAGAAATACGTAGAGAATTGTGACAATGTTATTTTTTGTGTAATTGGCAAGCATTAAACCAAAAACTTAATTTTCGACAGAAAAAAAGGACAATCATTTGGTAATAACTAATGTTATAACTAACTCATAGAAAATCCCGTACTTATTTCTCTTCGGAATGTTATTTTAAACATGTACCCAAAATTGGGAGTGAAAATGATGAAAATTGTTGGAGTTATGCTGCGTGACGTTTTGAGAAAAACAGTCGATGTCTCGCACACGGGCCAGCCACTGCCACCGCAGACCCATACTGGCCTGCAGACCTTGTTTTACAGGTACCAAACTTTTTTCTCCTTATTATAGATGGTTCAAAGCATCTTTTAAGTCAAGTAAAATAAAAAGAATTTTTTTTAATTCCACAGTGTGACCCCTTAGATCGGAGTACACGGTGACGATTGTTGGTCGCGCCTCTTTGAACGAGGCGCGACCAACAATCTTGAAAAATGGTTGGAGAATTATTGTAAGCAAAGGTTGCCGAAATATAAATAAGGACTTCACAAATTTTTATTTTTATTGCGTTCCAACGACGCAAACTTCAACCTCATACCCTCTCCGTGGAACGCAGTAGAACTATCGTAAATTTAATCGTGGAACTAAGAGTAAAATATTTTCGTTTATTACGTTCGTTTTAGCAGTCAAATGAGGGGAAACTTCAAAATAATTAAAGAAAAGAGACGAGTTAAAAAAAGGTCGTGTTTTGAACTATACTGTTTATATACGACTCCAAAAATTACAAGAACAAAATTTCTTCATTTTTTAGCGTTTTTAAAGCGCTGTGTCTATGTGAAAAATTGTCTCATCGAGATGAAAAAAGCCTTTTGAACCTTCAAGATGATAGTTTCGAGATCTTTTGGCAAAAAAATTGTGATTTACGGCTATCGCGCAATCATAAGAAATACCGGCAGAAAAAAATTCCAAATTTGTTTCTATTTTTCAGGGGTCATCGGACTAAGGAATTTTGTTTCAGTTAACTCAATGTATAGGTTAGTTAGCTTGTTTATTCTGCTTTCATTTGCTTTTTGTCTCTCTACGTCAATTTTTCTGCTGAGATATCCGACTTCGAATGAAAAAAGATCCTTTTGTCTTTGATTATCGATATCTAAGCAACCAATTATCGCAACGGGAATTAGAGGGCAGCTTTGAAAAGTCGAATAAATTTTCTGCCAGCCCCTCCCGTTGATTTTTGTGATTTTTTTCTTCACCCTTAACCGTTATTTGGTGAAGGACAAAAAATTACTTTTTCTGTATTTTCAATAAATCTACCACTACGTTACAAATATTGATGCAAAGACTAATGTTGCCGCGTTTTTTTTTCAGCTCGAATTACTCCCAATACCCCTGTTAGTCTGCAAATTGATTCATCGAACCGTTCTCTATCAAAAGTTAATCGAAGTTTGACAAAACAATTGAAGGAACAAATGTATTATTCCTAAACATCTTGTAATCATCATCAAAATAAAAATACTAATTTTCTTCGACGTTTTCACAACTTGGCACTAGTTGCTTGTCAGATATAAGAAAAAAATTCGAGAGATTAACATTTTTTTTTTATTTGTAAAATATTTCAGGAAAAAATACTGACTCATCTTTTACACGATTCGGCCTTTGCGCACTTTGATTTCACTCATCTTTAATTGCATCAATTAAAGTTGATACTCTCAAGCTTTATTTAATAGTCGATCTGAGAACATTTATGCAATTAATTCTCAATATTTTCTACGAAGGTTATTAGGGTTATGGAAAACAATATTTTTTTCAAAACTAGGCATGATCAAAAATTGCAAAAAAAATTAGAGTTTACAAAAACATTAGATTCATTTTTTTTACCGAAACATAGAAAAAATTTACCAAAAAAAGATTAGTTTTTGAAAAAAATTATTCATTGGTTTTTCCTTCCAAACAAGAGATCATTTTTGAAAAAAGTGTTTTTTGTATCCCTGATAACCGTCGCAGAAAATATCTACAGTTAATGGCATACAAGTTTCTCAGATCGACTAGTGAATACTGCTTGGGGGGATCAACTTTTAATCAATGCAATTAAAGATGAGTGAAATTATGGTGCGCAAAAGCCGAAGCGGGGCAACAACGAGTCATCATTGTTTCCTGAAAAATGTTACAAATTTAAACAGAGTACAATTTTTTTTAATTTCTAAATTTTTTTTTCTTAAATTTAACAAGCAACTACTGCAAAATTATAAAAATAGTCGAAGAAAATGGGTGTTTTCATTTTGATCATGATTACACGATGTTTAGGAACCTTTATTCCTTTAATTCTTCTGTAAAACTTTAATTCTTTTGTAAAACTTGGATCGATCGGTTCGGAAAAACGGGTCGATGGATCAATTTGAAAATTTACACGTCTATTGGGGGTACATTGAGCTGAAAAATAAACGTGGCGACATTAGTCTTTCTACCAATATTTGTAATGGAGTAGTAAATTTGCTGAAAAACCATAAAATGTCATTTTTTGTCCTATTTTTCAAACTACTGTTAATGGTGAAAACATGATATTTTTCTCAAAAATCAACGAAAGGGTCTTGTACGAAATTGATTCAAGTTTTTAAAGCTGCCCAATAATTTCCTGTGCGATCATTGGTTGCTGTGATATCATTGATCAAACACGAAAGGAACATGTTTTATTATAAGTTGGATATGTCAGCAAAAAGTTGACATAGAGAGACCACAAAAAACCAAATTGGAACTGAATAAACAAGCTAACGGACCTATGCATTGATTTAACTGTGAAAAATCCCTTGAAAAAATAAAATTGGAAAAATAATTTTCTCGCTATCTCTTATAATTGCGCGATAACCGTACCTCACAAAAATATTTTGCCAAAAGATCTCAAACTAGAAACTTAAAGCTTAATAATGTTTTTCTTTTTCATCTTGATATGACTATTTTTAACGTTGATACAGCTTTTCAAAAACACTTTAAAAAATGAAGAAATTTTCTGTTTCTTTAATTTTCTGGGGTTGGGTATAAAAAGTGATATATTTTTTACAATTTTCAGTCAATCGAAAAAAGCGCTCGTCCTTGACTGTTAAAGCAATCTAAGAAACTACAGTTAAAATTTCAAGTCGATTGGTCGAACATTGTTTGAGTTCTGCTCCGTCCCGATATCGAAAACATGGTTTTGAAAAAAACATGTTTGAAGTCAACGGTTTCAAAGACGCTACAGCTGAACAAGTTTTTTCTCCCGTAATCTAATGCCACCTATTGGTCGAAAATAAAACTATTTTTAGTCGATGACTTTATCCCCACAATAGGCTTACAAGAAATGAGAACTGCGCCTACCGGCATGAGACAAGGCCAAAGACGGTTTTCAGCGGCGGAGACTTCCTTAAAAAATAGCTCGAAAACCACTTTATAATGGTTTTTTTCAGCTATAAAGGAATATGCATCATATTTTTTAAGGTCCCAAGGATTTCTTAAAAGTGCTCCAAACAAAACGATTTTTGTAAAATTTTACACCGATGACCTCTAAACAATTCGCGATAGTAAAATTTTACCGCTCTTCTGTAGAGCGAGACTTTTCCGATCGTCATTGCTAGAAAATTCGATCTTTGGAGAAACCTGCCTGATAATTTAGTAATAATAAAATTTTACCACTTTTTCGCAGAGTGAGACCCGGTCGATCTCGTTCGCTCGCAAATTTGGTCGGCCGCAGACAACCTGCCGAAGATAAGCCATGGCAGAGAAAAAAATGTCGATCGCAATTGTTTAAACAAAGAGAATTGTAAATTTTTTTAAGTTTCCAAAGATTTTTTGACAGTGCTTCCAACAAAACGATTTTTCGAAAATTTTACACCGATGACCTCTAACCAATTTGCGATAGTCAAATTTTACGGCTCTTCTGTAGAGCGAGACTTCTCCGATCGTCATTGGTAGAAAATTCGATCCTTGGAGAAACCTGCCGAAGATGAATTCCGGCAGAGAGAAAAAATGCTAAACGTATTTTTTTTTAGCATAATTAGTAATAATTTAGTAATAATAAAATGTTACCACTCTTCCGCAGAGTGAGACCCGGTCGATCTCGTTCGCTCGCGAATTTGGTCGGCCGCGGACAACCTGCCGAAGTAAGCCATGGCAGAGAAAAAAATGCCGATCGCAATTGTTTAAACAAAGAGCATTGTACATTTCTTTAAGTTTCCAAGGATTTTTTAAAAGTGCTTCCAACAAAACGATTTTTCGAAAATTTTACACCGATGACCTCTAAACAATTCGCGATAGTAAAATTTTCCCGCTCTTCTGTAGAGCGAGACTTCTCCGATCGTCATTGCTAGAAAATTCGATCCTTGGAGAAACCTGCCGACGATGAATTCCGGCAGCGAGAAAAAATGCTAAACGTATTTTTTTTTTAGCATAATTAGTAATAATTTAGTAATAATAAAATGTTACCACTCTTCCGCAGAGTGAGACCCGGTCGATCTCGTTCGCTCGCGAATTTGGTCGGCCGCGGACAACCTGCCGAAGTAAGCCATGGCAGAGAAAAAAATGCCGATCGCAATTGTTTAAACAAAGAGCATTGTAAATTTCTTTAAGTTTCCAAGGATTTTTTAAAATTGCTTCCAACAAAACGATTTTTCGAAAATTTTACACCGATGACCTCTAAACAATTCGCGATAGTAAAATTTTCCCGCTCTTCTGTAGAGCGAGACTTCTCCGATCGTCATTGCTAGAAAATTCGATCCTTGGAGAAACCTGCCGAAGATGAATTCCGGCAGAGAGAAAAAATGCTAAACGTATTTTTTTAGCCTAATTAGTAATAATTTAGTAATAATTAAATTCTACCACTCTTTCGCAGAGTGAGACCCGGTCGATCTCGTTCGCTCGCGAATTTGGTCGGCCGCGGACAACCTGCCGAAGTAAGCCATGGTAGAGAAAAAAATGCCGATCGCAATTGTTTAAATAAAGAGCATTGTAAATATTTTTTCAGTTGCCAAGGATTTTTTAAAAGAGCTTCCAACAAAACGATTTTTCGAAAATTTTACACCGATGACCTCTAAACAATTCGCGATAGTAAAATTTTCCCGCTCTTCTGTAGAGCGAGACTTCTCCGATCGTCATTGCTAGAAAATTCGATCCTTGGAGAAACCTGCCGACGATGAATTCCGGCAGCGAGAAAAAATGCTAAACGTATTTTTTTTTAGCATAATTAGTAATAATTTAGTAATAATAAAATGTTACCACTCTTCCGCAGAGTGAGACCCGGTCGATCTCGTTCGCTCGCGAATTTGGTCGGCCGCGGACAACCTGCCGAAGTAAGCCATGGCAGAGAAAAAAATGCCGATCGCAATTGTTTAAACAAAGAGCATTGTAAATTTCTTTAAGTTTCCAAGGATTTTTTAAAAGAGCTTCCAACAAAACGATTTTTCGAAAATTTTACACCGATGACCTCTAAACAATTCGCGATAGTAAAATTTTCCCGCTCTTCTGTAGAGCGAGACTTCTCCGATCGTCATTGCTAGAAAATTCGATCCTTGGAGAAACCTGCCGAAGATGAATTCCGGCAGAGAGAAAAAATGCTAAACGTATTTTTTTAGCCTAATTAGTAATAATTTAGTAATAATAAAATTCTACCACTCTTTCGCAGAGTGAGACCCGGTCGATCTCGTTCGCTCGCGAATTTGGTCGGCCGCGGACAACCTGCCGAAGTAAGCCATGGTAGAGAAAAAAATGCCGATCGCAATTGTTTAAACAAAGAGCATTGTAAATTTTTTTTCAGTTGCCAAGGATTTTTTAAAAGAGCTTCCAACAAAACGATTTTTCGAAAATTTTACACCGATGACCTCTAAACAATTCGCGATAGTAAAATTTTACCGCTCTTCTGTAGAGCGAGACTTCTCTGATCGTCATTGCTAGAAAATTCGATCCTTGGAGAAACCTGCCGAAGATGAATTCCGGCAGAGAGAAAAAAATGCTAAACGTATTTTTATTAGCATAATTAGTAATAATTTAGTAATAATAAAATTTTACCACTCTTTCGCAGAGTGAGACCCGGTCGATCTCGTTCGCTCGCGAATTAGGTCGGCCGCGGACAACCTGCCGAAGTAAGCCATGGCAGAGAAAAAAATGCCGATCGCAATTGTTTAAACAAAGAGCATTGTACATTTTTTTAAGTTTCCAAGGATTTTTTAAAAGTGCTTCCAACAAAACGATTTTTCGAAAATTTTACACCGATGAACTCTAAACAATTTGCGATAGTAAAATTTTACCTCTCTTCTGTAGAGCGAGACTTCTCCGATCGTCATTGCTAGAAAATTCGATCCTTGGAGAAACCTGCCGAAGATGAATTCCGGCAGAGAGAAAAAATGCTAAACGTATTTTTTTTTTGCAGTAACAATAAAATTTTACCACTCTTTCGCAGAGTGAGACCCGGTCGATTTCGTTCGCTCGTGAATTTGGTCGGCCGCAGACAACCTGCCGAAGATAAGCCATGGCAGAAAAAAAATGCCGATTGCAATTGTTTAAACAAAGAACATTGTAAAATTTTACAACTCTTTTGTAGAATGAGTCTCGAGCGATCTCGGTCGTGACTCGAGATTTTAGCAGAGATCGAATTCGTCTATGATGAGCGACATCGAGATGCCAAATAGTCTTCGAGCTTATTTGTTTAAATTTATTAAAAACGAGTGGAGAAATGCTAGCACCCTTCTACCATACGAGTCTCTAGCAAACCCTGTTTGCTAGAAAGTTCAACCATAAAGAAATTTCCACCGATGACCGCCGTCAACAAAAAAATCGATTCGAGGGCATTTGTTTAAACAATGCGCGATTGCAAAATTTCACCGCTCTTTCGCAGAGCGAGGCTAGCGAACTTGATTGTTCGAGAAGCTGACCAGCAAAAATGCTGCCAAATATGAATCCTGGCAGATATAAAATGCTGAACGCATTTGTTTAAATAATGAGCATTGCAAAATTTTACCACTCTTTTTTAGAGTGTGTTTTGAGCAATTTCGGTCGCTCGAAATTTTGGCAGGGATCGAAATCGTTAACGACGAATTAAAAAAGTATGGCGAAATGCCTGAGTCTTTTGGTTGTCGCCGGCATCGAAAAAAATCGATTTAATGGCTGCATATACAATGTAAAATGCAACAAAGTTTCACCGCTCTCCTGCCGAGCGAGCGCATGCTTCCAATACAAACGTAGCGTGGTCGCTACGCATAGTTGTGTGAATTGTGTGACACGCACATAGGTGTAAGGTGCTTGTGTACGACCGAACGGCGTGCGAGAACGGATTCGTTCTTTCTGCAACGCGGGCGGCGTAGCAAACACATACACACAGACACACGCGCGCGCGCTCAGCGATCGTCATCTATTTGGCTTCGACTCTTCGTCCCAGTGCGAAGCATCGAGACCGAATTCGCGATCGCTGCGCTGTCCGTCGGTAGCGACTCGTAGCTAAAAACTACGAGATCTGCGCTACCGACGTAACGAGAGGCTGCGTCGAAATTTTCTGGCGTGTGGCACATGGCCTTAAACGATCGACATTTATTTCGCGTGTCCCATTTTAATCTTACACCGTATTGAGCCCGAAAAATACTGCTCCGATCAAGCATTGAGTGTAACAAAACGTTTAGGGTTCAAAGGGGGACGTTAAAAAAAACTTCTCTGGTCCAAAATTGAAAATGGCGACGTTTAAGATGGCCGATGTGTATTTTTTTAAATCGGCACATGATTTTTTCCCACCAAAACATTTATCAGGCCAAAACTATCAACTTTTGTGGGAAAAGTATTTTGATAACGTTCATAATTTTTAGGTTAGATTACCATTTTCGACTCTTTTAGCACTATCCAGAATGTACCGCGAAGAGGTAAAGTCTTCAATATCCCTGGTGTGAGTGTGCGTGTGTGTATGGGTGTGAGTTTGTTTGGGTTTGTTCGATAACCCAAACAAACCCAAATACAAAAATTAGGTCTCTGCGGTTCGTCAATTCCGTTATCAAACAAACCCAACCAAACTCACACTCACACAAACGTGAACACTTACACTGGGGATGTTGATGACTTCACCTCCTCGTGGTACATTTTGGACAGCGCTAAAATAGTCAACAATGGTATTCTTGCAGTACGTTAATTAACGGTCCGTAACAGCAATTAATTTTAACTCGAAACATTATAGCATAATGCAAAAGGGACATCCCATAAGGAATAAACAGGTACTGATTACATTAATTTTTCTGAAAATGTTTTAATGAGATAAACTGTTGGATGTTTTTTTTCGAAATTTGATGAGTATATAATGCCAAATTGTAAGAAAAATAACGATTTTTTTTTTCATTTTAATAATCATTAAATGGTGTTTAAGGAGCAATAAACGCGCTCCTTAAAATTTGTTCGAACTGTGATCAATCGGGAACGAAAGACGCATGGAGGGATCAATTTGAAATATTACAGGGCTTTCAAGGGTACAATAAGCTGAAAAAAATCCAATAAACATCAGTACTTATAGCAATATTTGCAAAGTAGCGGTGGATTTTCTGAAATCCCAGAAAAAGTAATTTTTGTACTTTTTTTTTCAAATTATGGTAAGGGTGAAGGAAAGATCTCCAAAACAACAATAAGGGTTTATAGAGAATTAATTCAAGTTTTAGAAACCGTCGGTCGATTTGTTGTATGATAACGATTTTTTTTCATCTTCATAATCATTAAATGGTGTTTAAGAAGCAATAAACGCGGTCCTTAAAATTTGATCGAACTGTGATCAATCGGGAATGAAAGACAGCACGGACGGATCAATTTGAAATATTATAGGGCTTTTAAGGGTACAATAAGCGGAAAAAAAACCTATAAACATCAGTACTTATAGCATTATTTGCAAAGTAGCGGTGGATTTTCTGAAATCCCAGAAAAAGTAATTTTTTGTACTTTTTTCAAATTATGGTAAGGGTGAAGGAAAATTCTCCAAAACAACAATAAAGGTTTGTAGAGAATTTATTCAAGTTTTAGAAACCGCCGGTCAATTTGCTGTTCGATCATTAGTTCATGTGATATTCACGATCAAAGACGAAAGGGTGACTTTTCATTCAGCGGCTTATACCTCAGCGACAAATTGTCGTACAGAGCACAACAAAAAACCAAATTAAAGCTAAATGATGCGTTTTAATGAACCTGATCCTGATTGTTTAGTCAGAAAAAAATTCTGAGCCCAGGGACTAAAGAAAAAAAAATTGGATAATGTTTTCCTCGTAATATTTCTTTTGAATGCGCAATAAGTGTTGCTACAAAAAGCTTCATTAGAAGATCTCAAAACTAAAAGATTCAAGCTTCAAAATGCTTTTTTGTCATCTCCATACGACCATTTTTTACGAAGTAACAGCCTTTCAAATATTACGAATGAAAAAAAAATTCTGCTCCCTTCAATTTTTGGATGAGTGTAGTTGAAATATTTTTCTTTTCACTATTGCACTTGAGAACACGTGTTCGTGCAGAGAGATTGTGAGAAAAAACATTCTTGCAAAATTGATGGGTTCGTAATAAATATCTCTCTGACCGATTTTTTTCAAGAGGATATCCATTTTATCTCGAAAATAAAAGTTAGCGACTATCGCGATTGGAGTATAGGCACAAACGAATGGGAACTATCTTCTCGAGCACCGAAAGTTTTACGAAAGAAGTAGAACATTGTCCGTCTAGTTAGGAACAAATCCACCATTTCGATTCAATGTGGTCGCTAAAATTCTCAATAATTAATTTGCTTCAAAAGCATTTAAAACATTGGCGCACGAAAATACCAACCAACCAACGAACAGCTGACAAATAGCAACAAATTACTCTCATAGGTATCGTCGTAGAAACAATAGGTGCTCGTCGGAAACGTGCCAGTGGTGGAGAGGAAATACCGATTGATCTGGCCTCGTACTTTGTATCGTTGAGACGATACGGACTTCATGCATGCGTCGGTGCATTCATGAGCACGCGACGCGCTTTTACCGCGCTGCGTTGCGTTCTGGATTATTTTAAGAATATTCTTAAGGCGGGATATACATTTACAACGATCAAAAAATCGAACGATTAAGAAATGCGTTTTTCTCAAAATTGCATTATCGAAATTGGCGTGCAGGATTACTCAAAAACTATTAAGCCGATTAAGTTGAACCTTGGTGGAAATATTGATAATATTGGTACCTTCTACTTGACGAAAATTGTTTTTTATAAATTGGACAAAAACTACTTTTTGAATCCACGTTTCACAGAAATGTTGCGTGAAATGTTGATATTTGTCTTGTAAATGCGTGCCATATTTTCAAATATGCATTTTCTTAATTTTAATTACCGTCACATAGGAACTATACATGCTCTAACTGAAAACATTTTTGAACTTTTTTGCAAATCAAATTCTGCGGGAAGCTAGACCACAGCTCCGCCATTTTGATGATGGATTAATTAAAAAAAATTGTTTCGTATACTTGAATATACTATTGAAGTATACCTAAAGTTTCATAATTGTAGAATCATTATTTCTTAGTTTAAAAAATCCCTCAGTATTGCTTATTATTTTTCGGTCTAAATGTATATCCCGCCTCAATGTCACAACCGTGGTAAGCGGTACGGATGAAAGATTTCGAACAGATGTTGAGCGCTCGATAATGAAAATTTCTCCACACCAAGAATTCTTAATGGGAAATTTCTGATACGACGTAGCTGTTGTGTACGAGAACAAAAAATCAATAAATCAAATTCAATCAATTAGTCAATTACATTTAATGAAATGAAATTTTGCTTAACCCATTAACGCCCAAGAATCGTGATTTTTTCCTTCATTTTCAAGCCAGATTTTTATTATATAAAAAAAATCATAAAAAATGAAGAGATACGTTCCCTAGTATTTTCGAGGGTGCTCTTTCAGAATCTGGGGTCAAAATCGGGTTTTGTCCATTAGGAAAAAAAATATGGCGGCTTTTAAACAAAAAAAACAGGAAAAATCGATGACACTTTTTTTTCAAAATTTGTTTTCACCTCGAAGCCGTTGAAAAGTTCGGTTTTTTTTTCAGCCATGGGTGCATAGAATAGTGACGATTGAACAATCAATTTTTATAATTCGTCGTTGTCAACATTTTCACCCCCAAAATGGCGCTTTTCACCCCCTGAGTGACATGAAAAATTTTACGCTCGGTGTCTCAAAGGAAAAGTAGTTGGATTTGGACGAAAGTTGGTACTCAGAGGTTTTTGAGGTCGCTGATTACGATTCTGTTCTCAAAATTCCGAAATTCAAAATGGCGGATCCAATATGGCGGACACAAATGCAAAAGTTCATTTGAATTGGATAAAACGTGGCACTCGGGGGTTTTCGAGGTCGCTGATTATGATTCTGTTCTCAAAATTCCGAAATTAAAAATGGCGGATCCAATATGGCGGACACAAATGCAAAAGTTCATTTGGATTGGATAAAACATGGCACTCGCGGGTTTTCGAGGTCGCTGATTATAATTCTGCTCTCAAAATTCCGAAATAAAAAATGGCGGATCCAATATGGCGGACACAAATGCAAAAGTTCATTTGAATAGGATAAAACGTGGCACTCGGGGGTTTTCGAGGTCGCTGATTATGATTTTGCTCTCAAAATTCCGAAATTCAAAATGGCGGATCCAATATGGCGGACACAAATTCAAAAGTTCATTTGAATTGGATAAAACGTGACACTCGGGGGTTTTCGACGTCGCTGATTATGATTCTGCTCTCAAAATTCCGAAATTCAAAATGGCGGATCCAATATGGCGGACAAAAATGCAAAAGTTCATTTGTATCGGATGGAATGTGGCACTCGGGGATTTGCGAAGTTGCTGATTATGATTCTGCTCTCAAAATTCCGAAATTCAAAATGGCGGATCCAATATGGCGGACACAAATGCAAAAGTTCATTTGAATTGGATAAAACGTGGCACTCGGGGATTTTCGAGGTCGCTGATTATGATTCTGCTCTCAAAATTCCGAAATTCAAAATGGCGGATCCAATATGGCAGACACAAATGCAAAAGTTCATTTGAATTGGATAAAACGTGACACTCGGGGGTTTTCGACGTCGCTGATTATGATTCTGCTCTCAAAATTCCAAAATTAAAAATGGCGGATCCAATATGGCGGACACAAATGCAAAAGTTCATTTGAATTGGATAAAACATGGCACTCTAGGGTTTTCTAGATCGCTTATTATATTTATGCTCTCAAAATTCGAAAGCCTTTGGGTATTTAAATACCTGGTATTTTCAGGTATTTGAATACCCAAAGGCTTTCAAATTTTGAGAGCAGAATCATAATCAGCGACCTCGAAAACGCCCACGTGCCACGTTTTATCCAATTCAAATGAACTTTTGCATTTGTGTCCACCATATTGGTTCCGCCATTTTTAATTTCGGAATTTTGAGAGCAGAATCATAATCAGCGACCTCGCAAATCCCAGAGTGCCACATTCCATCCGATACAAATGAACTTTTGCATTTTTGTCCGCCACATTGGATCCGCCATTTTGAATTTCGGAATTTTGAGAGCAGAATCATAATCAGCGACTTCGAAAATCCCCGAGTGCCACGTTTTATCCAATTCAAATGAACTTCTGCATTTGTGTCCGTCATATTGCATCCGCCATTTTGAATTTCGGAATTTTGAGAGCAGAATCATAATCAGCGACCTCGAAAACCCCCGAGTGCCACGTTTTATCCAATTCAAATGAACTTTTGCATTTGTGTCCGCCATATTGGATCCGCCATTTATTATTTCGGAATTTTGAGAGCAGAATCATAATCAGCGACCTCGAAAACCCCTGGGTACCATGTTTTATCCAATTCAAATGAACTTTTGCATTTGTGTCCGCCATATTGGATCCGCCATTTTGAATTTCGGAATTTTGAGAGCAGAATCATAATCAGCGACTTCGAAAATCCCCGAGTGCCACGTTTTATCCAATTCAAATGAACTTTTGCATTTGTGTCCGTCATATTGCATCCGCCATTTTGAATTTCGGAATTTTGAGAACAGAATCGTAATCAGCGACCTCAAAAACCTCCGAGTACCAATTTTCGTCTAAATCCAACTACTTTTCATTTAGGACACCGAGCGTGAAATTTTTCGTGTCACTCAGGGGGTGAAAAGCGCCATTTTGGGGGTGAAAATGTTGACAACGACGAAATAAAAAAATTGATTGTTCAATCGTCACTATTCTATGCACCCATGGTTGAAAAAAAACCGGACTTTTCAACGGCTTCGAGGTGAAAAAAAATTTTGAAAAAAAAGTGTCATCGATTGTTCCTGTTTTTTTTGTTTAAAACCCGCCATATTTTTTTTCGTAATGGACAAAACCCGATTTTGATCCCAGATTCTGAAAGAGCACCCCCGAAAATACTAAGGAACGTATCTCTTCATTTTTTATGATTTTTTTTATATAATACAAATCTGGCTTGAAAATGAAGGAAAAAATCGCGATTCTTGGGCGTTAATGGGTTAAAATAAATATATTCAAATTAATGAATTAATTCAATATTTAGTTAATATTGAATAATGATATAATATAAATTAGTTTATTGTTATTAAACATAAATTATTAATTTATTATATTTATATGAAATATAGTTAGTCAGTAAGTAATGTTCCATCGTACGGTGTGCGACCTGTTACAACTTCTTGTAGCATACGTCGCAATCTCTCGTCGATCTCGTCGATCTCTCCGATCTCGACGAAATTTGGCTTGCTTGTAGAATGGGTAAAAATAGGCGACACGTATTTTTTAATATCTGCAGAACCCGATCTGCGGGAGTAAAGGAACAACGAATATTATTGGTACTTATTCTCTTGATTAGTAATAATTATTTAATATTAATTTGACAACTATGTTCAGAAATTATACATTTCTAGACATTTCTAGGCAAATACAAAATACCGCGGATTTTTTTTCCATACATACATTTTTTTTAGAATATCGGAAAATTATTAAAGTTTTTTATTTACTCGAGATTACAGACAGCTTTAGTACACACTTTTTCTTTACAGCGGATTTTTCTTTCGGACCGATATTCATTTATGACAGCTGCTTGGGCCGATATTGAGGTTACGAACGGGGCATATGTCTCTAACTTCGCGACACTTCTGCCAATCAGGACATTATCCTGTGTAGAAATTCTGATGGGGACCAAATCAGGGCCCGATCAGGTTGCCTGACTGCCCTGGTAGGGCACTAATAAGGCAGCCTGAAAGGGCCCTACTAGGAAATGTAACGTTGTGTCACATATGGGCCTGACCTGGTTGCCTGATCAGGAAGAAATGCATATAATGTTTCAAAAATCCAAAATGGAATGAACCACTTAATTTAGAGTTCCACTACAATGAATTTGTATCATTAATTCGTCATTCCCTGGCCTGCTGAAATGTTTATGTTCGAAGAAAATATTCCGCCTATATGGGAACCGAACCTCGTGCCTACCCGTGAGAAACGACGCAACCGACCCAACCTCGAGGCAGCGTCACGCCAATCACTGTCTACCATTGGCCGATGAACGGCAGCACTACCGGTTTAGTGTTGCGCCACGGTAGGAGTGATCTCTTCGGCCCAACGCTGGGATGTACGGTTGGCCAATAGTAGGCTTACCGGAAATCCTAACAGTTGGCCGGGTATTGGCCCAACGTTGGGCGAAAAACGACGCAACCGACCCAACCTCGAGCCAGCGTCACGCCAATCACTGTCTACCATTGGCCGATGAACAGCATCACTACCGGTTTAGTGTTGCGCCACGGTAGGAGTGATCTCTTCGGCCCAACGCTGGGATGTACGGTTGGCCAATGGTAGGCTTACCGGAAATCTTAACAGTTGGCCGGGTATTGGCCCAACATTGGGCTAAAGAGATCACGATCATTGGCTGACGGTTGGCGTGATCACCGGCCCATAGTAGGGCTAAGGTCGGCTTCATATTGTTGGCGCAATATTCAGGCTAGCGTTGGCCCAGTGTAGGGTTGTCAAAATAACCTCAATTTTTCTTTCAGAGACAATGCATCGGTCCTTATTCCTGCACATGGATTAGATTCAGAAGTTTCTGTGCTCGATGATTGCTCATCGGGAGAGTTATTAGATTCACTAAACTGGTTATGCACAATCACTTCGTGGAATGTTTCCAAATTTGTTTCACTATTTATTACTTGTCCTTTTGTTTCGTTGCCTCTGATCCTAACCTGCTGTAAAGAGTCTTCTAATTTTTGTCGTCGTTTTAACACTCGGCGTTTCTTAATACTGTCATAATACCTCGGCATTTTTTAATACACCACAAAACTAGTATAAATCAATTTTATTTTCAATAAACTGAATTTTAGATAAGAGTAATGAGTTTTTATTATCACAGGACGTAGAAAATTGCGTGCAGCGATAATAAAAAAATATATAATAACCCAACGAACACCCAACCTTGGGCCAAATATCGATTACCAACTGTCAGCCAACTATCGGGTCCCAGTGTTGGCCCCGAACATGGGCCAATCGGTTGATCATGGGTTTGCCAGTCTACAATTGAAGCTCGGCACACCATCGAAGAGCCAACGCTGGGCCAGTACTAATTAATGACCATCGGCCAATCGTCGGGGCGAGCGCAGGCCCTGCGTCTGAGCCAATCGTTTGACCGTGGTTTTGCCAATGCTTTTTTACGTATATACGTATATACGTTTATACGTCAAAAAATTCTTGTATAGTCCATACACACACACACACACAAACACACCCCGGGAAAAAAAGTTCATGCCTGAGTGGATATGTTCATATATGTTTCAGATATTGTCATATATGTTTCAGATATCGTCATATATGATTCAGATATTGTCATATATGTATCAGATATATTTATATCTGACATTTTACAGTATCATATATGATTAGGTCTGATCATATTCCACATCACATATGCTTAAAGAAGATCATATCTGATCACATATCCGGGGGAAAATGGTCATATCTGAGCAGATATGCTCATGTAGGTGTTTATCTGCAACATAAATGAATCTGATCTGATCATGCATGGTCAAAGATGAACATACATGTATTTTTAGGCGCTCAGGGGTAGCTCTATATCTGGTCAGATATGATCGCGCATAAGTAAATATGTGCACATATGAATTTGTAGCTGAATATGTCTGCCCATATGTGGTCATGTCTAACCAGATATAGTACAATTCACGACTACATTCGAGCTCACACATGAATAGACTTGAATATGTGCGTGCATGCATGAACATATCCAACCAAGTATGGATGAATACGCAACCGAACCCAACTCGTGCATGATCAGGTCTGAAAATATTTGCCCATGTACGATTGTATCTGCCCAGATATGGAATTATACTCGAATTCATCCAATTGGATCTACCAGTTGTGTAAGTATGAAACCGGAATTTTTGTAGAGAAAAAACACGTTTATTGTAATGATATGATACAAAGTATCATATCATTACCGTAGGTACATCCGCCAGTTGTTGTTGTGTTTGAGCGTCGTCTTCGTCCAACAAGGCTTGCAGGTCAACGTCTTCAAACTTTTTCGGTGGTCTTCCACGTTCTTCGTTCCTCACGTCAAAATCGCCACTTTTGAACCGTTTGAACCACTCGAAACACTGTGTTTTATCGAGAGCATGCTCACCAAACGCCTCCACAAGCATTCGATGCGATTCGGCTCCGGTTTTCTTCAGATGAAAACAGAAAAGTAGTGCTGTCGGCAAATCGTAATTTGTTGGCACAAAACTTGACATGTTTATCTCTAATAAACTAATGCTACTGAATGAAACTCGTGTTATTGTGAGTTGGAAATCTTTGTCGGATATCAATACAATAACAAGACACCGCTGACGTGATGTGTCGGTAACTGGATCGACATCTAGCGCCACCTATGGGCAAATTCTGGTTTCATACTTACACACCTGGTATATGATCATCGCTGAACATGCTTGCCCACGTGTGATCAGATCTAATCAAATATGAATCAATTGATTCATATTTCATCAATTGATTCATATTTGAACGTATTCATCCATACCTGGTTGGATACGTTCATGCATGCGCGCACATATTCAAGTCTATTCATGTGTGAGCTCGAATGTAGTCGTGAATTGTACTATATCTGGTTAGACATGACCACATATGGGCAGACATGTTCAGCTATAAATTCATATCTGCACATATTTACTTATGCGCGATCATATCTGACCAGATATAGAGCTACCCCTGAGCGCATAAAAATACATGTATGTTCATCTTAGACCATGCATGATCAGATCAGATTCATTTATGTTGCAGATAAACACCTACATGAGCATATCTGCTCAGATATGACCATTTTCCCCGGGATATGTGATCAGATATGATCTTCTTTAAGCATATGTGATGTGGAATATGATCAGACCTAATCATATATGATACTGTAAAATGTCAGATATAAATATATCTGATACATATATGATAATATCTGAATCATATATGACGATATCTGAAACATATATGACAATATCTGAAACATATATGAACATATCCACTCAGGCATGAACTTTTTTTCCCGGGTGGTCTGATATCGTCAAATCTAATCATACATGCTCTGATATCGTCAAATCTAATCATGTATGCTTTGATATGGCCATTTTTCTTATGCATGATTAGACAAGATCCAGATATGATCAATCATATCTGGATCATATATAATCCAGATATAATCAGATATGATTTGGTCTGATAATTTTTTCTCGGGATGATCATACATGCTCAGATATAAGCATACATGATCTGTCATGACACTGTATGAACAGATATAGCCAATTCTCTTGTCTGATCATATCTGATTCTACAGATATGCTCAGATATAAGCATACATGATCTGTTATGACACTATATGAACAGATATGACCAAATCTCTTGTCTGATCATATCTGATTCTACAGATATGATTCAGATATGTTCAGATATGATCTTTTTTTCCCAGGACACACACACACACACACACACACACACACACACATATATATATATTACGTATATACGTATACACGTAAAAAAACATTCTTGTATATATGTATGGAATATACCGTTCAAAGCCAGTGTTGGGCCAGGATTGGCAATTCGTCAGTTTGCCATGCTAAAAATAAGCGTTGGCAAAACCACGGTCAAACGATTGGTTCAGACTCAGGGCCTGCGCACGCCCCGACAATTGGCCGACGGTCATTAGTTAGTGCTGGCCCAGCGTTGGCTCTTCGATGGTGTGCCGAGCTTCAATTTGAGACTGGCAAACCCACGATCAACCGATTGGCCCATGTTCGGGGCCAACACTGGGACCCAATAGTTGGCTGACAGTTGGTAATCGATATTTGGCCCAAGGCTGGGTGTTCGTTGGTTTGCCATGCTTCAAATGAGCACTGGCAGAATCATGGCCAAACCATTGGCCCGTATAAAGGACCAACACTGGGTATTGGTGGTTGGTGCTGAATATCGTACCAAGCGTCGGCCGCATGTTAAGCGCCGGCAAATTTTTCACGGGTACCTACCCAAAGCTAGGCACGCTGCCCCTATGCTACCGAGTGCTTGTAACATCTTGGTCCCAGATATGGCATAAGAGACCAAATTAATTCCTATAATTATTTGTTGTATCACATAAAGTATTTCTATTAGTTAATATCATTGAGACAATTAAAGAGGTTTATCGAATAATATGCTATAGATTTTTGAAACTTAACCTTGTATATATATATATTAGGGTGTGCGGAAATAAATCGATATTTTTTTTTCGTTTGCATTCACCAAAAAAGGTGAATTAAGGTAAAATAAAGAAGAATCCTCGAAGGAGAGCTCAAAAAAAATATTTCGAACGGCGCATTGCATTTGAATACTTTCCATAAGAAAACCACAGGAAAATATTGGCACTTCTGAACGTCGTAGTAAAACTCTTCAGAAAAAAATCTCACAAAAATTTCATGAAGATAATCTGATAGAGAATTGAATTCCCTACAAAAAAAGTTCCTACGAAAAATTAGCTTAGAACAACCGTTCAAGTGGTATCGCTGTCTGAAATTAATTTTTTTATTTAAGCGACGTGCGCGCCATAGCACACGCTGCCACATGGCGGCAGCATGCGGTAGCTCGTAGTGCAAAATTACAAGCTTCACACTAGCGCCACGAACGGCAAACCGCGACATCTTTCCCTCATTTTAACCCCAAATCAAGATCTGTCACTGCTACAAAATTTCATTCGTGTTTGCGAAGGGAATCCTGTAGTAGGGGATGCTGCCTCGAAAAAATTAGCTAGTCACTTGTGGTACTTTGACGAGAAAATTGTTGCTTTATCGTTTTTTGACAATGCTGTGCCGATAAGAGTGAAGGCAAAAATGGTACAAGCTCTGCAATCTCGAAAAAAATCCAAAAATCCTTCCGAGTGAGTAATTGTTTTAAAAAAATTATTGGGAAATGGTGCTGAAAAAAGACATAAGCGATTTCGTCACTGAAGAATCCTTATTTCTTTTCCAGCAATTCAATTTACCTCATGATTTTTTGAGAGTAAATATTGAATTATGGCCGGAAAATGCCACTTATTTGAGTTGCTTAGATTTTTTTAACCCAAAAGTCGTTAATAACGTAGCCGAACGTGGTGTCACTTTGATAGAAGCATATAACGGTTCATGAACAAAAAACGAAGAGCAGCTACAGTATTTATTGGGCGTAGTACAAAATCATAGACAGAAATGCCCTAATTGCAACAAACAGACTCTTTAAGAAAAGGAACGATGATTATCAAGCATTATAATGTAAAATCAAATTATTTTATCTTATTAAACCAAATTAATTGAATATAGCTTTTCGAAAGACGATCAATGATGGACGTCGTTTCTTTTATATTTCTTGTTGTACTTGATTCTTTTTTGTATCAGAGAAATATTTTGAGAACGATTCCCTGCAAATTGTATGTTAGAGCAGAACATTCTCTATAAAAAAAAACCCAAAAAGTTTTTTTCGCAAAGCGAAAAATTCGATTTTTACAGCCTTCTGAATTATTTTTTTTCTATCAATTCAATTTCAGACAGCGATTCCGATTGAACGGTTGTTCTGAGTTAATTTTTCGTGAAAACTTTTTTGTTGGAAATTCAATGCTCCATGTGAATATGTTGACGGCATCTTTGTGTGATTTTTTCCTGACGAGTTGCACTACCACATTCAGAAATCCCAATATTTTCCTGGGTTATTCTTATGGAAAATATTAAAATGCAATGCGCCATTCGAAATAATTTTTTTTTGAGCTCTCCTTCGCGGATTCTTCATTTTTTACCTTAATTCACCTTTTTTGGTGGATGCAATCGAAAAAAAAGTATCGATTTTTTTCCGCACACCCTAATATATATATATAGGTTATGCGCATGTTATTCGATAAAACTCTCTAATTATCATAATCATATTAACTAATTGATATAGTTTATGTGATACAGCAAATAATTATAGGAATTTATTTGGTCTCTTATGCCATATATGCGACTTCGAAAAAAAATAATTCTGAAAGGCCAGGCCATGACGAATTACGATACAAAATCGTTGTGGTAAACTCTCAATTAAGTGCTTGATTTCATTTTTGATTTATGAAATATTTTATGCACATGGTACACTTAGATTTACAGTGTACATTTATGCAAATAAAGATTTATTTGAATCGAATCTTTATTTATTCGATTTGAATGTATTTGATAATTGAAAAGAATAGCTGAAACGAATAAAAAAATATCTTTAAAACAAATACGATCGTAGTAGGCCGTGGGACAAGGAAAAAACCTATCTCATTTAAATAGATCCTATTTAAATAATAATAAAAAATTGGCAGTGTATCTTGACCTTATATAAACGGATACATATGCGCAGAAATACATGTATTTACACACACGTGAGCATATCATTGACAAGGATAACTTATAGGCACACCATGGTTTATCTGTGGCGTCGATCAGGCATCCTTGAAGGCCCTCATTATTCTGCCTATAATGGCCCTCAGTAGCAAAGTGTGACCGGCCACTAAGGGCCCATGTGAGGCTACCCGATTAGGGCCGTATTAAAGTTAGAGAAATTCTATATGGGCCCGAACAAATGCCTAGTTCAATTTCCGTACGGGAATGCGGTCGCTAAAATTGTCAATAATTAATTTCCTCCAAATGCCCGCAAAATATTGCCGCACGAATGCACCGACCAACCAATCAACATCCGATAAGTAGCAAACAAATAATTCTCATAGGTATTGTAGAAACAATGGCTGCCCGCTAGAAACGTGCCAATGGTGGGGAAGAAATACCGATTCAACTGGCCTCGTACTTTGTATCGTTACGACGATACCGGCTTCATGTATGCGGTGGTGCATTCATAAGCACGCGACGCGTGCACACCGCGAGCGTTGTGTTCTGGACAATTTTAAGAACTTTCTTCATTCCACGACCGTGATAAGCGGTACGGATGAAAGATATCGAAAAGATTTTGGGCACTCGATAATGATAATTTCCCCGCACCAAGGATTCCTAATGGGAAATTTCTTGTGCAACGTACCATTTATCACGGTACGAGAACGAAAAATTAACAAATCTAATTTAACCAATTAGTCAATTAAACTGAATGAACAAGTAAAATCCCGCCTAAAACTAAATATATTTAAATGAATATATTATTATAATATGTAGTTAATATTAAATTATCACGTAGTATTGATTAATTCATTATTATTGAATATAAATAATTAATTTATTATATTTACATAAAATAAAGTTCGTTCGTTAATTCGATTCCACCATATTGAGAGAGAACTATTGAAATTTTCCGGTGGTTGGGTTTAGACTGATCCGACGATGATTCAGTGATCAGCCATGGGAATGCACCTACTCCACATAGTTCATTCTTGATTCGATAGGTCAGTGTTCCGATATATTAGGCATTCCGATGGCGGACGGATTCTCGCTCATAAATGAAATTTATAGAGTGCGTTGAATTTTTTTTCCAATGTATATTTCCACTAATGTATATTTCCAATGTATATTTCCAATATATAATCAATAATTTTCTATTTTTCCCTTCATCTATATAGGATGCTTCATATATACACAATATCTATACCTTAAGTAATATTTAATATTAAATTGCCATACCAAATATTGAACATTTTTAATAATTACCCGGGAAAAAAAGATCATATCTGAACATATCTGAATCATATCTGTAGAATCAGATATGATCAGACAAGAGATTTGGTCATATCTGTTCATATAGTGTCATGACAGATCATGTATGCTTATATCTGAGCCTATCTGTAGAATCAGATATGATCAGACAAGAGAATTGGCTATATCTGTTCATATAGTGTCATGACAGATCATGTATGCTTATATCTGAGCATGTATGATCATCCCGAGAAAAAATTATCAGACCAAATCACATCTGATTATATCTGGATTATATATGATCCAGATATGATTGATCATATCTGGATCTTGTCTAATCATGCATAAGAAAAATGGCCATATCAGAGCATACATGATTAGATTTGACGATATCAGAGCATGTATGATTAGATTTGACGATATCAGACCACCCGGGAAAAAAGTTCATGCCTGAGTGGATATGCTCATATATGTTTCAGATATTGTCATATATGTTTCAGATATCGTCATATATGATTCGGATATTGTCATATATGCATCAGATATATTTATATCTGACATTTTACAGTATCATATATGATTAGGTCTGATCATATTCCACGTCACATATGCTTAAAGAAGATCATATCTGATCACATATCCCGGGGAAAATGGTCATATCTGAGCAGATATGCTCATGTAGGTGTTTATCTGCAACATAAATGAATCTGATCTGATCATGCATGGTCAAAGATGAACATACATGTATTTTTATGCGCTCAGGGCTAGCTCTATATCTGGTCAGATATGATCGCGCATAAGTAAATATGTGCAGATATGAATTTATAGCTGAACATGTCTGCCCATATGTGGTCATGTCTAACCAGATATAGTACAATTCACGACTACATTCGAGCTCACACATGAATAGACTTGAATATGTGCGCGCATGCATGAACATATCCAACCAGGTATGGATGAATACGTTCAAATATGAATCAATTGATGAAATATGAATCAATTGATTCATATTTGATTAGATCTGATCACACGTGGACAAGCATGTTCAGCGATGATCATATAGATCCAATTGGATGAATTCGAGTATAATTCCATATCTGGGCAGATACAATCGTACATGGGCAAATATTTTCAGACCTGATCATGCACGAGTTGGGTTCGGTTGCGTATTCATCCATACCTGGTTGGATATGTTCATGCATGCGCGCACATATTCAAGTCTATTCATGTGTGAGCTCGAATGTAGTCGTGAATTGTACTATATCTGGTTAGACATGACCACATATGGGCAGACATGTTCAGCTACAAATTCATATCGGCACATATTTACTGATGCGCGATCATATCTGACCAGATATACAGCTACCCCTGAGCACATAAAAATACATGTATGTTCATCTTTGACCATGCATGATCAGATCAGATTCATTTATGTTGCAGATAAACACCTACATGAGCATATCTGCTCAGATATGACCATTTTCCCCGGGATATGTGATCAGATATGATCTTCTTTAAGCATATGTGATGTGGAATATGATCAGACCTAATCATATATGATACTGTAAAATGTCAGATATAAATATATCTGATACATATATGACAATATCTGAATCATATATGACGATATCTGAAACATATATGACAATATCTGAAACATATATGAACATATCCACTCAGGAATGAACTTTTTTTCCCGGGTATTAAGCTATTCAAATGAATGATACGATTATCAATCATTTTACGCATTATACTAATAATCATATATCTATATTAATATGACATTTTTTATATAGAATTAAATGGGCGAGAACCGAGGGAACCGACGGTGATTCGAGGGGTTAGAGGGAAGAAAGATAGCTTGGAGATTTAAAAACGGAATGGAAAATTGTTTAAAGAAAGTGAAGATAATATTGAAATCCGAACAAGTGAAAGCAAACGAAGTCTAATGATACTTAGACGGCGACGTATGCACGTGGGAGTTGGAACAGATGTAGCACGCCGTACGCATACGTTGCATTTAACTGCCCACGTTGAATATTGTTTTATTCGACAGGCGCGGAAGAATGGATCAGAGTTATTACCATTTGGCCAATTTTACCGACAAGAATTGAAGAGGTCTGAGATAGCTGGATGTCACACGAAACTAACGCTACCGCCACTCTGCTGCCACTGTGTTGCAGTAACTTGGGGGGAGCTGCGACATGCTAAATGCCTGTGATTGGTTGAAAAATGCCGAATGACATGTGGTGTACATCTGCGGTTAAAAATTGTAATGTGGTGTAAAATACATGTGAATTACATGAACATGAATTGATGGATGGATGGATGGATGGATGGATGGATGGACGGACGGACGGACTTACTCGATTCGGCTGTAAAATTAATTATCTCGAATTGGAACATAAAAGTTTAATTGCCTCGAAAATAATGGAAAAATTGACCGGTCTAGGTTTAAAAAAGCCACATGTTATGGCACTCAAAAAATCTTGAGATACCGCGTCCCATGCAGACATTTTTTGGGGACTCCCCAGATCCTACCAGATCCCTATGGGGATTTGATAGGGACGCCCCAAGTAAGGAGTCCACACTGGAATCCAAATAGATTTGTTGGGGATTCCCCAGGTTCTACCAGATCCTTATGGGGATTTGATATGGACACCCCAGGTAGGGAGACCACATTGGAATCCAAATGGATCCTGGGCTGTTTCCAGATTAACGTGGTTTGAGAATTTTTTACTAGAAATTATATAAAATAGGATTTCGCGACGCTCTGTAAAAAATTATTCTTTGATGGTCCCGTGCACAGATTTGCTTAGGAGTTTCAAGATGCACCAACGTGTTTCTAGGAATTTGTTAGGATATCGAATAATACAATATATAATTATATTCTTTAGTAACTTCTTTACTTTAGTGCTTACCCATATTGTATATTTATAGTTTGTTATGGGCTAGTATTTTTTATACGAATAAAAAAGCTTGTTATAAATTTTAATATGCACACTTTTTGAATTTTTAATACTTGTGCGCATAAAAATTTGTTTTGGACGTGACGGCAATCGGGTTACGATTGCGTCTGCGGTTTATCGCTGTGGGTGTGGAGTTTTGTTAGAGCGGCTTAAATGAGGTTTTAAAAGAAAATTAAATGTAAGTATGAAATCATATTTTTATAAACATGATATCTATTACACATTCGCTTAAGTTTGTAGCCCGTAACATCAATTTCCACCCGACCCGGTGGATTTTTCATCGGGATCCAATAGGGATTCCCCATCGGGATCTAACAGGAATTCCTTGTCGGGAGCCAATAGGAATTCCCTATCGGGATCCAATAAGGATTCAGAAAATCGCTTCCGACAAAAGAAAGACGTCGGGCGCTAGAACATAAGCGGCGCAGGGTACATATATATTCGTGTCGTCGTTGAAAAGCGCGCGACGATCGAGTTACTGCGCAATCGCGATCGTAAAATTTATTTACTCCAAACACGCATTAATGTTTGTTACATTCCAATGATGCAAGCATCAACCTTATTAAAGTGTTTAAATTTTATATAATATGAAAAGTATTCAAAGAATATCCCGCCCATAACTGCACAAGTATTTTTGCTTAATAATAGTATAAAAAGTGTATAAAAACTACGTTACAGCATAAGAAGTATTTAAAGTATTTTTAAAAAGTTCATAAAGTATAAAAAGTACTCGAAGATATAGATATAAGATATAAGTATTCGAAGAAAGCACTATAAATATTCAGTATGGGTAAACAATTTAAAAAAAAAACAAAAAAAGTATATTGTGGAATTCGATATGTACTCCTTTGTAAACAATAAATTGATCTCTTTAGTGTATCGATGCTTTTATTTTTTGTAGCATTTTGGGCTTACAGAATGCGATATGATCGATCAAGCATCGTATCGGATTCCGTTCAATACTGTGGGGAAGCTTTAAGATTCTTACATTGGATTCCGATGGGAAATCCCTATTGGATCCTAATAGGGAATCCCTTTTGGATCCCGATGGGAATCCCTTTTGGATCCCGATGGGGAGTCCCTCTTGGAATCCAATGTACGAGCGTGACGTTTCCTGATAGGGATCCAATGGGGTGTCCCGTTGGATCCCTATCAGGGAGTAGGGAGAAGTAGGGGAATCCTATAGGATTCCAAACACAATTTCTACCTGGGGTGCATTAGAATTACCCAGTGTGTCAGGCTATGACTAACATTGTTATCACGCGAGGTACGATTGATACCGTATTGGAACAAAGAATAATTCTCGTAAACTAAATTCACAAATATCTGTTTGAAGTCGTCTTTGAAGGAACATGTCCAATCGTAAAACGCACTAACGTAACGATCACAAAATTCGTGGCCATTACTATTAATTATTAAACAGATAACTTATGCTGTAACGCCGGGAAAGAGGAACATAAAAGAGTTCTTTTGAGCGTTTAATTTTGTCATCGCGAAGAGAAGAATTCGAGATTTCCAGAGCAAAGCCATTTCCTCGATGAATGAGTGATTTCCCTACTCTAGCTACTCATTTGTAGCGCATTCATACACAAAGTTAAGTGCATCAGAACCCACTTAATTTAAAAAAAAGTCCCATTGCAATCTGATGATGACAAAGGTTCATAACTTTTGGATGATAATGGTGATTTTATACTAAATAATAAATGTACCGGATAAACAATCGGAATGCACTAATCAACTGATTCGAAAATAAAAATAATTTCTTGATTAATGTCGCAAAATCTTTTGCAATGATTTTTTTTATCCTCGGGAATTTTGAAAAACGCCCGGTATTGCTACAAGTTTGTACTGAAATTTAAAAAAATAGTCAGGTTGATTTTCCATCACGTTATAAATTGAATTACATCTGCTATCTAAATTTGATGAAAAAAAACGAAGATTTGGGGAGTTTGCGTATGTGTCAGTCATGAGTGTTCGTGGTTGGGTCGAGCATGTATAGAAATAGCAGCAATTGTCAGTGGCTATGGCGATAATACATTTCAAACAAATACCTGAAGTACGTGACTTTTTACTAAATCAATGCTTATTGTCAGACCACCGCCATGCGCTGTAAAAGTGAATAATAATTCGCTTAATATGGAAATTCTTATGCAATGCTCTCGCAACCCTGGGCTAGAAATGTTTGCCTAATCAAGTCGTAGCAGAGTATCGCATCGAGTGATTCGATTCTTCGTGCCTTGCGCCCGAAGCACGATTGTACGAGAGTTGATTCCACAGATGCAGCGATACATAAATGAAGTAACATTCTTCTTAAGGGGCTCTCACTTTAGACGCTAAAAAAGGTTATTTTCGTGAATTTTTTGGATAGGTTTATGTTACAGATATTGATATAAAAGTTGTTACACTTAATAAATACACTTTCGAAATACATTCAAATAAAAAAAAAAAATGAATTTATGTACCCGAAACATTCTTTAAACGCGTTTTTCTCGAAACAACGTTTTTCGACGGCTTGTTGACAAAGTCTTCGAAACTACTAAACCGATTCTTATGAAGGTTTAACCGCATATTCTTTACAACTATAGCTGTAGCGCATAACAAGGATTATTTCAAATTTTGATATTGACTATTGTTTTGCAAAAAAGGTGAAAAAAAAACGTTTTTTTTTGGTTTTTCTAAAAATGTTCCCCATTTTGTTATTTTTGCATATATCATAATTCGTATGATATGCGCTATAGGCATTAACATACTGAATCCAAAACCGTTTGATTTCTTTTGTTTCGGATGATCCATCTCCGACATTTCATCAACAGCGCAGACCTACCATTTTTTAGGACATTTTTTCAACTACCATTTTCGTTTAAAAAAAGTGACGTGAATGAATAATTTAAAATTTTTTTTTTTCGAAATTGTATTTACGAAGTCTAATAACTTTTGCATCATTATCTATAATATAAACCTATCCAAAAAAACATGAAAATAGCCTTTTTAGCGTCTAAAGTGAAAAGACCCCTTGAATTGAAAACTAAAAAAACGTCATTCCCCACATTATTATTTTGACCTGAGCCGGCAAAGTTTTCATCAACGGGTTAGGCAACTGTTGAATTGACGAACACTCGATCGTCGCGTGAGGCAGCTCAAATTGAAAAGTCAGGCCCAACATATGGTGCAGGAATCGCAGATTGAAGGTAAACTCAAGATGACAACGACAGAACGGCTGGTAAAACTTTAAAAGCGTTTTTCTCAAAATTAGGTTTTTTTCAAGTAGCGTACACGATTTCTCGACATCCATTGAACGGATTTGCTTGAAAATTGATACCCGCATTCATTGTCATTGTAAAAGTAGTTTTCTTGGACGACGCTTTTCTTCTTACCAATTTTTTTCATTAGATATAAACATTGATGACGTCATATTTCCTCGAAAAATCGAGATGGAAAATTCAATTTTTTTTCATGATTGCAACACGATAACGAAAAAAAGGTCGGACAAGTCTTAGCCAATATTATATATTTTGTAAAATAAACTAAATAGGGTGTTCAATACCGACCTCATAATCCTAATACTCCCATTGGAAAAACACATTGACTATCGACTTGTCATTTTCGCCCCAATATGCAGACCCGTCAATATGCTTTCGCGCGCATTTGTTTGACTTATCATCGGATACAAATACAATTTAAAAACATCAAAATAGATGGTAACGGTGATGTTATTTCAGTGAGTATTCTGAACAATCCATTGCAATGCACCGATAATACTGATTATAATGCAATATATAGAAATAAACCAATAATACTGAAATTATTATCGGTAGGTCGAATTATTTACAACAAAATGACTGCTCGATCAATTGGGATCTATTGTAGTGATTTTTTCCATGATCTTTGGAATCTGTATCCTTCGTTCCACTCATGTGCTGAAAATGAGTGAAATATTAGTGCTGTTTATTTTCATTTGCATTATAAATGAAAGTACGTAAATTTTCGGAATTAAAAAGATCATATTTCGGAGAATTCGCTAATTTTCCGGTTATGAGGCCGGACAATGTATTGAGTAATGTGTGCATGGAGTTGGGAGTGATTATCAGTAGTCTCGTCGATAACGCTTTTCGAATAAACGGGTAGACTACGTGACTTTTCATCACTTCACTGCTCATTGTTAGAACATGGATAAGCGAAGGAGACGTAAATAATTATTCGCACAACAATGGAAATTCATATGCACTGAATTGTGACGCATATACACTTGCCTGTATAAATGTGAGCAGAGTTTTAAATTCACACATTGTCTTCTTTTCCGTCTCGTACTATCAACGTTGGCAGCCTTTCACCAGACGAAGTTCATCCGAAGGACCGTCTCACCGGAGTTAATTACCCGAATACAACTACAAAAGAATCAAGAAGGTAACATTCTTCTCAAATAAAATTTAAAAAATATCATTATCCAGATTATCGTTTTAACCTGAATTTAAAGAGTTCCAATTAAACGACAACAAGATACATATAAGTATACTAATGTTCATGCCAATCCCAGTGTACCGGCCAAACAGTCTTAAGGTATTCCTTTCACAAACCCAAATATTTTACACTTAACTGATTTTCGTCTATAATGAAGTAAAAGTACATCCCAGTATACTAGTAAAATTTCAAGCCAAGTTACCGAAACTTTAATGAAAAATTGCGACCCTAAAAATCGTCTCATTTATACGGCGCTTTATGGAGATGTCACACTGGCCACATTTCTATCTAATAATTCATACGCTAAATAACTCTAGATGCCTGATATAAACTGCTCACAGGTGTAAAAAAGTCTAACGATTCCGTAACGACAATGAAAACAAAGGGTCACCGAACGTTTAAAGAAAATATTAATGTTAAAATTTGGATAAATGTGACTAGCAGAAGAATTTTCGTAGCCGTGACGTTTAAAATCAATGTAAAAATGTCTCAGTCTACTAAATTTGCGCGAAATTTTTTATTCCAGTTTATCGTTGTGTATAATAATCCGTTGTGACTTATTTTTTTATTGAGCCCAATAATAATTTACCGACGATTCAGACGGCCCTGCTTATGCCCCCACAAAATACGGCCCTCCGCGAAAGGAATACCTTAATATAACTTTGCCAGCTATACTTTTATTGTATTGTCAGCGGACTTCCGGTTGGGATCGTGTTGAGTGTGCACGCGCTGTAAGGACCGGGAGTGGAATCGAAAGAAACCGAGAGGTGAAAAGTGAGAAAACGAGATAGCAAAAGGTGATAAAGAAAGGTCAGGTGAAGAGGAACAAAAAGTGATAATGGAGGAGGTGAGAATCAGTGAGGGCGGTGAGATATGTGGAAACAAAAATGAGCCAAGAAAGGAAGAGGTTAGGAACGAAGCAGTTAGAGGAGAGAGGGGGGCGGATGAGAGCGGAAGCTGGGCAGGAGAGAATGAGCAGCAGCAGCGCAGTGGTGCAGGCGAGTACTTCCAGGCAGAAGCGACCGATAAGGTAGAGCGCGGAGTTAGAGAGACGGAAAAAAGGAAGAGAGGGCGCCCAAAGAAGAAAGAGACGAACAGAGACGTGAGGGAGTTCTTCGGATCGCTTGGAAATCTAGAGGGAGCAAGTGAGGTACAGTCGCCGCCGATGAAGAAAGGTAAATGCACCGATAATAATAACTCCGGAGAAGAGGAAGAAGAGCAAGGGGAAGGGAGGCAAGAAAAAGGGGAAAACAACGGCGGCGTGTACGACTGGATGAGCGGAATTCAGGAAGCGGAAATAAGAATGAGAGGGACGTTAAGGAATAGTTTGACAGAACTGGAAATAAAAATGAAACAGTGGTGGAGGGAAGAATTAAAGCAAATTCAAGAAGAATATGAGAGGGATGGTGAAGTTGAGTGCGAGGGGTGCGAGGAAAGCAGACGAAAAATAGAAGAATACGAAAACACCATAAGGGAAATGAAGAAGGAGGCGGAACGAGACAAAACGAAGTGGGGGGAGGAGCGAAGCCTGTTGCTCAAGATCATCAGCAGGCTTGAAAGTAGGAAGGAAGGACACGAAAAGGATGAAACGAAGAGAAAGGATCCAGAGGATCGGAACGGCAGGCTGAAGGTAGTCAGGGGGGCATCGGGCAAGATAGCAGAAACAGATCGAAGAGGGGATGGGATAGATGGAGCCAGCGGTCAAGAGGAGGTGGGGAGGAATTCCAAGGAAACGGGACGTGGAATGGGAGAAGCGAGAGGAGGTTGGCAAGAAGTGAGAAGAGAGAGAAGAACGGGGAAGACAGATGGGAACAATAATCACATGAGTGTTATTGAAAACGAGAGAAAGAGGGAAATAGGGAGGAGGAAGCCGGTGCCGATAGGTGAACGAGAGTGGAAAGAAGAAAGAAATAGAAGAGAAACCAGAAGAAACAATATAAATGTCTCATTCCGGGAGAGTGAAGAGAATAAAAAAGAATCGGTGCTGAAGAAGATAGAAGAAAGGTGCAGACAAGAGATAAGAAGACAAACAATTACAAAACATGTGAGCAGGGGCGAGATGGTCTTAAAATTTTAAAACTGGACAGAGAAATTGGAGATCATGAGGAAAAGAAAGGAGCTGAAAGGTACGGGCATTTGGATAAAAGACGACCTATCAAGAAGGGAAAAAGAGATCCAAAATTGGCGCCGAGATGTAGCGGAAAACGAAAGGAGAATGGGCAGACAAGCGGAAGTGAAATATATGAAAATCTGGATGGAAGATATGTGGTGGAGATGGAACGAGAGGAAAGGTGACATCGAAATTTGGAGATACGCGGAGGAATCGAGGCAGCCCTTTCGGAACGAGCAGGGAGGACAGCGATAAGGACGTCGGGGAGAAAGAAGAAAGAAGAGAGAAGAGAGAAGATTCGGCGGAGACGAGCGAAGGAAGGCGGAATAAGAAAGAACAAGAGACTGAAAATAAGGAATTTAAGATAGTCGTATGGAATGTTGCAGGGATATTTAAAATTGGCGAAGCGTGGGAATTTTTGGATGAGGCGGATATGGTGATCTTACAGGAAACGTGGGTGGAAAGAAAAGATGAGTTAAAGGCAAGCTCATACATGAGCGCTAATTTTAGCTGGAATTTTAAAGCTGCGTATAAGGAAAGAGGGGTTAAGAAGGGAAGGGCGAAAGGTGGACAAGCAATCGGGATAAAAAAGAAATTTGAAGAAAGCTGGGTGATAAATGAATGGAAATGCGGGCTGATACTGAGCAATAATAGAATAGAAACAAAAACGGCAATAATTACGATATATAACAATGTCAAGATAAGAAAAATCGAAAAAGAGCTCAGAGAAATAATAATGGATGAAGCCCGAAAAAAAGAGAGAGTTTTAATTGTTGGGGATATGAATGCAAGAATAGGAGAGGAGCAAGCAATGAATGAGGAGGGGATGGATGAAAAAGACGAGGAAATAAGAAAGTCACAAGACAAAATAATAAACGCGGAAGGTAGAAGATTGTTAGAGCTGTGCGAGGAATTGGGATTGAAAGTGATGAATGGAAGAATGAAAGGGGACAAGGAGGGCAAAATGACTTTTGTAGGGGGGGGAGAGGAATGCTGTGGATCGGTAATAGATTATGTTATAGCATTGGACAGGGGGGGAACAAAAGAAATTAAATGGATGGAGGTGGTAGACAGAATAGAATCCGATCACCTGCCAATTATGTTTGCGATTGGGGGAAGTGAAATGGCAAGAGAGGAAGAAGAAGAAGAAGAAGAAGACGATCAAGAAAAAATGAGGTTGATCTGGAAAGAAGATAAGGCTAAAAGATTCATAGAGGAAATTGAAAAAGAAAAAGAAATCGAAAAAGGAGAAGAAGAATGGGAGGGTGTAAAAGAAAAAATACTAAGGGCAGCGGAAAAAGCCGGGTTAAGAAAAAAATGGAAAAAAACAAAACGAGCAAGAAAGCTGCCAAGATGGTTTAATGAAGAGTGCAAGGAGCAGCGAGGGGTAGTATGGGAAAAATTAAAAGCATTCACGAAACAAAGAAGCCTGGAGAAAAAACGACAATTGGCAGAGGAAAGAAAGAAATTGAAAGAGACATATAAGGAGGCAATAGAAAAATGGCGGTACAAAATTTGGGAAGAGGTAGGAAAAGCGAAAAATATGCCAGATTGGTGGAAGGCAATTAATACATATAGGAATAGGGGAAGGGGAACAGTAGGTAGAAAAATAACGAAGAAACAATGGAAAAAACATTTCGAAAAATTATTGAATGGAGAGGAGAAACAGGAAGAAGAAGAGGAAGTAGGAGCGGAAGAAAAAAGGGTTTGGGATAGAGAAGAAAGAGAAATAGGTGTAGAAGAAAGAGAAGAAAAACGGGAATTCTATGAGGAATTCAATAAAAAAGAAATGGAAGGGGCGTTAAAAAAATTGGGAAATAGAAAAGCAGCGGGGGAAGATGGAATTAGTGCGGAGTTTTTTAAGGCGCTGCCAAAGACGCAAAGGGAAGAATTGAGAAAGGCTCTAAATAAAATATGGCTGGGAGGAGAAATTGCGAAAGGGTGGGAAACGGCAAGAATCGTGCCAATATACAAGGAAGGGGAAAAGGACAAAGCAGAAAATTATAGGGGGGTATCATTACTGGATGTGGGTTATAAATTGTTAACGAAAATGATGACAGAGAGGTTAGGCAAGTGGATAGAGAAGAACAAAAAATTAAGGGAAAGTCAGGCAGGTTTCAGAAAAGGAAGAGGAACGAGAGACCAGATATTTACGTTGAATGCAGTTATTAATAAGAAACTAAAGAAAAAAGGAGGGAAGTTGTATGTAGCGTTTGTCGACTTTAAAGCCGCATTTGATAGAGTATGGAGGGAAAGAATGATTATAAAATTAAAAGAGAAGGGAATAGAAGGAAGAATGTTGGATACAATAAAGAAAATATACAAGGAAACAAGAGCAGAGGTGCAAGCACAAGGGAAAATCACAGAGAGTTTTAGAACAAGACAAGGGGTAAGACAAGGATGCGCGCTTAGTGCGGTATTATTCGATTTATACATAGATGATTTGGAGGAAAAGTGGGAAAGAAAAAATGAGGGCGGAGTTGTGATAGGAAAGGAAAAGATTTTCGCAATAAAATATGCAGACGATGTAGCGGCGATTGCAGAGACGGCGGAAGGGTTAAAAAGTATAATAAAGGATCTAGAGGGATGGGCGCAGGAAAATAAGATGGAAATAAATGCAAAGAAAACAAAAATCATGATTTTCAGTAACGGAGGAAAAGTTAAGAAGGAGGAAAAATGGGAAATTAAGAGTGAAGAAGTACAAATAGTAAAAGAATTTAAATATCTCGGATATTGGTTCACGTGTAAAAACTCAATTTGGGCACATGGAAAAAAGGTAACAGGGAAAACGCAAAAGGCAACGAATATGGTGTGGGGAATTTGGAAGAGGGCGGGGAGAGATATGATGGAGGAGAGACTCTATTTATTAGATTCAATCGTAAAAGCAGGAGCAATGTATGGAGTGGAGATATGGGGAATGGGAGAAATAAGCGTATTTGAAAAAATACAGAGCAGGTATTGTAAGATGGCGTTAGGGGTGGACAGAACGACGCCAAATTATATGTGGAGGAGAGAGCTAGGTGTGTTTACTATGGAATATGTGATAAGGGAAAGAGCGACGAGATATATTAGAGAAGTGATGAGAATGGATGAGACAAGGTGGCCAAAAATTTGTTTACTAGACGAAATTAGAGCGATAACAAACGGTGACCCGTCAAAATGGGGGAAAAACCTGGTAAAGGTATTAAGAGATATGGAAATCGAAGATATAATAACAATGATAAGGGAGCGAAAAGAAGTAAAAAAAATAGACGAAAGGATAGAAGAGGGACTGGAAAACTTAAAAACCAGAATCTTAAGGAGGGAAGAAGAAAAAATTATAAAATCGACGTATAACGATAAGTATAAATATATTACAGAAAAGGACGAGATGCCATGGAAATATTGGTCAGATGAGGGAGTAAAGGGTAGGGACAAGGAAATATGGGCGAGGCTAAGATGTGGCAACATAGGAAGGGCTGGAAAGAAAGGGGAAAAGGATTGGAGGTGCAGGATATGTAAAGAAAAAAATGAGACATTGGAACATCTAATGATATGTAAAAAAGGTAGGGAGTTAGTATCAGAGAAAGCAAGGAAGAAAGCAGAGGAGTGGATGGAAGGAATGGATGATTTGGCAGTAAAGGGGGAAATCATAAATATGCTGGGAGGAAAAATTCAAACAGGGATATGCGAGTATTTTAGGGAAATAGAGGAATTATGTAGAAAGATGAGTAAGGAACATGGAGGAGGAGAGATCGACAACGGGGACGAATAAATGAAGAAAGGGAGAATGTAAAAATAATGCGGAATGTAGGAATGTAGGGAGTAGATAATAAGTGAAAAATTCGTTTGTAAAACTGTCATATTTTGTAAAAAACTTTGCAAAAAAGTTGTGCAAATAAAACTCGATACTACTTGTATTGTCAGCGAGCTTTTTGTCGCAGTCACTATCTGAACTACGGGTGTTTGTTGTAAGCAGCAAAAAGTATTTCCTCTTTGTATATGAAAAATTTCGAATTTCAATCGATTCAGTTGAGTGAATTTGATCTTTTGTTTAATAAAGTTTTCAAACGGATTGTCACACACTCATTCCACTGAGTTGTTATTAAAGCTTTACCCCCACTTGTAGCGCAAAAAAGGCCTTTTTCATGAATTTTTTAAAAGAAAACTACAAAACTTTTTCAATCGATCAATATACCATCTTAAAGAACACATCTTGAAGAAATTTCAGTAATTCTTTTCTTGAAAAATATTACATTGTTTAGTGGCAAATGGCCGTCAATGAAATAATGTTTTTATATACACGGTTTGCGGTGACCAACATTGCGGCGAAGTGGATCATCTGAAAAAAAAAATGCGGATGGATTTAATCAAATATAAGTATAAACTATTCTTTAATCGAAGGATTTTGAAAAATATTCACTTTTCACAAAATGGCGGACAGTCAAAGTTAATGGTTCGATTTTAACGAAAAAAAAACGGCCGTTTTTTGGCTATAAAACGGCCATTTAAAAAAAAATCGAACGATTAAAGGCTACATTTTTATGTATTAAATAAGTCTGCAAAATTTCAAGACGATCGGTTCATTAGTGTTCGAGTAATCTTGGTCACCGACTTCAGAAATTCCATTTTGAGAAAAACGCGTTTAAAGTTTCAATTTCCGGTCGTTTACACAACGGATTCTTCTCTTTCAACGCTCATATCTCAGTCAATTTTGTTCGGATCGACTTGAAATTTTCAGGACATATTCTCAGATACTTATACTTCAAAAAAATGCAATTAAAAAAATCGATTTTTTCAAAATCGCAAGTGGGGGTAACCCCTTAAGAACTTGAAGAACATTTCGTCCTTTTTTTATTGCTATTTTCATTTACTCTAGTCCATAAGTTTGATAATGGAACTTCTTGACGGAAATATTTCTAGGTGCACGTTTGCGGGCCCACTGCATTTCTCAAAGACCAGCTGTCATGAAGATTATCGTATTATTCGTGTGCGTCGCTATCAGCGGTAAGTCCATTCAAAAAGAGTATCGTGAGGTTAGAGTGAGAATCTTCTTGGACAAGTATTATGACGTTCTGCATCAAAGACCATTCTTGAGGTAGTACTAGCGGATTGACTAGTCAACAGAAAATTTATAAACTATTGAATCTGAAGAAAAGAAAAATATCATGTGTTTGGGTGTAATAATGAACATGATACAGAAAATCATTATTTGAGAAGTGCATGTGATAACTGTTTGTATTATAATTTCGTAAGAAAAGTAAAATCGCAATCAGATTTGACTTGAGTTGTCACAGGCCGTCATTTCAAAATTCTGCCAATGTTCGTGGCATCGCTGTATTCAGGTGCTTTCGATACATGACAAGCATATGTGTTTGTTTACCTTTGTGTAATCGTGTGTTGTAGTGTATGTGTAATGTGCATATTGTAACAAGAGAGTAAAAAACGTAAAAATGAGTTGATTGAATCGATGATATCTGCTCGAAATGTCCCGGTACCTATATTTTTTATGGCACATACTTGACCGCGACAGTTTTCTTGTTATTCGTCGCTTTTCGCACAGCTCTGATCTAATCGGGATCTATTATAATTTCCGTTCCAAAGCTCGATTCGCAGGGATTCGCTATATGGTGCACGTTAAGGGGCTATACCCGTGTGAACGCAGAAAATTTGGGTGATTATCGGGATTTTTTTTTAAGAAAAGTACTCAATTGAATGTTTCGGAAAATTAAGAATATATTTGGCTATATTTGACCTATTTTACATAATTTTTTCATAGAAAAATATTGAGATCCAAGCGACTTATGCGCTGCCTTCAGAGGCACAAAAAAAAAGTTCCTTTACTGCTCACATGATTCCGGCCGATTGAGTAGCTGAAACCGAAAAAGAAAAAAAATGTCTTTAGTCTGGAAGGTATTTCCTATACAATGACGTAAGATTTCCGAAAAATATCGAAATCTAACAAAATGGCGCAGTTATGAAAAAAGTCTGTTTTCTTGCCTATAAAATGGTCGCTTTTTTCAATGCCAAATCGTCAATTTTCATCCAACCAAAAATATCCTACGTCATTGTAGAGTAAATATATTCAAGAGTACTCAGTTCAAATTTCAAGTTAATCGGATAACTGCTCTTTGAGCTACAATGTCAGCAAACTTGAAAAATTTCATTTGGACAAAAACGCGTTTAAAGATTTAACTATTGATTTTTGGGAGATAAAATTATATTGACATAAATGATATAAATGATAATGATATTCTTGAAAGTATAAACTGTCGAAAATCGAAATTTCAAATCGATTTTCTGAAAGTGTCACACTGGTATAGACCCCCTTAAATGCATTATTTTCGTGAATTAATTACTATTGTATTTAGCGGGTAAGGCCTACAGAGTTTTCGCCGACGTCATTTTTTTGTCTCTACTACAGCAAACACAAAGATCAATTTTTTTCTGATGAGTCGGTTCGTGCACGTACTACCTTAAGGCCTTATATACGCGATTTCGCCGATTTTCCAAGGTACTTTTCTAGGCGCCGTTTAAAAATAATGACGCATATATTGGCAACATTTTTTTACAGATCATTTATGCACATGGTTGCGTATGTGTAAAAAAATCAGAAATATTAAGAAATGGCGAAGATATAACATAATAAAGCAATGTATTTTTTTTGCGCGCGCGTTGATGGTGAAAGTTCTCGGCATCGATGTGGGTGTCTGAAAAAAAACGTGTTATTTATAATTCCATAAGGAATGTATCTTCAGTGTGAACCAACAATATTATTAAAAAAATTATTATAATAAAAATTCGAAACAAACTTTTTTACTCCATTCTCTGTTAGTATTTCATTTTTGATATATTTTGTCTCATTGAAATTTTTGTTTCTGTGGTTCACACGATAGGTGATGATACTAAGAATATGTTGTAAAAATTTCCAAGCGATCTGAACCTTCGTTCAAGAGTCAGAACTTTCACAATGTTCAAAAACGTGAACCGTGGAAAAAGTGCTTTAAAAAAAATGAATAATTTCGAAATTTTTTGCATATATAAGGCCTTAAAGCCAATACAAGGAGCTTCATAATCTGAACGACATTAACAAATTAATAAATAATGAAATTATATTTCCTTACAATTGATATTTATAACGTAATATTACCACTTACTGTATAAACTGTCGCGGCGTGTTCGTCGTCCGTTACAGTGGTGCTCATCTTTCGTATTGCTGTGGTGCTCAAATTTTCATTTTATTACTCGGCGTCAAGACATCGCCGCCTCGCTTGATAAAAGAGGACACGCCTTTGCATACGTTCAATTTTTTTTAGCATTTTAGGAAATCCAAACATTAAATCCAAAAAAAAAACGTCAATAATTTTGTTTCTGCATGTCTCTTATTCACAATGACATTGGGTTCCTCAAATGCTTGCCCTTGCGGGGTGTTCAATATTGACTTTGCTTGTTTTTACAAATGCATGTATTTGTTGATTGAAATCTTAACGGCAATCATTCTAATCAAAACACATTTTTGTTCGCTATTGGGTGTTAGGAGAGTCGTATTCGTGCAAAGCTATTGTCAAAGTATTTTTCATCTGAGTTCGATGCCTCTGTAATAAAGATCTCAATTACCAATTTTTTCGCAAGAGGGTATACATTTAATCACGAAACTAAAAATTAACGGTTATCGTCCTTGGTCTATAGGCACATATTCCATATGATTAGTGCGAAATACACAATTTTTGAATTCAATGTTATCGCAAAAATCAGCCATAATCAATTTGCTTCCAATGCATTCATAATATTGTAACTCATGTATAGGCCAATCAATAAACAATTGATAAATAGCAAGAAATTACCCTCATAGGTATGTTCATAGAAACAATGGGTGCTCGTCTAAAACGTGGCGATGGTGAAAACTCAATATCAATTGAATCGGCGCCTCACTTCGTATCGTTAAGGCGGCGAAACGAACATGTGTGCAGCGGTGCATTTATAGGGCGACGTCACGTTCTCACCGCAGCGCACTGTATTGTGGATAAATTTTACCAACCACTTTTTGACACAAAAGTGGTAAGCGGGACGGATGAAATCGGAAGAGCAAAGGAAGAACAGACGATAAAAAAAATTTCTCCACACGATGAATTCCGACACGAAAGTTCCTCGTACGACATAGCTGTTATTACGGTACGAAAATGGAAAATGTTTATTCCACGCACTCTATCGATGTGATTTAAGAGTTTGGATCTGTACGTCGTCGAAACTTCGAATATATGGAACCACTTTTTTCATAGGTTTATATTATAGATATGGATATAAAAGTTGTTACACTTGTTAAATACACTTTCGAAATATATCAACATTTTTTTCATGTATTTATATAACCCAAACAAACTTTAAAAGCGTTTTTTTTTCTCGAAACAACGTTTTTCGACGGCTTGTTGATAAAATCATCGAAACTACGGAACGGATCCTTATGAAATTTGAACCACATATTCTTTACAACTATAGCTTTAGCGCATTTCACGGATTTTTTTTAAATTTGGATATTCACTATTTTTTTGCCCAAAACGGTTTTAAAAAACCCGTTTTTTTTTGTTTTTTCGAAAAATGTCCGCCATTTCGTTATTTTTGCATATATAAAAAATCGTATGATATGCGCTATAGCCATTAACATACTGAATTTAAAACCCCTTGATCTTTTTGTTTCGGCTAATGCATCTCCGAGATTTCATCAACAGTGCAGACCAACGATGTTTTAGGACATTTATTTAAGGGGTATAAAATCCACATTAACGGGTAAAACCACATTAACGCGTATAAAATCATGTGCGAATTTAACATTTTTTGTTCGTATGAAAAAGTGATTCACTCATGGAATTAATTACACATCTATTTAGTATAAATATCAAGCTGTTAGAATTTTTTTTTCGTTGTACAAAATGCCCGACTACTAGTATTTTCTTTTGTCATCTTTTTTTTTTCAGGTCCTCCGCGGCGTCACATGTAGCATGCACAATTTTTTACCTAGAACAAAAAACAAAAATTCTCGTCAATCTACATTGGAATACCTAGAGAACTACATAGGAATTTAAAAATATTGTTTTATTCAAAAGTTGTAGGTATTTGAATGAATTTTCAGTGAATAATTTTGTATGAAACTGCTTATAAAATGAAAAGGTTTCGATTAATCAGAAATTTCGTACGTACTTCTCTGCGAAATGTAACTAGGAACGTAACTTCTAAATTTGAGGTAAATGGAGTGAAAATTGTTCAAGTTATTTTTCACGCCAATTGGAATAAAGCTGTTTCGATAAAAACGCGTTTAAAGTTTTAGGTACTCTATGACCGTGTCAAAAATGGATTTACGATACACGCTCAAAGTCGGTGAAAAAAAAATGGTCTTGCTATAAATCGAATAGTAACTGAATCTTATGATGATAAAGCACCGTTTTAGCGAAAAAAAGAAAAATCGATTTTTTGAAAAATCTACTGTGGCCTTACCCCTTAACTACCATTTTCGTCTATAAATAGTGACTTAAATAAACAATTTTTGTTTAAATGTATTTCGAAAGTGTATTTATTAAGTGTAACAACTTTTATGTCAATATCTACGCTATAGGCATATTCAAAAAATTTATGAATATAGCCTTTTTAGGCGTCTAAATAGAGAAGGGCCCTTAAATAATGAATGAACTATGTGGATGCGTTTGTAATCCCGTGGTTGCTCTCTAAATCAAGGTTGCTGCATAAATCTCACCTTACCCTTCTGAAAATTTTAGCAGCTTTTTCCTAATACGTTGCAGTTATGGATGCACGTCGAATGGAACGAAAAGCGACAAAAAATAGCATTGCCAAATACAGAGCCATGGTATTCCATGATGCCAACATTGACAGCATTCAAATCCCGAGTCTCGAAATATCGAGTACCTGGTCTGAAACAAATCCGTGTGAAGATCCGAATTTTCGGAAATCCATCCCTTTCTGGACGCACCTTCCATGGATCGTTAGGAAAACGACAAACCATAGGGATCGTGAGTACTTACGCTGCGTAACCTATTCCCGCTCTGACCATGTTAATGAATTTTCTCTATTTTACGTGAGATGTTTCCATTGCACGCTCTAATGGACAAACACTTCGGAAGTGGGGCCGGGTTGAAATTCCGATGTTTGAACGATCAGAACGGTCAAAACTCCGAAAAAATACTACCCCAAAAGATCAAAACTCCGAAAGAATTTTACCGGAAAGACCAAAACTCCGAAAATGTGAACGGGGCTGGGTTGAAATTCCGAACTTTGAATGATCACAGATCGCTCAAAACTCCGAAAGAATACCACCCCGAAAGATCGAAGCTCCGAAAGAATTTTACACGAAAGACTACAACTCTGGAAATCTGAACACTATCAAAATAATTCGGTTATGGAAGATTCAAAAGTTTCCAAATTTTCAATAAATCCATGAATTATTACAAGACTTTTTTTCTTTATTAACAAGTGATTTTGCGTCAATTTTGGAATTTGTCTAGATAATGTCAGACGTTCTACATCATTTACTGTGAACTGTGTAGGCTTTTACCGGCATGATCTTGACGAAGCTTGAAATTTCGGAACATTAAAATAAGGAATTTCAAACCGTGGGAGCATTTAAAGTTCAGAATTTCAACCCGGCCACCATGTCAAGATCATGCCAGCCAAAGTCCACACATTTGACAGTAAATTATGTAGAACGTATAAGATTATCTAGACAAATTTGAAAAATGACGCAAAATCACTTCTTAATGAACAAAAAATCTTTAAATAATTCGTCGATTACTGAAAATGTTAAAACTTCGAAAACTTCCGTAGCTGAATTATGTTGACGGAGTTTTGGTCTTGCGTGTAAAATTCTTTCAGAGTTTTGATCTTCCGCAGCAGTATATTCTTTCGGAGATTTGAGCGTTCCGATCATTCAAAGTTCGGAATCTCAACCCTTTCCTATCTTGAATTTCAGAATATCACAATTCGGAATTTTAAACCTTCGGAGCATTCAAAGTTCCGAATTTTAATCCGGCCACTCGGAAGAGCAAGGGATATTTCTATAATCTTTATGGTATCAATGCAATCGCTTGGATTTGACTTTCCAAAAGTCTTATGGGGGCGTCTTAGATTATATTACTCCTTGTTCCTGGTGATATGCCTAGGGATGCCAAATAAGCCATAGATATGTACGTATATTTGTATAGCTTGCCTTATGTCCCTTCCATTGCAGGCAGATTCCGGTGGACCACTGGATTATAACAACACAATCGTAGGAATAGTTGCGAAGACGCCGAAAAACAATAGACATGCATGCATCTTCGTAAGCGTTGTAAAATTCAAAAAATTTATAGAAAAATTCATCGGAAACGAAAGGCCTCCAGTCTCGGAACGTCCGTCGGTAATTGTATGGGCGCCAAAACGTCCTCGTCTTTGAATGTATTACTTGGATAAATGTTGTGCGTCCTGCGAGTAGAAATCCATTTGGGTCTATAGAAGGGCATGTAAAATCGAAAAATCCACGTGCGCGACGTTAATTAATCACCATGGAAATAATGTATTACCCAGAAACGGGAGCAAACAAATAAATAAACTTGGGATTTGCAACATTCTTGTGCGACACGAAGCCACTCCATTGCCGAATCATTTTCTCGAAACCCTGTTTTTTCACACACATTTTTTAGCTTCGTTATTGCCTCGTCTGAAAGGAGCACGTAGATCAGTCGTGGGGGGAAAAAGGACCCCACTGCGATGTCCTTAGTTGAGACTTTTTTTTGCCAGTCCACCATCTCAAATGCACATCCCTAATAATTCGTGAAACTGAATTTGACTGGAAAAACGTTTACGGCAAAAGATTGACCGTTTTCAAGGGATACTAACCCTCCTTTAAGCCTACTTCAATATGCTGCCCTCCGCTCCCCCCTTCTCTCCCATCCGCAGTTCACCGATATTCCAAAGAAGAGATAATTATAATTAAAAAATATTTTCAGATAAACTATATATCATTTAATTGTAATAATGAAATAAACTTGAAAACACACAAACAAATGTAGTACCAGCGTACTTTACTGGACTACTAACGTATACTATATTTGTACTATACTATATAGCATACTATGCATATATAGTATACGTTTAATATAACGTTTTTTAAGTTACACGAAATAATTTATAGTTGTGACAATGTATGTATATGTTTCGAATTAATAAATCAATCTTATAATAAATAATCAAACATCATATTTTTAATTCACACATATAATTTATTTTTCAGATATAGCTTGACCCTACAGAACCTCCTTTGGATCCAATCTTTCATTTTCCTTCTGCTTTGGATTCAAAGGTTCTGTAGGGTACAGATAGGACTTTAGTCCAAAACGAGGTTGTGTAGGTTCACGCAAGCCGAGCCCATAGGCCTAAAGGAGGCTCAGGAGGTTGAATAGAAGGTTCAGTAGGGCTAAAGGAGGGTCGCCAACGGTGCACATTTCTCCATATAGGTTCAAGGGGAGTCAAAGGAGGGCGGCGGTCTGTGCGTTACAAAGGAAATAGGTTCTCGAGCATTCAAAGGAGGGTCTAAATTTCGACTCGGGTTACTAGATGCCGCTGTAAACTTCCCGCCCCGGCCGTCGACCGTATCCACCGGTTTCTTGCCAACGCGTATACGCACGAGACACAACCGCATGCGCTAACGCCCAATCTTTCACCGACATCCCGATAAATGTACCCCTCTCCGAAAAGAGTCACTAGCCGAGCGACTTCTGCCTCAGATAAATGCCGCCGAGGCATTTTGTGAAATACCAAAATTGGCAAAATTCAATGTCACTTAGGCAATACTCAAAAAAAAGTTAAAGTTCAAAAAAACTTTCGACGAATTTTTTTTTTGCCAAAACTTCGCGGAGTTCTACGAAAAGAAAAAAGATTAGTTTTCAAAAAAACTGTTAATGAATTTTTCCTTCCAAACAAAATGAGGTTTGAAGAGAACTTTCTTTTGTAACCCTGCTAATCTTCTTAGAAAATATCGAGAATTACTCGCATAAATGTTCTCAGATATAGTAGTGAATATAGCTTGGAGATATCAACTTTTAATTCGTGAAAATAACGACGAGTGAAATTATGGTGAGCAAAGGCCGAATCGTGTTTTAAATGAGTCAGTGTTGTTTCACGAAACGTTTTACAAATAAAATAAAAAATTGGAAATTTTTCGATTTTTTTCTCAAATTTGACAAACAAATTGCGCAAATTTGTGGCAAACGTCGAAAAAGCTGGTCTTTTCATTTTGATGGTGATTACAGGATGCTTAGGAACAATGGACTTGTTCCTTCAATCGATCCGGAAAAACAGTGCAACAGATCAATTGTCAAATTTACAGGGCAATTGGGGATACATTAAGCGGAAAAAAACTTTTAGTGTAGTGGTGGATTTACTGAAAAGCCGTAAAATGTCAATTGTTTGTACTTTTTTCATGTTAATGTTAAGGGTGAAAAAAAAATTTCTCAAAAATCAACGAAAGAATTTTCCAGGAAATGTATTCAACTTTTCGAAGCTGCCCTTTAAATCCTTGTGCGATCATTGGTTGCTGAGATATCGATTATCAAAGATAAAAGGATCCTTTTTCATTCAAGGTCGGATAACTCAGCAAACAATTGACGTAGAGAGACCAATAACAAACGAAATTGAAACTGAATAAACAAGCTAATTGATATCGATTTATTTTTCTGAAAAAAAATCCCCGAGCTCGTGGAACCTTCAAAATATCCACAAAAATTTGGACTTTTTTTCGCGCGCTATTTCTCATGATTGTGCAATAACCGTAGCTCACAAAAAATGTTTGCCGACATACCTCAAAACTAGAAACTTGAAGCTTTAAAATGCTTTTTTTCATCTCGATACGACCATTCTTCACACAGATAAAGCGCTTCAAAAAAACACTCAAAAAAATGCAAAAAACTTTCTGTTCCTTTAATTTTTTGGACTAGTGTGGTAAGTATTAAAATTTCAAAAATCCTTAATATCCGCCATAACAATAGTTGTAAAGAATATGTGATCGAAATTTCATAAGGCTCGGTTCAGTAGGTTCGAAGATTTTATCAACAAGCCGTCGATAAGCGTTGTTTCGAGAAAAATGCGTTTAAAGTTTGTTTGGGTTATATAAATACAGAGAAAACTTTTTTTGTGTATTTCGAAAGTGTATTTATTCAGCGTAACGACTTTTATATCAACATCTATATTATAAACCTGTCAAAAAAAATTCATGAAAATAGCCTTTTTTAGCATCTAAAGTGAGAAAACCCCTTAAATATTTGGCCCGCGAAGTTTTTAATTTTTCCTTATCTGTTTCCCGGACGCGAGTATTTTTCGATGTTAGAAGACGTGTCCGTGTAAAGCGATTCGGAAAAAAGTGGTTTACAAGTGTGATACGTGCGTAGTAAAGATCTCACTTGTTGATTTCTCAAAAGAGGATATTCATTTTATCTCGAAGATAAAAATTAATTACTATCGAAATTGCTTGCACCTCAAACAGCGAAATTTTTTCGAAAAATGTAGAATATCCTCCGTATAATGAGTAACAAATCCACTATTTTTCGATTGAATGTGGTCGCTAAAATTATCAATAATTAATTGCCTCCAAAGGCCCGCAAAATATTACCGCACGAATCGCCGATCAACCAATCAACAGCTGATAAATAGCAAGAAATAATTCTCATAGGTATTGTCGTAGGAACAATGTGTGCCCGCCAGAAACGTGCCAAAGGTGGGGAAGAAATACCGATTCATCTGGCCTCGTACTTTGTATCGTTACGACGATACGGACCTCATGTATGCGGTGGTGCATTCGTAAGCACGCGACGCGTTCTCACCGCGCACGTTGTATTCTGGATAATATTAAGGGCGGGGTAAAGTATTTAAATTTTTTTTCATTTTTAAAAATTTTTTTAAATGAATCCATAATATATCAAGAATATTGTGTTAAAATTTTTATGTAATCGAGAAGTGTTCTTAAACTTATGTGCAATGAGCGCTAAGCGACCAAACTCTTCTGCGTTTTTCAAACCGTTTTTCTGAGACTTGTTATATTTGAAGTCCGTGTGCACGATAACTCAAAATCTACTGGACCAATCGCTTTGAAATTTTGCACAGTACTTCTTCACATAATTCACCAGGTATTGTCGAGAGCTTTTTTTTTTTTTTTTTATAATTACTAATTTTTCAACAACAAATTAGCCGATTTTTTAAGCGAAAATCGGGTTTTTGGCTTCCAAGTGCTACGAAGGCCACAGTAGAATTTTCAAAAAATCGAATTTTTTTTGCTAAAATGGTGCTTTATCATCATAAGAATAAATTACTATTCGATTTATAGCAAGAACATTTTTTTCACCGACTTTGAGAGTATATCGTAAGCCCACCTCTGGCACGGCCATAGAGTACCTAAAACTTTTAACGCTTTTTTCTCGACACAGCTTTTTTTCAATTGGTGCGACAAATAAATTCAACAATTTTCACTCGTTTATCACAAATTTAGAAGTTATGTTCCTAATTGCATTTCGCAGAGAAGTACATACGGAGCTTCGAATTAATCGGAAACTTTTCATTTTATGAGCAGTTGTATCGAAATTTTTCACTAAAAATTCATTTTTTAAGTCCAAATACCTATAACTTTTGAATAAAACAATATTTTTTTAATTTCGTACGTACTTCTCTAGGTATTCTAATGTAGATTGACGACAATTTTTGTTTTTTGTTTTAGGTAAAAAGTTGTGAATTGTGAAAAGATAACAAAATAAAATATTAGTGGATGGCCATTTTGTACATCGAAAAAAAAAACATATATTATTGAACAGCTTGATATGCATGATAAATAGATGTGTAATTAATTTTACGAGTGAATCACTTTTTCATACGAAAAAAATGATTAAATTCGCACATGATGTTATATCCGTTACCGTGTCCTAAGGCCTTAAATAAGTATTAAATTTGATGAATATTTAATATTAAATTGCAATACCAAATATTGAAAATTATTAATAATCATTAAGCCACACTGAGAAGAAAGAATCGTTGAATGTGCAAAATGCATTTTGTTGTCTCGAAATTTTGTTGTTTTAACAGTTGCTCAGATATGCTAAATAAGTAGATAGTTCAAATGTATCTTTGGTTACTGCCCAACTATACTGTTTTGTTATGCCAATCCAAAATCAAGTTGAACGTATTTAAAGATACAATTTCGTTAAACCAACTGAATTTTGGATGGATGAACGAATTTTTTTTCAGTGTATTCATATTAATGATACGATTATCAATCATTTTACGCATAATAATAATAATCATATATCTTTATTAATATAATGATATTTATTCACCGATATGGTGGTTTATTGGTTAGCGTACTTGCCTCTGAAATCACCACATCGGGAGGTCGCAGGTTCGAATCACGGTCTTGTAGTTACGGATAAAAATAAAACCAGGGGCGAGACGTAGCTCCAGTTCTCTACACGGATGTCACACACACGGACCGGTACGTGTGTGTATGGGGCTGTATTCTGTGAACTATTTCTCGACGAAACGCGACCAGCTCCGAAACTGCGGAGCGAACTCGTGACCGGCTGTATTGGCATAGGTTTTCCGCAGTTTCCCTATACCCATGGCAGAAAATGTCATGGTGAATGCAATAGAGAGGGGCAAGTCGGCTGCGGCCGCAAGGAGGGTATCGTTTAGGGATGTGGGGTGGAGAAAATGGAGGGAAATGTAATAAGTAGCAATACCCCGTACATGGAAGCTACAACGAGCGAAGCGTTCGTCGTAACAGAGACAATAAAAAAAAAAAATATTTTTTTATATAGAATTAAATGGGTGAGAACCGAAGGAACCAACGATGATTCGAGAGGATAGAGGGAAGAAAGATAGCTCGGAGATCTAAAAACGGAATGGAAAATTGTAAAAAAAGTTAAGAAAATATCGAAATCCGAGCAAGTGAAAGCAACCCGAATCTAACGATACTTGGACGGCGACGTATGCACGCGCATACGTTGCAAATGCTTCTAAAAATGGATATTATAAATGGATATTATAAACATTATAAAAAAATAATGGACTTCGACCCTGTTCCGGCCATCGACCGAATCCACCGGTTTCTTGATAACGCGTATACGTACGAGACACAACCGATGCCCTAACGCCCAATCTTTCACCGACATCCCGATAACTGTACCCCTCTCCGATAAGAGTCACTAGCCGAGCGACTTCTGCCTCAGGTAAATGCCGCCGAGGCATTTTTCAAATGCCAAAACTGGCACAATCCCATGTCACTTAGGCAATACTTAAAAAAAAAGTTGAAGTTTAAAAAAACTTTCGATGAATTTTTTTGCAAAATCTTCGAGGAGTTTTACCGAAAAGAAAAAAGATTAGTTTGGAAAAAAACTGTAAATGAATTTTTCCTTAAAAAAAAATGAGGTCTGATGAGAACTTTCTTTTGTAACCCTGATAACCTTCTTAGAACACATCGAGAATTACTTGCATCAATGTTCGCAGATAGAGTAGTGCATACAGCTTGGAGGTATCAACTTGTAATTGATGAAAAATAACGACGAGTGAAATTATGGTGAACGAAGGCCGAATCGTGTCTAAAATGAGTCAGTGTTGTTTCCTGAAACGTTTTACAAATTTAAAAAAAAATGAAAATTTTTCGAATTTTTCTCTCACATTCAACAAGCAACTTGCGCAAAGTTGTGAAAAGTCGAAAAAAGCTGGTCTTTTCATTTTGATGATGATTTCACGATGTTCAGGAACAATACACTTGTTCCTTCAATTGCTTTGTAAACTTTGATCAATTGGTCCGGAAAAATAGTGCGACAGATTAATTCGCAAATTTACAGGGCTATTGGGGATACACCAAGCTGAAAAAAAACCTGGCAACGCTAGTCTTTCCATCAACGCTTGTAGTGTAGTGGTAGATTCACTAAAAAAGGCGTCAAACGTCAATTTTTGTACTTTTTTCATATCAATGTTACGGGTGAAAAAAAAATTCTCAAAAATCAATGAAAACATTTTCCAGGAAATGTATTCGAGTTTTCGAAGCTGCCCTTTAAATCCTTGTGCGATCATTGGTTGCTGTGATATCGATTATCAAAGACAAAAGGATCCTTCATCATTCAAGGTCGGATATCTCAGTAAAAAATTGACGTAGAGAGACTAATAAAAAACGAAATTGAAGCTGAATAAACAAGCTAGCCGACCTATGCCTTGATTTTACTTAAACAAAATTCCTAAGCTCGTGGAACTTTGAAAATGAATGAAAAAATTTGGACTTTTTTTTCTCGCGCTATTTCTCATGATTGCGCGATAACCGTAGCTCACAAAAATTTATTGCCGACAGATCTCAAAACTAGAAACTTGTAGCTTCAAAATACTTCTTTTCATCCCGATACGACCATTTTTCACACAGATACGGCGCTTCAAAAAACACTTAACAAAATGCAAGAAGCTTTCTGTTCCTTTAATTTTTGTACCAGTGTAATAAATATCAAAATAAAAAAAAAATCCTCGATATCCGCTATAACTATAGTTGTAAAGAATAGGTGGTTAAAATTTCATGAGAAGTTCAGTTGTTTCGAAGATTTTACCAACAAGCCGTCGAAAAACGTTGTTTCGAGAAAAACGCGATTAAAGTTTGTTTGGGTTACATAAATACGTGAATAAATTTTTTTAAATGTATTTCGAAAGGGTATGTATTCAGCGTAAAGACATCAATATCTTCAATATAAACCTATCAAAAAAATTCATGAAAATAGCCTTTTTTAGCGTCTAAAGTGAGAAACGCCCCTCAATATTTGGTCTACGAAGATTTTAATTTTTGTATTTTTCTTTTTTCTTTTTGTATTTTTTCATCACTCTCTTAAACACAATTATTCGAATTGGTGCATTTTTTTCGCGATTCAATGTTAGAAGACGTGTCCGTGTAGAGCGATTAGGAATAAAGTGCCTTGCAAGTTTGATGTTTGCGTAATAAAGATTTCACTTGCCGTCTTTTCAAAAGAGGATATTCATTTTATCTCGAAAATAAAAATTAGCTACTATCGAAATTGGTGTATAGGCGTGGAAAAATAGGTATCATTACCTCAAACAGCGAGAGTTTTTCGAAAATAGTAAAACATACTCCGTATAATGAGTAACAAGTCCACTATTTTTCGATTGAATACTGTCGCTAAAATTGTCAATAATTAATTTCCTCCGAAGGCCCGCAAAATATTGCTGCATGAATACACCGACCGACCAATCAACAGCTGATAAATAGCAACAAATAATTCTCATAGGTATTGTGGCAGAAACAATGGGTGCCCGTCCGAAACGTGCCAATGGTGGAGAAGAAATACCGATTCATCTGGCCTCGTACTTTGTATCGTTACGACGATACGGGCTTCATGTATGCGGTGGTGCATTCATAAGCACGCGACGCGTTCTCACTGCGCGCGTTGTGCTCTGATAATTTTAACAATTTCCTCCATTGCACGACCGTGATAAGCGGTCCGGATGAAAGATATCGAAAAGAGGTTGGGCACTCGGTAATGAAAATTTCTCCGCACCAAGGATTCCTAATGAGAAATTACTGGTGCAAGGTACGATTAATCACGGCACGAGAATGAAAATTCGAGAAATTCAATTTAACCAATTAGTCAATTAAATTGAACGTATAAGTAAAATTTCACTTAAAACTAAATATATGATATTTAAATTAATAAATTAATTTAATATGTAGTTAAAATTAAATTATCATGTAGTATTGATCAATTCATTATTATTAAATATAAATAATTAATTTATTATATTTGCATAAAATATAGTTCTTTCGATAGTTCGATTCCACCATATTGAAAAAAAAAACTGGTGAAATCCATGATTCGATAGGTCGGTGTTCCGATATATTAGGAATTCCGATAGCGGACGGATTCAGGCTCATAAATGAAATTGATAGAGTGCGTTCAATTTTTTCTCCATTCTATTTATATCATCAATGGTTTTCTTCTTTCTCCTTCAACTACATAGATCGCTTCGCATACACACAGCGTCAATAACTTAAATTACATTTAATATACAATTGCTATACCAAATATTGAACATTTTTAATAATCATCAAGCTAATAAAATAAATGATACGATTATCAATCATTTTACGCATAATACTAATAATCATATATGTATATTAATATATGATATTTTTTATATAGAATTAAATGGGCGAAAACCGAGGAAACCAACGATGATTTGAGAGGGTAGACGGAAGAAAGATAGCTTGGAAATCTAAAAACGGAATGGAAAATTGTTTAAAAAAGTCGATAATATTGAAACCCGAGCAAATGAAAGCAAACCAAGTGTAGTGTACATCTGCGGTTAAACATTGTATTGTAGTGTATATTACATGCAAATTACATGTAGATCTATACTGTAACGCCGGAAAAGAGGAACATAAAAGAGTTATTTTGAGCGTTTTATTTTGTCATCGGGAAGAGCAGAATTCGAGATTTCCAGAGCAAAGCCAATTCCTCGATGAATCAATGGTTTTTCTACTCGAGCAATGTCATTTGTAGCGTATTCATAGACAAAGTTAAGTGCATCAGACCCCACTCAATTTAATAAAGCCCCATTACTATTTGATGATGACAAAGGTTCATATCTTTTGGATGATAATGGTGATCCTATACTAAATAATAAATTTAGCGGATAAACAATAGAACGCACTATTTATACCGACGTTATTGTTGGTGGTTCTACTGATTCGAAAATCAAAATAATTTCTTGATTAATGTCGCAAAATATTTTGTTATGGTTTTTTTAATTCTCGGGCACTTTGAAAAACGTCCGGTATTGTTACGAGTTTGTACTGAATTTAAAGAAACAGTCAGATTGATTTTCAATCACATCCTAATTTGAAGAAAAAAAACGAAAGCTTGGAGAGTTCGCGTATGTTTCGGTTATGAGGTGATCGAAGTGTTCGTGGTTGGGTCGAGCATGTATAGAAGTAGCAGCAATTACCAGTGGTTATGGCGATAATACCTTTCAAACAAACACCTGTAGTACGTGACTTTTCACCAAATCAATGCTTATTGTCAGACCACCGCCACGCGCTGCAAAAGTGAATAATAATTTGCTGAAAGATGGAAGTTCTTATGCAATGCATTCGTAACCCTGGGTTAAAAATATTCGCCTATTCAAGTCGTAGCAACGTATCGTATCGAGTGATTCGTTTCTTCGCGCCTTTTGTCCGAAGCACGATTGTACGAGAATTGATTACACAAATGCAACGATACAGAAATGAGGTAACATTCGTCTTAAGGGGTGTTCTCACTTTAGACGCTAAAAAGGCTATTTTCATGAATATTTTGGTAGTTTAATATTATAGATATCAATATAAAACGTGTTATACTTAATAAATACGCTTTCGAAATACATTTTTTTTTAAATTATGTATTAATGTAACCCATACAAACTTTAACGCGTTTTTCTCGAAACAACGTTTTTGACGCCTTGTTGATAAAATCTCCGAAACTACTAAACCGTTTCTTATGAAATTTTAACTACATATTCTTTACAATTGTAGGTATAGCGCACAACAAGGATTATTTCTAAATTTTGATACTAACTTTTTTTGCCAAAAACGATGAACAAACCCTTTATTTATTTTTTTTCGAAAAATGTCCGCCAGTTTGTTATTTTTGCATACATCGAAAATTGTATGATATGCGCTATAGCCTTTAACATACTGAATCTAAAACCGTTTGATTTTTGTTTCTCGGATGATCCACCTCCGAGATTTCATGAACAGCGCGGACCTAAAATTTTTTTAGGACATTTTTTCAACCACAGTTTTCGCCGATAAATAGTGACTTAAATAAATAATTTTTCCAAATGTATTTTGAAAGTGTATTTATTGAGTGTAACAACTTTCATGTCAATATCTATAATATAAACCTATTAGAAAAAAACAGTCCAAAGTGAGAAAACCCCTTAAATTAAAGATGAAACAACGTAATTGCCCACATTATTATTTTGTCCTGAGCCGAAAAAGTTTCCATTAACGGGTTAGGCTACTGGTGAATTTACGAACACTCGTTCGTCGCGTGAGACAGCTCGAATTGAAGAGTGAGGCCCAACATATGGTGCAGAACGACTGGTAAATATTTAAAAGCGTTTTTCTCCAAAACTATGTTTTTTTTTTAAACACTGTACACGATTTCTCGACATCCATTCAACGGATTTACTTATAATTTGGTACACGCATTCATTGTTAGTGTAATAGTAGTTTTCTTGAACGACGGTTTTCTTCTAAACAATTTTGTTGTTGTTATTAGTTATTAACAATAATGATTTCATGTTTTCTCGAAAAATCGAATGTAAAAATTACAATTTTTCTTTATGATTGCAACACTAAAACGAAAAACAGCTCGGACAAGTTTTAGCCAATATTATATAATTTTAAAAAATCGTTTTTTTTTAATTTCGGGTCACCGGGGTGACCAAAAATCGAGTACACTGTTGAGCTCCTCATGTCCAAATGTCCGAATTGTACACAAGTCCTATATTATATACAAATTGTATATTTGTAGTATCAGTATAAGTATACTTATACTGATTCTAACTACAGTTTACGGGCTGGGCGATAATAATATAGGTTTGTCCGCTATATTTCCCTTGCCTTATCAATAAACATTATATTTATCTTTACTACGGGTCGTTTTGAAAAGCATCATATAGTTTTCTTAAGTTTAATTTCGCGCTTTTAAGAGGATTTTCATAAACTAATCGATCCAAGCAGGTATTGAGTACTTGCGCACATTTCGTACTTCTTGTTGCGATTTTTTTTTCGCTCTGGTACGTAAATTAGACACTTGAGTTCCTTGACGAGAATAGTTTTAGGTATTTTGGTAGCTTGCACCGATTGGCCATGCGGCAACGGCAGCATTTTGTTTAAATAATAATAACTTATTCGCTCGTCAATACTTTTCTGTAAAAAAAAACTTGAATTTGGCAAGATTGTGTATGAATCCGGTGTAAAATGCCGACCTGATCATCCTAATACTCTTATTAGAAAAACATACTGACAATCGACTTGTTTTTTGGGCCCAAAGATGCAGACCCGTCAATATGTTTTCGCGCGCCTTTGTTTGACTTATCATCTTATACATATACAATGAAAAAATGCAAAATGGATGGTAACAGTGATGCTATTTCAGCGAGTATTCTAAACGATCCATTGCAATGGACCAATAATACGGGTGGGGATGAAAACTTTGAACGGCAGAACATAGAACAACTCATAAATAGAATTTTATTTTATTTCGAATATCAGGTAACGAACACTGAGTTTGTTTGAAACTTTAATTCGCGACGAAACATTGAATCGAATGAACGTTTATCGAAAAGATATTTATTTGAACACCTACAAATTTCAAAAATACATTTTTGTTTGGTTTATATTTTTAATTAAAACTATATAGATGTGCATAAAGTCAATTGTCAGTATTTTTATATTAAAAAATAAGAATGTTTAATAGTAATAAATGTCTATGCATCGAAAATAAAAATGGAGAAAATGAAAATATCGACGGATCAAAATAGCGAATGGGAAAATAGCGAATGAAACAAATAGCGAACGAAAAAATAACGAACGAAAAAATAGCGAACGAAAAAATAACGAACGGAAAAATAGCGAATAGAATTATGATGTGGGTTGAAATAGCGAAATTTTCTAGAACTTCGTATTTTTATTTTGTAAAGGACATTAATTGGAGTTCGTAGCGTCATAATAAAAACACGAAAACGGGGGGAAGAACGGAAGATAAACAAAGAGAAATGTAAAGAGAATGGAGGAAAGAGAGTATAAATAATTAAGAGATCAAAAAATAAGGCTCGAGAGGATGTAACATGTAAGTTTCGTGATTGAAGAATATATTTTTCATTTATCACCACGTGTTTAAGGCAATTCTATCCTTATATCGTTTCCTTAATATTTTGTTGGAAATTTAGATACATCTTCTTTGATGTCATATGAAGTGTTTTGGAATGTTTTACCGAGCGGAAGTTCAGATATTTATTGGTAAAAACCTCCATTTTCGGTAGTCTCTCATAAGAGCGCATGTCAAAAGTTGCATTTTTATCAATAAACTTGGCATACATTTTTATGCAACATCAAAGAAGCTTTATTAATGTTTTTTCAAACAAATTTAAAGAGAACCCTGATGGAAATCCGCTTATTGGAATTCGACAAATAATGTTGAAATCTGTTAAAAAATGTCAGAAACTGTGAAAATGAATAGATTCTAACATAATTTGATGGAATCGTACATATTTTGATAGATTCTGTCGGAAATAATCTATGAAAATCGGACAGAACCTCACATATTCCCTGATCGAAATCCGCTTATTGGAATTCGACAAATAATGTGGAAATCTGTTTAAAAATATCAGAAACTGTGAAAATGAATAGATTCTAACATAATTTGATGGAATCGTACATATTTTGATAGATTCTGTCGGAAATAATCTATGAAAATCGGACAGAACCTCACATATTATGTTAACTTTACGGAATGTCATAAAATCACAGAATTCGATACTTTGTCATCTTTTTGTCAGAAAATGTCATCTTTTAACAAAAAATGATAAAATTAATTTTCCATTTTTTGACATATTGTTGCATCGACACACACACACACACACACACACACACACACACACACACACACACACACACACACACACACACACACACACACATCTTCAAGTCGGTATCTCGCGAAGACCTAGCCGCACTAGCCAGAATAAATGATCGGAGAAAAAATCGAAGGTTATGTAATCTCGTAATTCTATTCGATTATCGCTCTCTATGCGAACGCAATTAAGTAATTGATCCGATAATGTTAGTTCGTCTTGTAAATCCACGCATTTCTCAATAAACTAACATTGTGTATTGTACCATATGCAGACGATACGAAAGGTAATTTATCAAGTAGAACTAGCTCAGTGGGGAAGGTCCCAGCTCATCACTCAGAAGTCCCGGTTTCGAAACCACCTTACGGCGTGTAAGCGTCTGATATAATTTAAATTTGAACCATTAAAATATTTCAACCGCAAACACCATAATTGTAATTAACGACAAGGAAAAATATCGTAAAAGGGTGCAATGATGTAGTAAATAACGTCATAACAAAATTTTTAAGAAAATTTCAAGTATAGATTAAATATATTCCAAATATATCTTAAGTACACGTTGAATATATTTTAATAATATTTAAAATGTAGTATGAACATATTTCAAGTATATTTTAAATGGAGTATGAACATATATCGTGTAAATTTTAGATGTATTTTAAATACATTTAAAGTATATTTCAATTATAAGTCGAATACAGTTAAAATACATTTGTAGTATATTTTGAGGGTAATTTGAGTACATTGTAAGTATATTTTCAATATAGTTCTAATATACGTAACATTCTGAAGATCTATTTTGGACGAAAACTTTGATATCGCGAATATATTTTTAATGCATTTCCCGTATATATTGCATATATCTAATCTATATCTAAGATGCATAATATATATCTGAAATCTATTTTACATTCATTTTTAATATATCGAAAAATATATTTTTACATATATTTTATTTCCGTGTGGGATGTCACGGTAGAACTACCTTAAGGGGTAAGGCCACTGTAAATTTTTTGAAAAATCGATTTTTTTTTATTGGCTTAAAAAATAGTTTAAACCCTCTAGTTTAAAAATAGTTTAAATCCTTTTAACTTCTTTTTTTAATTTTTTTCCAATAAAAAACTATTGGAAATAATTGGAAATTGAAAATTGGAAAACTAACTATAATACTGAGGGTGGGGATCCAAATATCGAAGGACCAAATATAGATCGACAAATATTTCGAAACGACAGAATTACGAACTCTCAAAATAACGAAGGTTTAATTATTCGAAATGTTATGTTTCGATCGAAAAAAAATCGCGGGGGGGGGAAAATGTCGAACGATCGATATGCAGATGGGCCAAAATGTCGAATTCGAAAATGACGAATGTTTGAAGATAGATAGATCAAACTTACTAGAGTCTGTGAAGTCGAAAATAACAATTACGAATATGAACATCTCCCAAGTTGATATATAGCGAAAAACAAAAATCATATTTAATAAAACATCGAAAAACATAAAATCGATGGGCCTGTATGCATAACACCAAATAATTCGAGACGACAATTCTCCGAATTAAAAAAATGGCGACGGTTCACAATGCAGAAAATCATTCAAGCAAATGGCCAAAAAGTAGAGTGGTTGAAATCGCGGAGGGTCAAAATGTAGAACGGCCCGAATGGCGAATCGAGCAATACGTTACTTGCGCCTCAGAGTGAAGCTGCGAGATGGCGCTGGCAGTCTGTCCGCTAAAATATCGTACGATAGTCACCCCACGTGACGGGCCCCACCACGTTCGCCATTTTGGCCGTTCGACATTTCGGGCCATCGACATTTTGCGTTTCGATATATTGCTTTTCGCCATAGACGGTATTACGCCTATTAGGCACTCGCTATTTTTTGTTTCGGAGATATGAGTGTTCTACATTTTTCGATTCTGTATTTTTATGTTCCGAATTGCAGACAATCTGAATATTCGTTTTCGAATAAATTACCACTCCAATAAATAATGGTTCGATTTATAGTCATTCGATTTTTTTATCAGTCGGAAGATAAAATTTCCAATAATTTAACCTTCTTTATTTTGAGAGTTCATAATTCTGTCATTTCGAAATCTTTGTCGTTATATATTTGGTCATTCGACATTTTTACCCCCACCCCGTCTGCAATTTGAGACATACAAATATAGATTGGAACAATCTATAACATCCATATCTCCGAAACAGAAAAAAGCGAGTATCTAATATTCGTAATACCGTCTATAGCGAAAAGCAATATATCGATGGTCCGAAATGGCGAATGCCAAAATGGCGAACATGGTATGGATGCCGTCCCGGCCGACCGCTAACGCTATCTGCCTCGATCACAAGTTTTCGCCATCCGGGCCATTCGACATTTTGACCCTTCGCTATTTTAACCACTCGACTTTTTGGCCGTTCGATTTAATGCTTTCTGTTTTTTGAACCGTCGCTATATTTACGATTCGAAGATTCGTCTTCTCGAATTATTTGGTGTTATTTATATAAGCAATTCGATATTATGTCACTATTTTTTAAATCGGTTTTTGTTTTTCGCTATATTTCAACTTCGAGATATTCGCATTCGGAATTTTTATTTACGACTATATAAGCCGTCCGAACATTGATCTATCTATATTCAAACATTCGACACTTTTTAATTCGATATTTCAGCCCATCCGAATATTGATCCATCGATATTTCGACTCCCACCCGTTCGCCTCCCAGTCACGGAACTAGTCGCCTTTTGCCGAAAAAATGGCGAAGAAAAACATTTCGTGACGAAAGTACGCGACTGGGATTCGAACCCGCGACCGCCCGATCCGCTGGCCCGCAACGCTAACCGCCGAACCAACGCATCGGTTTTTTTTCATGATTAATATTAATCACAACAATTTTATTATTATGAGCTGTTTCTGTATTAGCTGGGGTGATCACTTTACTTTTAACAGACAGAGATTTAAATACAATTTTTAATCCATCAGGTGTAGGAGATCCAATTCTATACCAACATTTATTTTGGTTTTGGACATCCTGAAGTTTATATTTTAATTTTACCAGGATTTGGTTTCCCATATCATTTTTAACCAGAATGAAAAACAAAGAAACTTTTTGTTTTATTCGTATAATTTATGCGATATTAGCTATTCGATTTTTATTTGTAATTGGAGGATTAACTGGAGAAATTCTAGGTAATTCATCAAGTGATATTACCTTACATAATACTTATTATGTAGTAGCTCATTTTCATGATGTATTATCTCTAGGAGCTATATTTACTATTATAGGAGGTTTTATTTATCGATATCCATTAATAAACGGCCTAAGATCACATAAAAAATTATAAAAAAATCAATTGTATAGAATATTCTTCGAGTAAATTTAACTTTCTTCCCCCAACGATTTTTGGGTCTAAATGGAATACCTCGATGATATTCTGATTATCCTGATTCATATTTAATTTAAAATATTTTTTCGTTTATAGGATCTTTAATTTCAATATTAAAAATTATATATTTTATTTTTCTAACACGAGAACGAATATCACCTCAATATAAATTCTTTTTTCAATGTATACAAATTCTTCAATTAAATGATTAAGAAGATTTTACCCCCCATTAAATCATAGATTTAATTAAATTCCTTTAATATATCATAATTAATTCACTTCAAATTAATGAAATTTCTACCTACTGTCACGTCCTGAGGGGACATGAGCATATATGTTGTTGTTTTCCTCTTTTGAGCCTACGCCTGGCGCAATAGCTCGGGACGAGGATCAAGGGGAAGTGCTATGGAGACATCAGAGATAAAGATTTTGGACAAAACTAGGATAAGGGACAAATTCGGTAAACTCGTTTTAACTGTATTCAGATTTTATTATAATTAAGAGATCGAACCAAGAAGTCCCTCGGAATGATGGGAATAATATAGAGTAAAACAAGTATCGCTTACATTAGGTGATAGTGCGTGGTGCTTGTGCTCGCTCGCTCGCTGTTTATGTTTTGTCTCCGCTCGTGAATTCGAGGCCCAAGCTGCAGCCTCGTGTTGGTGTGATTCTTCGTGTACGAGACAGTCGAAAGTACATGTGTGTTCTTACAACTACGCGATAACGGGACACGATGTCTAAAGCATATGATCGCGATACACAGTTAAGGGTGAAGAATAACTCGGATATATTTCTGAATATTTCGATATTAATATTTATAAGTTCGCAAAAGGAATAGGTGTGATACGCGTAAGTTGTTCGCGAATAGGTAGTTAATTATTCTTTTCTGAAGGAAGGTTGCCGGAAGACTAACTTCTGAATTTAATGAAGATTGTCGAGAGACTTGGATTGAGACTTTATAAAAGAACTTGACCCGATGGTAGTTGACGGGAGACTGAATTTGCAGGAGGAATCTTTTGAGAAGTGCAACTTTAGGAGGGGATGGCTTATGGGAGAAAATACCTTAAGGAGGGGATGATTTGATTGATGCATTTCTTTCTGGATTGGTCAGTGAAGTATGGCGTAATTCGCGATTGGTTGCAAGGCGGTGCATTTTCGCATACATATATTAATTCGTAGAATCGGTCTTATATGCATCTTATATGACAGAGGTTGCATCGCAAGGTAGTAGACCTTTGTTCCGCAATTCGGCGAAATGGCATATGATGCGTAGAGGTTGATAGATATGCCAGAGCTGGGTCTGGTAACATTATGCCTTTGACACTCTTTGTCTCGGATAATTTTATCGAGCGTTCAAGAAGACCGGATGTTGAGTCGTCTTGGTCGCATGTTGTGTTTAAATAATCTACGGTCGAGGCTTCTCTTGGTCACCATGCGGATGGGACGGCGTAGGATTTCTGGAGTCTTTTGATCGAGCTGATGGTTGATTTTTCGTTCGACAGCTCTTCTTGGAATATTCGCCTGAGAACGTGTTCTTGTTGACAGCCAATGGGATATGAAAAGTCGATGACTGTGGCGGTGCGGCTATCGTGTATATATAGCTGTTATTTGAATACGCGTGCGAAACGTACGTACGTTCCTTTGTACGCTGATATTCGTCTTATTCTTAGATTTATACATTTAATAATAAGCTTAAAAGGGCAAATGAGGATATTGGGAATAACCGAGAGAAGGCACATTCGCTAGGATGTAACACTACTCAATCATTAATATACAAGATGCTAATTCACCATTTATAGAAAACTTTAAACAAATTTATGATCATTCATTAATAAAGTTGTTGCTAATTACCCTTATAATTATTGATATTATTTTTTCCTCATTAATTAATAATTTGAATAATAAGTTTATTCAATTAAATTAAAATATTGAAATTGTTTGAACATTAATTCCGATATTAATTTTAATTTATCTAGCAATTCTTTCATTAAACTTTTTATATTTAACAGATGAAATTTATATATCAACTCTAACAATTAAATCTATTGGACATCAATGTTATTCTTCTTAAGAATATGCAGATTTTAATCAAATTAAATTTTATTTATTTATAATTAAAAATAATGGTATGAACATCAATAACTTCCGTTTATTAGATGTAGATAATAATATAATTATTCCATATAAAAATCAAATTCGTATATTAATTAATTCTTCAGATGTAATCCATGCCTGAACTTTTCCATCATTAGGTGCAAAAATTGATTCTACCCCTGGCCGAAGTAATCAAACTTTAATTAATATAAATCTATCTGGATTATATCATGGACAATGTTCTGAAAAGTGTGGTATAACTCATACATTTATACCTATTGCAATTGAAAGAACTAATCATGAAAATTGTATACAATGAGTTATTTCTTATCCATTTTCATTAGATGACTGAATTTAAAGTTTTGATCTCTAAAAGCAATATATAGTGATTAAAAGTACCTCTAATGAAAGAAATGAGTTGAAGTATAACATTAAAATGTCATTTTTAAATGATTAAAATTAATATTTTTTATATTCCACAAGTATCACTATACAATTGATTAACTTTGAATATAATTTTATTTAGATTGAAAAAAATATGAATTCGTATAATAATAAAAATTAGAAAAAATGTATCTTAACATGATAAGAAATTCATTTTCTATTTTTTATTCTAATACCAATTCAATAGTTGATTTTAATTGAATTTCTTCTATTCCAATTTTGTTATTATTCCTATATTATTTCGAATAGTTTATTCTCGATTAATTATTTTTTTAAATTTTATTTGAATAAATTGATTTGTTTTAATATAATTGAGTTCACCATTTTATTTATATTAATTTTAAGAAATAATTTTATATATTTTTTCACAGGTCCCATATATTTTTACAGGTTCAAGACATCTAATTTATTTAATTGATATTTCCCTCCCATTTTGATTTGGTTTAATAGTTTTCCTTTGATAAAACAATACAAACTTTGCATTTGCGCATGTAATCCCCCAAAAGAACCCGTTTCTTTTAATACCTTTTATAGTTTTAATTTAAACTAGAAATATTATTTTTCCTTTAACTTGATAAATTCGATGAACAGCAAATATATTTGCAGGATATATACTTTTAACTTGAATAAAAGAATCAGCTATTTCATCAATAATAATTTTATGAAATATTATTTTAACACAAATTATATTATCAATATTAGAATTTAGAGTTTCTATCATTCAATCATATGTTTTTACTGTATAAAAAACTTTATACACAAAGAAAACAAATTATGTTAAAATCATTATTACACAAAATTTCTCATAACCATCCTTTCCATATAGGCGTTTCCACTAATAGAGCTTGACCTTTAAAAAGGGTACTTTTCTGTACGTCGTTTCAACGAAATACTCTATTCTCGCTCTTTTTATTTCAGTCTACGAAATATTAGCAGGTAACGGATTTGTCATTTTAAATGCCCTACCAAACCCCTTCGAAGTCACCCGATTGGTCCCGGGGACTCTCGAGCCGAGCTGTCGGTTGGCGCGCCGCGCCGGCGAGAGGTGAAGCCGCGACGTACCTCTCGGCTGCCGAAAATACCCGATTGAACGTAGGGGACCCCCGAACCAAGCGCCGTAGCGGCCGTGCGAGAGCGAGAGAGAGAGGAGGTACTAGCGATGCTCATACCTCTCGATTTCGTCACGTCCGTGTGCCTCGCGCGTTATTAGTATTGGTGTGAATTTGTTTTTCAATTTGACGGCTAAACTATTGGAGATAGAGAAAAAAAACATCGTATACACCTACGAAGTAAAATCTTCCATTCTATAAGTTTTGTTCGAAACATTTTTGTGATTTCCTTTTCGTTCTCGAAATATTGCATATTTTTCGGTTTTTAACCCTTTTCTTTACTGTTAATAGTAAAAATTTCTAGAAATTCGGATTGCCCGGGTCGATTAACATAGGAATATATTTATTGTGAAGGCAGAACCATCGCAATGGTCCAACCTGTGCTACCTCGCCACTAGGGCATACGCTACGGGCTTCTATCTATCTTTGCAGACCGAGAACCACGTCCAAGGGTCGGGCAATGGAAAAATCCTTTGACTTTCGCTGGATCGACTAGCGAAGAAAGCAGTTTGGCCACGCGGCGTCAGTCCCGACAGCTCTACCAGGGCGTAAGCCCCAGCGGAGACACCGATGACAACCCCGCGTGCTCACGGGGAACCTCGGGAAGGCCTGCTCCCGTGTCCCGCCCGGACACAGCCCAGAAGACAAGGATCTGGGATAGGTAAGGGTAGATGGATTGTGAACCTAGTGTGGGCGTGCTGTCGGGGGCACAGCTGGGAGTGCTGTGGGCCCGCAGATTGTGTTGCGTGTTGTTCTGTGTGTGTAGTGTGCTTGTTTATGTTTGTTAGTGTATTCGGCGGCTACCTATTTCCCTCTCTTTCTAGAGACCGTGCTCCCGCGGCCATGGCGGATCGGATGATTCGCGAGGATTACGAGTCCGTCCGCCGTTCGCCGAGGCTTCCGACAAAGGTCTCGGCTAGGCCGCGGGACACCCGATCTCCTACCTACCCCCCACGGGCCTTGACAGAACCCGTGTGCTCTAACCTGTTCGGGATGGTGTCTTCATCCCACTAGTCTAGCTATCATCCCCGGCCCATCGACTTTTCCCCCCTATGTCCACCCCCCCCCCCAGACCTTGTACTCAGTCCCCTACTCAGGTTCTACCGCCCCCTTTAGCCAAAGGGACTCCCGACAGAAGTCGGCGAAAACAGAGAAGGCTTCCGCGGTGGCCACCAATTGGCGTGCCGCCGCTGGCCATATTCTCTCGCCGATGAAGTCCCGCAGAGCGACTCTCTGCGGTTCGAAGTTTGGGCACTCGAGAAGAAGGTGCCGGGCTGTGTCCAGCCCTCATCACTCACAGTCCTCCCCCTCGACAAGCCCGAGTGACGCGAGGCGCGCCCCGAAGTTGCCGTGGCCGGAGAGAACCTGCGTAGTGTAGTGGTTCGGCCGGAACCAACCCGCCGCCAATCTCTCCCGGATGTTCTCGAAGAAGGCAAATGTGGTACGGCCTTTGTTGGAAGACTGCCAGGCGGCCTGCCACATGTTTATTGCCTCATCCTTGACCCTATCTACGGCGTTATTCGCCCCCGCTGGAATTACCACCCCGTTTATCTCGGCGTCGTGTCCCTTTCTAAGCTGGTATCTGGCCCCGGCTTGCTTCAGTAGAATGTCCACTGGAGCAGCTCCTGCAATAACGCACACAGAATCGTATGAGACGGTTCTGTATGCCCCAGTGACCGCGATCAACGCTAGTCTCTGGGCGCTTCTAAGGACTCGAATGTCAGCCTCTCTACAGAGGTCTGACCATCCCGCGGCGGCATATGTCACCGTCGGGACAAAAACCCCCCGATATATAGCCCTAACTACATCGAATCTAAGTCCCCACCCAGCTCTCGCGATTTTTCCCAGACGCTCGAAGAGGGATGCGCTCTTCTTCCTAAGGTAGGAGCAATGGGAGCCGATTCCCATCTCCCTGTCAAAGTGGACGCCGAGGTACCTAACGCTACCCTTAAAAGCTATCTTAGCTGCAGTATCCCCTATCCGGATAGTTGGGTATCTATTGGCCATATCGGGCCTCCTAGCAGCGCGGCGCACGCGGTCGGGTCGGTCTCCTCCTCTCCTGCCAACTGGCGCTCTGCGTCGCCATTCACTCTTAAGGAGTATGGCTTCTGTCTTTCTTTGGGACAATTGCAGCTTGGCGCTCTGGCACCAGGCTACAATTCTATCTACTATCGACTGTGCCCTAACCTCTATTTCCCGCCGCGAGTTGCCTTCCACCATGACCATGAGGTCATCGGCGTAGGCAACGAACCTGTTCGGGGCGATTTCCTCGAGGATTCTTAGGAGCCCGTCGAACATGAGGTTCCAGCAGGTTGGGCCGAGTACGGAGCCCTGCGGGCACCCCCTCGTGGCCTGCTTGGAAACCTCGCTGTTACCCCACGAAATTCCTACTCTCCTATCGCTAAAGTAGTTGCGGATAACGTTGAAGACGTTCCGCGGGCATTCCCTAGCTTTTAGACTGTCCAGAACTAGGGGCCACCACACGGTGTCGAAGGCACCCGAGATGTCGAAGAGGAGTGCGACGGCGTACGTGTCAACAGACTCGGCCACCATCCTGCGCATCTCCACAATCGCGTCCTCCGTCGACTTGCCCGGAACGAAGCCGAACTGCCGCTCGGAGGTTTTGCCCGGGCCCATCGCAGACCGCGCAATGCGCCCCTTGAGAGCTTTTTCGAAGAACTTACCTACCACGGAGAGGAGGCATGTGGGCCTATAAGATTTTGGGTCCTTTTCGTCTTTGTCCTCGCCCTTCAGAAGGACTCGGAGGGAGCCCCTCTTCCAGGCAGAGGGAAAGACGCCCAAACACAAGCACGCGTTGAAGAGACGAACCAGCACATCGGGAATGATCGCGAAGGCCCTTTTCAGCACGGCGACCTCAATGAGGTCGGGTCCCGGGGCCTTCCCGCTCTTGAGGGTTTTAAGGTGGGCAGCAAGCTCCGCTTGTGTGAAAAGCGGGTCGTCGGGAGTAGCGGGTGCGTCGAAGGCACCCTCCCTGACTTCCCGCTGTTGGGGGGTGTCTTCCTCTTCCCGATCTTCAGGGACGTGGGCCTCCAGGAGTAAGCTGGCGGTTTCCTCCATGTCCATGGTGGAGCCATCGGCTCGCCGGAGTGTGCTGAGCACCCTCTCAACTTGAAGCTTGTCAGACTGGAGCTTATAAACGAAGCCCCAGGGCTTCTCGTTGCCGTGCGACGAGACGAAGCTCCTCCAGCTTTCGAGCTTGACCCTCTTCACCTCCCGGCTATATTCCCGCAAAGACGTGCGGTACTCGAGCCGGATTTCGAGGCGGCGAGCATCATCCCGTTCCCCCTGAAGAGCCCTACGTTGCCGGTGTACCTCCTTCTTGAGGTTGGTCAGGTGAGCAGTCTACCACGGGTTGGACTTCCTGAAAAACTTTTTCCTTGGCATCGCCCCCTCACAAGCCTCCGTGAGGACGCTCGCAAGGGCGCCAGCCATCTCCTCGACCTCTACGGGGGACGTCAGCGGGAGCGCCTCCAGCCTTTGCGCCGACAAATCAGCGAGGGTCTGGTCGAACCGCTCCCAGTCAGCTCGCCTTACGTTGAACCGACTGACAGCGGGGCGCCCGTCATTTCCCTCGGCTTTCGGCACCCTCAAGCCGACGTCCAGAGCGTTATGATCGCTCGTTGTCCATTCCTGCCGCACTGTCCACTCGCCGACGAAGCGGCTCATGGAAGGCGACCCCAAGGTTACGTCGATGTATGACGAACCTGTGACCGCCCAGAAAGTAGGCGGCTGGTTGAGATCATTGTGAACGGTGTATCCATACTGACGGATAAGCCGCTCCAGTTGGGCACCGCGCCTGTCCGTGTCCTGAGGTCCCCAAAGGGAGGACCGGGCATTGGCGTCTAGTCCGACGAGAACTCTCTGCCCCCTCAGCGAACGAAACACCACTTCGAGGTGCCTGAGGTGCACTTCAATCTCATCGCTCCACTGGAAGTAGTGGGATACGACGTAGAAGGAGAAGCCGGGTGCCTGCACCATCGCACAAACGCAGTGCGTGGTGCTCAGCTGCGAGACGAAGATCATCTGGAAGGAGGGGTTGCACACCGCCACCGCCGCCCAGGGGCGTTCTGAGCGGACAGCAGCGACCCTCATTCCAGTCCCTAGTCCATAGAAGGTGTGACTCGTGCCTTGGCGTCGGACGTATGGTTCCTGCAAGAGTAGGACGTCCAGGCGCTTTCCGGCAACGAGTGAACGCACCTCAGCCGAAACGACAGCCGAACGTCTGGCGTTCAGCTGCAACACCCTGATTTTGTCGAAGGCTCAGCCGCCCGGTGCGGCCACATTTACCGCGGTTTCTACAGGGGCGTGGGTTGGGAGGGCTTCGACGGTGACGCAGCTAGCTAACTGAACGCGCGCAGCCACGGTTGGCTGGTTTACTTGCCTAGCTTGGTTCCCCTCTTGTCTAACGAGAACTACTCTAACGGCGCGAAGGCCAAACTCCTCGATCCGGGCCCGGTCAGTTACCTGTCCGGCACCCCGGGGGCGGCGCCGGCCGCCACCGGCGCCAGTCGCTATCCTCCCTCCGCGGGTGGTTTGGGCCGCGGGAAGCCCAGTGTCCTTTGGCACCTTTGCAAATTTTCTATACTCGGACATAGTTCATGAAAATTTGGGACTTTTACCCGAGAGTCCCCAACTCGATCGCCTACAACTACCCCTCCCCCCCAACCCTCAGTGGGGGCCCCAGCCGGTGAGGCCGAGCAGGGTTCCCCACCCCAAAAACCCCACCCAGAGATCCCACCCCCGACCCAGGGACCAACGCCCCGCCCCCAACCCCCGCGCCCCGGTAATCCCCCCCCCCCGGGAAACCGGCTTGCTGCGCTTGGCCTCGGCGGGTGCAGCACCTGGCGTCCAGCAGGTCCGCATCCTGGTGCTACCAGGCCCTGCCGGACAGTACACAGGCATTTTACACGCGTTGCTACGAGGCAGCCTACTCGGGGGAGCTAGGCCCGAGCCGGGCCCCGGTACTACCGCGCGGCCCCCGGGCGTGCCCGACCCCCCATCCGAAGAGGCCTCCCGGGTTTTCCGCTGTACCGTTTTCCGCATTCGCCAGAGACACAGGGGGGGGAACGGCGCGGCAGAGCCGGGGGCGGCGCGAGGGCCCCCGGGCCGTGCGAACTCAGTCCGGCCACTCACCGCGGGACCATGCCGGCACGGCCCCGCGGGTCATAGCGGCACACAAACCCCTCGCCCCGTCCCTAGCAACCTGAAAAGAGAAGGGGAAGGCCGCTGTAATTATACGAAATAAAATAAAATAAAGGTAAATAAGGTTCCTAATTAGTACGTTGGGGGCCCCTGGTTCCGTGCCATCACCGCGACTGAGGTCACGGCGAGACCGGGCCCAAGATACCCCACCTGAAAAGAAAACGGGGAAAGGGGAACCCGGGTACCGAAGCACCCGGAACAACAACAAGAACAGACAAACACAACATCCGGAAAGAAAGAACAACATGACAACCTGAAAGAAGAAAGAAGAAAGAAGACCCCGAGCACCGAGGTGCCCGAAATAACAATAAAAACAGTCAACACAACAACAACAACAGCGACCAACAAACACAACAACCTGAAAAGAGGAATGAAAACCAAAGTAACAAGGTACCTGGAATAAACAACAACAGCAGAAGAACATAACAACCTGGAAAGATAAAGGAGAGCCAGGGTACCGCAGGTACCTGAAGTGTCAACAACAACAAGCAAGTGTCAACAACAACAAGCAATGTCAACAGCAACAAGCAAACATAACAACCTGGAAAGAGAAGGAGACCAGGATACCGAGGGTAGCAGGATACCGGGGGTACCTGGAGTAACAACAACAACGGCAAACGTAACAACCTGAAAAGGAAAAGGGGGAAAAACCAGGGTACGGATGATACCTGGGGCAACACCAACAACAAGAGACACCGCAACAACCTGGAAAGAGAAGGGAACAGGGTACCCGAGGTACCTGAAGTAGCAACAGCAACATAACAACCAGAGTACCTAGGGTACCTGAAGTAACAACAGCAGCAACATAACAACCTGAAAAGAGAGGGGAACCCAGAGCACCAAGGGCACCCGGGTGACCACAATAACACCAACAGCACAACAACAACAACAACAACAACAACAACATAACAACCTGGAAGAGAAGGAAAACCAGAGTACCAGGGTACCTGGCAATAACAACAACAGCAACAACCCATCAGCAACAGAAACACAGCAAACACAACAACAACAGTCAACAACAGCAGTCAACAACAACAGTCAACAGACAAATATAACAACCTGAAAAGAAAAGCCAGAGTACCGAGGGAACCTGGGTTAACAACAACAAATCGACCACAACAAACAGATGGGGGTCCCTCGGGGGCCCGGGGGGGGTTCCCCCCGGTGTCTTAGAGGATTCCTGGGAGTCACTGGGGATCCCTGGGGATCACTGGGGATCCCTGTGGATAAATGGGGGCAAATGAGGGTCCCTGGGGATCACTGGGGATCGCTGGGGATCGCTGGGGGGTCATTGGGGGATCCCTGGGGGGGCATAGGGAGTCCCTGGGTGGGAGACAGGGATACCTGGGAGGTCTGGGACACGGAAGGAGGCAGGAGGGCAGGTGCAGGGGTCGCCGGGAGTCGCGGCTCGTTCCCCAGAGGGACAGAGCCGCGGACAACAACCTGAAATAACAAACAAATAAATAAATAACAACAACAATTACCTGGAAAGAAAGAAAAGATTATTAGACGGGGGGGGGGGGGCTGCCCGCGGCCCCAGCGGTGCGAGAACCAACGCCCACATGGTCCCGCGGGGTTTTCCGGCGTTCCTTGTCGTCATCCCCTCCCCCCGAGGGAGGGTGGGATGCCGACGGAGGGTGGTCGCCGGGGGGGGGGGCCTGGGATACGGGAGAAGGTTGGGGAGTAGGTGTAGGGATCGACGGGAGCCATAGCTCCGTTCCCCAGGGGTCCGGGCGGGGCCATCCCGCGCATACACATGGGGGGAGAGGCGCCAGGCACGGGCGAGGGAGGCCAGCAGGACCTGTCTGAGCCGTTCGCGTCATTTGCACCCCCCAGGCAATAAGTGCCTGCACAAAGGGGTGCATCCGATTTGGCATTCCGCAGCATGTATCAGATGCGCGACCCATCACCCAGCCCAGCACCCACCGCCGAGGCGAGCGGGAGGGGCCCTTCACGACGCCGCACCCCCTTAAGGGGAACAATGGAAACCCCCATTCACATCGCCCCGGATTGACTCCGGAGCGGGAGCGACGGGGGCCCCGAATAGCCTGCGCAATTAGCCGCCGCTGCCAAAGCAGCGCCGTTGACGGGCTCCACCACGGGGAGGTTTGCGCTAGGCACTTGTTCTCAAGAAGGGAGAATCGAAGTCTCCCCCTTAAGAACTTGGAGCCCCATAGGAATATATGTTACACTAAGTGGTCGCAAAAATTTTCGACTTTGGCCGCTTTCGACGGGACTAGTGCCGACCGTGCACCCAACTGGCTGCCAGCGCCATCTGTCAGCTTCACTCTAAAGCGCAAGGAACGTATTGCTCGATCATAAGTTTTCGCTATTCGGACCGTTCGCCTTTTCGGCCTATCGCATTTTGACTGATCGACTTTTTAGCCCTTCGCTTTAATGAATTCGAAATTGTAAACGATCATAATGTTGACAATTCGATGATTTATCGTCTCGAATTGTTTGGTGTATTTATACTGGCCGGTCGATATTATATCTCTTATTATTTTTTTAACATCTTATATTTATTTTCGCTATAAATCACTTTCGAAATATTTCTATTCACAATTTGGTATTAACTATTTTACAGACTATCGTAAGATTTATCTATCTATACTGGAACAGTTCGTCAATAATGAATTCGAACTTTCGGCCCCCCAGAATATTGATCGTTCAAACTTTTGACCCCCACCCTCATTGATAACGGCTTTCGAATAAACGTCCAGACTACGTGACTTTCCATCACTTCACTGCTCATTGTTAGAACATGGATAAGCGATGGAGAAGTAAATAATTATTCGCACAAAGATGGAAATTCATATACACTGAATTGTGTCGCATATACACCTGCCTATATAAATGTGAGCAGAGTTTCAAATTCACACATTGTCTTCTTTCCCGTCTCGTACTGTCAACGTGGGCAACCTCTAACCAGAGCAAGTCCATCCGACGGACCATCTCAGCGGATTTAATTACCCGAATACAACTACAAAAGAATCAATAAGGTAACATTCTTCTCGAATAAAAATTTGAAAAAAATAATTATCCCGATTATCGTTTTAACCTGAATTGAAAGAGTTCCCATTAAACGACAATAAGAGACATATAAGTATTCATGCCAATCCCAGTATACCGGCTGAACAATCTTGATATAACTATGTCAGCTATACTTTTATTTTCTTGTCAGCGAGCTTTTTATCGTAATCACTATCTTTGCTACGGGTGATTGTTTTAAGCAGCGGAAAGTTTTTCCTCTGTGTATATGACAAATTTCGAATTTCAATCGATTCAGTTGTGTGAATTTGATCTTTTGTTGAATAAAATTTTCAAACGGATTGTCATGGATTCATTCCGCCGAGTCGTTATTAACAATTTGAAGAACACTTCGTCCTTTTATTATTCCGATTTTTATTAACTCTGGTACATAAGTTTGTTCTTTCAGGCCCACGTTTGCGAGCCCACTGCATTTTTCAAAGACCAGCTATCATGAAGATCATCGTATTATTTGTGTGCCTCGCCATCAGCGGTAAGTGCATTCAAAAAGAGTATCGTCCCAAGTAGAAATCTTGCTCCAGCTACAATAAACACCTGACCAGGCTTCCTGATTTCTTTTTCCAGTCTTGATCAGGATTTTTTATCAACCCGGGAAAAAAAGATCATATCTGAACATATCTGAATCATATCTGTAGAATCAGATATGATCAGACAAGAGATTTGGTCATATCTGTTCATATAGTGTCATGGCAGATCATGTATGCTTATATCTGAGCATATCTGTAGAATCAGATATGATCAGACAAGAGATTTGGTCATATCTGTTCATATAGTGTCATGACAGATCATGTATGCTTATATCTGAGCATATCTGTAGAATCAGATATGATCAGACAAGAGAATTGGCTATATCTGTTCATATAGTGTTATGACAGATCATGTATGCTTATATTTGAGCATGTATGATCATCCCGAGAAAAAATTATCAGACCAAATCACATCTGATCATATCTGGATTATATATGATCCAGATATGATTGATCATATCTGGATCTTGTCTAATCATGCATAAGAAAAATGGCCATATCAGAGCATACATGATTAGATTTGACGATATCAGAGCATGTATGATTAGATTTGACGATATCAGGCCACCCGGGAAAAAAAGTTCATGCCTGAGTGGATATGTTCATATATGTTTCAGATATTGTCATATATGTTTCAGATATCGTCATATATGATTCAGATATTGTCATATACGTATCAGATATATTTATATCTGACATTTTACAGTATCATATATGATTAGGTCTGATCATATTCCACATCACATATGCTTAAAGAAGATCATATCTGATCACATATCCCGGGGAAAATGGTCATATATGAGCAGATATGCTCATGTAGGTGTTTATCTGCAACATAAATGAATCTGATCTGATCATGCATGGTCAAAGATGAACATACATGTATTTTTATGCGCTCAGGGGTAGCTCTATATCTGGTCAGATATGATCGCGCATAAGCAAATATGTGCAGATATGAATTTATAGCTGAACATGTCTGCCCATATGTGGTCATGTCTAACCAGATATAGTACAATTCACGACTACATTCGAGCTCACACATGAATAGACTTGAATATGTGCGCGCATGCATGAACATATCCAACCAGGTATGGATGAATACGTTCAAATATGAATTAATTGATGAAATATGAATCAATTGATTCATATTTGATTAGATCTGATCACACGTGGGCAAGCATGTTCAGCGATGATCATATAGATCCAATTGGATGAATTCGAGTATAATTCCATATCTGGGCAGATACAATCGTACATGGGCAAATATTTTCAGACCTGATCATGCACGAGTTGGGTTCGGTTGCGTATTCATCCATACCTGGTTGGATATGTTCATGCATGCGCGCACATATTCAAGTCTATTCATGTGTGAGCTCGAATGTAGTCGTGAATTGTACTATATCTGGTTAGACATGACCACATATGGGCAGACATGTTCAGCTACAAATTCATATCTGCACATATTTACTAATGCGCGATCATATCTGACCAGATATAGAGCTACCCCTGAGCGCATAAAAATACATGTATGTTCATCTTTGACCATGCATGATCAGATCAGATTCATTTATGTTGCAGATAAACACCTACATGAGCATATCTGCTCAGATATGGCCATTTTCCCCGGGATATGTGATCAGATATGATCTTCTTTAAGCATATGTGATGTGGAATATGATCAGACCTAATCATATATGATACAGTAAAATGTCAGATATAAATATATCTGATACATATATGACAATATCTGAATCATATATGACGATATCTGAAACATATATGACAATATCTGAAACATATATGAACATATCCACTCAGGCATGAACTTTTTTTCCCGGGAAGCCCTGATCATTTTTGAAACACAATCCCTGACTTCCGTCTAATCAGGGTAAAAAATCAAGGCCTGATCAGGCTAAACTATCAAGGCCTGATCAGGCTAAACTATCAAGGCCTGATCAGTCTACAAGATGAAGGCCTGATCAGCGTAAAAAATTAAGGCCTGATGAGAACTTAATTTTTCACGGCTTGATCAAAGTGAAAAATCATATGATTTTTCACGGCTCAGGATGACCGATTTATTCCTGAAATAAGAAATACAACGCATACACAAAAGAGAAAAAGGCACGACTTTATAAATAACGCTGATCGTTTATTTTCTAATCTTAATATAAAATCTATCACATATATCTGCTACGGCGAACGCTGCGCTAATTTTAGCTTCCATGTACAGGGATTTTCCCCCTTTTTACATTTCCCTCCATTTTCTCCACAGTCCACATCGCTAATCGATCCCCACCTTGCGGCCGCAGCCGACTTCCCCCTCTGTATCGCGATCATCATGACGTTTTTTTTTCTCTCTCTTTTTTCTTTTTTTTTGTCATGGGTATAGGGAAACTGCGGAAAACCTATACCAATACAGCCGGTCACGAGTTCGCTTCCCAGCCTCGGAGCTAGTCGCGTTTCGTCGAGAAATAGCGCACAGGCTACGGCCATACACATCCGACACACACACGTACCGGTCCGTGTGCGCGGCATCTGTGTAGAACTGGAGCTACGTCACGCCTGTGTTTTTATTTCTCGCCGAAACTACGAGACGGTGATTCGAACCCGCGACCTCCCGATGTGTTGATTTCAGAGGCAGGTACGCTAACCACTAGACCAACACATCGGTTCTCTATCACATATATTTTTCACATATATCTATGTGGAAAACAAACATCATTTTTCTTGTATTTGTAATAGAACAAAAACTCGAAATAAACTAAGATATATCACCGTATTATACACTTCGCACAAAAATTTAGGGAGCAAGAAAAAAAACCAAATTTTTGGGGGATTTTCAACAGGCTGTAACTCATACAAAAATGGTCGTACAGCAAAAATAAAAAAAGCAAATTGTAGCTCTAAGTGTCTAGTTTTCGGATCTGAGTTTGAAAAATTTTTTTTGAATTTTTTTTTCGAGTAATCATAAGAAAACCACCGAAAAAAAAATATTCGAAATTTTTTTGGTTTTTTTTTAAATCTACGGACGTGGAAATTTTTTTTTCGACTTAACCTCTATATGGATCGGATAGCGTGTTTATTCAGCTTTAATTTCGTTTTTAAAAATCTCGATACGAGCATTTCTCGCTGAGATATCGGTGTTTGAATGGAAAAAGATCATTTTGTCTTTGATTACCAATATCTCAGCAACCAATGATCGCACAGAAATTTTGAGGTTTGTTTCAAAAACTTGAATAAATTCTCTACAAGGATTGGCAATTGAATTTTGAAATTTTTTTTTTTTTCAATCATTACATGAATTTGAAAAAGCGACCAAAAAAGGGCTTTTTGTGGTTTTTTGGAAAATCAAGCGCCCAATCAAAAATATTGCGGAAACCACTAATGTTAAGTGTGCCTTTTACTGTTCAATATACCCACAAAAACCCTACGAAGTTTCAATTTAATCCAGCCAACCGTTTTATTTTCCCACTTGATCGAATTTTTGAAAAAATTAAAGGAGCAAGAATTTCGCTCTGAAAATGTCATAATTTTTATCAAAAATGAAAAAAAAAAAAAAAAATCATTTTTCTCTCAATTCTGTATTAGTGACTTGGAAAATTTAAGAAAAAAAAATCGAAAATTTTTGAAAAAAAAAAATTCCAAAATTGTTGAAAAAAAAAAAAAAATTTAATTTTTTTTTTTCAATTGGCTCTTTAATTTATTAAAGAAATGTAGCGACTCACTTTCTCACCGATTTTCCTCTTCCGCACTTTAATTTTCCTAGTCACAAATTAATTGAATAAATTAAAAGTTGACCCCCAAGGCAAGTTTTTTTTTCAAAAATTTTCGATTTTTTTTTTTCTTAAATTTTCCAAGTCACTAATACAGAATTGAGAGAAAAATGAATTTTTTTTTTTTTTTTCATTTTTGATAAAAATTGTGACATTTTCAGAGCGAAATTCTTGCTCCTTTAATTTTTTCAAAAATTCGATCAAGTGGGAAAAAAAAACGGTTGGCTGGATTAAATTGAAACTTCGTAGGGTTTTTGTGGGTATATTGAACAGTAAAAGGCACACTTAACATTAGTGGTTTCCGCAATATTTTTGATTGGGCGCTTGATTTTCCAAAAAACCACAAAAAGCCCTTTTTTGGTCGCTTTTTCAAATTCATGTAATGATTGAAAAAAAATTTTTTTTTCAAAATTCATTTGCCAATCCTTGTAGAGAATTTATTCAAGTTTTTGAAACCAACCTCAAAATTTCTGTGCGATCATTGGTTGCTGAGATATTGGTAATCAAAGACAAAATGATCTTTTTCCATTCAAACACCGATATCTCAGCGAGAAACGCTCGTATCGAGATTTTTAAAAAACCAAATTAAAGCTGAATAAACAAGCTATCCGGTCCATATAGAGGTTAAGTCGAAAAAAAAAATTCCACGTCCGTAGATTAAAAAAAAGAACCAAAAAAATTTCGAACATTTTTTTTTCGGTGGTTTTCTTATGATTATTCGAAAAAAAATTTCAAAAAAAAATTTTCAATCTCAGATCCGAAAACTAGACACTTAGAGCTACAATTTGCTTTTTTTATTTTTGCTGTACGACCATTTTTGTATGAGTTACAGCCTGTTGAAAATCCCCGAAAAATTTGGATTTTTTTCTTGCTCCCTAAATTTTTGTGCGAAGTGTATTCCACTGAACATCCCGAAATAAACTAATATATGTTTTAAACAAAAACTTAAGAAACTTCGTGAATAAAGTAAACAGAGCTTAACGTTTTTATGACCAGACGTTTCTAGGCAACGTTACATTGGGCGTTCTGTTTGTTTTTTTTCCGCGACGCTCGAAACTTGTCCCAGTCTCTTGCTGAATTAATCAGGCCTTGATACCACTCCAACGGCTTGTCCAATTTGCTTCGAAAGAACTTCTATTCTGTGTTCCCTATATTTCGAAATGACAGTCACTGAAAAATACGAAAATGTGTATACCACTTAGAATTCAATGTCTACATATATAACTATATAAGGCATGCACATTATTTTATTAGGGTGGTACAAATTTGAGCTCTATTTTTTATCCTTTTTATCACCATCCAATTATCTACTTTAAAGAAGAAAAAAATTGTTGCAAAAGCTGCGAGCGGTCATTTTTTAATGAAAATTAGAATCGAAGCAGGAGAGCCCGTACAGCGAAGACCAACCAAATAATGGCTAGTTGACAGCGTAGTGCAGTTCAGTGAATGTAATGTCCATTCGAAGTGCATTTCTTATGGGCTAACTTGCACCAATGGAATTACTTTCACTTAACTGAACTACGCAGTCAACTTATCATTATTCGGTTAGCCTACGCTGTCCGGTCCCGTACAGTGAAGGCTAACCAAATAATGGTAAGTTGATAGCGTAGTGCAGTTCAGTGAATGTAATGTCCATCCGAAGTGCATTTCTTATGGGCTAACTTGCACCGATGGACTTACTTTCACTTAACTGAACTACGCAGTCAATTTATCATTATTCGGTTAGCCTACGCTGTCCGGGCCCGTACAGCGAAGGCCAACCAAATAATGGTAAGTTGACAGCGTAGTCAGTTCAGTGAATGTAATGTCCATCCGAAGTGCATTTCTTATAGGCTAACTTGCACCGGTGGAATTACTTTCACTTAACTGAACTACGCAGTTAACTTATCATTATTCGGTTAGCCTACGCTGTCCGGGCTAATCAGCACCGATGGCAAAACATTTACCAGATTGAACTATGCTGTCAGCTTACCATTATTTGGCTGGCCTATGCTGTCTCTTTTTCTCCTCTGACAAAGGAGACGGACCAAATAAAGGAAAATAAAAGCGATACACAAAATAAATATAAATCTACTTACATAGTGGTAGCGCCAACACATGCCAATCCCCAGGAATTTCGAGTTGTTCCTCGCTGAGACGATCTGTTCCAGATCTGTCAAATGTATCATAATAAATATTTCAACCAATGCATATATAATTTGGCGAATGGTTAATTTATAGTCAGATTTAATCCAATTTATATTTATCGATTTAAGAATTGTAAATCTTTGAAAAAAAATTAATTGTTATACTAACCTGTTGCTGTATTATTGCTTCGTTTTTTCCCTTATTTAGAGCCCGCTATTCACGCAGACGCAGTCGTTGCGCAATTTTCTTCCGATTGTGTTTGTCCATCTTATTCACAACGTACACGTTATATGTAAAAATGTATAAAGTGATTAATAATATGCCTCGTGCTTCTCTCGTGTCTGTGTATCATTTGACAAGATGAGGTTAGGCACGTTTTTAGCGCCAAACTGTAGAAGTCCAGTTACATGATGATTGCTTGAAGTTAGCTGGATTAGGCGAATTGAAGTAAGCCGTAAGTCCAGTTGCTTAACATCGCCTGAAGCTAGCCGGGTCAGGCGAATTGAAGTAAACCGTAAGTCCGGTTGCTGGACCACCGCCTGACCCCAGCTTGATCAGGCAAATTAAGGCAAACTTAAGTAAGGCCTTCGTACTACAAGGTGATCAGGCGCAGATCAAATATCAGGCCAGCCTGACAATATTTCTACTCGGGGTGAAGTTAGAGTGAGAATCTTCGTAGACAAGTATTGTGACTTTCTGCCCGAACGAACATTCTTCAAGCCAATACAAGCTTCATGACCTGAACGACATTAACAAATGAATTAACAATGAAATTATAATTCCTCACAATTGATATTCATAACGTAATGTAACTGTAAAAGAGATGACTTCGCACACGTTAAAAAAATTTCTAGCATGTTAGTGAATCCAAACATTAGAATTGCTAAATAAATCGTCAATAATTCTCTTTTGGCATGTCTCATATTTACAATGCGGTTAGGTTTCTCAAACGCTTGCCCTGCGGGGTATTTAATATTTACTTGGCTATTCCCCCAATGCATGTATTTGTTGATCGTAATCCTAACGGCAATCATTCTGATCCAAACACATTTTCGTTCGCTATTGGTTGTTAGGAGAGTCGTGTTCATGTGAAGCTATTGTCAAAGTATTTTACATCCGAGTTTGATGCCTCTTTAATAACGATGTCACTTACCGATTTTTTCGCAAGAGGATCCCATGTAGGCTTCGCTAATCGAACCGTAACGGCCTATACTTGGACCAATGTTGGCGGGACGATGATCGATTAACCAATTGTACGCCAATGCTCGGCTGAGTATTGACTAGCCAATATTGGTTTGCTGATACGAGGCCAATGTTCGGCCGAATATAGACTCGCTAATCATTGGCTTGTCGATACGAGGCCGATCTTTGGCGAAGTATAGACTGGCCAATCATTGGTTTGCCAATACGAGGCCAATGTTCGGCCAAGTATAGACTTGTTCATTATTGTTTTATCGATATGAGGCCGATGTTTGGCGAAGTATAGACTCGTCAATCATTGGTTTGCCGATACGAGGATAATGTTCGGCCGAGTAACGCATGATCGAACCGCAATTCGTATATTGACGATTCATTGTTTGGCGTTGAATTCATTGAGAGACGAGATAAATACTTTTTACGAGTCCTTTGGACATCATTCTTAACAAATATACTACCAAATCAATGCACTCATTGTTGGCCGATTCTCGAACGAGCTCATACGCGATATTCTACCGATTTTTATGAACCATCCTACACTGACAGAAAAATTCTATTAATATTAACTAACCGCGTCTATTTATTTATTTTTTATTTGAATTAACTAGATTTTTCGTGAAATCAAATTTTTCCTATTGCATTCCATTATTGGAATTATTCATTTTAAATATATTTATTTATTCAAATTAAACTTGAACTAATGAACTAATGGTCTGTCTTTATTGCAACACACATATTAACGGGTTGTGGGGGTAGAGAAGGTGGAGAGAGAGGAATTATATATATAGGTTAGGTTTGAAAATTCTATAACATGTCATTCGATAACACACTCTAATTATCACAATGATATTAACTAATTGATATAGTTTATATGATACAAATAACGATGAGAATCCATTTGGTATCTTATGCCATCTCTGCGATTCAAATGTTACAAGCACTCGGTAGCATGGGGGCAGCGTGTTTGGCTATGAGTAGGGAAGTTCAAGGTTCGAGCCCCATATGGGTGAAATATTTGCTTCGAACTAATCATTTCGAAAGACCAGGTAATGACGAATTACAATACAAAAATAATTAATTTTTTTCGTGGCAGTGCAGGACCAATTTTGCCGATCTATATTGGGTCACAATTATCCGCCAAGACTCGGTCGATAATCGGGCCAAGCTCGAGTGCCAATGATGGCAATCTTGAGGGGGCTTATTGTTGGCCGATTCTCGAGTGAGCTCCTACGCGATGCTCGGCCGATTCTCATAAGCCATTCTAGGGCCAATATTGATTGCGAATATCGGGCCGCTCTTATCATCCAAGGCTCGGTCGATGATCGGGCCAAGCTCGAGTGCCAATGTTGGCAAGCTTGGCGTCGAGCATCGGCCAATCATTGGCCACTACCGATCACCCTACATGGGACATACATTTTATGACGAGAATTAAAAATAACGGTTATCGCCCTTGGCCTATAGGCACATATTCCGTATGATTAGTGCAAAATGCACAATTTTTTAATTCAATGTTACCGCAAAAATCAGCCATAATCAATTTGCTTCGAAAGCATTCGTAATATTGCCACTCAAAAATATACGCCAATCAATAAATAGTTGATATACAGCAACAAATTATCCTCATAGGTATGGCCGTAGAAGCAATAGGTGCTCGTTTAAAACGTGCCAGTGGTGGTATATCAATACCAATTGAGCGGGCACCTCACTTCGTATCCTTAAGACGGAACAATGCACATGTGTGCGGCGGTGCATTTATAAGCCAACGTCACGTTCTTACCGCCGCGCACTGTATCACGGATGAATTGAACCAACTACTTTATAATACAAGAGTGGTAAGCGGGATGGACAAAATCGAACGATCAGAGAAAGGACAGGCGATAAAAAGAATATTTCCACACCCGAATTTCCAACACGAAAGTTCCTCGTACGACATAGCTGTTATCACGGTACGAAAACGAAAAATGCTTATTCCACGCACTCTATCGATGTGATTTAAGGGGTTAGGCCACAGTAACGGGTATAAAATCATGTGCGAATTTTACAATTGTTTTCTTCGTATGAAAAAGTGATTCACTCATAAAACTAATAACACATCTTTTTATTATAGTACAGTAGAACCTCGATTATCCGAACCAATTGGGACCGAGACTAGTTCGGATAATCAAAAGTTCGGATAATCGAAACGTGGGTTATTTGGGACGGGATCATAAACAACACCTTTTTACATAAAAACAGTACATACGTATATGCATGTACTGTTTTTATACATATATGTATGTACCTTTAGGGTACATGCAAAAACCCACGTTTCGATTATCCGAGCTTTTTATACGAGCGATTTTATAAAAAAAAACATTTAAAAAGGCATTCGACTTTTGGGTTTTTTGGGACGAGATCATAAACAACAACCTTTTACATAAAAACAGTACAGTACATGTCAAATTTTAATACATATGTATGTACTGTTTTTATGTACATACATATATCAGGTGTAAAAAAAATATATATATATATATGTATATTTATATATTAAACACCTGAAAAAAGTCGAATGCCTTTTTTAATATTTTTTTTATAAAATCGTCCATTTTTAATTGACGAACGGCCGTAACGCGTTTTTGAGCAGCTAAGTCTCGCAGCCGTTTGAGAAGGAGAAATTGCGTTGGATTGCTCATTGTTGCTCACGGCAGTGGCAGCGAGCAACAATGTATCTTTCGCGCCAACGTTCGGATAATTGAGCGTTCGGATAAACTAAGCCATCGTTCGGATAATTGAGGGTTCGGATAATCGAGGTTCTACTGTATATATTAAATACCTGAAAAAAGTCGAATGCCTTTTTTAATATTTTTTTTATAAAATCGTCCATTTTTAATTGACGAACGGCCGTAACGCGTTTTTGAGCGACTAAGCCTCGCAGCCGTTTGAGAAGGAGAAGTTGCGTTGGGTTGCTCATTGTTGCTCACGGCAGTGGCAGCGAGCAACAATGTATCTTTCGCGCCAACGTTCGGATAATTGAGCGTTCGGATAAATTAAGCCATCGTTCGGATAATTGAGAGTTCGGATAATCGAGGTTCTACTGTATGAATATCAAGCTGTTAGAAAGAATATATATATATTTTTTCGATGTACAAAATAACCGACTACTAATATTTTCTTTTGTTATCTTTATTTTTAGGCGCTCCGCGATTGTGACATTTAGCATCTACAGTAGAACCTCGATTATCCGAACCCTTAATTATCCGAACGATGGCTTAATTTATCCGAACGCTCAATTATCCGAACGTTGGCGCGAAAGATACATTGTTGCTCGCTGCCACTGCCGTGAGCAACAATGAGCAACCCAACGCAACTTCTCCTTCTCAAACGGCTGCGAGACTTAGTCGCTCAAAAACGCGTTACGGCCGTTCGTCAATTAAAAATGGACGATTTTATAAAAAAATATTAAAAAAGGCATTCGACTTTTTTCAGGTATTTAATATATACAGTAGAACCTCGATTATCCGAACCCTCAATTATCCGAACGATGGCTTAGTTTATCCGAACGCTCAATTATCCGAACGTTGGCGCGAAAGATACATTGTTACTCGCTGCCACTGCCGTGAGCAACAATGAGCAATCCAACGCAATTTCTCCTTCTCAAACGGCTGCGAGACTTAGCCGCTCAAAAACGCGTTACGGCCGTTCGTCAATTAAAAATGGACGATTTTATAAAAAAAATATTTAAAAAGGCATTCGACTTTTTTCAGGTGTTTAATATATAAATATATATATATATATATATATATATATATTTTACACCTGATATATGTATGTACATAAAAACAGTACATACATATGTATTAAAATTCGACATGTACTGTACTGTTTTTATGTAAAAGGTTGTTGTTTATGATCTCGTTCCAAAAAACCCAAAAGTCGAATGCCTTTTTAAATATTTTTTTTTATAAAATCGCTCGTATAAAAAGCTCGGATAATCGAAACGTGGGTTTTTGCATGTACCCTAAAGGTATATACATATATGTATAAAAACAGTACATGCATATACGTATGTACTGTTTTTATGTAAAAAGGTGTTGTTTATGATCCCGTCACAAATAACCCACGTTTCGATTATCCGAACTTTTGATTATCCGAACTAGTCTCGGTCCCAATTGGTTCGGATAATCGAGGTTCTACTGTACAAATTTGACCTCGAACAAAAAACAATGAATTTTCAGTGACAAATTTCGTATAAAACTGCTCATAAAATGAAAACTTTTCGATTAATCAGAAATTCCGTACGTACTTCTCTGCGAAATGCAATTAGGAACATAACTTTTAAATTTGAAGTAAATCGAGTGAAAATTGTTCAAGTTTTTTGTCATGCTAATTGGAAGGAAGGCGTTTTGAGAAAAACACGTTTAAAGTTTTAGGTACTCTATGGCCGTGTCAGAGGTGGGCTTACGTTATACACTCAAAGTCGGTGAAAAAAAATGTCTTGCTATGAATCGAATAGTAACTTATTCTTATGATGATAAAGCACCGTTTTAGCGAAAAAAAATCGATTTTTTAAAATTCTACTGTGGCCTTACCCCTCAAGAGTTTTGATCGGTACGTCATCGAAATTTCCAATACATTGAACCATTGAATTATTGAGGGGTCTTCTCACTTTAAACGCTAAAAAAAGCTATTTGCATTAATTTTTTTGATAGGATTATATTCTAGATATTGATATAGAAGTTGTTACACTCAATAAATACACGTTCGAAACACATTTTTTTTAAATGTTATGTATTTATGTAACCCATGCAAACTTTAAACACGTTTTTCTCGAAACAACGTTTGTCGACCGCTTGTTGATAGAATCTTTGAAACTACTGAACCGATCCTTATGACATTTTTACCACATATTCTTTATGACCATAGCTATAGCGCATATCAAGGATTTTAAAAAAATTTACATTTACTATTTTTTTGCCAAAAACTCTAAATAAACACGTTTTATTTGTTTTTTTCAATGTCCGCCATTTTGTTATTTTTGCACGTATAAAAAATCTCATGCTATGCGCTATATCCATTGATATACCGAATCTGGAACCGGTTGATTTTTTTTGTTTCGGATGAATCATCTTCCAAATTCCATCATCAGCGCAGACCTACAATTTTTTAGGACATTTTTTTAACTATCATTTTTGTTTATAACTTGTAACTTAAAGTGGCTTAAATAAATAAATTAAAAAGTTCAATGTATTTCGAAAGTGTATTTATTAAGTGTAACGACGTTTATATCAATATCTATACTATAAACCTATCCAAAAAAATCATGAAAATAGCCTTTTTTAGCGGCTAAAGTTAGAGTATACCTTAAATCATAAATAAACTATGTGGATGCGTTTGTAGTCCTGTGGCTACTCTCTAAATGACGGTCGTTGCATAAATCTCACCTTAACCGTCTGAAAATTTTAGCAGTTTTTTCCCAATGCGTTGCAGTTATGGATGCACGTCGAATGGAACGAAAGGCGACAAAAAATCGCATTGCCAAGTAGAGAGCCATGGAATCAGATGCGCCCAACATTCGTAGGACTTCAATCCCGAGCCTCGAACCATCGAGAGTCTGGTCTGAAACAACTCAGTGTGAAGATCGTAGATTTAAAAAAGTCACCCCTTTCTGGACGCACCTTCTATGGAACGGTAGGACCATACCAAAGCATAGAGAAAGTGAGTACTTACGCTGCGTAACTTTTCCCGCACTGACCATGTCATTGAATTTTCTTTATTTTACGTGAGATGTTTCCATTGAACGCTCTAATGGACAGACACTTCGGATATGCGAGGGATATCTCTATAATCTTTATGGTATCAATGCAATCGCTTGGATTTGACTTGCCAAAAGTGTCATGGGGGCGTCTTAGATTAGATTCCTCCTTATTCGTCTGCCTAGGGATGCCAAATAAGCCATAGATATGTACATATATTTGTATAGCTTGCCTTATGTGTCTCCGATTGCAGGCAGATTCCGGTGGACCCCTCGAATATAACAACGAAATTGTAGGAATAGCTGCGAAGACGCCGGGAAGCCATAGACATGGATGCATCTTCGTAAGCGTTGGAAGATTCAAAACCTTCATTGAAAAATTCATCGGAACTGAAAGGCCTCCGAGCTCAGAACGTCCGTCCGTAATTTTATGGTCGCCGAAATCTTCTCGTCGTTAACTATGTTACTTGGATAAATGTTTTGTGTCCTGCGTGTAGAAATCCATTTGGTCCTGTAGAAGGGCATGTAAAATAAAAAAATTCACGTGCGAGACGTAACCTAAGCACCATGGAAATAATGTATTACCCGGAGACGGGAGCAAACAAATAAATAAACTTGGGATTTTCAACATTCGGTAAAACTATAGAATCACGGTTCCAGGCCAATTTCAATGCCAACATTTTTCTTTGCCATGAACGCCTTTACAATGTCATCACTATTGAAATTCGGTTGGGGGAGGCCGAGATTTATTATTAATTCCATAAATTATGGGATTTTGAAGTTTGCGGAAAGGAGGAACAAAATAACCCATCATAGACACACACTCACACACGCACACACACGCACACACACCCACGCGCGCGCGCACACACACACACACAAGAAAAAGGTTGAAAACAAAAAATCATGTTACGTATCTTTTTTACCCTCCACCGTAATGACCCTTTTTAACGTTTTTTTTTCTTCATATTAGGGCTTCGCTCACCTTAATTCAACATGTAACATCGTTTTATATCCATAACAATATCCCAAAATAATTTTGGACCGATTTTGGTCTGGAGCCGTGATTCTATAGTTTTACCCAACATTCTTCTGCGACACGACACCACTCCATTGCTGAATCCTTTCCTCAAAACTCTGGTTTTTTACACACATTTTTTTTGCTTCGTTATTGCCACGTCTGAAAGGTGCATGATTTCCCCCACGATCAGTGGTGGGGGAAAAAAGGAACCCACTGCGATGTCCTTAGCTGAATTTTTTTTTGCCCGTGCGCCACCTCAAGTGCACACCCCTAAAAATTCGTGAAAATGAAGGCCATAGCCGAGTAAGTAGGGAAAAATTGCGCCGGCATTTTTCCAGCGAAATTTGGAGTATATTCTGAGGTATAAAAAAAAACAAATTTTCTGAAAATTTCATGCCCGTCAGCGCAATGGTTTTAGAATTTTTTTTTTTAAATACCAAAAAAAAAAAATTCCGGAATCGGTACAGTGGATCGATTTGATTTTTTTTGGTACTTATTTCGATCCAACGTATTACGAAATAAAATTATAGAACATCGTGCGAAAGATTAAAGTTTGAGAAAAAATAATGTTCCTTGTTTTATTATTTTTTTCTATAATCCACTTGGAGTACAATAGCGAAAATGTTTTCATATAATCTTTGGGCACCTTATTAGATTATATAATTTTTTCAAAATGATCGGTTTGGTACGCCACAGTGAAAAAAAAGAAACAGACTTTATTGATCTATTTTAGTTATATATCTATCTAACTAAAATATATAAATAAAGTGTGTTTCTTTTTTTTTCACTGTGGCGTACCATGCCGATCATTTTGAAAAAAATTATATAATCTATTAAGGTACCCAAAGATTATATGAAAAAAATTTCGCTATTGTGCCCCAAGTGGATTATAGTAAAAAATAATAAAACAAGGAACATTTTTTGTTTTCAAACCTTAATCTTTCGCAAGAGGTTCTATAATTTTATTTCGTAACACGTTTGATCGGAACAAGTACCGAAAAAAAATCAAATCGATCCAGTGTACCGTTTCCGATTTTTTTTTTGATATTGAAAATAAATTCATTTTTCTAAAACCATTGCGTTGACGGGCATGACATGTTCAGAAAATTTGTTTTTTTTATACCTCAGAATATACTCCAAATTTCGCTGGAAAAAATGCGGGGGCAGTTTTTCCCTACTTACCCGGCTATGGCCTTTGACTGGAAAAACGTTTTCTGCAAAAGCTTGACGGTTTTCAACGGAGACAATTTATGCCGATATTAACGTTTTTTCGGCGACAAGCTTACTAGATGCCGCTGCAAACTTCCGGTGGGGGTCAAATCGTCGAGTGACCAAATATAGAATGCCAAAAAATTGATTAGTATATACATGCAGTCACTTGACGATCCAATAATATTGGAAAAATAAAGATTTTTTCACAAAATAAAGCACTTTGACCCAGCCAAAACATGTTTATTTCGATCATTTTCGTCGGTCTCTGATTCATCAATTGGACATAAGTACCATAAATACGTGTGCGTAATATGAGCTTCATCGGCCAAATTGTTTTCAAGTAATCGTGTACACCAGATTTAATCTCACTGAAAAAAAAAAGTTTCGAAATAATCGCGTTTAACGTTTCGCCTTTAACAGGGGAAAAACGTATGATTCTGTGATTTACCGACTAGTCGGCTATTCCAGCAACATAGTCCTTCAAAGGCTCTCGAGACGTCGTTTCTGAGAATTGGCCAAAATCACTAACTTCATCGTATCCTATAGGTTTCAAACTATACATTTAGGCAATGAAAAAAATGCATTGTTTTGAAGCTTCTATACGGAGTGCCCCCCTTAAGACGGTCGTGGACGCAACGGAAGTAAGATTACATTAGCGAAGTGAGGGTCGAGCGTGATAGGCAAGGGTTCAATTGGGAAGGGTAATACGTAAAAACCAGCAATTGTATACGATCGAACTCGGGAATTAATTGAGATCTCAATAAAACTAAAACATTGAAAAATATTTTTATGTACAACGTAAGTGAAAAAGTGAAAAAAAATCAAACTGATTTTCGAATTTGATTTAAAAAAAAGGAAAATCATGAAAATCAGCCATTTTCAAGCCAGTCACGCTGGAGTGTTCCCTTAATGCGGCATATACATTTAGACCGGAAAAAAATAAGCAATATTGAGGGATTCTTTAAACAAAAAATTATTATTCTACAATTATCAAACTTTAGGTATGCTTTAATAGTATATTTAAGTATACGAAACATTTTTTTAAATTAATTCATCGTCAAAATAGCGGAGCTGTGGCAGAGTGAAATGGAGAAAATGCAAATTTGAGAAAATGGCACGGATTTACAACAAAGAAATCAACATTTTACGCAATATTTCTGTAAAATGTGGATTAAAAAATTAGTTTTTTTTTTCAAATTTTTGAAAAACAATTTTCGTCAAATAGAAGGTACCGATATTATCAATATTTCTACCAAGTTTCTACTCAATCGGCTCAATAGTTTTGGAGTAATCCTGCACGCCAATTTCGATGATGTAGTTTTGAGGAACAACGCATTTGAAGTTCACGCCCGCTCCGAATCCGAGCGGTGTGCGACAGCGTTGACAGGCTGTAACGGATGGGAGTCGAAATATCGATGGATCAATATTCGGATGGGCTGAAATATCGAATTAAAAAATGTCGAATGTTTGAATATAGATAGATCAATGTTCGGAGGGTTTATATAGTCGTAAATAAAAATTCCGAATACGAATATCTCGAAGTTGAAATATATCGAAAAACAAAAACCGATTTAAAAAATATTGAGAGACATAATATCGAATTGCTTATATAAATAACACCAAATAATTCGAGAAGACGAATCTTCGAATTGTAAATATAGCGACGGTTCAAAAAACAGAATGCATTAAATCGAACGGCCAAAAAGTCGAGTGGTTAAAATCGTGAAAATGTCGAACGACCCGGATGGCGAAAACTTGTGATCGAGGCCGATAGCGTTGGCGGTCGGCCGGGACGGCATCCATATCATGTTCGCCATTTTGGCATTCGCCATTTCGGACCATCGATATTTTGCGTCTCGATATATTGCTTTTCGCTATAGGCGGTATTACGAATATTAGATACTCGCTTTTTTCTGTTTCAGAGATGTGGATGTTATAGATTGTTCGAATCTATATTTGTATGTCTCAAATTGCAGACGATCTGAATATACGTTTTCAGATAAATGAGCTCTCGAATAAATGATGCTTTGCTTTATAGTCATTCGATTTTTTCTTCGATCGAAACATTTCGAATAATTAAACCTTCGTTATTTTGAGAGTTCATAATTCTGTCGTTTCGAAATATTTGTCGATCTATATTTGGTCCTTCGATATTTTGATCCCCACCCGCTGTAACGTTTGAAGTTTGTCGAATTTCGCTTTGAAACTTTGAGAAAATATTCTACATATATCGTTCTATCGTTTAGAGAGAGACAAAAAAGAAATCGATTTTTTATCGTTGTAAATGTATATCCCGCCTTAAATAGGCGACGTATATTTCGTATCTTTTAAAATTCTAATTGTGAATGCACTCTGGTATAAAACTTCGACTATAGAACTCCTTGAAAAAAAACACTTTTGAGTTCATGTTTGCAGGCCAACTGCACTTTCGAAAGAACAAATGTCATGAAGATCATCCTGTCATCCGTTTGCCTCACCATTGGCGGTGAGTACATTCAAAATCAGTTTCGTGAGCGGAGAGTGAGCATTTTCTTGGATAATATTGTGCCTTTCTGCAGAACCGCTCTTCGTAAAGCCAATATGTAAGGACAACGGGAAAAAAAATTGAAGAATTTTTGTGTCGTGATGTATTTTTTTATTTCTCAATGGATGTTGCACATAAAAATGTTTCACGAAAAGATCTCAAGGCTAGAAACTTCAAACTTCAAAATCCTTTTATTCATCTTGATACGATCATGTTCCACGAAGTTACAGACTTGGAAACATCATTAAGGCGTTACCCCCACTTGTAGCGCAAAAAAAGGCCTTTTTCATAAATTTTTTTTAAAGAAAACTACAAAACTTTTTTAATCGATCAATATTCCATCTTAAAGAACACATCTTGAAGAACTTTCAGTAATTTTTTTATTGAAAAATATTACATTGTTTAGTGACATGAAATAATGTTTTTATATACACGGTTTGCGGTGACCAACATTGCGGTGAAGTGGATCATCTAAAAAAAAATGCGGATGGATTTAGTCAAATATAAGTATAAACTAGTCTTTAATCGAAGGATTTTACAAAATATTCATTTTTCACAAAATGGCGGACAGTCAAAGTTAATGGTTCGATTTTAACCAAAAAAAAATCGAACGATTAAAGACTACATTTTTATGTATTAAATAAGCCTGCAAAATTTCAAGAAGATCGGTTCATTAGTGTTCGCGTAATCTTGGTCACCGACTTCAGAAATGCCATTTTGAGAAAAACGCGTTTAAAGTTTCAATTTCCGGTCGTTTACACAACGGATTCTTCTCTTTCAACGCTCATATCTCAGTCAATTTTGTTCGGATCGACTTGACATTTTCAGGACATATTCTCAGGTACTTATACTTCAAACAAATGCAATAAAAAAAATCGATTTTCTTCAAAATCGCAAGTGGGGGTAACCCCGGGGCAAGATGATAACGAAACCTCGGGGCAAGATGATAACGCTAAGGTCATGATCAAATAAAACAGTACATACATGAGTCGGTCAATTTTAATTATCCTTTTAAACTAATCAACATTTATTAATCTTTTAATTTTGGAAGCAACAAAAATGAGTCTCTCTGATTGTTACCATACAATATATATTTTCAATTGAACCTTTATTTTTTCCATTTTACCCCGTATACGTGGCAAAATGAAACAGCGCTGAGATAATGATGGGACATTAATTATTGGCATCTTTCGTATATAAAAGTGGCTTCATTCTCAATACCAGCAATTTGATGAGCCAATCGTCTAAGTTCTGTAGTATTTAGTCCGAATAATCTTGATGCCATAGCATTTTAATCATTGGTAAGATCTTTTTCTTCCCCTGGTAGAAACACCGCTCGCAGAGGAACCGAACCCTTTACTAGTTTCATTTCACCCTTTCTAACGTAAATAGTGGTACGTTGTAAAATATTGCGGCTTTGCGATAGCTTGTATTTATCTTGCCCCGGTAGACGGTTAACGAATTGACAAAAAAAATAACCCAATAACCTTCAAAATTTCTGACCAACCGTTCTTGTTATATTAATAATTAGTACTTTCATTGTATTTACCTACCTGCCTCTAATCAATATCAGCAACTCAAATGAACTGAAACGATGGTAAACTTGACTGAAAGTTGGATCGGTTTGCCAAAAAATCCATATTGGTTTCTCACTCGAGACGCGTGCTTCCGCAGTTGATGCTTTCACACTCATTCACCCCCCGCTGCTCCACCAAACTCCTACGGGAGCACTGTGAGCACACACTGTTCAGTAGCTAGACTTATGATTCATCTTGTAGTCGGATAAAAGAGGTTCGTCTGTTTTGCCCAGCACTTTTTAGCGTAGAATACAAATTTTTGTTTTAATTTTGAAGTTCTCAACCCCAAGAAATAGGGGTTGAAAACTTCAAAATCGCCGTATCTCGCTAACTAATAGGCGGATCAAAAAAGTTTTCAAACAAAAGTTGTTTATAATAATAAACTTCGTAAAAAGTTATTCGACATCCAAGCCTCTATCTTTGAAAATAGCGGCGAAAAAGTGATTCGAATATTTGGGGTTGATGCGTGTGCGAGCGAGCAGACATATCGCTGCGTCCTTTTTTAGGTCAGTGGTGCTCGGGGCCGAGTTGAAATGCCGAACTTTGCATTTTCAAAACGCCTAAATCTACGAAAGACCAAAACTCCGAAAATCTGAGCACCGTCGAAATAATTCGGCTATGGAAGTTTTTAAAGTTTCAAAATTTTCAATAAATCGACGAATTTTTTCAATTTTTTTTTTTTATTAAGAAGTGGTTTCACATCAATATTGACATTTATCTAGACAATGTTATACGTTCTACATCATTTACAGTCAGCTGTATAGACTTTCGCTGGCATAATCTTGACGAGCCTTTTAATTTCCGAATATTCATATTAGGAATTTTAAATCGTCGGTGCATTGAAAGTTCCGAATTTCAACCCGGCCCTCATGTCAAGATTATGACGGCGAAAGTCTACATAGTCGACTGTAAGTTATGTAGAACGCCTAACAATGTCTACACAAATTTCAAAATTGACGCAAAATCACTTCTTAATCAAAAAAAAAAAAAATTCTTTAAATAATTCGTCGATTCATTGAAAATTTTTAAACTCTTAAAACTTCCATAGCCGAATTATTTTGACGGTGTTAAGATTTTCGGAGTTGTTTTTCTTTCGTGTAAAATTCTTTCGGAGTTTTGACCTTTCGGGGTATTATTTTTTCGAAGTTTTGAGCGTTCTGACCATTCAAAGTTCGGAATTCCAACCCGGCCCCATCTTGAATTTCGGAACATTGAAATTCGGAATTTTAAACCGTCGGAGCATTCGACTTTCGGAATTTCAACCAGGTCCCTGGTGTTCTCGTGTTTTTGTGCCGCTATTTTCAAAGATACGGGATTGGCCATCAGATAACTTTATACGTATTGTATTATTCCAAACAACTTTTGCTTGAAATATTTTTCGATTGGGCTATTAATTATCGAGTTACAGTGATTTTTAAGTTTTCAACCCCTATTTCTTAGGGTCGGGGCGAGTTGAGGGGCAACATTTCATTGGGGTTACTTTCAGTATGCAACCATCTAACTTGCATCAAAAATTCATATTATCCGCGAAAAAAGTGCTGGGTTTTCGTCTCTTTTACTGCGTATTCGTCTTGCCCCGAGTTCCCCAATATATAAAATGTTTAAACATTTGTATATTTATTTATTCTAATTTCGTTTGGCGAAGTCACATTCCTCGTATCGGGACAGCGTTCGAGTGTTCGCTCGTAAGGAAAAAGAAAAGTCGACGGAGGGATTGCGGGGTTGGCCGGGTTTCCGTATTCAGAAGCTGCGGCGGGGGTTGAAAATGCGCGCGCCCGCGCACTGCCAGGAACGTCGTGGGATCTCCAGTTTCGCAGCCTCCCTTTCATGGTCCGTATCACCGTCACGAGCAGAGGTGTGCCGTGTTCGTCGTGTTACTTCGCGCCGCGCGTTTCGCGTATTTATCTTGAGCCCTCCGCGTTATCTCGACACCGCGATTTTTACACGTTCCAACATTTATCATCGGTAATACGGAATCGTGGCTTTTTTTCGTGCATTTTATCGTAAATTTTTGTTCGGTCATCACCACAGGAAATACATCACGGTGAACGGTCGCGAATCGTCGAGAAAATTCGTTCGTTTGAATTATTCGACGAAGTAAAGTTTTCGAGAAAACAACAACAAAAAACATGTGAAAATCTGAAGGAGAAAAGGAAAAACTAGATCTGACTCGTGGAAGTGTAACCGAGGAGAGCAAATAAAGGGAGAGGAATCTGCAAAGTTCGACAGCGCGAAACTTCGTGATCTGGTAAGCGAACTTTTCGCTCGAGAGAAACAAAAATAAGTTAGCACATGTACTTACATTTATTGTTCTATTCGTGAAATTGCTGAATAACAAAATGAAATGGCAAAACGAAAAACAAGATAAAAATAAAGAAATTAACGACATTTTTTTTCGCCTCAGTACTACATGATTTTAGGGAATTTGTCATAAGTATTGCCTTGTGCACAGCCCGAAAAATAAGCGAGAAATTTCCTCAAGCTTGACATTATTCTTCCAAGCGTAGACTTTCTCGAATTTTTTTAAAATCGTTTTTCTAGATAGCGTTTTTTTTCTACTTGTCACTGTTTGTCTCTTTTGCCATTTCTGCTATCGTAGAGCTTCTGACTCCTTTGCAAAGTGCACCGTGTGCTATTGCATCTTTGCGGCAAGAGCATAACGTTGCGACAGATATTACATCACTGTTCTTCAAAAAAATGTGAGAGGTGCGCTCTTATGAATGTTTTTGACTACGAAGTACATATGAGAGAAAAAAGTTCGTAATAAATTTAATAGAAAACAGTAACTACACACATGTGTATTTTTGTTATTCTTATTAGTATTATTAATATTGGACAACTAAATGGATCACGATTTTATATTCAACGAAATGGTATTCACAAAAAAGCTCAGACATATAAGCACACACACACACACACACACACACACACACACACACACACACACACACACACACACACACATGTATATATGTAATATAGAAATGGATATGCACAAAGGTCTTCTAGAGTTTTTTCCAAGGGTTACAATACATATATACTTATGCTCACGCAGGGCTACTGGTCACGATCCCGTGAAAGTGTTGCAGGACATGTTTTCCCCTATCAAATGACCCAGTAATGCTTCATGCAAAAGTAAACCATTTTCGAGGTATTATTTTTTTAAAGTGTACGCAAATTTAAAGTAAAAATTTTTAAAAAATCCATAGTGCGGAATTAAACTTTTCCATTATTTGTAGTTTTAGGACACAGTGAAAAAGATATATCAACAATCAAATAAGAAGAATTACTAAACTTGCCGAGTTTTGGACCCCTGATTCAAAAATGTTTGCAGGTTATTCTTATTTTATTGTTGACAATACTCTGTCTCTATGTCCTCAAAATAAAAATAATTTAAAAAAGGTTGAAGGCCACATAACATTTTTTTAAATTAATTTTTTAAGTTGCCTATCCCTTACGTTGAGAGATGGTAATAAAAATAATCATATCCCGAAAATGGTTCACTTTAGCGTAAAGCATCACTGGGTTAAGGATAGCGGAGAACAGTCTTACGACCCCTTGACGGGATCGTGACCAATAACCAGTGGCCCTGTATAATTTTAGTATAATATTTACATTTTACATCATTTTTTATACAATATTTAAAATGTATTACATATTTTAATATAATAGTTAAAATATACATATGTTTATGCGAGTGTATACGTATGAGTAACTCTTGCACAAACATTTTCACGGTTTTCATCGATAAACGATACAAATAAGTACAATGCAAAATATACACATGTAGTGTACATGCGGTGACAAAAATGATGCGGTATTTTTCCACTAGTTGTGTTTCCCGAAGCTTTCGGATACGTGCACTGCGTTTTCCCTCTCTCTCCTTCTCTCTCTCTCTCTCTCTCTCTCTCTCTCTCTCTCTCTCTCTCTCTCTTTCTCTCTCTCTCTCTCACTTTTTCTCTTTTCCGCACATTCACTAAATATCCGGTAAAGCGCATTACCACGTGCCTATTCCTTCATGTTAGCGAACAAAATATCGCCCTCCCTTCTCCTACCACGCGTCTCACTGGAGAGAATTCGTGAAAAGAGATTTCAATTATTCAGAGACGCGCGCACCAATCTCTTGTGCGGCAACAATTTTTCTATTTATTCGAGCTTGAATATTCCTCGAAATTCTTTTTTTTAATAAGAAAAATAAGCAAAATATCGATCGATGGCGATTAATGCCGAGTACTATTTTTCGCAACGGTATCGAAGGGCGGGGGGGGGGGGGTATGAAAAAAAACGTCGAGGTGAAGCTTTTCGTATACGAATGATCTGTCCGGTTTCGACGGATGCACGTTGTACCAGCGACGATGACCCACTTTCGTTCATGAAACCAGCCCTCGATGTAGAACGCTCTTGCTCGCCACCCCCACCCCGGGAGATTAACGTGTATATGTATACGAGCGAGATATAGTCGGAGCATTCCGAATCTACGAGCTTATTACCTACCCCGCGAGTTTCCCACGACTAGGGTGGTCAGCCATTGATAGAGCTTTTTCATCGACCCATCATTCGATCTTACCCTGTGGCATTTTTCGTTATCGCTTCTGCAACGAAATTAAACAACGTCGGAAAAAATTGAAACGTTTGTACAGAATAAAAATGTTCGATAGTTTTTCACGATGTTAATGATCTGTTGTTTAAAATTTTTTTTATTGCTCTGCAAATTTGTAAGTGAAAGTAGGGTAGTCAGGAATTAATAGGATTTTTTTAATCGACCCAGCATTCGATCTTACCGATGGCAATTTACGTTTACGCTCCTGTCAAAAAATTAATCAACGTCGAAAAAAAATGACACGATTGCAAGTAAAAAAAATCGAAAAATTGTTTACAATGTTAATTATTTGTTTTTATTCTGAATTTCTTTTTTGGTCTGAAATGTTCACTGTGCAAGTCGGTTGGCTCGGGTGTGGTAGTCAGGTATTAAGGCCTTACCCCCACTTGTAGCGCAAAAAAGGCCTTTTTCATGAATTTTTTAAAAGAAAACTACAAAACTTTTTTAATCGATCAATATACCATCTTAAAGAACACATCTTGAAGAACTTTCAGTAATTTTTTTATTGATAAATATTACATTGTTTAGTGGCAAATGGCCGTCAATGCAATAATGTTTTTATATACACGGTTTGCGGTGACCAACATTACGGCGAAGTGGATCATCTGAAAAAAATATGCGGATGGATTTAGTCAAATATAAGTAGAAAACTAGTCTTTAATCGAAGGATTTTAAAACAGTCGGACAGTCAACGGACTCAACGGAACTCAACGGAAACAGGCGGACAGTCAAAGTTAATGGTTCGATTTTAACGAAAAAAAACGGCCGTTTTTTGGCTATAAAACGGCCATTTTTTTCGAAAAAAAAATCGAACGATTAAAGACTACATTTTTATGTATTAAATAAGCCTGCAAAATTTCAAGAAGATCGATTCATTAGTGTTCGAGTAATCTTGGTCACCGACTTCAGAAATGCCATTTTGAGAAAAACGCGTTTAAAGTTTCAATTAGCCGGTCGTTTACACAACGGATTCTTCTCTTTCAACGCTCATATCTCAGTCAATTTTGTTCGGATCGACTTGAAATTTTCAGGACATATTCTCAGATACTTAAACTTCAAAAAAATGCAATAAAAAAATCGATTTTTTCAAAATCGCAAGTGGGCGTAACCGCTTAAAAGGGGCTTTTTTAATCGATCCAGCATTCCATCTTACTTCGTGGAAATTTTCGTTATCGTTCCTGCAATAAAATTAATCAACGTCGGAAAAAAATATTGACATGATTGTCAAGAAAACTAAAAAAATAACAATTTTTTACGATGTTAAGGGGTCTTCTCACTTTAGACGATAAAAGAAGGCTATTTCCATGAATTTGTTTTTGTCGGTTTATATTATAGATATTGATATACAAGTTATTATACTTATTAAATACATTTCCGAAAAAAAATGTTTTAAATTATTTATTTAAGTCACTATTTATAGACGGAAATGGTAGTTACCAAAATGTCCTAAAAAATGGTTGATCAGCGCGGTTGATAAAATCTCGGAGATAGATCATCCGGAACAAAAAAATCAAACGGTTTTACATTCAGTATGTTAATGGCTAGAGCGCATATCGTACGATTTTTTATGTATGCAGAAATAACAAAACGGTGGACATTTTTCGAAAAAAACAAACAAACGTGTTTTGCCACCGTTTTTGCCCAAAAAGTAAATATCAAAACTTAAAAAAATCCTTGATACGCGCTATAGCTATAGCTATAAAGAATATGTTATAAAGAATATATAAAGAATTTCATAAGGATCGGTTCGGTAGTTTCGAAGATTTTATCAACAAGCCGTCGAAAAAACGTTGCTTGGAGAAAAACGTGTTTAAAGTTTGTGTAGGTTACATAAATACATAAAAATATTTTTTTAAATGTATTTCGAAAGTGTATTTATTAAGTGTAACAACTTTTACATAAATATCTATAACGCAAACCTATAAAAAAAATTCATGAAAATAGCCTTTTTTAGCGTCTAAAGTAAGAACACCCCTTAATGATTTGTTTCCATTTTGATTTTTTCATTGTTCTACAAAGTTCACGGTGCAAGTAAATTGGTATAGTTGGGGTAGTCGGGAATTACAAGGGAATTTTTTATCGGCCTATCATTCGATCTCACCCCCTGGCAGTTTACGGTACAGCTGCTGCGACAAAATTAATCAACGTCAAAAAACAGTTGCACCTATTGTAGAGAAAGAAAAATTCTTTATAATATTTTACGATGTCAATGCTTCTTTTTATTTTGATTTTTCTATTGATTTGCAAAGTGCACTGTGCATGTCAGTCAGTCTGGCTGGGGTAATCAGGAATGCCTAGGAATTTTTCTATCGACCTAATATTCGACCTTGCCCCCTGGAAATTTCCGTAACCGCTCCGGCATCAAAATGAACCAGGGTAAAAAATATTAAAACCTTTGTAGAGGAGAATTATCAAAAAATAATTTTTTACGATGTCGATGTTTATTTTTTGTTGCTTTTTTTATTTCTCTGAAAAGTTCACCATGACACTATGAAAAAACGATCGAAACTAGCCGGAGAAATAGATTCTTCTCCGGCTAGTCTCTATTGAGATCCTCTCAATAGAGGATTACCTGAAGGAAGTTTACTTTTTCCGGTATTTTATTCGGCAACCGAAAAAAATTCGTAACATTGTCTCCACCTGGAGAAATAAATGTGAAGAGAAACGCGCAATTTCGTGTTTTTTTTTCTGGCTGTTTTCACTCACGTGATTCTGCAAATTCCTTCGGGTAAAAAAGTGGTCGGTTGCCCGTGTAATTTCTACCCATGCACACACACATGTGTGTGTGTGTGTGTGTGTGTGTGTGTGTGTGTGTGTGTGTGTGTGTGTGTGTGTGTGTGTGTGTGTGTGTGTGTGTGTGTGTGTGTGTGTGTGTGTGTGTGTGTGTGTGTGTGTGTGTGTGTGTGTGTGTGTGTGTGTGTGTGTGTGTGTATATTTCGCCTGGAGGCTCACGTAGTACGAAGACGAATTTTCTCGTCCATTTGGCAGCTTTGGAGCAAGAGTGCAAAAAACGAGATGAAAAGGGGGTTAACGCGAGACCTCTTAAAAAGCTACGGGGGCCGCCCGCAGCGATGATGTAACAGATAGGCAACGAAAAACCGCGGAAATATTGTCGATGCGACTTCCGTACGTTTCACGCTTCGAGTACTAAAATCATCATTGATCACACCCCAGGTAGGGATTCAAAAGGCTGACGATGGAAACAAGCTTGTGCGAGCCTTGTTTCACCGAGCCTGAGTGAGACAGACCTGGGCCTGGTTTCATTGCATCGTTTGGCGCAGCCTGGAACCAAGACTGGCTGCTTAGCCTAAACTCAGGGTTATTTCAAGCTTTATTCAGCCGGTGAATTTTAAGGCTGAAAAATCCACGCTGGATGCAGGCTTGTTTCAGGTTGTGATAAAATAAAATAAGTTTAAAATAATATTTTTTCTGTACTTTTATGAAGAAAAAAAATGTTGCAATGAATTTGTCAAGTGCGAAGACACGAAAAACGAAAGCGAAGGAGGCAGCTCAGAACATTTGAACATATGCTCTCATCGATATTTATGAGGTACACAAAAAAGTTTTTTTTTTTCTCGTCACACACAGATTTCGTATATACTCACTCTCTGGAGTTTGTGTACACTCTGTGTATTACGTGTCCCATAAACAACAAATAAAATAAAGTATTGTTTTTAAAAATATTTTTTATATATATTTTATAACAAATAATATAATAATTAAAACAAATAATATAATAATTAAAAGAAATAATATAATTAAATTTACCCCAATGTAGAAAATAGAAAACTAAAAACAGGCCTCATATAGCCTCGAGAAGAGTTTGGGATAAGCCTGGTCATAAAAATGCTCGTGAAGGCTTCATTAAGGCTCGTTTTGAGCCTTGTTGTTTCGTCGTTTCAGGCTTAGTACAGGCTTTTCTACCAGCCTTTGGTCAAGCCTGTGTGCAAGAGCCTGAAACCGCGTTATCATTCAGAGGTTCAGCTAGGCCTGAAATCAGGCTGGTGCTCAGCCTGAATTAAAAAATGTGAGCCTTGTTTCAGAGCTTGGCGAGCCCTTTTTTCACCGTCAATTCCTACCTGGGACGTCATTGGAAAAGCGTTTGGTACGATGTGACAGCGGGATTTTTCATTCGCGCCATTAATATCGAATTGGTATTTTAATATTTCGGCGTTAACGGGATCATCTTCGTTTTCTCATTTCCGGGAGAATATGAACATGCCGTGAAATTGTTTTTAATGACCCTACTATAAATACGGATTAATGCCACGGTGTAGAATTTCCTCGCGATCCAGCCACGCGTTGGTCGAGAGAGGGCGCCCGTTAAAACTCGTATTGCACAGATTTATGCACGCCGCCCCTTGAGGGTTATGCGAAAAAGCAGTGAATCAATATAAATGAAGATGGAATATGCAAACGCAACATGATTCTGGTACGAACCGGGTAAATCGAATGTACCTTCGTTATTTTGATTTATTTGTATTTGGGCTTTATTTTCATTTTTAGTTATTTTTGTTTATTTTTATTCGATTGATCGATTTATTTGGTATTAAAAGAATCGTATGCAGAAAGTGCCAAGCCCTCTTAAAAAAATAAGTAAACTGATGTGAATATAAATAAAGTACGCAGATATAATATTAGAGTAGCGCATACCATGTAAAAAGGATTCACACTTTTTAGCCTCTTCAGATAATTTAATTATTTTATTTTTCGGAATTAACTTATTCGTTCAGTCAATTGATTATCAAGTTTATTAATTATTTTTCTTGAATGAATTAAGTGAATTTATTATTATCGAATTTCCCGGCTTAACTTATTCATGGATTCAATTAGTTATTATTTTTTTTATTCACGTTCTTAAGGCCCAAGGCCACAGTAACGGGTATAAAATCATGTGCGAATTTAACAATTTTTTTCGCATGAAAAAGTGTTTTACTCATAAACTTAATTACACATCTACTTAGTATGAATATCCAGCGGTTAGAAAATATTTTTCTTGTTTTTTGTTTATGGCCGACTACCAATATTTTCTTTTGTTATCTTTTTTGAGGCGCTCCGCGGCGTGACCTTTAGCATCCACAATTTTTTACCTAGAACAAAAAACAAAAATGCTCATCAATCAACATTAGAATACCCAGAGAAGTACGTAGGGAATTTAAAAAATATTGTTTTATTGAAACGTTGTAGGTATTGGAACTTTCGAAATGAATTTTCAGTGAAAAATTTCGTTATGACTGCCCATAAACTGCTCATAAAATGAAAAGTTTTCGATTAATCAGAAATCCCGTACGTACTTTTCTGCAAAATGCAATTAGGAATATAAGTTTAAAATTTTAAGTAAATCGAGTGAAAATTGTTGAAGTTATTTGTCACTCCAATTGGAAAAAAATTGTTTCGAGAAGTTTCGAGTAGTCGGCAATTTTAAACATCGAAAGAATATATATATACATTTTCTAACAGCTTGATATTCATACTAAATATATGTGTAATTAATTTTATGACTGAATCACTTTTACACACGAAAAAAAATAGTTAAATTCGCACATGATTTTATACCCATTACTGTGGCCTAAGGCCTGAAATTGACATCAACTAATTTCTTATTACTGCATTCCCCGAGATAACTCATTCGATACTCCTCACTGAAAATTCTCATTTCAAATAGTCTTTGTTAGTCTTATTGTTAAGGACCCGCAAAACAATTAATATATCAGTACAAGCGAAGATAAAATGTGTTGCCATAAATATGCGAGGCCTAGAAAAGAAAATTCATTCCTCTTTGCCCCAATTTCTACATTTTCGCATTTACTTGAAGTATAAAGTGTAATAAACCCAAACTTCTCCTATTTCTCTTTTCGGTGTTGACCTATTACCTATCGCGTTACTTTCATAAACTTGAACAAATATACAATCTCAGGACATCTTCATTCATTAAAAAATACCAGAGGTATTAGGTGCATGAATTTCCAAATGTAACAAAGTATTATACATACCATTGAATCGCAGGAAGTCAGAGATAGGTGAGCGAGAGAGAGAGAGAGGGGGGGGGGTGAAGAAGGGGAATATATATAGGTTGAGCCCGAAGTTCCATCCCTTCGGACTCATCTGAGTGCATTCGCAATTAATAGTCGCCTACCAGAGTACTACGGAGGACAATCGAATTTATGTTGTCGTAGTGTTGCGGACGTAGTTACTTTCATACCTCTATATATATATATATATATATATATATATATATATATATATGGGGTATTCCAGCTCAACTCAGACAACATTTCCCTCACCATCGTTGATTATAAATTTCCATAGTGGGAAACCTCACTCTCGGTGGCAAAAAAGCGAGAATTTTTTTTCTTTTCTTCCACCACCTCTTGACTTCTGCGGCTGCAAAAAATCGAAAAGTCCGCTCGAGCCGTTCTTAAAATTCTGAAAAAATGTCCCTCCTAGACCTGATTTCAGCATTTTTCACAAAAGCTTCACTTCTGCTTCCAATACTTACTAATTTCTTTTTGTGAAATTCAGATTTTGGTAAGGATTATTCGACGGTTTGAAGTCAGAAGAGCACTTTTTCGGTCACTTATACATCTCACCCGAATTGAATTTTATCTGACTCCATATTTTTTGAAGTTTTCTTTACTTGCAAGACCGAAAGTACACTTCCGACTTCCAAACTGTTGAAAAATCGCTCCCGAAATGGAAATCTCACGAAAAAAAATTAGCAAATATTGGAAGCAAAAGCTGAGTGTTTGGGAAAAATGAACAAAACAGGTCTAAAACGTGTCTATATTTTTCAGAATTTAAAAAACGGTGCGGGTGGACTTTTCTTCTGCAGTAGCAAAAGGGCAAGGGGCGGGGACAAAAATAGAAAAAATTAGGTGTTTTTTTGACATCAGGCGTAGGGTTTTCCACTATGGAAATCAACTATCAACGTTGGCCAGGGAAATAATTGTCTGAGTTGAGCTGGAGTATCCCATATATGTGTGTGTGTGTGTGTGTGTGTGTGTGTGTGTGTGTGTGTGTGTGTGTGTGTGTACATGAATTGCGCCATACACATAAATATGATGTATTTATGGCTCTTACGTAAACGTGTATATATATATATATGGCATACGTGAATGCACGTAGGTACATTAAACGTGAATCGAATAGAACTTCATGAGGGCTGAGAACGCCGGACCCCCGTTTCCCTCATTATTACGCAAAGCTACGGAGAACAAGGTGACATTAAACTTCTGAAATTACGAGTGTGTATCCTTGCAGAAACGTATGTGAAAATGAGATCATACGTGTTGTTCCTCATCGTTGCATTTCCTGAACAGGCACTGGCGTTTCCCTTAGTCAAGTGATGATCTATCAATACATGACTGTCCAAGGGATTATACCTACCTGTCCCATTAATTCCTGACTGTCCAACATTGAGTAGGCGTAAATGGGCCGCCGACCAGACTCGGTTGCGTGTTGACGACCTGCAGTTTCCCTGTGCCCTCGTACTGTAGTCCGCCAGGAGGTGGCTGGGGCAACACTCCTGAGGTTCTCACGAGAAGTGGAAACTTCGAAGTGCCAGGGGGCTGCGTAAGGGATCGCAAAAGCAAAAGGGCGTATGGAGGGTGAATGGGGAACATTGGCCGTTGGAGAGTTTTATTTTCACTCACGCAATGTACCGTGACAAACCTGTCCATTTCCGTCGACAATTTCAGGCAAAAAGGATTTTTTTATTTGTCCTTCTGCCTAAAAATAATTCGTGCATTTTTTCTCCTTTTTTTGGTGACTCGAAGAACGTCCTGAAAGTTTCTTTCGACTAGGCGCGTTCCGACATCCCTGCCGAGGGAATGCGTGTATCGCAGATCAATGGCTTGAACCCATGGAAGAGCAGGATGAGTCCCGACTGGTTGAACATTCTCACGAGCTAACATCGGCTGCATCCCGGGCGTTGTAATGAAAAACTGCCTGGAGAAATCGCCTAGTGACGGTGAATCGTATTACGGCTGCTAGGTGGGGTAAAAAGGGTGAAAAAAAGCGTGCCAACGGCGAAGAAAATACGACACCGTGCTATTCGATGCACGTAGAGCGGCAAGAATGAAATTTGTCACCGGGGGAAAGTACGGGCGAATTAAAGAGAGAGAACGTGTTGTATGTGTCCCACGGTTGAGGGGTATTGAGTGATCCATGAAGAGAGAGAGAGAGAGAGAGAGAGAGAGAGAGAGAGAGAGAGAGAGAGAGAGAGAGAGAGAGAGAAATGGACTCCGTGGGTGCCTGCAACGAAAACCGACGAGTCACGGAATTTCGAGCTGCAAATAGCAACTACATCGCGGTGAACCCACGCCCTCGATCATTACATCGTTTTCCCTCATTCGTAAATTTTCCCACTGCAAAACTCGAAATTAAAACGGGATTCCTGCACGACGATTATTTAAGGCGTATACCAGTGTAGAATTTTCGAAAAATTGATATTTTTTTTTAATTGGCTTTAGGCGGGACATACATTTACAACGATAAAAAAATCGATTTCTTTTTTTTTTCTTTAGCCGATAGAACTATATATGTAGAATATTTTCCCAAAGGTTCAAAGCAAAATTCGAAAAACTTCAAACGTTACAGCCCGTCAACGCTGTGCCTCGGCGCTCGGATTCGGAGCGGGCGTGAACTTCAAACGCATTTTTCTCAAAACTGCGTTGTCGAAATTGGCGTGCAGGATTACTCAAAAACTATTAAGCCGATTTAGTTGAAACTTGGTATGAATATTGATAATATTGGTACCTTATACTTGACGAAAATTATTTTTGAAAAGTTGGAAAAAAACGACTTTTTTAATCCACATTTTACAGAAATGTTGCGTGAAATGTTGATTTTCTTATGTAAATACGTACCATTTTCTCAAATATGCATTTTCTTCATTTTAATTACCGTCACATAGAAACTATACATGTTCGAACTTTTTTGCAAATAAAAGTCTACGGGAAGCTAAACTGCACGCTGATTCGCAACTCCCGCAGCGACCTCGCTGTTACACTATGCCACAACTCCGCCATTTTGATGATGAATTAATTAAAAAAAATTGTTTCGTATATTTAAATATAGTATTAACGTATACCTAAAGTTTGATATTGTTATCAATGAGATGAGTTATCTAAAATTAAAATTTAATCGATATTACGAAATTTCACTATACACTTCATTTCGCGTTTTTCTGTCTTCACCGTCGGTTAAAATAAATCCATTCTCGTTTGGTTACTCTAGAGCAGGCGACGTAGAGCTGACCATGCGAAAAGCAGGCTGTTCGTAGGTTGAATCCAGCCGCTCGTAGCGTTTGTCCTTGCGATTTGTTAATCGTCATCACAAAGCAGACGATTAAGTGGTATCCGCGGTACAAACACCGTCTCACCCCGTCCGCCCCCCCATCGGAACTTCATTCTCGATGACGTTTTGTTATAAAGCAATCAATTGCTTAAATTATACTCGATCGATTCAAAAGAAACATATACCATTATCTTCGTGGCGTTTTAAGCTATACAACAGAGAAAACCATATTTCATTCGGTTCTGTAGTTTTCAAGGGATACGAGGACACACAGACAGACTGTACACGATATATATAATGGGGTATTCCAGCTAAACTCTTCCATAGAGAGATTTCCATAGTGGAAAACATTACTCCTAGTGTCAAAACAAGACGTAAGTTTTTTCAGATTTCTTCCCCATTCCCTGCCCTGTTTTTTTTTGTGCAATACGTAATAACCTACGGTATACAATGGGACTCTGAAAATTTGAAGAAAATAAATATTTATATATAATATATTTTTATATGCCATATATATATATATATATATATATATATATATATATATATATACACACACACACACACACACACACACACACACTGCCGGCCAAAAGTTTGGGTACACTAGTCGAAATTTCATACCGCACTAACAGTTAAGTACCGGACTCAAAACTTAAGATATGTGAATTTCCTAAGTGGCGTTTTAAAGAGGAGAAATTTAACTTTATTTTGCTTTTTTCGAAAATTCTCTACGATTTTTTTTCGCCCTGGTACGCACTTTTCAACGTGGCAATTTTTCGGCTATTTTTTGGCCGGCCAAAATTAACTGCAAAGTTTATGGGAAAAAATTTCTTCGTTTTTTTCCATGGCAAATGTAAAAAAAATATCGAAACCGACATTTTTGCTTTTTAGAAAGTTTCAGACGATTTTTCTTTGCCCCAGTATTGTATTTTTAGCTACAAAAGACATGTTTTAGAAAAAAGGCGTCATCGAAGAACTATAGGGTTTCAGAGGAAATGTCAAGAGGGTAAAAAGTTGCATGGGTTTAAAGTGGAGTGGCTGGAATTTTTTCGAAATTTTTTTTGGACATTTTTTTCCCATTTTAGGTGGGAACTTCGATCAGTGGAGAGGTTCCACTTGGGAATTATGAGGTCTAGGACAATATATTGATAAAGGAATATTTGTTTACATTTTAATTGTTAATAAACTACAATTTTTTAGATTAAAAAAATGCCGTGTAACTCGGAAAATCGTCGTCAGTTGGTTGTTGTGCCCCGAGAAATATCGGATTTACGACAAAATATTAAAAAGCAGAAAGTTGTAATTTTTCATTTTAGATTCGCTGACATTTTTCCAGATTTATTTTTTAAAACGTCTTTCACTGTGATGTTTTTCCCCCAATAACAAGGTGTTTTGTTGGCCCTTTATTACAAATCCAGCACCACACAACTTTACACTTTTGGACTTGCTTTTTGACGCAAAAAAAATAGTCAATCAAGTCTCTTACCTCCTCTCTACGAGTTTCTCATCAAAAAAAGATTCCCCGAGTTCCACCGAAATAATTTAAACAAAAAATCTAAAAAAATTGTAGTGAATGAAAAATAAAAATGCAAACAAATTTTCTTTTTTTCAAAGATCAAAGATTTTTTTCCCCCAATCTATGCAGTCAATTTTCGACAGCCAAAAAATAGCCGAAAAATGGCCACGTCCAAAAGTGCGTACCAGGGCGAAAAAAAAACGTGGAGAATTTTCGAAAAAAGCAAAATAAGAATAAATTTCTTCTCTTTAAAACGCCACTCAGAAAATTCACATATCTTTATTTTTGAGTCCGCAATCTACCTTTTAGTGCGATAAGAAACTTCGACTACTGTACCCAGACTTTTGGCCGGCAGTGTATGTAAACTATTATTGATTATTATATACAACGAACAATAACATTATATAATTATGAATTATTTAAAATACAAATTATAAAATATTACGTCTCTATTCATATATTTAAATAAATTGAAATGTCATGTAATATTAATAATTCATAACAATCCGTGGTATTTATGACAAACGCCAACAATAAAACTTAACACAGTAAAACGAACTAAAACTAAAACGAACGTTTTGCCATACATTTTTCTCTAAGTCTGTAGGAGATAAAATATGCAACGATAAAAAATGAATTGAATAAGCGAATCAAATTAATACAAACTTTGCAACCCTCGATGGCCCGAACGTGAGTAATCGTTTTAATCTTAACGTCATTGGAGGCAGCAAGGTAATCACGTTGTTGTATCGGCGATAATGGAATGTCGACGAAGCGTTCTCGTTTGAAGCCCTCGGTGTTCCCCACACTGATAGTTTTAATCCTGATCGGGGGAGAGCTTGCAAGTACATGCTTGTGGATTACAAGTTGGAAGAGTCTTCCTGACTAGGGTAGGTCCCTAGGTGCGGACACGTATCCCCATCTCTTGACATCACCTGTGCTTCGCGAACGAGAAATTATATGGAACCCTTGAGTATCTTAATTGCACAGCCAGTAGATCGTTCAATATTCGACTCGTGTCCACGAACCTCAATTATTCGTGACAAAGGTTTTTTCTCGAATTACGTCACTCTAACCTACATTTCGAATTTTCGATCGGAACGGAAAGTCGCAAATCTCAGCCAAAAAAGGCCAAACAAATGTTGGAGGTAGTATTTTAAAAAAACTCCATTGCGCTTCTTTTCTCATTTTTATTACTTTTTTTTGACATTTTTTGTACTTTTTTCTCATCAGGTGACCTCAATCGTCGTGACTTTTTCTACACGGAGAAAAATTATTAATCCAATATCATTGGTGTTATTGAATGAAATTTCGTTGATTCAATTGGAAAATTGTTGGTGTAAATAATCGGATTTATTAGTCCAAACAAAACGCTCTTGACTTTAATAACATGATAGAATTAGAAGTTTTTTTTTCATTCAAAAGATATATTGTTAGCCGAGAACAATATATTATTGAAACTATCTAAAACATTATCGCGAAAAAATTATGTACTTTTGAATGCATTTTATGAACCGAACAAAAGAAGCGTTTCGATTCATAACATGAATATTGTTGATTCGAGTAAACAAGAAAAATTGAATTTCACTCGTTTGATTCAGATTAAATTTCTATTGAGTAAATATATTATTTTATTTTTTTCACCATATCCGATATTGATTTCCGAGTACATTATACTTTAAAATATTAATATTTTATTTTGATTTAAAAATATTAAGCTAATGTCTGAATTGGTTAAATAATTATGCGAAAATAAAATTTGTTTCTTGCGAATTTGGTTGAAAAAATTCAACCAAATCATGGCCGAGCGCCACCGAAATTATAGGTGCGAGGAAACCCGTAGTTCTCGGAGTAACCGCTAGAAGCCGCACGCGCGCTCGATTCTCGCAAGCGTGGCGCAAACCGAAAATCTACTTAAACACCAGCGAAGCTGTAAATAGTGTCGCTTCTTGGCCTGTGGCTAAGATCAAAGTGTAGCATCTGTTCTTATCAGTTGAATATCTGATATTCTTTTCATGGATATTCCATTGAATTTCTGATATTCTCTCCACTATTATCGTGGATGATTATGCTAATGCTCACTTTTTATTTAAGATTTAAAACACATTGAAAAACTTACGCCCTATGGCATATTCGTTCCGATGTAGTAAAGAAATAATTAATTCTATTGATTATATTTTTGTACGGAATAAAAAATGTTGTAGCGACCGCTTAATTATTTCATCCATGCATCTACGGATTGTATATAGAATAATTTCAATAGAATATAATTTTATTTGAAGGATAATGTAGATATTCAGAGAACAGAAGAGCTTTTTCAAATACAATAATATGTTATTCGAATCAATCGCATTTTCCAATATTTTATAGTATTGTAACAATCTCATATATCGGTGGCACTCCGTAGCAGCACATTTATGTGGATCAACCAATATATATTTTTTAATTTAATTGGTTTTTTTTCTCACCACAGTGTACTTTTAGAAAATTGCGTGTCGATTTTTTTACAAAATGGAAATATGAATGTACTATTAGAGAGGCTCGAACGAGCTTTATTTTTTATTTTGAGCTTGATTCACCTTCGATCGGCTTATAAACAAAACTTTGACTTTTTCCGCCAATCTATTGCAAAAAAAGGCTTTTCGAAACACGCGGACTTTTTGGAAAATGCGCTGTAACTCGAAAGTGTTGTATTTAAAAATAAAATATGTACGGAAGAGAAAATTCGAAAAAAATCAAATATAGGGACAAGAGGTCGAAAAAAATATGAACACTTCGCTTTTGCAACTGCATTTGATCGAAAAAATGAGAAAAGTTTCTAAATTTGTCGTCTGTGACTCGAGGAAAGTCATTCCCCCGCATATTCACAATTCGCGCGGCTTAGGGGGAATTGTTCGGAGCTTTTTTGTTCCCGCCCACGAGTAGCTTTGTTTTTCTTTAATTGGAGCAATTTTTTTTATACCTTCGTTTTTCTCCCCTAGCAATGGTAAAGAGAGAGACAGAGAGATAGAGTATAAAAGAAAAACAGGATTGATGTCGTTTGTGCGGGCGAATGGATAGGACCGATAGAGCTAGGGGCGCGGAGGGGGGGGGGGCGAAGAAAAAGATACGTAGAACGATATTTCTTCTGCACTAACATTTTTTGTACGGGGTTGGAAAAAAAATGATACGTCCGGACCACTGCACACAACACCGCAGACATTTTTCACATTTAAGGGTGAGCTTCGCAGGATCTTTTGTGCGGGTATGCTCAAACCAGGAAGAAGGAGGGAGCGTAACAGCGAACATTCGCCAATATTATAAACAGCCTCCTATTTAAATACCGCGTAGGAAATGTGAGAACAAATGTCGACTTTTGAAAAGATCTACGATTTATTTATTAGTACAATTATTTCGTTAGTAAATGCAAATTTCCACCACCGACGAGTGAAATTAAACTAATTAGAAAGTTTTCACTCGTGTTTTTTCTATGAGCAGAAATTTTCGTGAATTTTCGAAAGGCGTTTAAAGGAGAACAAATTTACATTTATTTCATTTTTTCAGACAAATTCTCTGCGATTTTTTTCGCCCCGTTACGCCCTTCTGAACATGGCCATTTTTCGGCTTTTTTTGACGTCCAAAATGAACTGCAAAGTTTGTCGACAAAAAAATTCCTCGGTGTTTTCCATGCTCTATTTTAAAAGGACATCAAAACCAAACATTTTGTTTTTTAGAAAGTCTCGTACGATTTTTTTTTGCCCCAGTATTGCACTTTTAGCCAAAAAATACATGTTTTAGAAAAAAATGGCGTTATCGATTAACTATGGGGTTTTAGAGGAAATACCAAGAGGGAAAGAAGTTACACGAGTTGACCCTAAAATGGCTAGAATTCTTTAGGATTTTTAAAAACTTTTTAACTTTTTTGGTCAGAACGTCGACGAGTAGAGAGGCTCCACTTGAAAATTTGGGGTCTAGGACAATATATTAAGAAAAGAAATTTGTTTACATTTTTATTCTTAATTAACCACCATTTTTTAGTTCAAGAAAAAAATTCGATGGAACTCGGAGAATCGTCATCAGTTGATTGTTGTCCCTGGAGAACTATCGGATTTAGGACAAAATATTAAAAGAAAAAAGTCGTAATTTTACATTTTCGTCTCTGCACGTCGTCTTTCAACATGAGTCTTTCGATTCCGAAAGTTCGAGTTTTTGTCATGCAGATTTATTTTATTTCTATTGTGCTGAGCAAATAATAATCGTATTGAGTAATGGCCTGTCACATTCTGTCCGTCGCAAAATCTGAGACGATTTTTTCCGACCTTCAATCATTATTAGCACATTAATATTCGCTAGGATTGGAAAAACAACATTTTCGTAGCAACAAAATAATTCGACGAAAACGCACACCCGCGAAGGCTCGAGGGTTCGCGAATAGTTAATTGGAGACCCAATTCCGAGGATTTAAAGCTGCAGCGAGTCATCATCCGGTTTCAATCCACGCGTTGATACGTCCACTTAAGGCGGGCAACCGCTTTAAGAGACCGAAAATTCGATGATTTTTCTATATTGCAAAAAATAAACGGAAATTTCCGCAACTCTGACAATAATTTATTCATATTTTCATACATGTCTGGTATTTTTTTCAAGTTAGTTCGTGCATTAATTAAGGTGTGATCCGCTATGTCCCTTGGCGTGTACTCAAATGATGCCAAAATATTTTTGAATATATGTATTTTCCAGAATTATAAAAACCGAAATTTTTTCTTTCAAATTTTGCTTGGCGACAGTGGGAAAGGGGGAAAGCTACTTTGCACGTTCATGCACAGTAGCTTTCCCCCTCAACTGACATTTCGTATGGAAAGCTGTTAACTTTACGCGGTAAAATTGCCCGCGAGGTTTAAATTCAAAACTTAAGGGGCTATACCAGTGTGAACGCTGAAAATTTGGATGATTGTCCGAAATTTTTTGGAAGGAAAGTACTCAATTATATGTTTCGGAAAGATAAGTATATATTTGGCTATATTTGACCTATATTACATAATTTTTTCATTGAAAAATATTGAGATCCAAGCGAATTATGCGCTACATTCGGAGGCGCCAAAAAAAAAGTTCCTCCACTCTGCTGACATGATTCCGGCCGATTGAGTAGCTAAAACCGAAAAAGGAAAAAAATGTCGTTAAACTGGATGATATTTCCTGTTCAATGAGGTAGGATTTTCGAAAAATGTCAAAATCTAACAAAATGGCGTAGTTATGAAAAAAGTCTGTTTTCTTGCCTATAAGTCGGTCGTTTTTTTCAAGGCCAAATCGCCAATTTTCCTCCAATCAAAAATGTCCTACGTCATTGTAGAGTAAATATATTTAAGACTACTCAGTTCAAATTTCAAGTCAATCGGGTAATTGCTCGTTGAGTTGTAATGTCAGCAAATTTGAAAAATCTCATTTCGAGAAAAACGCGTTTAAAGATTTAACTATCGAGTTTTGCTAGATAAAATTATTAGAGATACGGCCTTGAAATTGTTACAGGATATTCTTGAAAGTATAAACTGTCGAAAAAGGGGAAAAAATCGATTTTTTGAAAGTGTCACACTGGTATAGCCCCTTAATCATGCAGAAATTTTGCTATTTCTGGCAGTTCTAGTTTGCAGACGTAACGCAAACCTTGCCCCCCCCCCCCGCTCCCCCACGTACGTGAACGGTAACGTCTGGCCGGACCCCTCTCCCAAACTGCGTTACGTAACGTGCGTACGCCCCCTAAAGTTCATTTGAATACATTATTTATCATGTTGAAATAAATAATGCGATAACAAAAAACGTATTTATAGAATAATCAAAAACCTAATTGGAATGAATGATTTATCACCGACGATAATGGATCCGCTGTCGGTTGCAGTGACCTCCCGTGTCAAGCAGCGTTGGCCTGAGCCGGTACTCGGATAGGTGACCGCTAAACCACCCTGTAGCTTGCGCTTAGACTGTCGAGTGGGTCGCCAGTTTTACGATTGTGAGCGCAAATAAAACTCAGTGAAAATGTAGCCTGTATCGGCATGGGTTTTCCACAGTTGCCCGGTCCCCTCGTGCCGATAGTTGCAAGCAAATAAAATTCAAAAAATTGCATTAACCCTTCGTTATGTTTGGCCACAATTTTGACACACTGGGTCAATTTCACCCGGACAGTACTTCATCCACCTGCCATTAAGGCCTTATATACACTTGTAGCGAGCGAAGGGACGTGATTTTCTTAATTTTTTTTCGCGGGGACAATAAATGATTATTGAAAAACTGTGGACAACATCGATTAGTACCCATTTCCATGTACTTGTACAATTTTTTTTATTAAAAAATATTTCAAAATGGCGGAACTCCAGCTGTCTTCCAGGAGCGCCTTCTTTTGAGCATCAAAAGAGCATCGAGAACGGTTTATCTGAAATCAGAATTTGAAAAAGATTCCTCTAGTATATTGCATTGGCTTGGGCCTGGACGAAGGATTTGAACAAAATTTTATTTAAAAAAAAATGACGATAAATTTAACAAATAATTCATTTTTTGAAGGGCTTAATTTCAGGTTTTTTTGTTACAAAAAAAATGTCAACAAAATTCAAAATTCTTATATATCAATAAGTGGTATAAATTTGGTATGGATCGGATTAATAGTTTTTTAGTAATCGTGTCCACCGCAAAGGTGTTTCTCAAAAAATACGATTCTGAGATAATCGCGTTTAAGATTCAAGTGTGTTTCTTTGAAATTTAATGTTATTTTATTCATACCAACATGGCGTCGTCGATTACAAGACCGTACACTAATCCTTCTGCATCCTTTGCAGCCTCTAAAACATTGATTCGATACTGCCTACGAGCCATTCTTCCTTCTCTTGTGGCCGCTTGCGCTTGCTGCTCGGCAAGCGTAACACGTTGAAATATCTATAACTGCGAATCTAATGCTCCGATCTTTATGAAATTTGGTGAGAATATTCTTGAGATATCGTACTTAAGGCCTTAAGCCACAGTAACGCGTATAAAATCATGTGCGAATTGAACAATTTTTTTCGTATGAAATAGTGATTCACTCGTACAATTAATTACACATCTATTTAGTATGAATATCAAGCTGTTGGAAAATATATATTTTGCGATGTACAAAATGGCTGACTACTAACATTTTCTTTATCTTTTTTTTAGGCGCTCCGCGGCGTAATATTTAGCATCCACAATTTTGGACCTAGAACAAAAAACAAAAATTCTCGTCAATCTACATTAGAATACCTAGAGAAATATATACGGAATTAAAAAAATATTGTTTTGGTTAAAAGTTGTAGGTATTTGAACTTACGAAACGAAATTTTCAGCGAAAAATTTTGTTATAGCTGCTCATAAACTGCTCAAAAAATGAAAAGTTTTCGATTAATAAGAAATTCCGTACGTACTTCTCTGCGAAATGCAATTAGGAACATAACTTTTAAATTTGAAGTAAATCGAGTGAAAATTGTTGAAGTTATTTGTCACGCCAATTGGAAAAAAGCTGCTTCGAGAAGTTTCGAGCCGTCGGCCATTTTGTACATCGAAAAAAAATATGTATTTTCTAGCAGCTTGATATTCACACTAAATAGATGTGTAATTAATTTTATGAGTTTTTTCATACGAAATAAATGGTTCATTTCGCACATGATTTCATACCCGTTACTGTGGCCTAAGGCCTTCAAGAATGTACAATCAAAACATTTTCCATTTTCCCGACCATCACAAGTGTATACAAGGCCTTAAAAACCCTTCCATCGGTTTTCATTGACAACAATCAGGGATACAATTTAGACATTCCTTGATATGTCTGCATAATTAAAATTCAAAAAGTACAAAATAGTATTGTTGTAAAAAATTGTTGAAAACTTGTAATTTTGGTAAAGTGAGCTTTGTATTTCGAATTCTTCCGGTTCAAAATGGCCCAGTGTATCAACGTAGGGTTAATGACATTTAAAAAATTGAGGTAAAATAGAAATTTAAAATATTGAAGTACACAAAAAATAAATAAAATGAATAAAAACTTAAAAAATCGATAAACGATAAAAAAAAAACTTAAGCAATCAATTGTCGATGAATAATTCATCCTCGAATAATTATTGTACCTTCGCGTGAATATTTCCTGAATATTTCCACCAGTTTCAAATTAAATTTTGGCTCCTCAGTCTCGCAGCTTCCAAAATTTAATCCACGTTCTCCCCATCCACATTCTCGCTCGAGCGCCATTGAAATTGCTTCCTGTTGAATTTGTCGGTATTTCCATAACCAATGCCAATTTAGAATCGATGCGTCCCTCTCGAAGAATTTCACGGGCGTGGGAGGACGTGCGGACAACCGCACATGATCTTGTTTATGGTTTCGCCCCGAAGTCGCGTACCGTTCACAACGAAAGACGAGTACATACGCCAGTGTGGTTTTTGCGGTGATTCAGAATTTATTCATGCCTCTTGTGTATCGCTCGCGCGCACGCTCGACCGACGAGGAAAATCTCAACAAAATTACGAGCGCTTATCCGCATTGAGGGTGACGTAGCTTATCGCGAGTTTCTCGTCGCTGGTGATAATCACCTCCTTCTGCGCGACCCCTCCTCGACGTCATGTTAATGAACTGGCTTGCATAATCAGCGAAAAATTGCGACGAAAATCAGGCAGGCTTGAATGGAAATTAAAAAAAAATAAGACGCAAAGGAAGTGAAAAACGAAGTGAAAAAAGAAGCCAAGAGTTGAAGATCCGAAGACTGGAAAGAAAAAAGGGTCCGCTCGGAGACCAAAGACCTTTACTGCAGTTTAGTGATGTTTAAATATTTTTGAACTTTTTTTGGGCGTGAGATAAAAGCGTATCTTTTTCTTAAAATATTCCTGCTGGAGGATATTTTCCTCTTCCCCCGGTAGTCCAGTAAAATAGACGAAAACCCAGCACTTTTGAGCGTAGAATATGAATTTTTGATTGAAGGTAGATGCTTGCCTACTGAAAGTAATCCCAATCAAATTTTACCCCTCATCTTGCCTCAACCCTAAGAAATAAGGGTTGAAAACTTAAAAATCGCTGTATATCGATAATTAATAGCACGATCAAAAAATGTTTCAAACAAAAGTTGTTTGGAATAATAAAATACGTATAAAGTTATCTAACATCCAATCCCCTATTTTTTAAAATAGCGGCACAAAAACACAAGAGCATCACTGACCCAGACACGAATTTTCGAATCTTTTTTGTTCCGCTATTTTCAAAGATAGGGGGTTGGATGTCAGATAACTTTATATGAATTTTATTATTCCAAACACCTTTCGTTTGAAACCTTTTTTGATCAGGCTAGTAATTATCGAGACACGGCGATTTCTACCTTTTCAACCCCTATTTCTTAGGGCTGGGGCAAGTTGAGGGGCAACCTTTTATTAGGGTGACGTTCAGTAGGCAACTATCTACCTTCAGTCAAAAATTCATATTTTACGCTAAAAAGTGCTGGGTTTTCGTCCCTTTAAGGGATTATACCAGTGTAACACTTTAAAAAAATCGATTTTTTATTGCCTTTTTCGACAGTTTTTATGGTAAATATCATTTGATCTTGAAAATCTCCATAGTTAAATCTTTAAACGCGTTTTTCTCGAAATAAGATTTTTCAAATTTGCTGACATTGTAACTCAAAGAGCAATTATCCGATTGACTTGAAATTTGAACTGAGTACTCTTGAATATATTTACTCTACAATGACGTAGGATATTTTAGATTGGATGAAAATTGACGACTTGGCGTTGGAAAAAACGACCGTTTTATAGGCAAGAGAATAGTCTTTTTTCATAAGTACGCCATTTTGTTAGATTTTGATATTTTTAGAAAATCCTACGTCATTCTACAGGAAATACCTTCCAGTTTAACGACATTTTTTCCTTTTTCGGTTTCAGCTACTCAATCGGCCGGAATCGTGTCAGCAGTGGAGGAAATTTTTTTTGCGCCTCCGAAGGCAGCGTATAAGTCGCTTGGATCTCAAGATTTTTCTATGAAAAAGATATGTAATATAGTTCAAATATAGCCAAATATATTCTTAATTTTCCGAAACATTTAATTGAGTACTTTTCTTCCAAAAAATTCCCGAAAATCACCCAAATTTTCAGCGTCCACACTGGTATAGCCCCTTAACTGGACTTACGGGTTCGTCACTCTCCGTCCCGTCAAGTTGACATTTATCGCGCGGATAATTGGGCTGTGGTGCAGTAATTAACGTTGGCAAATGAACGCCCTGGCTGGTTGTACGCGAGCCCGGGGTCCGTCAGCGTTTGTTTTTGAAACATGGAGGAAATAAAGTTTTCCTCTTCAACCCGCGGGGCTTGGGTTGGAGGGGGGGGGGGGGGGGGGGTGGGGGCAGTGCCCCGGCGCCAGCATAGTGCAGTACGTCGCTGCAGGATATTTCTATATTTAGGGGTACGATTGAAGCACTCGTAGGAAATTTCACAGTTACCACTAACTATTGAAATTACGAGTACGAAATTCAATATATGTAATTGTTGGTTCACAGCGATGAAACGCTGGGCTTCGTGCCCGGACGAACTTTTCACTTTTTAAATTAAAATTTCTTTGTTCGTAATCAAACGAAAAAAAATTGCTTTCGTAATGAAAGTCGGTAATAAATTTGAAAAAATTACTTTGGTAAATGGATTCTGTAATTGCGCTGTTTGTTTTTTTCTTGCTTGATGTCTATTTTAATTGAACGACCTCCGGACCTCAATTTCAATTCAACTGTTTCCATGAATAAAGCTGTAATGATGTGAATGTTTTATGTGTCGCAGGTAAATTAATGAAACTGTAAAAAATGAATGTTCAGATGAATTTGTCACGCCGAGTTCCAAATTTGTACGTTCAATTGTTCTATAGTTAGCATCGTGTTTTTTTTTGCGTATTCCGATAACATGACCCCAGACCCCAATTTCCTGAAGATAAGTCGATTGAACTATCAAAAAAATAGGATCTTTAATCCCAATTGCGGACGAAAAACTGTAAGTTAGTACACTGAAAAAAAAAAATTCGTTCGTCCAGCCAAAATTCAGTTGGATTAACCAAATGTATCTTTAAATACGTTCAACTTGATTTTTGATTGGCATAACAAAACAGTATAGTTGGTGGTAAAATAGTATAGTCGTGTGAACTGTAGCTTATTTAGCATGTCTGAGCTACTGTTGAAACAACAAAATTTCGAGACAACAAAATGCATTTTGCACATTCAACGATTCTTTTTTCTCAGTGTAGCTAAATCGATTTTTTTTGTGGCTATTCCGATATCTTGACCTCCAGGCCTGAATTTCCCGAAGATAAATCAATTAACCTGATAAATAAATAGAAAAAAAAATTAGTTACAAGTGTGGACGGTAAACTAAAAATTTGTAGGGAAGTTTCTTTTTTTGCTCATTCCGATATGATGTTCTCCAGACCTTTATTTCCGGAAGAGAAATCCATTACCCTGTTGAAAAATAGGTAAAGAAATTTTTAGTTATATTTTGCGCAGAAAACTCAATCTTTGTAAGTAAAAATTGTCTCACAGTAAACATAATTAATAGCTAACGTTACTATTTTTTTTTGTTACCCGGAACTCGTAACGAGACGAAAACCGTAATCATTCACGTTACGGCTTTACTTCCATAACCGGAAGTAAACGTGTATTGTGCGTAAGAGAGTTGCCCCTGTAAATGCATGAAGCCAATACATATTCACCAGTTGTCGCGAGCTCATTTGCCCTAGGCATTTCGCCACTTGCGTCCTTACATACAAATTCGAATTAATCTGCGGTGCACCTCACAAGTAAAATTCAATGCAAGTAGCTGCGGATATATATATATATATATATATATATATATATATATATATATATAAGGGTGGCCCACATTTGAGCTCTATTTTTTCCCTTTTCTAACCATCCAACTATCTACTTAATTTAAAAAAAAAATTGTCGCAAATCCTGCGAGCGATCAACAAATATTTAGAGGTCGCTCAAGTCTCCCAAAAATTCAAATTATAATTCAAGAATCGTTTTTTTTTGTTTGTTCATTTCTCACTCATGAATTTTACTCTTTATAATTTTGAATTTAAGCTTGTGCAAGCTCTAGCCGGTCAACGAATATTCAGTGGTCGCTTAAGAGCTTCGAAATTTCCAATATTCGCCAATTTTTTTGTTTACTCTTCTTACTCAAAAATGTTACGCTTTGTAAAATTTTCAAAACCATCAATCGTTTTTCTTTAGAAACATATTTTTTTAATTTACCTCACACTACTAACCCAAGACTCATAATCTTTGTTCTCATAAAATAACTTTTCAAAGCTCTTGTGCGTAAAGAAAATCATAGGCCCCCCGTTTTATCGGGTTAGAAGTATGAGGTAAATTTTGAAGAATCCGTTTCTAAAGAAAAAAAGGATTATGAGTGTTGAAAATTTATGAGTGAGGAAAAAACATTCGTGACACTCGGAAATTTCGAAGCTCTTGAGCGACCACTCAATATTCATTGACCGGCAAGAGCTTCGGCGAGCTTAATTAAAAAATTATGAAGCGTAAAATTCATGGGTGAGAAATGAAGGGAAAAAAACGATTTGCTAGTGAAAATTTGAATTTTTGGGAGGGATAAGACACCTCTCAATATTTTTAGAATGCTCGCAGCTTTCGCGACGATTTTTTTTTTCTTAAAATTAAATAGTTTGATGGTGAGAAAAAGGAAAAAGTAATAGATCTCAAATTTATGCCACCCTAATATATATATATATATATATATATATATATATATATATATATATAGGGGAGACCGGGGCAAAACGGGATCGGGGCAAAATGGGACAGTGGAATAATTCGATGCAGAAACGAAAGAAATGCAGGGGTAAAAAACGAGGGGTAATAAATGAGTGAAAACAGGTTTTATTGAATGTTACACGATATTTGGGTCACACTCTACTTACGATACTATAATTTAACGGTGGCAATGTTTAATTTTTATTGCTTGTTTAACTAAGCTAATTTTTATCGGCACAATTGTCGCAAACGTACTCGATTAAGTTATCGTCAACATGGGCACATGAATAGTGGGCCCATTTCTCGCATGAATTACAACGAATCCAGGATTCCTTGGATTTCGAATATAAGCCCCCGCAGAAAAGGCATGATGCGTCATCGTCGGTTGTTATCGACGCCGCTGGATTTTTCTCACGAAGTTCTCTGTAGTACGGAGAATTCGTAAGATGCCACTTGTACCTTTTCTTGATGTCGCCTTACGTTTTGATTTTTTGCCTGCCGGTATCGGAAGCAGCTGGGAACCAACTGCACGTTACTGATACTGATTTTCAAGCCATTGATGAAAATCTAACTCTTGTCAATTTTTACGTAAATTGTTTTATGAAATTAGGACCGCCGCTCCCCATGAAATCGACGGATATGTGTCGACAAATATATCGGTCAGTCCGTATTATCTGCGTATATGTGGACTGAAACGAACCACAAGCGCCATTTAGATTAGATTATCTTTCAACAGCTCTTTTATAGAGCCGAAGCATGAATTTTCCTGTCATCCCATTTTGTCCCAAATTCAGCGGGCTGCGACACTTCATTTTTGTGTGTCCCATTTTGCCCCAATTTGATATTCCACTCCTCTCTGTCCCATTTTGCCCCAAATCAAGCACCAAGAAACTTCATTTTTTGCTATCCCATTATGCCCCGATCCCATTATGCCCCAGTGCCGTTTTGCCACGGTACCGTTTTGCCCCGCTATACCATTTTGCCCCGGTCTCCCCTACATACGGTGTCCTGTTATGAATGGATAACTGTGAAACTGTTGGTAGGTCAGATCATGTCCTACTTTATTCCAGAATTTCAGTTTAGTAAAATTCCCATGCTTTTCGAGATAAAAATAATCTGCTTTTGGTTTCTCACATGTCATTTCTACAAATGATACATTCATCCACCCGGTTAAAAAAAATACTCTTGGTTATTTCTTTTATCTAGAAAAGTCTTCTTTTTACCCTTAAATGTTAAGAAAACTTTATGAAAAAAGTCTTATGCAGAATTTTTATATACAAACGAATTCGAACATCTGACTTTGATAACCTGTGGTGTAACCAAAATGTACTGCGCGTATGGTGCCAATTACTTAAAAAAGTTGTTTGGTTATTATCGATTCATATCATTTGTCGAAATGGCATGCAAAAATCAAAAGCCGATGATTTTTTTCAAAAAATAACATGAAGCCCAAAATCTCGAAAACCGTAGATTTTTTACTTAACTAAAATTCTAGCATATAGTAGGACATGAACGGACCTTTCGACAATTGCAAGATTATCCATTCATAACAGGAGACCCTGTATAAATGGGTATACGTGCGCGCACAGAGCGAGGTCGGTTCGGGAAAGGTACGTGTATTTTTATACAGTCGATAAATGTCCGAATGTGAGAACATCAAGATTCGTCTGATAAGAATCTGATATTTCATACACTAACGAAGTATCTTTGTACAGTGACGTTGCAGTTTCCGGTTGGATCGAAAATCTTTTTCCAAACTGTCAAAATGCTTGAGTGAACGTTGCTTTTGCGTTAGAAATATCCCTACTCGTTTAGAAGTCGATAATAAAAATAAGGGCTTTTAAAAGTATTCTTTTCGTAGCCCTTAAGGGCGTTTACGAGCCCAGCCCTTGAGTATTTGTTCCACACTTTAGACTTCATCGTATTCGAGCGACACTCCGGAGTGTTGTCCACAGCCACTCGTCTCCCGACACTGTGTCGAACTTCCAGGAGGGCACAGGAAAAGTGGGCGAAACCGCCGAGGGCACAGGGAAAGTGGATAAAACCACTGAGTTTCATCCGCGATCACCGTTGAAAAACTTGGCGAAACTTCCTCCCGCCAGGTTGCCGGCCCGCGTCCAAGCGGTCCCCCATCCGAGTATTGGTCGACGTCAACGCCGCTCGACGTGGGAGACCGCCTTTTTTACAGCTGTCCGGTCTATGGCCGGATAGTTTTCTCCGTTCGCCACTGGATTTCTAGGCACTCGGGATGAAGAATCAGAGAAGAGGAGATCGAGAGACAGAAGCGGCGGAGGGGTATCGACGTTATGAAGCGAAGCTACCGAAACCCCGATAAATGGCGGTTTGCACTGCGGAGAATTGCAAGTACTCGGTGAGGTTCTTCTTACGAGGATAGAGAAATCCTTCGTATAGTGCGAGTCAAAAATCCTTAATGCTCCGTTACCTTGGGCTACTGTTATCCCGGACTCCCGGAGGATATCTCGACTCCGCCTCTTGCACTCTGCTCTCTCACCCTTTCCGAGACTCGGTATATGTGACGCTACGTAGGAACGAAGAAACGCGAGAGTGCACTTTTGCGTGTCCAGTGTGCTGCAAAGAGAGAGAACGAGAGGGGGGGGTGGTTGAAAATAAGAAACCGTCTCGTCGACGTTCCGAGACCTCCGGGGTCTCCGAAGATTTAGCCGCGTAATCTTACGTGCATCGTTGTCGTCGGAATAGCTGGAACGAGGGATGAAGTTGACGCTGAAAACTCTGCTGACTTCCTCCAGCTGACGATGTTCGGCGCGGCTGGACTTAATTTCCAATTAAATCCAGAAAGGATTTTTCCCCGTTTTTATCGTTTTTTACTTGAATATATCAAACACATATTTTCAATGTGCTTGGTCCTTGCAGGCTTTGACACTCCGTTGCTTTCCGTTTCCTATGATGGAAAATCGTTTCTTGCAAAAACTTGACCGTTTTCGAGGGAGACAATTTTCGACGATATTGATATTTTTTTCGGCGACGGGCTTACTAGATGCCGATTGGTATAACGAATCTTTCAGGTGCACTCAAAATTCGTGGCCGTCAACGGTACTTATCGAACAGATATTGTATAATGCGACGTCGAGACAAAGGAAAATCAAAATCTTATTTTACGGGTTCCATTTTGTCATCAGGGAGAGCAGAATTCGAGGGTGGACTTCAGTAATGTAATTCGTATCGTATTTACACATAAAGTAAAGTGCATCGAAATCCACTTAATTTTCTGAAAGACTCCCACCTCTCTGATGATGATGACGTTTGATAACTTTAAGATCATAACGGTGTTACTCTTTTAGTACATTTATTGAACAGACGATTGGAAAAAACTAACACCATCGAAGTTATTGTCGCTCGATCAATTTTTTGGAAGCTACAAATAATGTCTTGATCAAATTCGCAAAATCTGGAATTGCATTTGCAATGATATTTTATTCTGAGGAACTTTGTAATAAATGATTTGTAATATGTAGGTATTGCTCCACCTTCCTACTGAATTGAAAAAAAACAACGATCTTTATTTTGATTTACATTGTAAATTAAATTGCATATATTATTTTTTATTAAAACAAACGACGCTTTGGAGAATTCGCGTATGTTCGGTTACGAGGGGATCGAAGTGTTGGTATTTGGGTCGAGTGTGCATACGAATATGCCCGATTGTCAGTGGCTGTGGCGATAATTCCTTTAAATAATCGCCCGGACTACGTAACATTCGACCAATCTTTGTTGAAACACCCCCAAGCAATGAAGAAAGGAATATGTATTCACTGAAAGATGGATATTCATATGCAACGAATATGCATAGCGAGTTACATATATTTGCTTTTTTACGTCGTAGCAAAGTTTCACACTAAGCGATTCGTTTCTTCGCGCCGGTAGTCCGATGAACGATCATACTCTGAGAAAAAAGTATCGTTGAATGTGCAAAATGCATTTTGTCGTCTCTAGATTTTGTTGTTTCAACAGTTGCTCAGACATGCTAAATAAACAGATAGTTTAAATGTATCTTTGGTTACTGCCCAACTATACTGTTTTGTTATACCAATCAAAAATCAAGTTGAACGTACTTAAAGCTACAATTTTGTTAATCCAACTGAACTTTGGATGGATGAACGAATTTTTTTTTCGGTGTACCAGGGTTAATTACACAGATACAACGACATGAAAATTTGGTGCATTCTTCTCAAATTGGAATAAAAAAAAATTATAATTACCCACATTATCTTTTCGACCGGCATCAAAACAGTGGCTATTAGACTTACATCAAGATAGAACGAGCGCGCCCTCTTGATTTCTATAGATTTTGTTCAAATTCTAACCAGTTATTGTTCATTTCATTATGCATGTTTCGGTGAATTTTCAGAACAGTCGACTATTTAAATTCGGAGATAATGGGTTTTAAAATTGGAACTTTTAACACCGTAGGGTCTGCATTGAAATTTAGACAGAATAATTTTCCGTAAAAAAGATTTATCCCCTATAAGGACACACATGTCAATAACATAACCAATATAAAATATTCATGTGTTTAACGCAAGTATTTTTGTTTACGATTAACGTTGTTAATTTTAGGAACAAGATAATTGTTGTTTTTCTCGAAATATTGAACAATACTGTTCTGCGGTGTTGCATAATGTCTTATTACAGGGGACAAATATCTTTTACCGAGAGTTATTCTGTCGTTACTTAACGATGTTAGCAAAACTGAATAGTAAAGACAGTCCAAACTTTTTTCACTCGTTCCCTAACTAGTTTGTTGTACAAACATATTTTTTTTAAGTTAATAATCACAATAGAATGGTACGACGAATTATGTGGCCTTACTTTCGGTCAATGCAAACCCTGCAGTGTTAAAAGTTGCTATTCAAAAACCCGTTACCTCCCAAGTTAAATAGTCAACAGTTCTGAAATTACATTCAAACATGCATAATGATATGAACAATGTCTGCTTAAATTTGAACAAAATAGATAGAAATCAAGAGCGCGCGCTCATTTACCTTATGAGCTTACACCACTGAAATCGTCAAAAATTGAGTGATATTTCGCGATTTTGTTTTTTGGTACATGAAGCAAAATGAAATTTTTATGAAAAAATTTTACCGAAAGGTGACGCTGGAGCCATTCTGGCGAGGCATGTTGAATTTATTAATAGAATTAATTTCTATTAATTTACACGAGTATATCTAGAGAAATACGTAAAGGATTATGAAAATATGAATTTTTGTGTAATTAGCAAGCATTAAACCAAAAACCGATTTTCAACAGAAAAAAAGGACAACCATTTGTTAATAACTAATGTTATAATTAACTCATGGAAAATCCCGTACGTATTTCTCTTTGGAAGGTTATTTTTAAGATTGCCAGCCACTGCCACCGCAGACCCACACGGGCCTGTGGACCTTGTTTTACAGGTACCAAACTTTTTTTTCCCCTTATTCTAGATGGTTCAAAGCATCTCTTCAGTCAAGTAAAAAAAAATCATTTTTTTTTTATTCTACAGTGGTGTGACCCCTTACATCGAAGTACACGGTGGCGATTGTTCGTCGCGTTTCTTTGAACGGCTTTCTGGCTTGCGAAAATAATTTTTCTATTGGAACTTTTATCTCGAAATAAATCACTCATCGAATTAGGCCAAAATGTTCATAAAAAAACTTCTCGTGATCCGTAATTTGACCATTTGATGAATTTAAGATCGACTGGGAGCTTTAAGACCTTAGGCCACAGTAACGGGTCTAAAATCATGTGCGAATTTAACCATTTTTTTCTAATGAAAAAGTTATTCACTCATAAAATTAATTACATATCTATTTAGTATGAATATCAAGCCTTCAGATTTTTGTTTGTTTTGATGTACGAAACGGCTAACTATTGATATGTTCTTTTGTTATCTTTTTTTTAGGCGCTCCGCAGCGTGACATATAACATCCACAATTTTTTAACTAGAACAAAATACAAAAATTATCGTCAATCTATATTAGAATACCTAAAGAAGTACGTTCGGAATTTAAAAAATATTGTTCTGTTCAAACGTTGTAGGTCTTTGTACTCAAGAAATAAATTTTTAGTGAAAAATTTCGTTATAACTGCTCATATAATGAAAAGTTTTCGTTTAATCAGAAATTCCGTAAGTACTTCTCTGCGAAATGCAATTAGGAACATAACTTTTAAATTTGAAGTAAATCGAGTGAAAATTTTGGAGTTATTTGTCACGCCAATTGGAAAAAAGCTGTTTCGAGAAGATCCGAGTAGTCGGCTATTTTGTACATCGAAAAAAAAAATTATTTTTTCTAACGGCTTGATATTCGTATTAATAGATGTGTAATTAAATGTATGAGAATCACTTTTGCATACGAAAAAAAAATTGTTAAATTAGCATATGATTTTATACCCGTTACTGTGTCATAAGGCCGTAATCAGTATAAAAGTAGATCAGTTTTGACCGACGTTTTTTCCTTAGCATTTTTTCAATTAGTTAATATAATAAGGATGTCATTTTTCCTCGAATATGATGTCATTTTCCCTCGAAAAATCATTAAAAAAGGATTGTCTGATGATTAAAACACGATAACGATACAAAGCTCGGTCAACTCTCGGCCAATATCGTCTATTTTGAGAACAAAAAAAAACACTTTTTTCTTTCAGATCATCCGGTTGGCCAATTATCAAGTACAGCGTAGAGGTTTTCGTGTGCAAATGTCCTTCATGAGATAACTTCTTTCATTACTCCATTTTTTTTTCATGAAATTTGGTACACAACTTTGGTAATGTACTGTGACGTGATTTTTTTTAAACTCACGATCACAAAGAACTCCCCAAACAGCTACCGATCAATGCAGTTCCCGTATGATTTAGTCTCGCCGATTCGCCTCGGCTACAGTTCCGATTACGCGCTACCGATGTCGAGATTACGATTTCGGTGGGTTTGTTGGCGTTTCGAGCGTTTTCATCCGTCGAGGGGAGTATGGCTCGACGTATCGAGCTGCCCGTCGGAGGTCGCCGAGAATTGGCGGCGGTCCGGGTGCAATACCGGCGCCCCATCGACAAGGTGCATCCACGCTGGAGAACGGGCGGAGGTTAAGGGTACGGCCGGAGGTTAAGGGTACGGACGAAAGGTCGTGGAAGCCCTTCGTGCCGATTTTGGTGTTGAGTAAGAGGCCCTGTTTTCGCTGTGCACCAGGGGATGCAATCTCGGTCGATCTCCATACGCTACCGCGGGAATATTTCCCGATACGTTACCGATAGCGTATAGAGGCGATTCCCGTTAGAGGGCAGGAGTTATCGATCAAGGAATTTGACGTTTCGATCGCGATTTTGCGAAAAGGTCTCGAAGCAACAGTCTGCCTCGAGCTGCCAACTTGGCTTTGATCTCGCGCTCCCGTGTTGAGAGTTTCTCTGTCGACACGCTCAGTTCGTTACCGATCGCGTTACGTAAGCGCGCGTTATCGAGTACGTTTCGGTACGTTTTCGTGAAACGTGTGTGTGATAACGTGATCGAGGAATTCTCGTATGAGATTCCTCCACCGAGCCTATGGAATATAGTGCACTTTTGGTGAGTTCCCGGATTTCCGATCATTAGATTTCGCTCCCGTGTAGCTCTCGCAAACCAAATAACAAACAATTCGTTTGTGTTGCCGCTGATACCGTGCTGATACTCCCTATCTGTCGGAATCAGATCCCGACCCTCTCTACCACACTTTGCAGCCTGAGCGGCCGTGCATTGCCGTGACCGTCCGCTCACGCTGATGCACCCAGATCCGTTTTCGTATTCGTGTTTGTGCCGTTTGGTGGGGATGAACGTAGTTCCATCCATCCCCCAGGTCATACCGGGCGCTAACCAGGTGAAACAACCTTAGCTTGCGCCCACCGGAGCATGCGGGTGCATCGGTGAAAGTGGACGGCCGAAGGTGACGCGAGTATTTTCCCGAGGATCGAAACATCAGAAGGAAAAGATTTACGTCACAAATAAATGTACATACAAATAAATGTGACGTCCATACGTACATTTATTTGTACATACAAATAAATGAGTCCAAACGATTTTTCAATCATTCTACTTATTTCTTCAAAGTTACTTTTTCTTTAATAACTCTGATTTTTGGTTCTTCCCAGTAGTGTAACTTCTTAAAAGTCTACAATTCGTATATTATATTTATATTTAGAAGTTACGTACAAGTCCTTTATTATATACAAATCGTATATTTGTCTATAAGTATACTTATACTGCTTCTCACCACAGTTTACTGGCTGGGCAATGATATTATAGGTGTGTCAGCTATATTTTTCCTTGTCAGCAAACTAATTATCTGTTTATCTATCTTCACTGAGGGTGTTTGTTGAAAGCATCATATATATTTCTTAAGTTTAATTTCGCGTTTTTAAACGGTATGTCATAAACTAATCGATCCAAGCAGTTATTGAGTAATTGACATACATTTCGTAGTTTTTATTGTAATTTTTATTCGCACTGGTACGTAAATTTGACATTTGAATTTCTTAACGAGATCATTTTTGAGTACCTTGGTAGCTTGCAGCGATTGAGCAAGCAGCAACAACGGCTCTTTGAATAAGAACGAATCAATTGCTTGTCAATGTTTTTCTTTAGGGGTTGTCTTAAAATCTCAAGAGGAAGGTTAGTTGGGGTTTTGAGAATCATACCCCTCGAAATCGTTCGGGACGATATTTTATTCTCAGGAACTTTGTAATATATACGCGATTGCTCCACCTTTGTATTAAATGAAAAAAAAAACAATGATGTTTATTTTCATACCCACTATAAATTAAGTTACATATATGTTTTTAATTGAAGAAAAACGTTTCTTCGGAGAATTCGCGTATTTGTTCGTTACACAGTGATCAAAGTGTTGTGTTTGGCCGAGAATTGTTACTAAATGGTAAAAATCGTGTATACGTATTTAGAAAATCTAGCTAAGAAACTACAGTTGACACTTCAAATCAATCAGATGAAAACTGCCCGAATTATGCGTCCTATTAATTTAGAAAACGGTGTTTCGAAAAAACGCGTTCAAAGTTCGAAAACTGATTTAGGAATGATTGCCCTCATGACGATATTGAAGCTCTCATTTGAATTATGCGTGTACCCACGAGGGCATTTTCATCGTAGGCCTTCACTTGCTAGGTCGTTCTGTACTTTTTGTACAACGACTGGACCAAACGATTCCAAATTGCTACTTTGAACGGTTAGGCTGCTTCATGCGTTTCGAAAAATGTCGTCACAAAAAAAATTCACGCATAACTCCTTTTCTATGTCATTCTTGTGAATTTTGTACATAATTCAGGCCAATGAGAAAGAATCGGCAAAAACTTCTTTTCTACTCAGATGTAACGTCCCAGTCTCGCAAAATCATTCGGAATGACATGTAAATCTTAGGAACTTTGTAATATATACGCTATTGTTTCTCCTTGAGACTAATTTTTTTTTAAACTGATGTTGATTTTCAATCACGTTATAAATTGAATTGCCTATATTTTCAAAATGAAAAAGGTGATCAAAGAGTTTGTTCTTGTGTCAAGTATACGTCGAAGTAGCAGCGATTTTCAGTGGCTTTGGCGATAATACTTTTTAAACAAAGGCGTGTTTTACGTGACTTTTTACCAATTCGAAGCTTATTGTTAGACCACCGCCACGCGCCGCAAAAGTGAATAACAATCAGCTGAAGAATGGAAATTCTGATCTATAAATTCGCGACCCTGAGTTAGATATATTTGCGTATTCAAATCGTGGCAAAGCTTCACATCGAGCGATTCCTCTCTCCGCGCTGTTTATCCGGAGCACGGTTCTACCAAAGTTGATTACACGGATGCCACGATACAGAAATTATGTAACATTCTTCTTAAATTAAAATTTAAAAAATGGAATCGCCCACATTATTATTTTGACCTGAGCCGAAAAAGTTTCCATCAAAGGGTCAGGCTACTGTGACAATGTCGAACACTCGCTCGAAGCGTGAACCATTTTGAATTCAAGAGCCCAACATATGGTGCAGGCATCGCACATTGAAGTTAAATTTATGATTACAACGATGGGATTACTGGTTAAACTTCAAAAACGCGTTCGCCTCGAAAAGGTTTTTGAATTCGGTGTACCTGATTTCTCGACATCTATTGAACGAAATGGCTTGAACTTCTGTACACGTATGCAGTGTAATAGTATTTTAGTTCTGATGGACTTTTTTCTTCTTAACTATTTTGTTTCATCAGTTATTGACCTCATTGAAATAATTTTCTTTCAGAGAAACGAAAAAAATTGCAATTTTTTTAAATATTTGCAACCCGATAACGAAAAAAGCTCGGGCGAGTCTTTTTTTGTTCCAGATAAATCGGGTGGCCAGAAGTCAGGCACACTGTTAAGCTCCCCCTGTTCGAAGGTCCTTCACGAGATTGCTTACAACCTTTTGAATGATTTTTTATGAAATTTTTTAATGAAATTCGGTACACAATTGTGTTAAAGTTCGGATGAATAAGTGTGCAAACGATTCTATAATCATCTTACTTATTGGTCCAAATATTTTTTTAATAATGCGGATTTTCGGGTCCTCCTAGTAGTCTCACCCCTGAAAAGACTAGAATCCGTATTCTGTCCTTATATCCATACTTATATAGACATCTATAGTTCCTGTATCATATATAAATTGTATACTTGCATATAAGTATACCTATACTGATACTCATATAGTTCTCTTTAGGGGTTATATCTAGCTGGGATTTTCGAAAAAAATGGATTTTTCGTTTTTCGAAAATATTCTCGGCAAATTTCACCTCGGTCCGTTGAAAACTGGCGAAGCCATGAGCGTTTACAGGTAGGTTCGGCGGTCTACGTATATACTGACGTACAACTTTAAACGCGTTTTTCTCGGCATCACTTTTCCAGAATTGGTGACCAAAGTGTCTCAAAAACAACTAAACCGATCTGCTTCAAATTTCACAAACATTTTTTGTATATCAAAAGTCAATCCTTAATCGAAAGATTTTTTTTTCAATGCATCACTGCATTCAATGCATCACCGATCACTTTCGATCGGAGACGATTTTACTACTACTACTTACTAATAAAATTGCAACGTTTTACTTCGCGCCAATTTAAATTTTCGCGCGTTCGAGTCACTGACAGAAAAATTCTATTGCTATTAATTAACCGCGTCTATTCGATTTTTGTTCATTTGAATTAACTAAACTTTTCGTGGAATCAAATTTTTCCTACTGCATTCCATTATTGGAATAATTTATTTTCAATATATTCATTTATTCAGATCAAAATATATTTAATATCGTCCAATATCTAAATATTTTATTTAATCCTAATAAATCTGTGATTCGGTTTCATCTGGTCATAAAACATTTAGCTGAATCCACAAAATGGATCTATTTTATTTGTTTTCAATTTTAGCTAAATAAAATGCAGAGCCAACCATTTTTCTATTTGATTGAGCTAATGGCCTGTCAAAGGGGCGTGTGGGTAGAGAGGATGGAGAGAGAGGAATTATATATATATATATACTTATGCCATATCTGCGACTCAAATGTTGCCAACATTCGGTAATATAGGGGCAGCGTGCCTAGCTATGAATAGGAAGGTTCCTGGTTCGATTCGCATATAGGTGAAATATTTTCTTCGATTAAGGAGGTACGGTGATGACCACGCTAGTAAACTAAGAGTCTATTTTTCGCCATAATACCGCTACGTTTTAGACATATGTGTGTGGCCTATATTTCGAGAAATATTTTTTAAGTATTGAATTTCAAGCTACTTATTATTTTTATAATATGAAAACAAACGTAATAATCTACTACTCGACTTCAGTAGTACGCCATATCGTTGACGTTTAGCATCGTTGCATTTTCGATAGCTGTCATCGGTCCCACGCGCTCGGCTTATTATTTTTGGTAGCCGGTAAACATGGAGAATGAAAATAAGTACTGTAGAAGTTTATCAAGAGAGTAACAGGATTGTACCTGAAGTCCAGTTTAGAGACAAAGGTAGATTCTGTCGGACAAGAATTAGAGAGTCAAAAGATGATATTGCGAATGCAAATGAAAAACGTCGCGTTGACGTTAACCTCAATATCCAATGTCCAATCTGTCCGAAGTCAAAACATATTTCATCGATTGTTATGTTATTTTTCCCTTTCCTAATTTTCACAATATTTGCAGATATAAAAACGAACGTTCATTTTATATGACGGTTTTTCCATGCTGACTTTACATATAAATGCGTTGTATGCATGTCGCCAGAAAGATTGAGATGCCTTAGCTATACATAAAAGAACTTTGAGTAAATATCGACGAAAGGCCTTTTATAATCGATTAAAAAACGTACGGCTTCACACAACCATATTTTTAATTCGCGTTGAAAATATCCGATAGAAGAATCAAATTTGCGCGGGTATCCGGCGTTGCCACACTTCGAGCAAGATGGCTGCGGTTACGTCACGAGACGTCTCTCTCGCCGAATACTTCGGTTTTTCGCGACTTTATTTCTAAATTTATTGCTTATTTCTGCGGTGAGCTTTCCAATTCAAGTTGCCTTATTGATCACAACGAGCCAACGAACGCAACCGTCAGTTTTTTTTACGCGTGTCTTGGCTCCAAGTAGCACAAAAAAATCGATATATGAGAGGGCAGGCACATTTTGTCGTCTACGTGTGACTAATTGACCAACTTTAACAATTAATAACTCGGAAACTGTACGGTAAATCTCGCGGAAACTCCGCATACGCATGGACGAAGCTCTCGACAATGTTATTAAAAAAAATCGGGCTTTTATCTTGGACTCGCTCTAATCACCGTACCTCCTTAAAACCATCTCAAAAGGCTAAGGAATGACGAATTACGATCCAAAATGGTTGTCGTAAAACTCTCTCAATTAGGTGCTTCATTTCAATTTGAATTTATGGAATATTTACTGTCTATAGTATTTGATTTGAAGATTTTTTTGTCAGCGTAGGGCCGACGCTGCAATAGATGTTGGTCCGATGTTATCATCCCGGCGTATATTGGACGCCGAGCCTACGTTGGTGAACAGATTCGGGCCGCCGTTCTAACTCAGGCGATCATCGTTGCGCCGAGGTTGGCCCGACTCTAAAATCGTACATGGGTACCTTGGTGGCCTGCACCGATTGGCCATGCAGCAACGGTAGCACTTTGTTTCAATGATGATAAATTGATTGGTATCAATGGTTTTTTAATTAAATGAAGGCAAAACTATGTATGAATTGTGGGTAAAATCCCGACATCGTCTGTCATAAAAAAAACAATATTGACAATGGGCCCCAAGATGCAAACCCGTCAATACGCTTTCGCGCGCATTGGTTTTGCTTATCGTCTTATGTAAAATTGTATAGACAAAATCGATAACAGTGATGCTGATTCACTATGTATACTGAACAAACCCTTGCAATGCGCCAATAATACATTGCTCGATCAATTGGGAAATATCATTCGTGGTGATTTTTTTTCATGATCTTCGGAATCTGAATCCCTTTCTTTGTCTGTGTGCTAAAACTACCTCATTAAAAAATTATGCGTATTTTCATTAACATTATAAATCAAATTACGAACATTTGCGGATTAAAAAAATCATATTTCGAAGAATTCGCTTACATTTCGATTATACGGCGACCATGAATTTGGGTAAATGCGCATATAGAGGCAGGAGCGATTATCAATAGTTCCGTCGATAACGCCTTTCGAATAAACGCCCAGAGTACGTGACTTCCCACCACTTCACTGCTCATTGTTAGAGCACGGATAAGCGACGGAGAAGTAAATAATTATTCGCACAAAGATGGAAATTCATATGTACTGCATCATGACGCGTATGCAGTTGCCTATATAAATGTGAGCAGAGTTTCAAATTTACAAATTATATTCTTTCTCGTCCCGTACCGTCAACGTTGGTAGCCTCCAAGCAGAGCAAATTCATCCGAAGTACAATCTTACGGGAGTTAGTTGCGCAGATAAAACTACGAAAGCATCAAAAAGGTAACATTCTTGTGAAATGGAAATATGAAAAATATAACCCAGACTATAGTTTAACCTGAATTGAAAGAGTTCCCATTAAAAGACAAAAGTTATATATAAGTATATACTCATACTCATACCACCCACGGTTAGATTATTGGACAGTCTTAGTATACCTGTGTCGCTATACTATTTTTATCTTGCCAACGAGCTATTTATCGTCATCACTATCACCACCAAGGATGTTTGTTGTAAACATCAGAAAGTTTTCTCTCATTGTATACGACCAATTTCGACGTTCAATCGAATCAGTTGAATGAATTTGATCTTTTGTTCAATAAACTTTTCAAACGGATTGCGATCAACTCATCGCACCAAGCTGGTCTTAAACACTGGAAGTGCATTTTGTACTTTTTTTATTGCGATTTTTATTCGCTCTGGTACCGTAAAACGCGGCTACTTTGATCAGGTTTTGGAATTTTTTTGTAGGTAACTTCTTTTTTACATCCTAGATACTAACTTTTCTTAGTCCAGTAGAACAGTGTGTCTTTTGGCTATCAAACGTATAAGAAAGTCAAGCTTCACCACTCCCTCACCATTGGATACTTACATTTTTTCAAGTGTCAAAGTAGCCGCGAGTGTGGTGCTTCTTTGACAGGGCATTGAAATGTAACTCATGTCAAAGATGAAGGGTTACTTTGGAAACGTTTCGATGAAAAATGTAATCTTTTATGCATTATATATGAAATTACTGATATGAAAAACATCGATTCGTTATAACCAAATTGTCATCTTTATTAAGGCAGCAGAGCTCGAACAATTTTCGTCCAATCGACTTGAAACTTTAACTGTAGCTTCTTAGATTGCTTTTACAGTCAAGTACGAGCGCTTTTTTTCGATGAATCGAAAATTGTGAAAAATATATCACTTTTGAGATTAAAATTATGGTCGAAAAAACGAAACTTCTTTCAAACTCGTCTGTACTTTTCGTTTAATTATTGTATAATTCTCCCCTTACTTGACTGCTAAAAATAATATAATTAACGAAAATATTTCACTCTTAGATCCGGAACTAAATTTACGACAGTTCTATTGCGTGCCGCGGAGAGGGTTGGCTGAAAAACTGTAGTGCTATAGTGACTCGTGCGCCGCCATTGTGTATACTTCTGAAAAATAGATTTTTTTTACATACATCAACATATACCTTTAAAAACCTGAAAGCTCCTTTGACCATGTATTTTATTCATTTCTTAAAAAAAAACTAAAGAAAACGGTCGCAAATGGGCAATTGCAGTGGTGCCCCGCTTAAGGAAACATTTTACGTAAAAATATCAAGTACCGGGGATGCTATTATAGGCACTTTATGAGTCTTATAATTTGCATTGAGATCAACATCAACCAAAGCAACATTACAAACAACATTATAATAAACTTGAACAACAAACTGTTGTTCAAGTTTATTCCGCGCCCCCGCCGCCACAGAAGGTCGAACGGGCTCGCTGAGCACACATTTAAAACGTATTTTGGCGCTCTGTCAAAGTAGTGCCAAAAACTGTCAAAGTTACCCTGAATGTCAAAGTAGCCCCGCTTTACGGTACCTACATATTTGAAAATATTTAACTATGGAATTTGACAATGGAATTTCTTGACGAAAATACTTTTAGGTGCACCTTTGCCCACTGCATTTTCCGACGACTTGCTGTCATGAAGGTTATCTTATTATTCGTGTGCCTCGCCCTCGGCGGTAAGTACATTTAAAGAGTCTCGTGAGGTTACAGTGAGAATATTCTCGGGCAAGTATTATGACTTTCTGCATAACCGACCATTCGTAAAGCTAATACAAGGATCTTCAATACCTGAACTTCATTAAGGAAATGATTTAATCATAAAATAATAGCGTCTCGCAATTATTGAACGATTATTTTCACGTTTGATACTTAGAACGTAATGTAACCATAAGAAAGAAAGTACCATCGCACACGTGATATTGATCATTTGACGTTAGCGACCATGTCCGTCATCATTTTTGTAAATGCAAACATTAGGACGGCTTGAAAATCGTTACAAAAGGTGTTTTAGCACTTGTTAACAATCCCATTGCATTTTTGAAATGCTTGCCCCGCGGGGTGTTCAATATTTGCTTCGTTGTTCCTCCTAATGCATGTATTGTTTAATCGTTATCTCAGTGGGAATCATCGCAATGAAAACATCCTTTTTCGCTATTGGCTGTTAGGAGAGCCGTGTTCGTGCGGAGCAATTGTCAAAGTATTTTTCTTCCTAGTTTGATTGAGCCTCTGCAATGAGGACCTCACTTACCGATTTTTCGAAAGTGGATATTCACTTTATCTTGAAAATAAAAATTATCGGTTACAGTCCTGGCGTATAGACATATAATCCGCATAATCAGTGAGAAATGTACCATTTTTTTAATTCAACACGACCGAATTATCAGCCATGATGCGTTGAATTGTTTTTTGCTTCGAAAGCATTCATAATATTGCCGCTCAAAAACACAGAACAAACAGTTGATAAGTAGCAACAAATTTATTTTTATACGTATTGTCGCAGAAACGATAGGTGCCCGTTTAAAACGAGCCAGTGGTGGCAAGGAAATCTCAATTGAAGACGCACCTCATTTTGTATCGTTAAGACGGCGTGGACTTCATGTATGTGGTGGTGCATTGATAAGCACGCTACACGTTCTCACCACGGCAGACTGTGTTGTGGATAAATCTTTCAAACGGCTTGTTGATACAATAGTGGTGAGCGGAACGGATAAATACGACCGAGCAGATTATGGATACACCATAGAAACCATCTCTCCACACGAACGCTACGTTGAGGAAAGGTCCTTGTACAACGTAGCTGTTATCACGGTACGAGAACGAAAAATATTCCACGCACTCTATCGCTTTGATTTAATGATCTAAATCTGTACGTCATCGGAATTCCTTATATATCGAATCACTGATTCAGTACATCGTGAATAAACTATGTCGATCTGTTTGTAATTCCGTGGGTACTCTCTAAATCGGGGTCGTCGCATAATCCTTCATTTAACCATGTGAACAGTATAGTCGTTTCTTCCCAATACGTTGCAGTTATCAGGGCACATCGAATTTAACGAAAAGCAAAAAGAAATAGCATTGCCAAATGCAGTGTCGCCATCTTGCATGCACGCAACATTCACGGCGTTTCAACACCGAGTGTCTAAATATAGCAACCCTGGTCTGCGACAATTCAATGTGAAGATCCGACTTTCCGAATATACAAACAATTCTAATTTGCGCTTCTATGGAACGTTCGAAAGACCCCAATCGATTAGCATTGTGAGTACTTACGCTGCGTACTTATTTTACTTCCAAAAAATCTTATAGGAACGTCTTAGATTAGGTTTTTCCTTATGCGTCTGCCTAGGGCTACCACATCAGCCATAGATATGTACATATACTTGTATAGCTTGATTTATGTGCCTCCGATTGCAGTACGATCTCGGTGGACCTCTCGAATGTAACAACACAATCATAGGGATAGCTTCGGCCGCACATGGAAAAAGGAATCGTGCCTGCTACTTCGTAAACGTCATAAAATTTAAAACATTCATAGAAGAATTCATCGAAAACGAAACGCCTCCACAGACAGAACGTCCGACTGTCATTAAATGGGCGCCGAAACGGCCTCGTTTTTGACTATCTAACACGAATATATGTTTTGTATCCTGCTTGCACAAATACTTTTGGCCCTGCAAACGGGCATATAAAGTTGAGAAATCTGCGCGCGAGACGTAATTTGTAAACTGATAAAAATAATGTATTGCCTGGAAACGGGAGCAAGCAAATAAATAAACGTGTGATTTTTAACATTCTTCTGCGAAAAAAGCCCTGCATTGCCTCAGAAGGCTGGTTTTTGACACACTTTTTTTGCTCCATTATTGCCACCTTTGGAAGATATACGTACACCAGTCGTGGAAAAAAAAACCCACTGCGACGTCTTACGACGCGCTAATATAATAGTTCATCTGGTGTTTGATAAGAGGTTAGGCGTGTAAAAGACGCCAAACTGTATGTAGGTCCAGTTACTTGATGATTGCTCGAAGCCAGCTTGATCAGGCAACTGGAGGAATCAGTACATCCGATTGTCTGACTATCACCTGACCCCAACCGGATCAGGCAAATTGAGACATACCTTAAAAAAGGCTTCCGTAAGAAATGTGATCAGAGCCGGATCAAATATCAGGTCAGCCTAAGAATCTGTCGACTCGGATCCGGAGATGCCAATTCACTATTTTCAGGTCATTAGAAGCCCTCAAAGCGTTCTTTTCACTCTTTTCTACTGCACTAGTTAATCGAGATGAGAACGAGGGCACAGGGAAACTGTGAAAAACCTGTTCCTATTCTCAGCTGCGTTCAACATCTGAAACTGTCGGACGAACGGCCACCCATCCAAGTGTTGACCCTGACAAGAAATTCTTCACATGGGAGGTTAACGCCGCTGCACACATATTATTATTATCACCCAGCTGATTTCATCGTTTCGCTTTTTTGCCTTCTGCGCATCATGGTGCAGCTGATTTGCACAGGCCGTGGAACCCTTTCAGGAGTAGATCTACTTTGACATCAGGCATTCAATTCACGTTCGAAATTCCTGCAAGAGTATTCTCCTCGCAGATGCTTGTTCGGGTGATTTTTTTTCCGATCAATTTTCCACGACGCTATGAAGATCCTATCACGAGAACTGTATAGTAAGTTCCGTTTTTGTTCGCCAGCTCGGAACGGCTGCCTCGCAGCCGATCTTGGAACTCCGCAAGCACCTTACCCGGCTGAGATTCAAGGGGGAAAGATTCATCTTTCATTTTTTTTTCGTATTCGTCAGCCCTCCATCGACGTCGACCTTTGAAAAGTGTCTTCCATTCAGTCTCGAATGCGTAGTAATAATTTTTATCTCGTCTTTAAGATATTTTCAACGGTGGCCTAATTAGGTGACAGATTGAATCAGATTCGTCGCTAATTAAGATCGTTGAGGATGGGTATGATGTTTTTATACCACAGCCGTGACTTTTTGTCGCATTAATTAATTCGTCACTGAATGATAGTTTTGAGAAGCACGGTGACGATCATCAGCCTAAATGGTAACGGAGATAGGCCTGATGTCCCATCATCCAAAGTAAGGAGCCTGCTTGGATTACGCTGTGATGAATATTACGTGATTCGGATCATTTGCGGTTCTCGCGATGTGGCTCTGGAAAACCGAGCATTGGCAAATAAATGGCCATAAAGTACACAATTTAGGGAGCGAAGGTTGGGGATGGTTGCACCCTTTCATTTTCCCCAAGTCAATATCTTGATGTAGGAGTTCGCCAACTTGCTACCAGTTCTTCATCCTTCGAATTCCAACAGCTAAGCCTGTCGCAAAACCCCTTGGCTATCAAGAGGTAAATACAAGCTGGCTCGTGGGAAACACAATGCCGCAACCCACAATGGCAAATTTACGCGACCAAGGACGGGGGACGGGGGGGGGGGGCGTTAGTGGAAGCGAAGGAAAACCAGGATCCTGGTGAAGGGGTGGACCAGTATCTTGTATTGTTGTTCATTGTGAGCCTTGATCAAGAACCATTCGCTGGCTAACCCGTAAATTATCAAATTCGGGCCAAGAAGAGACCGCAATCTGTTGTTTTCTCGGTTAACTATATACGTGTGTGGTCCCATTCCCCTGAAGCAACTTCGTTGATCTTCCTCGGCGATTGGGTAGCAAGAACAATACGTGATTTACACCAATGTTCTCGTGGCTAATTTGGAGAGAATCGTTACGCGAATCCGCAAAATAGCGTGGCATATTTTCTTCAGAGATCTACATGTCTGGTAAAGCTTGACTGTCTCGTTGCGAAATTTTTCACTAAATGTCTAAATCTAAAATCTTCACTTCAGAATGATTTACGAGGATAAACGTGAGCATTCTTTCGCCCTGGATCATGGATTCGATTTGGACAGGTTCGATGTCCAAATTGATTGAATTGATTGGTTGATTGAATCATGAAATCAATTTATTGCAGTTGATTGATTGAATTGTTGAACCAATTAATTGAGATTGGTCAATTGATTGAATCATTAATTTGATTTGGACAATTTGGACAACAAAGGTGATGCCCAAATTGATTGAATGGCTTGGTCGGTTGAATCAATAAATCAATTAATTGAAATTGATTGGTGAATAATAAAATCAATTGATTGGAACCGATTAATTAACTAATGAAATCAATTGGTTGAGATTTATTAATTGAATCATTCGATCAATTGAATGAAATTGACCTTTTATTAAAAAATCTTTGATGAATCTTCGTGTACTTAACTATCCAATAATTTGACGTAACATTATTTACTTTAGTCTTCCATTCAAGAAAGAGTCCTCAAAAAGCCTTAAGGAAATGGCTGAACATGATCAAAATGTTGGGCGTTCTTATGTAATCCAATCCTACCTGTAGGGCTTTAAATTTCAGGTTTTTTGCACTCAAATTGCACTCCATACTGGTTACGTTTTTTCTCGCAATTTTTTACACAGCACCCATCCTAATATTCCACACGCGTAGAATATATCAGGGGAAAACGAGCTGTTGGTTCATTGATCCTTTCTCTTTTTTCCCCATTCGCTTTTTTGTGCTACAAAAATATGTATCTTCCACATATTTGCTCGGGAAAAATATCAAACATTTTCTGATATCGCGCACATGCTTTTTTTTCCCAAGGGGAGAGTTATTTCACTGTTCTACCGTAGATACACAGTAGATTTATATATAACTGCGTATACGTGTATGGAGGATTCCGTAGATTCTTCAGCTCCGATATTTCTTTTCCCGAGGTATTTCGGACGGACAAACAAGAGCGCACGAGGCGAACGATTAAAAAAAAATTCTCTCTCCAGCCGTCATTATTTCCATGCAGCTACGTATGTGCTCGTTGATGTGTTCGCAAGTTATGACTCCGATGGGGGATCATGAATTTCAGCGAGGAGCCACGTGAAAGGGCCGACAGACACGGGAATAAAATGAAAAAAAAAAAATCGAATATATCTGTACGCGTTTGCCTTCATTTTTTAATTGAATGGATTGTCCAAAAGTCTTTTATGCGAGTAATACGAAGTGAACAATGGAATTGACGATGTACGATTGCACCCTTCATTTCCGATTCTGCACGATACGTCAAATGGAAAAATAAACTCGTAGTCATGGGATATTTTTTTTTCGAAAAAAAAAAATTGTGCGTCGCGTCGCTGTCTCGCGGCATGATAAACGAGACTCAATTTTCGTATGGGGACACTTCATATTTATTAATTCACGCTCTGACAAATCCATAGGAAGGATAAAGTACAGGTGTCGGGTTTCCGAAATAAATATGAATTGACAATTTGATAGAGATCGATTGGATTACGTTCGGCCGTGCAGTGGGCAGCATTGGAATCTGGAAAAAATACTAAGGCCGCACTTTTGAAAAAAAGTAAAGTAAAGAAATTGCGGCAAGCTGATAATAATACGTTGCTCGACGAATATAGATTCAGCATTTTGGGTAAATATTCGGAAGTGTCACGCCTGTCAGAATCGAGCTCATTTTTTTGGTGTTTTCTTACGGTTAAAAAACATCATATTTACTATTATTATGACAGCGTATTTACAAAAACAATATCAATAAATATTTTTTTAAAGATTTTTCAAAGATCACCTGATTCGTATCGACCCAAACAAAGAAGCCCAAACCCCAAAAACATTATGCGCCATTAAAACATAACATAATATAAGGTTTTATAATCATAAAGAATTGATAAAAAAAAATGTACAGCCTCTGTTTAGCGGGATTGACACTTCCAAATATTTACAGCATTTTGTACGCATCTTGTCAATTCAAAAGGTAAAAAAGGAGCCAAGTAATTTTTTTTAAATAAACTGTAACAGAAGTATGGAAAGTGTGAAGAGATTTGTATTAGTTGAGAATATCAAAGAAATGAATACAAATTTATTTAATATGTAAGGATGAAAACTAAAGGAATTGATGCAACCTGATCATTTTTTCTTTTGCTCGAACAATGCGGATTAGTTTTTTATTACACTTCCCGAATTGAATGTTGAATTTTGAACATGAAAAAAAAGAAGAATTCAAATAATGAAATAACAATTCGTAAATTCACCATGAGAATGAACAAATAAACATTAGAAACGTTGTAGGAATTGTTGAATGAACATATTTTTGAACAATTTTATGTCACAATAAGACTTCGTGCAATCGAAATTGGAAAATTTCACGTGTCAAAAACGAATTTCTCGATAGTTAAAATTATTGAACAAAAACGAAGCAAAGTAATCGCTCCAAATTGTTTCAGATTATGAGGATAAAAATCAAAGAAATTGATCCCTCCTAATAATCATGAACTTTACTCGAACAATCCAGATTCATCATTTTTCTTGGACCACCTGAATGTAAAACCTAAAAAAATAATTCAGTGCTAAAATAATAAAGACCTAAAATTAAATTTAAAAGATTGTTCAAAAACTACAGTCTTTTTAAATCAAGAGAATAAAGGAACAATTATTAAAAATGCGGTCCGAAAAATTCAAGTAATTTTTTGGAGAAATTTCACGTGCTCTTTTAGCGTAACGCAATACAAAATAAAAATACTAAAAGGGTTTCCACTTTGTTGGGCGAAAAAAAATCCATTTTGCTGTACCTCGAACTTCTTGAAAGAGAGGGAGATGTACCCTATCGTCCTGGCATATCAGATTAGGTGGAAGTATGAAACTTTTCATTTCATTCACACATAAACTTCAGTTTAACGTTAAAAGGGTTTTTCTCGAAACTACATTTTCCAAGTTTGCGGAAGTGCTCCTACACGCCCTGGATGAACAATCGTTATAAAATTTGGCATGCACGTGTACAACAAACGTCTCTATTAGTTGAACTAGAATTCTCCAATAATATTCAGTTTTCATTTTAATGACAAAAGACTGCAACAAATTTTGGTAAAAAACTAAACTTTCCATTCGATCGCGCACAATTTTTTTATTTGTCAACTTTTTTTTCCTGATTCAAGTTCGACTTATACACAACATTGTACAAAGTAGAAATATGTTTGACTTTTTGGCTTCGGATGACCTGTTCAGGACTTAGGATTTCCGGAAGCGAAGAAAATCGACGCTGGCGCACCGACATACGTGGCTCCTCCCACTCCCAGTACCATGTTTTGTCAAACGTAAAAAAATATTATCACATTCAATAAAAACCGCTTAGCAAAAATCATACCAAATTTCAACATTCTATATTTAACATTTTTCGAATTAAAAATTGGTGAAAAATCGAACATTTTTTGGGCCGGCAAAGTAATAACCGCCCTAAAATACACAAGGCAACGTTAAAATGCTCCCTAGTGTCCAGGTGCGTTCAGTAGTTAGGCCTACTGGCGATACCAGTAAAAAAAACGCGCGTGGAGCTCTACCCCAGTGGTGGTGCGGAAAGGAGCTGAAATATTGGCTGTACCAATAAAATCATACAAATTAAAATTGTAGGAAATTTGATTTTCTACAACTTTGTTTATGTAAATTTACGCGCTAAAGTTAATAATCGTCGAGATAATTCAATAATTCTACTTTGGCGAGTTTTCCCCCATTATCTCGGAAAATATCGATCGTAGGATAAAAACTGCAAGCACTAAAGTTGTAGAGAGTTAAATTTTCAACAACTTTGATCATAAGCATTTTTGTTAAATAAAAAATTAAAAATAAAGGAGATATTGGGCAAAAACCAAACTACCTTAAAATAAAAGTAGCGCCTAACGCACCGGTCGGATTTGGTCGCCATTTTGGATTTACACTACTAATGACCCCCCTAAAGATTAGAGCGACAAAATTTCTGTCGGGAATTTTTTTTTAGAAAAAAGTCTAACCCGATTGGGCTACAACGCGTATTTCGCGGTTAGCTTCCAATTCACTTGATCTGACCGCATCTCGGCGTGGACGCCCGGTCTAATCAAATATAAATAATAAACGTATCTCTGCCTTCCACCGCGTGTACCGAAAAGAAAACCGAACAACGTTGAGTGCAGGGCTCTAGTGAAGATCATGTTTTTTTTTGTTTTTTTTTTCATGTGAAACTTCGCCGAGAACAGTAGGAGTAGAGATACGTAGGAGCGAAGGAAAATTGAGTAATCTACGAAAACGGAAGATTGTGACCGCGCATCCCCCACACATTATAGGGGAGTTAGTGGTCGCACTTTCCACCCCGTCGCAGCCTCCCATCGACCGTAACAGCGTGTAATAACGTTTATGCAAGCTTTTTGCCACGCAAATTGATCGTAATATGATACAAAACGAGTAAAGCGAGAAAATATTCGAATTTTCGTTGAAAATCGAGCCCACGCATATGATCGCCCATGCATTACGAATTCCCATAGGGTGTAAATCTCCCGATACTTACTTTTTATTTATTCGTGCTGTAACGCTTATTCTGGAAGAATATCAATCATATCAATAACAACGCGTAATTATTATTGGATTCGATTGAATCGATGTGTCCCTCCCTCATGAATGACCCTCTATCCTCACACATGGATGAATGGACTGTGAATTCGATTTTAACACAACGGAATTCATGTGAACGCGGTGAATTAATTTAAAAAGTCATTTAAAGAAATGAATCTAGTTCTGAAATAATTTATTTTGCCACAGAAAAATGTCACTTCTTTTTATATGCATTTTTTCATACCTCAAAACATTCGTATGCAAAGTGCATTCGTTGAAAAAATATTATCCCCTCTCTTTTTTTTCGCAAAAGAATTCATGTAAACAGGAGGCATTAATTTAAAAAGTAATTTAAAATAGTTAACCAGTTCTTGAACAATTTATTTTTGTCACAGCGTGAACTCCTTGTTCCAACTTTCACACCTTGAAACTATCTACGGAAAATGCATTTATTTGAATAAATGACCCCCCTTTGGTAAAGGAATTCATGGAAGTACGATAAACTCATTCGAAAATCAGTAAAAAAAAACAATCGAGATAGCGAATGATGTCTTTCTGTCGCAGTAAAAACTCCTTTTTATGTTTTTTTTCCATACATCAAAACCATAGTATGCAAAGTGCATTTATTTTCAAAAGTTAAGAAATTCATGTAAGCATGATGAGTTCATTGAAAAGTTAGTAAAAAAAATAAACAAAATATTGATTAATTTATTGGTGTAGCAGATAGAGCTCCTTTTTATATGCATGTTCTTCCACATCTCAAAGACATCGTCTGCAGAGTCCATTCAATTAAAAAATCGAAAGATAAATAAAAGCGCAATGACAGAAATCGCCGAATTGCCAAAGTAGCCAGACCAGAAAAGCCTCCCTGAGAAATTAATTGGAAGAATAATCTCCCGCGTATAATACGAGTTTCCGGAATAATTTCACTGATCCACCACCTCATACGAGATTCACTCGATTAATTATAATCCGCCTATAATAGGCTCTAAATTATATATCCGAGATAAACTTCCTCCAGGAACGTGATCTAAAATGAACGCAGATAATACACGAAAAGTTCTAAATGTAATTGCTTTTTTGAATATATGATCCATTCGTCGGGTGGGAAATGGAGTTCGATAAAAAATTCCTCGGTCGAGTACATTTAACAATGCCTTGGATGAGGAACGGGAGAGTGAGACAACCCGATAAGAGCATGGGAAAAAGACACTATATCGAACCATTAGGGTGTGCAGGAAATTTGATAATTGGCAAAAACGAATATAAGGAATCGCGAGTGATCTAAAAAAGAAGAAGAACGAACAAAAAAAGTGTGCGTCCGATAAAAAAGATTCATTAAAATCAACTAAATACTTGTATGCGATTCTTCTTTAATTGAACTAACTAAAAATTATGTAAAATCGATTTTTTTTTAAATTTAATTCTACTATTCCGAGGATTGATTTTCCTATACTTGTTTATTTAAATACAGATCTATTTAAGGGCGAATATCCATTTATAACGTACAGAAGAGCTTGTGGCCGAAAATAAACTCCTCGAGAAGGCTGAGTAACTACAGTATGGCCCCAGAATCGCAGATTGATCGATAGGTCATTTAGTCACATTTGTGACTCTAAAACTTTAAATGCGTTTCCGTAAAAACCACTTTTTTGTGAACCGCGTACCAGATAACTGAAAAACTATCTATCAAAATAATCATTCATTATTTTGAATTTGAACGCTTAGATAACATAATTACCATCTACGTGAACCTATTGTTCCTTAAAAATTATTTAAAAAAACTACCTTTTCATTGACAAATAATATATTAAACATTTCATGAAAAATATAACATTTTTTAAACACGTACCATTTTTTTTTCGAATTTTCACTTTTCTTTGGATTTTTTAGGTGCACATGGAGCGTATGGGTCTTAAAAATCTAAAAGCTTTTGGCTCTGATGTTTCAAATCAATGCACCAGACGCTAGGCTGTACGCCGTGGAACAACTCGGGCGGCAACTGTCTCTGTACCGTACGGCCGCGATTTTTACACATTAAAAAAATTTCAAATGTAAAAGATACGGGTGGGGATCCAAATATCGAAGGACCAAATGGGTGGGAGTCGAAATATCGATGGATAGTAGTATACCTATGCTGGTTCCCCCTCATGTAGGAATCTACTTTACCGACGGTCGGTAAGGTAGATTCCAGCAACTCCCCAGGAATTTACCGACGGCAGATTCTGACCCAAACATGGTACCTGTGGGAATCTACCTTACCGACGGTAAATTCTGACCCAAACATGGTTCCTGTGGGAATCTACCTTACCGACATACCGACAGGAAATCGGCGGGAAATTCAAAAAACCTTTTGGCGGGAAATTCAAAAGACCGGCGGTGGGGGGGGGGGGAATATCTTTTGGCGGTAAATTCAAAAGACCTTTCGGCGGTTGATTCAAAGCGCGGATACTTTTCAGCGGGAAGTTCGAGAAAAACGACGCTCTTTGGGGGGGGGATTGAAAAGACCGCGCGTGGAGACCTTTTGGCGGGAAATTCAAAAGAGGGGGGAGACCTTTTTCGGCGGGAAATTCAAAAGCCGAGACCTTTCGGCGGGAAATTCAAAAGCCGAGACCTTTCGGCGGTTGATTCAAAGCGCGCGCGGATACTTTTCAGCGGGAAGTTCGAAAAAAACCTCTTGGCGGGAAATTCAAAAGCGGAGACCTTTCGGCGGGAAATTCAAAGCGCGGAGACCTTTCGACGGTTGATTCAAAGCGCGCGCGGATACTTTTCAGCGGGAAGTTCGAGAAAAAAAAACCGCTTGGCGGGAAATTGAAAGACCGCGCGCGCGCGAAAGTTTCAAAAGCCGGCGGGAAATTCAAACGGGGAGACCTTTCGGCGCGGGAAATTCAGAGCGGGGGGGGAGACCTTTCGGCGCGGGAAATTCAAACGCGCGCGGTCCGTGATACCGGCGATCAGGATACCGGCGATCAGGATACCGGGGAATCTACCTTACCGACGGTAAATTCTGACCCAAACATGGTTCCTGTGGGAATCTACCTTACCGACATACCGACAGGAAATCGGCGGGAAATTCAAAAAACCTTTTGGCGGGAAATTCAAAAGACCGGGGGGGGGGATATCTTTTGGCGGGAAATTCAAAAGACCTTTCGGCGGTTGATTCAAAGCGCGGATACTTTTCAGCGGGAAGTTCGAGAAAAACGACTCTCTTGGCGGGGGGCGAAATTGAAAAGACCGCGCGCGGAGACCTTTTGGCGGGAAATTCAAAAGAGGGGGGAGACCTTTTTCGGCGGGAAATTCAAAAGGGGGGAGACCTTTCGGCGGTTGATTCAAAGCGCGGGGATACATTTCAGCGGGAAGTTCGAAAAAAAACCTCTTGGCGGGAAATTCAAAAGTGGGGGGCCTTTTTCTGCGGGAAATTCAAAAGCGGAGACCTTTCGGCGGTTGATTCAAAGCGGATACATTTCAGCGGGAAGTTCGAAAAAAAACCTCTTGGCGGGAAATTCAAAAGTGGGGGGCCTTTTTCGGCGGGAAATTCAAAAGCGGAGACCTTTCGGCGGGAAATTCAAAACGCGGAGACCTTTCGACGGTTGATTCAAAGCGCGCGCGGATCAGCGGGAAGTTCGAGAAAAAAACCGCTTGGCGGGAAATCGAAAGACCGCGCGCGCGAAAGTTTCAAACGGGGAGACCTTTCGGCGCGCGGGAAATTCAAACGGGGAGACCTTTCGGCGCGGGAAATTCAAAACGCGGGGAGACCTTTCGGCGCGGGAAATTCAAACGCGCGCGGTCCGTGATACCGGCGATCGGGATACCGGCGATCGGGATACCGGCGATCAGGATACCGGCGATCAGGATACCGGCGATCAGGATACCGGCGATCAGGATACCGGCGATCAGGATACTTGACACTCACGCTTGAAGTTCTTCAGTCAAATTCCTACTGACGGCAGACCACAGCCGCCATGGCCCTGCTTTACCAACGGCCGGCATGTAGGTCCCCACCTTACCGACTGTCGGCATGACAGGTTTCTGCCACACTCTACCGATATGGCAGGCATCTACCTTACCGACGGCCGGTACGGCAGATTCCTGCCACACAATGCCGGCAGGGTAGGTCCCTACCTTACCGACCGAGGGGGGGGGGTAGTTACCGACCGGGTGGGGGTGACTACCCCTTTCGATGCTTTGGGCCTACACCCCTATCGAATACTCTGGACCTACGCCCCTATCGAATGCTCTGGACATATACTTCTCCGAATATTCTGCACCTATAATTCTCCCGAATATTCCGTACCGATACTTTTCCGGAATATTCTGGGTCTATTCCCCCATCCCCCGGGCTCGAGTATAAAAGAGATGCAGTGACGATAGAACGCCAGTCTATTTTGAATTATGGAAAAGGTAAGTCTCTCTCTCTCTATTGTCTCTCTCTATTGTCTCTCACGCTTTTTCTAATGCTACTTTACATATTTTTAAGTGGCGTAACGCACTTTACTGCGGCTGCGGCGAGAGCCATCGGCAGGACCCCCGCTTTAAGCGGGGCATCCTCTCGCTGCCCCTTCCACCGTTCGCCGCAGCAACCGCAGCAACGGCAACCGCGGCAATGGCAACAGCAGCAGCAGCAACAGCAACAGCAACCGCAACAGCAACCGCGCTCGAGGAGGACCTCTTCCTATCGAGCGAAGAGGAAACCCCCATGGAACCCATAGAAAAGAGGGAGCAGTCTTCGGTGGACGAAAAAGAAAAGCGGCACAAAACCATTTTGATTTCTCCACCGAAGACTGCTCCCTCAATTAGGAGAAAGAAAACCAAGGCCGTACGTGCAGTTCAGAGACTTGTGCTCGACCTGCTGGAACGACTCCAGTCACGGATTTCTCGTAATCAACCGTGGCAGTGGACTCGACTGTGGCAGGTACAGAAAGGGCTTCGACAGCTTTGCCATAAATATATCGTGCGCGACGTGATCCCCGCAGTGCATTATGGATGGTCGAAGCGACAGTGTGACGGCTGAGTTCCGTCGCGAGAAACAGACGCTTAGCCAGATGGAGAAAATGAGGGATGCGATTAAGCGCAAGTACATGCTTCTCAGGGCGGACAAGCAAACGATGGAGAAAGCTCTGGACGAAACTTTCAAACCAATCGTCAAACCTCTCGAACGCCTCGTGAACGCCAGCCACACGTTGCCTAAGAAGGAGGAGGTGTCTCGTGGTGACGATGAGATGGAAAGCTCCTTCAAAACTGCGTACGACGCGGAGGAAGAGTGGCCGAAAATGACACCCGACGAATGCGTGCAGCAGCAAAAAACGAGCCCCGACGAATACGTGCAGCAGCAGCAGAGTCCCGACGAATATTATGACATGCCGGAAGTGCCTGCGCTCGACAAATATCTTCACATGCTCAACACGAATCGGAAAAAGTATCTCGATGTGACTTATGGGGTTCGAAAGTTGCCAGACGGTAGCATGATGATCGGCGACTCACCCATACGTTTCGTGAACGACGACGTGATTGTGGGTGACAGGAAGTATCGATCGAGCGTCGGCTTGCTCGAACTGCTCTTCAGGAAGGAACCCAGTGCGCATCTCGTGAGCGCGGAAGACAAGAATGTCTATGGGAAAATCCTGCAAACGACGAACGCACACAAGAAACACTACAGGTCGGACGAGGTCATTCACAGGCAAAGAAACAGCAAGTACAGGGACTGGGTGGCGCCCTTGGTCGGTGGTGGTACATCCACCGGTAGTGGTATATTGCCTCGGTACAAGATCGCGCGAAGCAACACGCGAATGGACTACGTGTACTGGGACGACCCGAATGAGCTCGTTGATCGACTGCGTCTGCTGATGGCTGAGCGATCGGCCGGCAACTCGAGTCACGTCAACGAGATCATCTCGATCATCGAGGAGCTGCGTGAGGCCGGTATTGTCATTTAAGCGGGGCACAAGGGGCGCTGCAACCACACTTGAACAATGAGCATCGACGTGTTCGGACGTCAGCTAGGACGAACTGAGGGCGGTACGCGAGGTCCTCCCGGATTCGGATTCAAGCTCACCACCGACGGACAGTACGACGTAGAGGGCAAAAGATTGTGCAACGTTGCCGACGCGAGTGAACCTCGCGACGGGGTCAACCTGAGTCTCGCGAGACGTCTTGTTCAAAGCACTCTGAGCGAATTGTTTCACATCACAACGCGACTGAGAGAGGATTTTGACGATCTGCAACTGAACATACATATTCTGCAGAATCAAGTGAACGACAGGCTGAGAATTATCGAGGTAAACGTTGAAACGACTCTGGAGTTGGCCACGCGCAACTCCGAGGCCATCAAAACGTTGGACACGCGGCATGGAGCATCGGAGATTGGTGGAAGAGCTGCATAAACCAGCACGACGCAATTATCCACGACGCAAGTTTGACGTGCGAGGACTGGATGAGACGTGGCAGGCCGACCTCGTGGAGATGCAACCGTACGCTCGGGAAAACCGGGGTGTCAGGTATCTGCTCACAATCATCGACGTGCTGTCCAAGTTTGCCTGGGCCGTTCCCGTGAAGCGGAAGACCGGCAACGACGTCACTGCGGCCATGGAACTCGTGCTACGACAGGGTCGAGTACCGAGGAATCTGCAGACTGACCGAGGCAGAAAATTCTACAACGCGTCCTTCCAGAGCCTCATGAGTCGATATCGCATCAATCACTACTCGACGTACAGCAACCTCAAGGCATCCATCGTCGAGCGGTTCAATCGCACACTCAAGAACAAGATGTGGCTGCAGTTCAGTCTGCGCGGTTCCTACAAGTGGCTCGACATCTTGCCCGATCTCGTAGCTACATACAACAACAGCAAACATCGTACTATCGGAATGAAGCCGAACGAGGTGGCCGACGCTGAAACTTTGTTGCTGCAGCCGCGTGATTGTCAAAAGCGCAAAGCGCCCAAGTTCCGAATCGGCGACAAGGTGCGAGTCAGCAAGAATAAGCACGTTTTCGAGAAAGGCTACACGCCCAACTGGACGACGGAAATTTTCACGGTGAGTCGAGTGATGGAGTCGACCGTTCCGGTGACATACAGGCTGAAGGACTACCGAGACAAGCCCATTGCCGGTGGTTTCTACGAGGAGGAGCTTCTGAGAGTCAAGTACCCCGACATGTATCTCGTGGAAAAAGTGTTGAGGAAACGTGGCGACAGAGTCTACGTCAAGTGGCTGGGATTCGATAGTTCGCACAATAGCTGGATAAACAAGACCGATTTGTAAATGGGTTTGAACATTTATTGCAATAAAAAACATTTCACGTTATTTATGATCGATGCTGAATTCTATTTGATTCATCTTGGCCTCGCTGCCGCCCAAGTACTTCAGGAACAATTGCCCGTCCGTGGCTGTTTGCACCATGTGCTCGTACATCTTCGGATCCTTCACGAACGCGTCCGCGATGCGTTTAGGCAGAAAGACTTGGCACTCCTCGTCGAGGGTGGCTACGGTTCTCAGGCCGTATTTCGTTGTGACTTGTCTCAGGTCGGTGACACGGTAGACGCTGTTTATATTCAGCGCTGCCAGTTTCTTCGTGGGCAGGAAATCCTCGAGCAGAGCGATTTTGTTGAGCTTCTCGATGCCGTCCATCGTGCTGATGAGGCAAACGGCCGCAAGCGCGACGCTCATATACCCGCTATCCCCTCCACTGCGCGCGGTGGTGGGGCTCTGAAGTGCCCCCACGGCAACGTATCCGTGGTGTCGGGGAGGAGGATACGTTTGTCGTCGTGAGCGCTGAGCGCCACCTTCACTTGCCTCTCGGTAAACACTTTGTGCAAGCGCGATCTGATCACGCACTGCTGCCTGCGCTGCGTCAATTTCTCCCGCAGGCAGTGCACAAAGTCGTCGAAGGTGATGCTCGCCTCGACCACCGCCCTCTTCACGCCCTTCACCCGCTTCACACGATCACGGCCCTCGACTCGGATGCTGTACATTTTGCTGCGCAAGCCAACAAATTCCGTCATGATGCTGCCGTTGCACTCGTCCTTCATGAGACCGACCACCTTCTTGTTGGCTCGTGGCATGTCAAACTGGTTATGCTGTGGGTAGTCCGAAGTATCGAACCTCTCGATGTCACGCCTCATGATCTCGTAGATGTCGTCGCAGCGAATCTCGTACAGCAGGCTGTCGGTGTCAGTGTAGAGGAGCTTGCAGCGATCGCCAAACTCTCGCTTCATGTAGTCATAGTGAAAGGCGTATACGTGGATCTTCGACAGGTCCAATACGCTCAGGCCGACGTAGATGGGTTTGTTGAGGTAGACCTCGGTCTTGGTGAGCTGTATGGCGACGAGGTTCTCCTCGAAGATGGAGCAGCTGTGAAAGTTGGGCTTGGCGATGAGTGCTTCGGCTCCGTAACGTCCGCCCCAGTTTTTCACGAGCTTCACATCAACGTGTTTGCGCACATTCTCCATAGTCTTGCCGAACACTGCGTTGTTCATCAGCTTGAAGAGATTTTTCTCGAAGTCGTTTCGCGCCCTCTTGCGCAATTCGCTGTTGAGCTCGATGTAGGGTTTCAACCATACACTCTGCTTGAACTTCAAGACTCGATGGACGCGTTTGAGCTCGAGTCCGTGTTCGAGGGCCTGTTTCAGGTTACGATAGTGTAGGATGTATCGGTTCTTCGGGTCGAGTGTCGTCATGAGTTTGATCTGCGTTGAGCCATGGGCGCTCTTGTGCTCGGGACACAAAGGTAAGTCCTTGTGTGCGTCGTGGAGACGTTCCGGGTACTGCAGGTCCACTTCGAGGACATACCCGACCGGCGAATCGTCTGGCACGTTGAGGAAGTCGACGTTGTCAACCCACTGGAAACCGCCGTACGGGAGCGCCTGCGTCATTGCCCAGCCGTAGAGGTTGTTCACGTCGAAGTACATGAGATACTTCGTCTCCTCGCTTGCGTCATAGTCGCTCATGTACTTGTTGGCACGGGCGTAACGGTTCGAGCACTGACTCACCCCACCTCGTATTCCTTGCTCAATGAACATGTGCATGTCCAGATCGGTAAGCAGTTCCAGCTGAATATGAGTGTATTTGAGCATAGCATCCCACGAGAAGCCTGGCAGTGTGTAGTAGTGCGCGGGGTCTAGGCCGTAGGCTCTGATTGCATCGTTGCGGAAATTCTCAAAGACATCAGCTAAGAGCAGTACGTCGGTCTTCAAGTAGAGGTCTGAGTATTCGCCCAAGTTGGCGACGTTGAACTCACTCCACACTCTCTTGGCGTGCTCGTAGTCTTCGTCCGAGATGTCACAGTCGGTCAGTGTACTGTGAAACTTCTCTTTCGACGGTAGCTGCTCGGTGTCGTTCAATTTGGCAAGTGAGTCGACGTACTCATAGGGGAACACACCTTTCCTCGTGAGAAGTTTGAACTTGTCGTCGGAAAGGTGCGTGAACTCGCTCCGGACAATCGTCAGTTCCTTCAAGTACGATGCGAGTTTTTCCAGCGACGATGCCATGAAACGGAACGAGTCGATGAATCGGAACTCCACCTCGCTATCCGCGACATGTTTCGTGAACGAGATGTAACGTTCTTTCGTCTGAGGCAGTACGTAAACTCGGCCTTCGAAGCACGTGGCAATTTCGCGGATGATGAAGTGCGAGTCGTAGCCGGAAAGATTGTGAAAGACCACGGGTACGGTTCGGGAGTCCTGGTAGTTAAGGTTGCACTCGTTGTGCGCCGCGCCTCGGTACCTGCCTGTGAGGTGACAGTGATCCCTCACTCTGTCGCTGGTGAGCAAGGGTTTCTCGCAAATGTGACACTCAGTTGCAGTGCGAAACTCCCTCTCCTGATGCCACGACAGTCTCTCCATAAGTCGAGGATTAGCGTGAATGTCGTCGAGTTCTCGGGCGAGGTTTCGCAGTTCTGTGACGAACCATTCCGCAGGCTTCGCACCTCTGTAGCTGCGATACCTCGAGAGCGAATTGTCGTAACTGCACTTCAAGTAGTATGCCACGCTGAATGCCTCGTGCTGTTGGTAGGCATTTTCGTCTCGAGTGGGTTTCAGCAGGCACTCAAAGTCAGCGTAGATGACGAAAGGCACTCGCTCCTTGTGGCCGTGGTTCTTGAACCGGAGAATCCTGTTTGCCCCCTTTGGCATGGCGACCTTGCACTTGTTGACTTTCCCACAATCGATTTCATGCGCAGCCAACTTGTCTGCATTGTGGAAATAGTGGAGACATCGATCGCAGATATGAAGCGCGCGGTTACCGTTCGACAACTGTGCCGAGACCAAGCGAGACAAGTCCTTTATCCACACGTAGTGGAATCGTGGTACTATGTAGCATTCGTTTTCCTCTTCCTCCTCGTCCTCCTCCTCGTCAACGTAGTGATCTTGCACGAGCAGCAGATTGACGTGTTTATTCTTCTTCGTGGACGTTACGTGCACAGGCACGACCATAAATTCCCTCTGCCTTTTTCTCAAAATGTATACATTCACCGAGACATCATTTTGCTTCTCGAATTTGCCAATGTGTTGCGGTATTACGGGGAACTCGATCCCGTCAAAGTTCAATTCAGCCTCGTACCGTCTGTACTCGGAAACGCGATCAGAATTGTGTGTGGGATGTAGGGCGGATAGTATGGCCCACTTGAAGCACTGGTTGTCATTGTTTCGAACGTTGATGCACGCCTTCTTGTTTCGTATCTTCGACGGAAGATCCACGTAACAGCTGCCACGCAAAGGATTGAATTTGCTTATGTTTACCGTCATGTTGATGATGGAATGGAGTGACCAGCCGGAACCTTGCTGTTCAAATTCCTCCATATCCGTTTGAATTGGTTCCTGAACGTTCTCGATGAACCACGCTCGAACATCGGTTGTGGGGAAAATCGGCGCAGCCTTCGTGTTGAAGAATTTCGTGTCCAGTACTTCTTCGTCATTCTTCGTTGCAACGAATTTCGCAGCCAGCACGGCGTACACTTTCACCAAAGCTTGACTCGGCATATTTGCAATTTTTGTGCGGAAGTGAGCCATGCAATCTTTCATGAAACTCTTTACATCAACGTGCTTCAAATTCGTGAGCAGCCCCACCCTAATGCCATTTTTGAATGAGGAATTCAGATCTGTCCATTGAACTCGATCTACGAGTTTATCCCGGTTCTGCACGCCCTGACCACTTTTCAACAGACGTCCCAATTTGATGTCAATCCCTCGCAAGAATCCAATGGTGAATAAGTACTTTTGTTTTTCCGGAGCGGTGGTGGCTAGCGTCTGTGAATGGTCCAGCGTCTTGATAACCTTGGCTAAACGTTTAATCCATTCTTGAATCTCGTTGGGAGTTCGATTCTGCAGGAGCGTCAACACTTCTTCCCAACTCGCAATAATTTCTTTGCAATCTTGAGCGGACATTGTCGTTACTCTCAATTGATGCAGGGAACTGTGCCAGCTTGGCCATCGGGACCCGAATTTATACCGCCAGCACCGGCTGATAAGTTGTTAAACGCTGATTGGCTGCCAATGCCGAGTAGTGGAGGGGTAACGATGCTGATTGGTTGGCGCTGAGTAGTGGAGGATATAAAAGAGCCGAACCACGAAGCGCGAGCATCAGTCCGAGAATGGAGTTCGTTGTCGACTTCCAGGGTTTCAAGAGACCCTTCAACGAGTTCGTATTCAAAGAGGTAGCGGTCGTTGCCCTCGAAGACGATGCACTACCGTCAGTGTACCTCTTCGAACCGCCGCACAGGTGGAGCTACTTACCTGCCAAGTATCAGAGCGAGAATCTATGGTTGGAGAAAAATTACCACGGTCTAACGTGGAATAGCGGCAACGTGCCCTACGAGGAAGTCCACGAAGTTCTCATCAATATTCTACGAGATGCCAGCAAGGTACATGTCAAGGGTTACGAGAAGAAAAGATGGTTGGAAAAAATTCTACCCGATGTGTACAACCTCGACGACCTGACCTGCCCATCGCTGCGTCAATTGACGGCGAACACGACCATCTCGTGCACCAATCACCAACGCGCGCGGAATCCTTCTCACTGCGCAGTTTACAACGCGTGCGCACTGAAAACGTGGCTCCTTGAGTGGCAGAAACAACAAGTGAACTTTGCGAGCACCGAATGCATTCCAGACACTTCGACAACAACCACCCTCAAAGACTACTACGAGCAGAGTCTCCACTTTAAAATGTAATAAAGTCAGATAAAAAAATATATTTTTTTTCTCCGTTTATTTATATATATTTATTTGTTACAAACGGCGTCGGGTGGTGGTGGGTGGCCTCGATGGCAGGGTCCTCCTGCGTATGCAAGGGCCAGTCTTGGGGATGTTCTCTTTACCTCGAGACTGGCCCAAACCCGAAGCCTTAGTCTTGTTTCTCTTAATTGAGGGAGCAGTCTTCGGTGGAGAAATCAAAATGGTTTTCCGCCGCTTTTCTTTTTCGTCCACCGAAGACTGCTCCCCCTTTTTTATCGGTTCCGTAGCTATCTCCTCCTCACTCGACAAATATAAGTCGGCCTCGAGCGCGGTTGCTGTTGCCGTTGCTACTGTTGTCGTTGCTGTTGCCGTTGCTGCTATTGCCGTTGCCGCGGTTGCCGTTGCTGCGGTTGCTGCGGCGAACGGCGGAAGGGGCAGCGAAAGGATGCCCCGCTTAAAGCGGGGGTCCTGCCCATGGCTCTCGCCGCAGCCGCAGTAAACTGCGTTACGCCACTTAAAAATATGTAAAGTAGCATTAGAAAAAGCGTGAGAGACAATAGAGAGAGAGAGACTTACCTTTTCCATAATTCAAAATAGACTGGCGTTCTATCGTCACTGCATCTCTTTTATACTCGAGCCCGGGGGATGGGGGAATAGACCCAGAATATTCCGGAAAAGTATCGGTACGGAATATTCGGGAGAATTATAGGTGCAGAATATTCGGAGAAGTATATGTCCAGAGCATTCGATAGAGGCGTAGGTCCAGAGTATTCGATAGGGGTGTAGGCCCAAAGCATCGAAAGGGGTAGTCACCCCCACCCGGTCGGTAACTACCCCCCCCCCCCTCGGTCGGTAAGGTAGGGACCTACCCTGCCGGCATTGTGTGGCAGGAATCTGCCGTACCGGCCGTCGGTAAGGTAGATGCCTGCCATATCGGTAGAGTGTGGCAGAAACCTGTCATGCCGACAGTCGGTAAGGTGGGGACCTACATGCCGGCCGTTGGTAAAGCAGGGCCATGGCGGCTGTGGTCTGCCGTCAGTAGGAATTTGACTGAAGAACTTCAAGCGTGAGTGTCAAGTATCCTGATCGCCGGTATCCTGATCGCCGGTATCCTGATCGCCGGTATCCTGATCGCCGGTATCCCGATCGCCGGTATCCCGATCGCCGGTATCACGGACCGCGCGCGTTTGAATTTCCCGCGCCGAAAGGTCTCCCCCCGCTCTGAATTTCCCGCGCCGAAAGGTCTCCCCGTTTGAATTTCCCGCGCGCCGAAAGGTCTCCCCGTTTGAAACTTTCGCGCGCGCGGTCTTTCGATTTCCCGCCAAGCGGTTTTTTTCTCGAACTTCCCGCTGATCCGCGCGCGCTTTGAATCAACCGTCGAAAAGTCTCCGCGTTTTGAATTTCCCGCCGAAAGGTCTCCGCTTTTGAATTTCCCGCCGAAAAAGGCCCCCCACTTTTGAATTTCCCGCCAAGAGGTTTTTTTTCGAACTTCCCGCTGAAATGTATCCGCTTTGAATCAACCGCCGAAAGGTCTCCGCTTTTGAATTTCCCGCAGAAAAAGGCCCCCCACTTTTGAATTTCCCGCCAAGAGGTTTTTTTTCGAACTTCCCGCTGAAATGTATCCGCGCGCTTTGAATCAACCGCCGAAAGGTCTCCCCCCTTTTGAATTTCCCGCCGAAAAAGGTCTCCCCCCTCTTTTGAATTTCCCGCCAAAAGGTCTCCGCGCGCGGTCTTTTCAATTTCGCCCCCCGCCAAGAGAGTCGTTTTTCTCGAACTTCCCGCTGAAAAGTATCCGCGCTTTGAATCAACCGCCGAAAGGTCTTTTGAATTTCCCGCCAAAAGATATCCCCCCCCCCGGTCTTTTGAATTTCCCGCCAAAAGGTTTTTTGAATTTCCCGCCGATTTCCTGTCGGTATGTCGGTAAGGTAGATTCCCACAGGAACCATGTTTGGGTCAGAATTTACCGTCGGTAAGGTAGATTCCCACAGGTACCATGTTTGGGTCAGAATCTGCCGTCGGTAAATTCCTGGGGAGTTGCTGGAATCTACCTTACCGACCGTCGGTAAAGTAGATTCCTACATGAGGGGGAACCAGCATAGGTATACTATGGATCAATATTCGGATGGGCTGAAATATCGAATTAAAAAATGTCGAATGTTTGAATATAGACAGATCAATGTTCGGAGGGTTTATATAGTCGTAAATAAAAATTCCGAATACGAATATCTCGAAGTTGAAATATAGCGAAAAACGAAAACCGATTTAAAAAATATTGAGAGACATAATATCGAATTGCTGATATAAATAACACCAAATAATTCAAGAAGACGAATCTTCGAATTGTAAATATAGCGACGGTTCAAAAAACAGAAAGCATCAAATCGAACGGCCAAAAAGTCGAGTGGTCAAAAAAGCGAAGGGTCAAAATGTCGAACGGCCCGGATGGCGAAAACTTGTGATCGAGGCAGATAGCGTTAGCGGTCGGCCGGGACGGCATCCATACCATGTTCGCCATTTTGGCATTCGCCATTTCGGACCATCGATATTTTGCGTCTCGATATATTGCTTTTCGCTATAGGCGGTATTACGAATATTAGATACTCGCTTTTTTCTGTTTCGGAGATATGGATGTTATAGATTGTTCCAATCTATATTTGTATGTCTCAAATTGCAGACGATCTGAATATACGTTTTCAGATAAATGAGCTCTCGAATAAATGATGCTTTGCTTTATAGTCATTCAATTTTTTCTTCGATCGAAACATAACATCTCGAATAATTAAACCTTCGTTATTTTGAGAGTTCATAATTCTGTCTTTTCGAAATATTTGTCGATCTATATTTGGTCGGGTGGGGATCCAAATATCGAAGGACCAAATATAGATCGACAAATATTTCGAAAAGACAGAATTATGAACTCTCAAAATAACGAAGGTTTAATTATTCGAGATGTTATGTTTCGATCGAAGAAAAAATTGAATGACTATAAAGCAAAGCATCATTTATTCGAGAGCTCATTTATCTGAAAACGTATATTCAGATCGTCTGCAATTTGAGACATACAAATATAGATTGGAACAATCTATAACATCCATATCTCCGAAACAGAAAAAAGCGAGTATCTAATATTCGTAATACCGCCTATAGCGAAAAGCAATATATCGAGACGCAAAATATCGATGGTCCGAAATGGCGAATGCCAAAATGGCGAACATGGCATGGATGCCGTCCCGGCCGACCGCTAACGCTATCTGCCTCGATCACAAGTTTTCGCCATCCGGGCCGTTCGACATTTTGACCCTTCGCTTTTTTGACCACTCGACTTTTTGGCCGTTCGATTTGATGCTTTCTGTTTTTTGAACCGTCGCTATATTTACAATTCGAAGATTCGTCTTCTTGAATTATTTGGTGTTATTTATATAAGCAATTCGATATTATGTCTCTCAATATTTTTTAAATCGGTTTTTGTTTTTCGCTATATTTCAACTTCGAGATATTCGTATTCGGAATTTTTATTTACGACTATATAAACCCTCCGAACATTGATCTGTCTATATTCAAACATTCGACATTTTTTAATTCGATATTTCAGCCCAACCGAATATTGATCCATCGATATTTCGACTCCCACCCAAAGATACTTATATCCATCAAATTTTAATTATATAGAAGAAATATTTTTGGCACAAAAAATCTTGAAAATTCACATATTCTCGGCAGTTTAAGGCCTTAGGCCCCTTTAGGGCTAAAAGGGACACGTTTTTTTAAAAAAAATTTCGACGAAACCATAAAATAAATCGAAATGACATAATAGAGGTTTTATTACACACGTAATTGACTATACAAAATTATTTTTTCACAGCGATACATGTCAAAATGGCGACTGTGCAGCATTTTTCCGATTACGCCGTTATTTGTGAAAGGCCAACGGCCAGACCAACAATTCCTATAATTTTTGAGTTATGATGACACATTAACATTTTTTCGATTATGTATAAGAATAGCTCTAGAAGTATGTAAGATTTTTTTATGTATTGTTTTTTCCCAAAATGCCGCATTTCTAAAACAAAAAGTATAAAATGCCATGAGAAAATCGTCAGAAAATTGTTTTCAAAAAAGGAACTATGCAATATAATTTTTAAAAATGCTACCTAGTGCCTTAGTAAATGTAATTCTAAATATACAGTCAAAGTTTCAAGTAAATCGGTCGAAATTTGTTTGAGTTATAAATCCGGCCGACGTGAAAAATGTAGTTTTGAGATAAACGCGTTTAAAGTTAGTAGAAAATCACGACATCAATAATGTTTTAATACCTTGAATCTGCGATGCCTGCAGACGAATTCGAAAATCGAGTACTTAGAGTTTTTTACAACCATGATCTTTTGGAGTATCATTTTATAGGTCTAAGGTACATTTTTAACAAAGAAATCAATTTTTCGAAAATTCTAGAATAAAACAAAATGTCCAGGCTTCTAATAAATTTCGTATTCGGTATCATAAATTAAAAAAAAATGTTTGGTCGTCCGGACGAAATGGGCATATTTAATTTTTTTTCTTTAAATTAATCAAATGTGTACATTAATTGATAAATAATGTATGTACATTACGTTATTAATTCATGTGTACATTAATTAACAAATCATTAATGTACATTACGTCAGTCATTTATGTGTACATTAATTCATAAACAATTAATATGCACGTCGAATTACATTACGTAAAAGTGAAAAAAAAGAAGTTTTTCTTTCTCACACCCACACACGAATATACGCATCGCAATAGTGACCATAAAAAATCGAATCACCTTGGGTGTTAACAGGAATCCGTAGAACACTCGTCTTTGCGGCGCCTGCTCTCGTCGCGCTCGAACAATAAAACTGAACGTCCCCGGGTGATATCACGATCGATTACGATCATCTCTTTTCGCTTCTCGTCAGGGCGAAGCGATGGAGGCAAAAGTTTCTCGTTCCCGAAGAATATCGCCGTTCACCCCAAATGAGACATTGAGAATTAACGATTTACGTTGAATCTTCCGGGTTTCGGCGCGGCGATCACGACTGTTCCAGGATGAATAGCGACGGGCGTACAAGCGGATAGGTCGTTATAAGAACTCTGATAAATGACAGCTGAAATGCCAAGTCCGTGGAGACGCGCACGGAACGACTTTTTATTGCTCGTCGAGTCTAAGCGCTTCTTGAATGAAGAGGAATAAGAGGAGGAGCAGTCAATCGCGAGAATCGATCGATTGGAAATAAGAAATACCTCGCGATGGCGACTCAATTGCGAAAATCACGGATTACGAAGTAACGAGAAAGTCTTGAAGTATTTTTTTTTTTTCGAATCGTCAGTTCGCAATTTCTCGTAGCAAATAATAGTCATCGGCACTTTATAATTTATTCATTTGCTCGGTAGTAATGACTTTTGACTTCGGCTACGGTCGAAATTCGTTTTTGTGTCAAAGGGCATCGAGGGTTGAACATTGAGGTTATTATGGAGAACACGTTTTCTACATGTCTGATAAATAACACGTGTTCTACTTATAA